>JANCIK010000002.1:2400000-3600000 GCA_028532985.1 Stropharia rugosoannulata | reverse complement strand
TAGTCATACAGAAACAAGATGCGGAAGCAGGGAAAAGAGCTCGAGGAACTTGCTTATATGTCAGCTACGCTGCTGAGGACGCCGGCACGACTTGCGCCACCCATTGGGCCGTCGCCGGATTCGTTCTGAATCATGGCGTTGAGCCCAGATGACTGACCATTGGTCAATTGGCTCGTGACGTCGCTTTGCAATTGCATAGGAACGAACACAACTTTGCTGTTCGCAGACTTGGCCATTTGTTGCACTATCCTCTGGTTAGCATCTTGAGTAGATAGACCTCAAGAGAGGGGAACTTACAGGCTTCAAGTTGACGAATCTGCATGGCAGCGGGGGACGCGAGGATATCGGCGGCCTGCCTCATGAGCCTGGCAGCGTCGACTTCGGCGCGCGCAGCAATGACCTTGGACTCTCCAATCCTCTTCTGCTGAGCGGCGGACGACAGAGAGGCAGAGACCTCTGGGCTGAAGATGATATCCTTGATTAGGATGCCCTCGATAGCAACGCCCCACTTATCCGCGATGTCGCCTACAATCTCCGCGATTTCGAATGCGATCGCTTCACGCTCGGTTACGACGCTCTGTACTGCGCGTGCACCAACGACGTGACGCAGAGTCGTCTGCGCACGCTCGATGAGCGCCTGGCGGAGGTCGGTGATACCGAATGCGGCGCGATATGGGTTGCATATCTGGAAGTAAATGACGGAATCGCTGAACGGAATAGCCATAAATAACCGTGCAGTTAAAAATAGCGTCTATTAATACTCACATCTCCACATTGACGTTGTCTCGAGTGCTGCGGTTGGCCAGGTACCATTAGCCAAAAGGACTCATTCTAGATACGAGAAAATAGACTTACATAACCATCTGCCTTCCAATGGAGCTGATTTGAATTTTGACGTCGACAATACGAAGGGATTCCGTGCAAACGTTGACCTGCACCAATCCGGGGTCGACAGACTTGTAGAACTGGCCAAAGCGTGAGACTAGTCCGACGGATCCTAGATACCCGTCCATATCATGGTCAATGCGGGGTACCAACGATCAGATCAAAAACATGCCTTGCTGAACGTTGCGGAAGGGGTTTGGGAACGGGCAGCAGGGGAAGGCACCTAAGAAGCCAACACAGCTACCCAGGCCTTGCAAGAGCGATCCGTATATCCCGTGAGTCACCTCACCCGTCCCGAGGTCCTGCGCGTACGAAGGCTGCAAAGGTTAAGCGTGAGAAAGCAGCCGAGGATGTTGAGCTTCGAAATACGCACCTGCATCTCGCTACGCTTCAACGGCTGGACGTGGATGAGGTTGTCAGTGTTCAGCGCACCACCGTTCGTCCTGCGCGGTCCTGCAGGTACTTCTTCTGTAACTTCCACGAAAAAGCGCGAACACCTTAGCACGATCGCCCCTAGTAAGAAATGCACACTGCATGCGGCTCACCCCCCGGAGAATGATGGTCGACAACATTTCCACTCGATGGCGAGTGCGCGCGGGCCTTGGTGTCGGACATGTCTGCAATATTGAGGTATGAGGAAGTCCGGAAAGCGGTGGGAGGCGCTTTTTATGTGGTGGGAGGGACCAAGTTGAACGCTCTGCAAAGGGCTTGGGATCCGCCCAGGCTCATAGCACATGTCCTCCCGAATGTGGGAAGTGAGCATTTCCGCAGCACACAGCCTTCCTGCCCCGGCACCACCGGCTTGATGCCTATCTCTTCCCAGTGCCTCCCCGAATATGTACAACAGTCTGCACTAGTGTTGAATTAATTGCCCGACCCATGTGGAGTATCAGGGAGTATTCTGGAGTGCACATCATCGCAGTTGAGTTTCCGTATAGTTTTATTTCTTGAAGGCCTGCGCAATGACGAAGGTCTTAATCATTCTATGTGTTTGCAAGCATAGTACCAGGGCATATCCCGGCATCTCGGTTTCGCGCTGTATCATTGGATGGCATAAGAGTCTCTATTCTGGAATAGTCGACCAGTTATAAATATCAGTCTGTGGCCACTCTATTTCGCAAACGGAGTGTGTCTTATGCATTACACTGGTATCGGGTATATTAAGATGCCAACACCGTCATTTCAGTTATTCAGCCACGACCGGCAATACAAACTATATGTGTGGAAGGGTTAGCAGAAAGTTCTACTTCACTTGGACACACATACATTATATGATGCAGTGTCCGTGGAGGCGCCATCTGCCATCGGCTCTGCGGACTACGAAACAATTCATCTATAGCTGAAACCGAGTATATGCATGGCATTGACACGATGCGCCATATATGCTATATAGCGATATATGCTCTGTCGCAGAGACTAATTTTCTAGAACCCGACTTGCATATAAAATGTTATCGTTCCGTACTGCGCCAATTTATGCTGCGCAACGGGAAAAGTCGGTCCTTAGCCATTTGCAGGACAGATGGAACTTTAAGCAGTCAATACATATGCAGTAACCTGCAGTAACTTGTACAACTTTCTGAGTCATGACCCTTGGACGTCGGATAATATGGATAATTAAGTTTGGAGCTCGCTATAAAAGAATCACAAGGCTTACTTTGTCCATGGTTCCCAAAAGCATGTAGATAGTTCGCCATGCTGGACTTATCGTCTGGCCAGGATGTTGAGTCATAAGTTGTCGGCACTATGCTAGGTTTGAGTAGTTTTACAGTTATCTGATGACGGAAAAGGCCTAGAGTAACATGGTGTAGTAATGCTGAGTGGGCGCAGATGGGCGCCAAGTAGAGGGTAAGGCTTGAGCGCTTGAACCCTCACCAAGGCACGGTAGGACAACCTTCCGCTGTCGGTTCTGCGGTCCGGGGGGGACGCGCAATACACGTGCCACTAGCCCACTGCCAGTTAGTGAATTGGCATCTACATGTTGAACTGGTTAACCCTCTTGACACTGCAACATAGAGCGTATTGTATCTTTACACAGCATACGAGGTCCAA
This sequence comes from Stropharia rugosoannulata, assembly GCA_028532985.1. Lineage (NCBI taxonomy): Eukaryota > Fungi > Basidiomycota > Agaricomycetes > Agaricales > Strophariaceae > Stropharia > Stropharia rugosoannulata. The sequence goes on along the minus strand of JANCIK010000002.1, from coordinate 3,597,064 downwards.
ACTAGTCTCAACAACCAGTCAACAGCCAGCTAGATTTCTCCATTCCCACATGGCAAGCTCTGCAAAATACTGGCTCCTCAAGGCCGAGCCAGATTCAAGAATTGTGAAGGGGAAGGACGTTAAAGTACGCGTTTTCTTAAGTTTATAACGCGTCTACAAGGCGTATACCTACAGCGAACTACGTTCTACGTGGGAAAACTGTATCAGACCGAACCAAGTACATTGTTACTGAAACCTGGTTTAGTTCAGCGTCGATGACTTTGAAAGAGTCGGAACATCTCCTTGGGAAGGCGTACGAAACTACGAGGCGCGAAATCTGATGAAGGAAATGAAGGAAGGGGACAGGGTGAGTATATTTCCATTTGACAAAAATAGGATCTTAATGGTCTACCTGGAACGCAGGCATTATTCTATCATTCGAATTGCAAAAATCCAGGTAGTTCAAAACGTATGGGTGTGCAGATCCTTTCTCACCTACACAGGTATTGCCGCATTCGCCAAGGTGTGGAACGCGTCCCTTGAATCTGAAATGAATGCTGAGAGTTTACTGTTCGAAGGTTTCTAAGGAAGCCTACCCAGATTGTACGGCGCATTTGCATAGCCTCTTTCAACATGTCTGCTAACTGCTCTCTACTAGACACTGCTTGGGACGCGTAAGCTATGCTTTCTGAAACCACTTGATCCATTGACAACGTCGAATCAAGTTCACATCCGTATTTCGATCCCGTACGTTGGATAGAAGTGCATCACACTGATTCTGCAATGAACTAAAGGCACTTTCTCACAGAAATCCAACTCTTCAGACCCTAAATGGTTCATGGTTGACCTGACGCTGACGGCGCGCGCTAAAAACTTTGTTCCTCTGTCACTACTCCGCACAATTGCGAGCGCTCAGTTTCCAGATATCCCGCCCGAGATCGCTTACCTTAGCGAAGAAGATGTGAAGTCTATTAAAGGTTGCTTTAGATACTTATGTCCGTGGAATTTCACTAACGTCAAAACCGTTAGCCATGGACCTAATTAATCGGGGGCGGCTCAGCGTCCAGCGGGTGCAGGAGAACGCTTGGAAAGCGATAGAGCAGCTTGCTGAGAAAGGCGGCTTCCCAGAACAAGAAGTCAAAGGTAAGGCCACAAAGCGCGCCCCTGCGAAGAAAAGGGCTTCAAGTGTGGTGAAAGAAAATGTCGAAGCTCACGGAGACGCTACGAAGGACGAAGCTGACGAAGCTGCTGCGCCCAAGAAAATGAAAGGACCTGCGAAGGCAACCAAGCGGAAACGAGAGCCAGAACCAGAAATACAGGGAGATACGGCTGGTTTGCGGCGGTCGACGAGGACGAGAAAGTAAACTCGCAAGTTATTGTGGATGCCATTTCTCGTATGTATCTGTACACCTAGATTGACGCACAACACGATTAGCGCTTGATGGGGGTCTAGCTTCTACAATCCTCGATGTGATTCAAAACTCCTGAATTACGTCGGGAGTCTATCCTTGAGCATATTCCAAGCTATGGCACTAACCTCGCTACTCTCCCTAGTGTCAAATACATCTCGACGTTTGTTCTGTATACAGCCGGTACGCGCCAAGTCCCCTCGGTCTAAATATAGCATCATCTTTCGTCTCAGCCCACACTACTCATTTGCAGTAAATGAGAAATCACGATGGTTGGAGAAAATGGTTTCCATAGTTGTGCTTCTCCTCGGCTATAAGACTCCAAAGGACAAGTAACGCGTCCATTCTTCTTCTACCTCCTTCTTTCCTTCACAGCTGTGCTGTTTCTCTTTCCTTTCAACACCTTTTCAATTTTCTGTCCACTTCGAACTATATTCTGGTCTAATCACTCGCCTCAGCTCCGGATCCTCATCATGCAGTTCCCTGCCATTCTTCTCGCTCTCTTTGCCCTTTTCACTGCCGCGCTGGCAGCACCCCTCCCCAGTCAGGGCGCGCGAAGCGCCATGACGCGCCGCGCCAACGCAGCGGTGTTCACCGCCGCAGAAACTTACGACGACCTCTCGATCTCAGGCGACGTCGCGGGCACCGCACAGGCAGACGCCCTCTCGCGCTTCTCTGCACTCGACCTCACCGACCTCGCCAACGTCGCTGCGTCGGACCTCCAGTTCATCAAGAGCGTGCACAAGATCGCGAACAAGGCCGAGACGGGCGCGTTCAACCCCGCGATCAAGGAGGCAACGGACAACGAGGAAAAGACGGCGCTCCAGGTACGCCCCTCCTGCTGTGGTTAGATTAGCTGGACACGTGAGTTCATGATGTATTTGCAGAACGGCAAGATCCAGAACAAGGTGCTAAAGCTCACGGCTGCTGTTCTCGAGCTCCAGATCCAGCAGGCACAAGGCAAGGACGTCGCTACTTCTCTGGCCGCCGAGCAGAAAAAGCTAGATAAGAACATTGCCCTGGACAAGGCCGCCGCTGGACAAGCCGCGTCCAAGGTCACCTTCGATGCGACGACTAGCTAGGTTTGTGATTCAAAAACATTGCAAAGGGAGAATAACTCAGAATAGCTGAAGGATGTGCGATAGATGGTTTTATCGACGACTTCGTTCTTTAGTTCATAGAAATTGAAATGTGGTTTCATATGTTGTTAGGATGTTCTTGGAATACATATACAAGTTGAATCACTCACATTTCATAGCTCTTCTCGATCATGAGAATTGTTGCGCTTGGTAAGAACGTTTACAGCAAGATCGAAGCTTTACACGACCTTATGAACATTACGCCACTTTCCCATTTTGCCTCATGCCATGACAATCAACTGCTAGTTTAAGGTGGTCGTGAGTCATATCCAAACGGGAGCACAATTAGCCTTTACATAGTGTCCCTTATTAGAGTCCGCGATAAGATAATAGGGATGTGCACCGCTTTCGAAGGAAGGTCATTTATTGTTCAGGCTTCTGTTTCTGCGGTTTCCCCCACTGGCTGTGCAATTTCATCTCGATTCAGCTTTAACCTCAGGCCTCAAGGGTTGCCTCTTCGCACACCCTTCGCGCTGTTTTAATTGACCAGAGCTTCTGGATGTGTCAGACAACTGTACCCAACTAAATATCTTATTTGTATCGTCGTTAGTATTACTGCCGTAGTTACTACGTACTTTCATAGGATAACACGAGTGGTTTCGATGGCATGCTTTCTTCAGCTTTCTATAGCTTCTTCGTGCATCGCGCGGCGACCATTTTTTCCTTCAGGCTGCTCATGCCATATAAGCTTTTACTGCTTTTGTTCCTCTCCTAACTACACAAAAGGGACTTAGAATGCACCAAGCAGCCGGAGACCTTCCGCACCACCTCGAGCCTTGAGATGGCCGCAAGGGGAGACAAGGTAACCCGGGCGGCATTAGAGGAGAATAAGAGGCTCGGCGGCATGTGGGCGTGAATAAATGCAGAAGTCGCCGCCCCGCCTTCTTCAAGGAGGCATGACCGCGACGCGTGGTGGACGAACAAGGCAGGACGCTGTGCGTGGTGAGTTTTTTTGCTGCCTAATGTGGATTGATGGGTGGGATCCGCGTCGCGGAGCTAAGCCTCGCTTAGCCTCGTGGCGGTGATTCGCACACAGAGGCCCATGGGCGCCTATTCGGCAATATTTATAAATAGTAGCCAGGCTACTATCATCACTGACTCACCGTTCATTGATTGCGCCCTCATTCTTCAAGAGCTTAACTTTTTATCTACTTATCCAAATATCCATAGCTGTGCGTACCCCAAAAACGTGCCGAACAACGACAGCCACCACTATGTGCCCCCGCGTCCCTCTGCGCATCAACTTCAACGCTAAGGAGCTTCCTCCGACACCAATTCCGATACAGACCTCCTCTAATAAAACACCGGTAATCAGTCCGGATCCTACTGCCGCAAAGGCAACATTCCCTCCTACCTCTTCCGAAACCTGGGCGCTATTGAAAACAGCGTATTCTTTTCGCTCGAACGCGACGACTTGGGCAGTCCCTGATGCCATTCACAAAGCGATCCAGCCCGTCACCTGCCCCTGCACCCAATGCGCGTGCATTCCGTCTCCGATGAAATGGTCGTTATGTATCCCGGTCCCCGCACCTAACGACGCAAACTCCCCGACACTACGGGAAGTTTCTTGCATGGTGGGCTACAGCACGGCGCACGCTGGTGGAGAGGCGTTCATTCAAACCGACTTACTCGTCACCACTGCGATACTACGCTGCGGTGTTTGCAGTGTCGGCGAAGACAAGGCTATGGATTCCCTCTTCATCAAAGACTACCAAGAGAAGGTGCCGAAAGAAGTGGGTCACACCAGCGCGCCCCCACCCCCCCAGTTGCTCGACCCGGTACAAGCCCTAGCTTTGTCAACAGCTTTTTCCACCGTTTCTGTGAAGCCAGACGGCGGCTGGTCCCGTCATCTAGATAATATCCGCGTCTCTCCCGATGTTCGCGTCAGCGAGGGCGCGCATGTCTACCTTATCATGAATGTCGACGAGTTCCCTACTGCGGAACTCCTACGCACTCTGCGCGTGCGCGTCTCTGCGACATGGCAGCGCAAAGAGGTGGAGGAGGCAGCTCGCGCCGAGGCAGAGCGCAAGGCGCGGGAGGAGCGCGAAGAGCGCGAGCGCCTCGAAGCGGAGAAGAGGGCACGCGAGGATGAAGAGAGGAGGGAGCGCAGGCAGGCGCGGCAAGAGGCGCGAACGGCGAGGCGCGAGGAGCACGAGGAGCGAGTGGCGAATGCGCGCTTCAGGGAAGAATTCATAGCCATGGCGAAGGCCATATTGGAGACGAGGAGGGGCAGGTCGGATTCGAGCGGGGCTGGGGTTACAAAGGTAACGGTGACAGTCGGGAAGGCAGAGACATGCCCTCAGGGATACTCATGGACGCAGACGGAGACAGGGTTCTTGTGCGAAGGTGGCTCGCACAAGGTCGATGTTACCGTGCCCAAGTAGCTCCTCCTCCTCTCGTCTTATCTCTCAACGCCTGCGGTATTCGGACAATTTCTTGTACAAATGTAATAACTATGTATCATCGAATTCAGAACAAAATATTTTATTGGTTTTATTGATATAGTGGGGATGTGCTAGTGAGAACATCAAGCTTCGAGGTGAGGACAAATTAGTGACATCGTAAACTTTCATAAAGATCATTGCATTGCGTGAAAAGACATGTCAGGTAAAGCTAATAGTACACTAGGTTAACATAAATCGTAAACTGGTACGATAGAAAAGCAAAAGATACCCCCAAGATTTGCCCAAAATGAGATGTAAAATCTGAACATCCAAAACGTGATAAATCGAGGCCAAAATCCACGGCCAGAATAAAAGAACGAAGTGTAGGCAAAACGATGTGCGCTGCTTGGACAGTAGGCATTCATCACATTCATCAGAGCGCCCCCGGCGCGGCCTGCAGCACGAGCAGGCTCGCTTGCACACTCGTCGCCACGAGCGCTGCGCCAACGTCGCCAAGAGTCTTCGGCACTGAGTTGCTCAGCGTCTGCCCTAGCTCGCCCGCCAGCTCCAGCAATTCAGCGCCGAGGTGCTCAACTGCGAGACGCCGCGAGCGACCAGTGACGACCAGCAATGTCCTTTTGGACGACACGGCTGCCTCGGCGCGTGCGAGTTCGGTGATGCGTCGTAGGGGCGTGGGGTGTTCCTCGCTTTGGAAGTGGATCCGCGCGAGCGCAGCAGCAGTACTCGGTGCCCGCGAGGATTGAGATGAGCTGGAAAGGGTGTCCCAAAGGATGTTGTCCGCCGTATCAGAGTGCATGCGTGTTTGCGTATTATGGTGCCCGTAGATAGTGTCAGCGGCAGCGATGGTCTACAAAGAATCGAGGTGAGTAAACGGAGATGATGAGTCCAAACAAACTGTAATGTTAGACTTACAGAGTGCGGCAGCAGCGGGCTTGGGGACGCAGGAGCCGAACCTTCCTTCCCCCCCGTCCCACTCGTCGACAGACTCCATGGCGCCTCACTCTTAGTAATCCTCACCACCGTCGCGGTCACCGACGGACGATGGCATAGCTGAATGAGGAAGTTCAAGGCCAGCCGGTCATCCGGGCCTCCGAGGAATGGCAAGAAGATATGCTGCGGACTTGCTCCCGCCGGGACACTCGCGCTAGCGCCTCGGTCAACAAACAGGGCGATGTCACTGGGGGACTGCGCAAACACGTTCCTTATGAACTCGGAATACACTATCGAGCTCGTTTGGTCTTCTACAGTCGTCTTCTGGAATACGCCATCGAATGGGTTTCGTGCGCCTTGTGGCTGCTGCTGGCCCCCGCTCTGCGTCTCGTCTTCAAGCAGAACAGAAGTTGCTCCGCGTGCCCAAGGGATAATGACCATTTGTGATGAGGTCGCGGCGACATGGGATGCAATTGCGTCAGGAAATTCGGAAAAGTTGACAACGGAGAGGTTGGCGGAGACACTGAAGTTGTGAAGCTGGCCAAATGTACGGAATACTGAAACAATGGGGTCGTTATGAATAAGAGAGTCTGCCTCCTGCGAGCGGAGGACGGCGGAAGTTCGGTTCGTAAGTTCTATGAGGCGCAGGACTTCGATAGTCATGGGTGACGCTGAATGGCTGTGCGTGGACTCAGATGACTTCTCGGAGGATTCAGATGCTGTTGACAAGGATGACGGTAGCTCAATGAGCTGGGATAGAGTCATTGCTGCAGGGAGTGCTTCGATCTTGTCGAGCACTACGGTAAATCTAGTTTTGTAGTCTTCGTCAGAGCAAGGCTTTGAAGAGTGTGCAGTCTCATCGCCCGTCACTTTCTTCTCTCCGCGAAGGTGTATGCGATACCGTGAGGGATAGAACAGTAAGACAAGAGGAGTAGTGGCAAATGTCAAGATAAGGGCATGCACGACAAACATGGAAAACGTTTGCGGAGATAGAATTTCCGCTTCGAGACCGATATTTAGCACAATCAGCTCGACTAGTCTGTTGGGTGGTGAGAAACGAAGCTCCAAAAGCAGATGGTATAGCTTACCCTTTACAGCTCATCAGAGAGCCAATAGCTCCTGCCTCCCTCCAGTTGAATCCGTGCAAATATGCCGCCAAACCGCAGGCTACAAATTTAGATGTGAATGCAACGAGACATATTAGGACAACGTATCCCCAAACAATGCCATCATTAAGCAAGGCAAGATTAGTGTTTAATCCAGATAATGTGAAGTACTATATGACCCTGTCATTAAACGGCGATATCGGATATGATACGAAAACACATACGATAGGGAGAAAGATGATGGTTACCAGATCTTCCAACTTCTCAACGAATGAGATTGCAAAACCGTTATCGTGGGGGATGATCAAGCCGGCCAAAAAACCACCTGTTCTCGCGATCAGCCATTTCCAAGACGTATGAAGACTTGGAGAAGACACATACCGAATATCGCATGTACACCAATAATGTCCGTGAAGAATGCCGAAATGAAGACAATCAAGAGGGTAACTGTCATCATGAGCGGAGTCGGGGACCCCTGCTCGAGACTCCCCGTGCGCTTTGCGAACCAACGGAAAGCCCATCGACCAGGGTAAAGCAAGAACGCAGTGTATCCGGCGCACGCCAATAAAACGTACACCGCAGTTACTCCAGTCGACGCATTGACCAGCGCGACCGTGAGTGCTAGGAGAATCCACCCCACGACGTCGTTGCCAATTCCAGCTGAGAGTGTGACCAGGCCAACCTCCGTGTCGAGGAGTTTAAGTTCGGTGAGAATTCGACAAAGGACAGGAAACGCAGTGATGCCAACGGCTACGGCGACGAATAACAAAAAGTATCCGAAGTTGACCTCCTGGGATATAAACTGTTTGTAAACTCCAACACCGAGAGCTGCGCCCAGTCCGAGGGGGATGATGAGACCGGCAATGGAGACAGAAGCTGAGGCGACGATTTTCCGTTTCATGAGACGGGTATCAATTTCCAGTGCGACGAGGAAGAGGAAAAGGATTAATCCAATTGACGCTGTTAGGGACAGCAAGTGAATACTTTGCTTGGGAAATATATTCTCTTGGAATCCTGGAATGCGTCCCATAACACTAGGGCCAAGTAGAACACCTCCGATGACCTCTGCAATGACCCTAGGCTGTCGAAGACGGGATAGAACCATAGCCAACAGCTGTGTCAACCCAACGATGATAACTGAGACAAGCAAATGAATTCATGCATCACAGCGGAGATATGGTCTGACTGACCGAGTTGGATGATCCATAATCGAATTGGGTTGTGTTCATTGTATGCAGCAGGGTTCTCCCCGGATATTACGCCTCCCTGAGAAATGACGAAGATTAGATCACTTGTTGAAGGTCTGACGAGATTGGTAGAATATGTGCATTACCTGATCTGATACAGATGCCCTCGAGAACAGTAGATACGCGGCGTAATTGGTGAGTTCCCCCATAGAGGGTGAAGTAAAGGGGTGAACAAGTGAATCACTCTGGATCTTCAGCACCTTATATAAGACCAAGATATTCGGAACCAAACCAAGGCACATACAGAACCTTGACGCCAAGTGAATGCCAAGTGTTAGCAGAATATGAAACGCACCCAAACACAGTTGACCACATAACTTGGGAGTGCGCACCAGAGTATATCGATCCCCATAGCGGTGAAATTAAAATGATTTGTTGGTGAACAAGAGCACCTGCTGTATATAGTACGCGGAAGGACAGTGTCTTGTAGTCATGACATTCTGCAGAACACGATTCTGTTAAGCAGTGAAATGGAAAATAAGAAGGTAGGGTTATCAATATTGGCATATGTAGAATACAGCAACAGTACGTTTGTAGATAACATCTGTAATGCCTAGGACCGGAGTGGCTGGATCGTACATACCGGAGAAGCATTGCTAATTGGATTGCAAATTCTCGGTCTTGTACTCTTCCTGGTAGCAGCTGAAGACTCGTCTCCGGATGAGGTCGAGCCGTATTGTTCGGGCACAGCTACATGGCAGCGGCATCATCGCTCGGGGAAATCCAATGCAAATGTACATTGAAAGAGAAGTCATCAGAATTAAGAATCAGAACTGCACCCACGACAACCTACGGAGGGTAAACTGAGTTGGGAAGGGAATATTCTGCAGGTAGATGAATGCTTACCACAGTGAACACATTCAACAACTGTCCCTGACCTGACCTGCGTTTTTGGAACCCTGCATATACATGTGGATCCTTGATAATTCATGTCCTAAATCTCTAATTAAATGGGGAACGAGCCAACAACGCTGGGTAACGCACTCTTGTTTGGATGCAACGCAGGCAACACAACTTTTCATAACCGGTTTTTTTCCACTTGGCTATAAGACTGACATCGCGTTTGACGGGTGAGCTGAAGGTGTTGCCTGTGGGGGGATTGTGTGACTCACTTTGGGTCTGCATATCCTTCTTTCAAAAGCCAGTCGTACAGTTCCCTTGAGACAGCTTCTCTCTTGTAGTACAATTCATAGATATATCGTGAGCGCGCATGCGAAATGCGCATTATGGGCCATAGCGACTCAGCCTTGCGCTTGCCTTCATGAGATTCGTTTTCAGCATCGCGCATCTTCTTTGCATAGTCCTCCAGGATCTACTATATACATTAGATTTATGCTCATTGAGTGGCTGAAAGCAGACCTCTTCAATATCTTCGTAGCCCTCCGGGGGTGCCTTGGTTCTCGTCGTCCTGATTTTTGGCATGATGTAGGTTCAAAAGGGAGTTGATGTTGATGGAAGGCCGCCCCCCAAGCGAGGCCGCCGTCGGTTTGATTACGTAAAACATGTGCTACACATTGAACAGCCGTGGCTCGAACACATGCTGCACGGTTCAACGTCTCTCTTTCCTCCTCGACACGACATCCCCTAGTCCGCGTGCAAGGCTGCGGCCGGGGAACTCCCTTCTATACATGCTCTTCACAGCGCAGCAGCGAAAGTCAAAACTCTAGCTTCAACCATGCCACTATTCGTTCCAATTCTCCGTTTGCTTATGCTCTTTCTGAATGTATACGACTCCTACAAGACCCTGAAAACACCTCCACCTTCTTCTAAGAATGCTGGTCGTCCAAGTATTCGAGCAATGTCTCAAAGGAAGCGTGACATGAAGGGTTGCCTTGCAGTTTGGATTGTATGGGTGAGTGTCAACGGCTTACGAGGGGGTACACTTTCTAATACTGGAATAGGTCGCTCTATCCATGTATGAGCGCATGGCAGAAAACATTATTTGCCTTCTTATTCCCTTCTACAACGAATTCAAGTCATTAGCTCTTTTATTTCTTATTCTTACCCGAGCACGAGTATGTCTTCTGCCACCTGTCCTGCTGAAGTTGGACTTACACAAACTTCTTTTAGGGCGCAGAACCTATTTATCTCCATCTGATCAGGCCCATGCTCAAACCATACACTTCAACCCTCGATGGAATCCTCGACGTCATGCTCATGGTCGGCGATTTCGTTTTCGCGTTGTCTATGTATCCAATCCACCTGGTAATGGAATGGTGGCATAGATTGAACACAGGACGGTCTGATGGCTTCGTGACAGGCCGAGAAAGCACGTCTTCAGAATACTCGTCTGGGGCAGATATATCAGATGTTGCAAGCTCATTGCTTGAAAATTCTGCTGTGCCCGCATCTTCCAGACACTCTGAAAGCCGATCATCCGAGTCAAGGAGAAGATCGGGAGGCCATGCAACCACAGGCGAATGCACGCATGTTGGTAATGGTAAACCCGGCAGTTCACTATCCAGAATGCAACGTGGAACGAACGGCAAGGAAACATCACACTCCAAATCGTCTATCCAGAGTGATTCACAACCCAAATCTCACATCCCTATACTACCAGACACCGAGCCTAAAATGCCCCTGAGATCTGACGCAACCAGTCAGCATCAAATCTGGCGCCCGCCAAAAGTTTCCGTGTCTGATGACGAAGGCGAAATTCTTCAAGCTGCTCTCTTGAAACAAGAGCAACAGAAGCTAGATGAATGGCGGCAATATCCTGCTTTCCCATCTGCATATCCCCCGACCCCCATTGCCGTTACGAGTACTCTGGTCACGGCGACTTTGGCTACTTATCCAGCCATTGAAGAAGAACCACGGCAGGATTTTCGGCCGTCGCTCCTGCCGCAGCGTGAGCTACTGAATTCCAGCCCCGCTGTCGACACGAGCGACATAACAATCAACACTACCAGGAATTCAATTTCTATGTACGGAGACTTGTCCGATGAGAGTATGGACGACGAAGACCAGTTTAACATTACACTTCGGACGCCCCTTCCTCAAATGGGAAATTTCCGATCGCGCTTGCATCCCGCTAGTCCGCTCTCCACAACGTCCTCGGCTGCTAGTATCGTCAGCAGACCCTCAGCGCTGACGACAACGGATGTTGGTTCGCCTTTGAAGGCAGATAATGATGCAGTCTCTGACTCTCCGTCATCTGCCGACGTTGCTATCTCTGCCCCAATCATTGGCAAGAAACGTGCCCACCCTCGTGGCAATTCATATACCCTTTCAAACCGGGTCCGCCAAATTCATGACAGCGACTCATTAGAAACTTCCGACACTGGCTCTGCTCCCATCATGCTGGCCATTAGGAAACAAAATGGCAATTCTCTTAAAAATTCCGTTCCTCGAGGCGAAGCCTCTTCGAGAGCTTCCAATATAGTTAGCGGAGGTACTGGTGAAAATGATCTGGCTAAAGAGAATACCCTCCGTTTTGTTCCACCCGAAGAGAAGAGGCGTAAAGTCATTCGTTCGTCTGCTGTTACGACCAAGGTGGCTCTAATCTCCAGAGGGCCGCGGGCAGGGAACACCTCCAGCTCACTCCCGTCTTTACCACCGAAAGCCAGGCCACTCGAGCGGTCATTGACGCGCAGTCGACTACAGCCTACTAAGGAACTGAATAAACGCAAAGAAGATAATGGGGAACGATCATGATCAACTTGCTTCAATTTACTCGACCCCGGGGTCATTCTATGGGAAGACGATGGTTGCTGTCGCCGAGAGGCTGACGTGAGGAACGTGTTGTTGAAACGATGATATGGGTTTTGTCTAAAGCAGCTAAATATCCTATTGCACACCGTTGCTATAATTATTCTAGACTCGTACCACACTCGCATTTACATATTTTTTGTATCCATAAGTATATTTCCATGTTTATAAATTGACGCACCCGAGTTCGACTCAACAGTAGCATTCTTTCAGCTCAGATATTATACAGCAACGAATGAAAGACAGATTTTAAACAAACGTGTTGGGGTACCGAGGTCAGTGCTACCAATGGGTTTATGCGTCCGCGAACACTCCATAAATAGTAACGTCAAGACTAAATACGGAAGGCATCAAAATTGATAATCAGTAGATGGCTGTAGATGGAGCACTGATTTGATACCTTCTCTGCAAGGCATCATTCGACTGCGATGCAAAACCATAGTAGTCATGGAGATGTCATTCTATATGTTTCATAAACTAGTACCTGAGGCCTGAACTCCAGAATGTAGTAATCAAAGCGTACTCCTTTAGCCCAGCTGTGAAGTATGGAAGTGATGAACTTTACGCTGATTGAATTGTATGGAGAGCTAAAGCAAATCTACGGCTGCTTCCAGGTGTTTAAGGCTCTTTTGTGGTTGATGTACGCTCAGGTTGTATATCTAAATGGCAAATTCAAGCAATATGGGGTCCACCGATTTCTGATTACAGTTGAAATCCTTAAAACCCATAACCGACATAACCCATAACTCCATATAACCCATAGAAAAATCTGTCGACCGAGTTGGTTTGCGGGGATTTGCGACCCATAACCCATAGGTTTCCAGTAACCCATAACCCATAGGGTTTTTCGGCCAAGTATGGGTTTTGCTGCTAGTAAAATGGGGGCCGACCTGACAAAATTATCGACCCGATGGACAGAAACCTTGAGAATTACCAAATACACTCACAATATTTGCCTCCAATGTCTCTTAAGCGTATTGATACCCCTAAAAAAGGTCCCAAACCGTTCTTTCTTGTCAGAATAATAGAATTAAAACTCCGAATCATTGTCCGACTTGCAGCGGTTGGACAAAGACGTAGTCAATAAATGATCTATCTTCGTTGTGGTATGAATACTAGAGATAATTTTGCATAGTACGATTATGTTATAGGAGCTGGAGGCATTTGGGACGAGATTACTGGAGTTGGCGGACGAAAAATGTTATAATCTATTTTTATCACACTTCTCGCAACCCATAACCTCTCAAAACCCATAGCCTGGGGTGACTCCCGATGGGTATGGGTTATGAGGATCTCAACTGTATTCACATTTTAAATTAGAACTTCCACATACCCTTGTATACGGAGTACACGTACATGTCATCTCTACGACCCTGTTCTCTGACTTGATCCTACAGGGATGGTGCTCAAGTGTTCCAATTTAAAATCTGATATCTGTTTGCTCAAAAGTCTATTTAGTATCTCGAGATTCAAGGCAAACAAAGGGAGGCCTTGACTCGAGTGTGAGTGGCAATTAAAATATAATCGACGGTGCAGAAAGTGCCCCGGTGCAGCGCTCATGAATGGCTTCGAGTTCCATGATCCCGCCAATCTTTGGGTTATGACATGACGTTATGTCACCTTCTTGGAGGTTCCCTTCATGGAGCTCTGCTTATTCAGTGGGGCAAGTCACCCAGTTATCTGACTGTCATAATTATGGACTGCTTTAACACGGAGAGACCTAACTTCGCCTATTTGATAGATTTTTTCTCCATTTCGGAAGATGAAAGTATAATCAACGGAAATGGGCCTTTGACGCCTCTCGCTAACCAGAGTCTCGTCATAGGTTTTTTTCGTACGACAGCGCCCATAGTACTAAGGCAACTGAGCACCCTAAGGAGGCGTTCACAATCAGGGTTAAAGTTTAGAAGAGGGTAAATAAGATACCATCGTTTCATCACCGTGATTTTAAAGTACTACGGCAGCCAATTCCAAAGCAGGACATGCGACAAACATGAGTCTTCACCCTTTGGACTCGAAGCTCGGGAATCTAGATAAGAATAACCGGTAACGTTGAGCTACAATGCCTGTAGATTCTTCATGGAGGCACACTTTCGCTTGCATGATTACTACAGGTTAACGTTTTAGTCGTGCCGCTGTTATTATTGGTCTCTGGAGTAATGTTTAGAACATATTGTGAATGTCATGGTAGATCTTGCAAAGATCCGAGCAATACTATCATGGTTGGCGCACCCGGATCATGAGTGGCTTACGCAGCGTTAATGTGATTTGAGTGTTCTATTTATATGAGAAGCCAGAGGTCGGCCGCGCTCCGCCCAACTTGAAATCATCGATTGCATAGATTAACAGTAACTAACTTGCCGCATGAATTAATGACGGCAACCTATTAGTGTTAAAGGAAATAAAGCTGCCATTTCTGCTCACCATAATCGGACTGGCAAAGTTGAAGGTCCGGTAAGGGTGCAATTTTGAAAGCTTGTTTGAAGCTTGTGCTCGAGTACATTTTTTGAAGTAGCGGCGTCGCAACTAGTAGTGGCAGCAAAAGTAAACGTGACCGTGTACATAACTCTGTGACCCAACAGATCTGCTCTTGAGATACTCCGAGTCACGGCTGCTGAGTATGATGTTTTTACAAATACACTACTTAATAGTACCAGTAGCAAGTCCACAAGATTCAAAATTACGTTCTCAGAGAATCATAGTCAAGCTCGTACTAGTAAAGCCTCATTGGCGCTCAGGATTAGGTGCGTAGTATTCCAGCTCATCCTGCGACATGAAGTTGTTCAGATTCCGAAGCAGATTAGATTATGATGACCTCAAGAGATCATCAAAACGACTCCCAGCGAGTAGGCGTATGAACTGTCAATGTACATACCACTTATTCGTATGGTGGGCTGCAGTATACAACATCTTTGCGTGCTGTCATTGAAACGCCCTAAGTCATCGGCTCAAGATTGTTTTCCGATGCTGTCAGTTTTCACTTTCACTGACCGCATTGAGAGAGAGACAAACGAAGAGACAACATGTGGTTGAGACTTTGGTATATTTAATGGCCTTACTGCTCGCTGTAACGTACTGTTCTCTCGTTTACAATGGCCCCCAAGAAAGAGCGAGTTCTGCACAAGAGGTTGAGAAACGTTCCTCGGGAGGTATGTAGTATTTTTTTGGTCGTACCTACCGTTGCTTAGCTGGTGCTTCACTTCGGATGCCAGAATTTCCGTAACACGTTTCCTAGACTAAAGGTCAGCCCAACAGTGTCACCTTCTACAATACCAGAAGATAGTTCTGGCAACTCGGGCAATCACACGTCTACCACTGCCTACCCTCATTACGAAGTTCCGCGCCTTTCCCGGGACCAGTATGACAGAAGTGTCTCCAGCTTCAGTTCTAGTACTTCGGTTCAGACTCAATATCATATCTATCCCGACGTTCCAAATCCGAATTATGTACATCCGACATTAGCAGGACGGCAGCCAACATCCTTTCCTCCTTATGATGATTACGGAGAAAATAGTCCTACTAGCTACACTTCACCCAATTATGCAGCAGGAGCAGCATCGACACTACCTCGTCCGTCCCACGACATCACGGGCAATCCTTTGGCATCGGGCGTCTGCTTGGCGGGTCACCCAGGAGTCAACATAGTCACTAGACAATGTTCACGTTGCAGCAGTGCTCCTACGAGCCATTATTGCTGCGCGACTAGGCCATTGACCACGGGAGATGATTCCGGACAGAGTCGGTATTTATCTGACGCAGCACTTTACCTGCCTTCTACTCAGATCCACGTTAGCGAGCCGCACGACGTTTTTACCAGCAATTACGAGCACACACCACTACAACATCTTCCATCTGTTATAATCGGCGGCGTCCCTGGGCAAAACGAATATCTCGAGGAATATACCCCAGGATACTATGGGGGGAGTGTCACACAGTGGCCGCAGTCGCAGGACTATCATCCTGACTCGGATGAAGACACCATCCATTCATCGAACAACGGTTATGGCCAAGCAATGAATAGCTCCCGGTATGATTAGCATATACACCCTGGTTATCCAGGTTCCTAGGCTAATGTGGTTCTCCATTTTCTGTTTTCTATGGCGTTGTCTAATTTACTTTACCGAGTCTTTTCATTCGCAATGCGGCTCAGGCTTCCTCGTATTTATATCTGACTTTTACGTGTGAGATACTATGCTATTAGATACTACTGGATGAATATATTGTATTTCTTTATATCATTACTACTTGAGATTGACTTGAGATTAAATTCTATTCTCAGAAGAGACATTGATACTTTTCCCAAGAAAATCCTGGAAGGAGTCCACTTCCGCTGATTTCTAGGGTTCCAAAAATAGGACTCGTCGGTAAATCCCGGCCAAACAGCCACAAGCAATCCTCCGTTCGCACCGACTTCCGTTAGACTAACCACCCGCGTCACTCTCGTCAGTCATCTTACCGTCTCGTGTTGGCTTATACCACTTGCTGATAATAAATTCATCCTCTTCTTTATACCCATTAGGACAAAATGCCTGTTCCTTGGGAGGCTCTAATTCCTTTCGGTACGTCCTACTTTGTGTCCAATTCGCAACCAGGCTATAGCTAAAAGCGCGACAGGACTCTTGACTGCGATGTTTGGAGCTGCGGGTACTCTTGCAAATGTCTCAATGCGCGCTCAGAACCAGGGAAAGGTTAGCGTTTCTGAGCTCAACGTGTAATATTGGATGAACATCTGCATACAGCCTCCACGCTACTCCGTAGATAACTGGGATGAAATGATGATGCAAAGGGACAAGGAGCTTACGGGACACAAACGAGGGCAGCAGGTGCGCGTTCGGGTCTTTCCGTTTGTCGTTGAAATGGATGCTGATACATTGAGTCTGTCAGGCAAACCCCGTCGCACCAGCCTCGTTCGCGAGTAGCATAAGACTGCCACACTCAGTTTAGAACCTAATAGAAACCAAGGACCTCTTTGTGTGTATCCCTGGATACTATGATGCAGTCAAGTTAATCATCATCTGTGTGTGCAAGTCGATCACCACGATCACCGTTCGCGTAGTGCCCTCAAACACAATCTTCGTCTTTGTTATAGGTTGGTGGATGGGACACCTGCTTGAACCGTCGAAAAATGTATATAATCTGCTTATGTATTCATGTGCATGAAAATCTGTCGGGCCTGTGTATTTGGGCCATTTCGGATTCAAAGCTGGCTGGCTGTGCAGGACATGGTGCTCCATATGATTTGCGGTCCGTCTAATATTGGTGCCCGTGCGCGTCTCTAAATATTACGAAACTCTCGAATGCATAGGTCGCAAACTATGGAGTCTTTCGCGAATTGTGTTGGGACCTCGGGCCGAATATTCAACTCGCGCTTCATATGTGAGATGCAGAACTTCTTGAACCACTGATGTACTAAAGGCGTGTTCAAGGTGTGCAATCCAAGTGCAATCATATCACTTCTCTGGTAACAATACTTTTGCCTTGCCTGCCGAGCTCAGATTAGCCTAACTGCCGGGATCATCTCTGTGATGTACACATTCATGTAGACTCGGACGCAAGTTTCTCGTCTAGAACCAGCGGTGTGTACCACGATAAGCGGGGGTCATCAGATGAATTATTAATACTTTAGAGCAATGCGTCAACCGACGTAGACCGTACAATCCATTGGTCAATGTCACGTAGGACCGGAGTCAATTGAGTCTCCGAGATATTCGATCGAAGTCCACCCTGCACAAGCGTCGTCTTATCGTGAAGAAAGCCGTAGCGCCTTCCGATGTACTGCGCCTGACACTGCACATTGATATCTCGTATCGACGAATCCGATAGAAGGGATTCACTCGCAGAGAGCGACAGGTCTAGGATAACGCCCGACTTCGAGTGTATCTCTATTGTCTGTAAACCACTCATCAGCTAATCAGATCCGTTTATAAGCGGCAATAGAAGACACCCACAACACTAGCCCAGGGAAAGTCATAAGTCAATTTCTGTGTGAATTCTGGGGTGTTCGAATAAGCCCATTCCCAAGTCTACAAAGTACCCCATAATTCACGGTCAAATCAATCATACAGGGCTGATATTGCTTACCTTGAGTTCCTCTATCCCGGAGCGAATGTATTCGATCGTGGAGCCCATGGGCTCCGTAACAATGAATGGCTTTATCGAATGAATTAACCCGGCATCACAAAGCCAGGAGGGCTGCGTACCTCGCTGGTTACATCGTACTGTGCGCGGAACTCAGCTGCCACGGCGCGCGTGAACGTGTCATGCGTGGCACTAGTAGAATGCTTCTGCAAATTACACACGGGCGAACGTACAGACTCTACGCCTTTGGTTACGATGTTTTTCTGTGTGTGACAGTCAGCGTCATGAAAAGGGGTCAGACAGATGATGGCTAAGCCAGGAGGCTCGTGTCATCGGAAAACGATAGAAAAAGTACACTGTTTCAGAAGCGCCTGCCGTACTCCCTACAATATTAGCAAAGGAAGGCAGAGGACTGACAGACTGTGGGCGCAGGATATCACCTAATGCATCGAGTTGTGTTGCAATGAGCATCGTTCCATGATGGTAAGCACGTTTGTTAACAATCTTGTATGCAGATCCTGAGACGTAAAGAGACACAATTCGGGTGTGTAAGCTTACATCTGGAACCAACACTCATCTTTTCAGAACCGACACAAACGTCATTGCGGACATTTAGATGTGCATTAATGCCTAAGGATCTTACTGCACGCAAGACAAGTTCACCTGTGGCATGTCGATCAAAGGCAGACCGAGGAAGATGAATGGAGAAATTAGTATTCCCTAAATCCTAGATAATCGAGTTAATCAAAGTCAAAGAAATTGAGGGGCTCGTCAAACACCGGATACAGACGTGATAAACGGTGCCTCCACCACTTCTTCGACGAAGAAAGGGTATGTTGGCCGCACGCAAGGCTGGAAAATTAAGCTCCGTCCATGGGTTCTGGTGTCTTCCTATCACCGCGCATGGAGCGTCCCGATATATTAGCAGCAGGGGTTTTGATTCAGGAGAATGGCGAAACAACCTATGTGACGCGTAAGGATTGTACGAGAGCATCATCCAGGTTCTGCATTGGCAATGACGCGTCTGGAGGCTTTTCTTTACTTACCAGTCTTCGAAGCTAAGGTTGAAGTAAGGGTTTATAGATGTCGACACGTAAATGTCATAGTCTGGACGCAGTACTGCCTCCAGGCGGCTATCTTCGCTGGCTAGAGTGTGCAAATTTCGGAGGTTGGTAGCACGGTGAGAGAAATCCAAATTCAGTTTAAGTGGCCAAGGCAGGGAGTATCTTGAGATTTGCGTGGTGCGAAGGAGCATGAAGCAACAACGTTTTAAGCCAAGTTTAACGCACTCTGTCGACTGTGGAAAAGCAGAAGCGGCTAGCGGACCTTAGCCCGTTGGAGAAAGAGATGGTATGACCTCTGATATCAAGACCAATAATGTCCGAGAGCTTATTGAATGAGCGGCTTTGCAGGTGTAGTTGGCGTTTGGTGACTTGTGTATCCGCGTCGCGCGCTACTCCGAGTCCCGAATTAATCTCGTGACCTGGCAGTTCGGATCAGACACGGTCTATGGTCTAGACTCTAGACTCTAGGCCCTTTCAGTAAGCTCTATCCGAGGAAGTACTACGACTTTTGAGTAAAGTTGGAGATATCGATACATACTTGATGCCTGGTACATTACTTTCAATGATCATCCTCACGCTTGCCGTACGTAAGCAATTTTCTAAAGCAAATTCGAAGCTGCAAGATGCAGAAACTTGATTAGAATCCAGGCAAAGACAAAGAAAAGATTAAGCGCTCGTATTACATTATGCCAAACGTGGGTACTTATGCCACACAAAGTCACAAAGCTCCACCGTATTTTCGTTCAAAAGTTAAACATAATCGGTTCGCCTGCGAACGCCGCTCATAACCTTAACTTTAATTTTCTACCTACCGTAATACCGACGGTGTTCAAGGGGTAGATAACGAAAAGGGTGGGTACCTGTTTATCTGCGCGTACGCCACATCTCACGATCATATAAAGGTCTAGGCCGTCAATATACGAATTTACATTAACAGAGCATGCTGATGTTTTGAAGAAACCCTGGAAAAATCCGGGGTCTGAGCCTCGGTGCGTTTTGGGGTTTGAGCAGCCAGCTCTAATCAGGTATGCGCAGATACAAAACCGTCTTATAGTGCTACTTCATAATTTGAGCATAAAAGAATTCAGGCCATTCTCTCGGAATACCGTAATTACGAATTGCGCAGAGTCTTCTTGAACAACGTCACTGCTCACTAATTGTTCATCGAGATGCTAAAAACCCTGATGACCTCAGGTTTTCACGACTCATGCAGTGCCTCACAGGGACTTCAAAGCAGTCAGAAGGCTGAAGTGACCCTAACAAGCCCTAACCATCGAAAAGGAAGCATCAGACAGACACTTCTTTAGGAGGGCGTAACACCGCTTTAAGGAGGGCATTCGCTTATCTTGTCTGAAAGAGACAAATGATTGCATACTCCCCCGAGGTCAAATGAAGTATCAATTCCAGATACAAGAAACCAAAATGAGTCGAAGCATCGGTGGGCGTGGAGCCCGGGAGCAAGCGAACAGCAAGCATGTCGTGCACGAAGTCTGAAGCGTTGTGCAAACGCCGTTTATCCAAAAAAAAAAAAACCCCCCGAGTGGGGTCAATGGTTTAGCTTTGAGTCAAAAATCCTAGTAGCACGGAGGAGAGCCGCAATGAGATCCCTGACGCCAGCAGGTGGTAAGAAGAGGAAAAGTCCGGGCTATATATGTCCTGGAGCTACTAGAGGGGAAGTGCCATTGCCATCTCCGACACTGCAGACATGCTGCGAGACGTTAATGACGGTAATGGGGCATACGCCTCCATTCGTCCCCCAAAACATGATGTTCGTTATACCTTAGTTTGGCTGCGTCGTAGACATCGGGCCAGTAGCGAGGATGGTTATTTTGGACACCTACAGAGTACAGATATTCTGTTTAGAGATTTCTCTGCCATTCTTGTTGCGTGTAAGAAGGAGTATAAGGCAGTCCATTTCTTCTCTGTAGGAGCATGCACAGGAAGGTCTGTCTTCGAGATTCAACCTTAATTACTACGGCGACCACCTTCAAGCGCTGTCCTGTGCAGGTGGGTGATACGATCAGAATTTCGCACAGAGAAATAGCATGAGCGAATAAGAATGGAGCTTCGAAGTCGCCTGAATTAAGACAGAGGGGAAAAGCCAAGAGGTGATTCATTGACCAAGTCCGACTCGAGTCTAACATCTCATTGCCATATTTGGGTGTACATGACTGCCGGGCCGGCCGAAAAAATAGTGAGCATCCCCTCTCGAAACCTATACTTACCCACCATTCATTGACTGAAGGGCTTGGGATGCAATGACATCTACAATCAGCGACCATTTTGTCTTGGAGACGTACACCTCATCTTCCAGAGGAAAAGGATCAAAAAAGCAGAGCCACGGGGTCCTTGCGACTAGCTGTAAAAAAGCAAACAGTGCCGACGGATATGTTACCGTCGCTGCTCAAGCAGATGGGCTGCACATTATTGATGTGAGTAAAAAAGGGCGTAGGAGAGGCATTTGGCTTACTTGTCATGTTATGTTTAAGGTTGCTACTCTGCACCCAATTATATCGCATACGCTAGGCCCGTCAACGTCGTTTTCTTGCCCGCCATTGACACTATCGTCGACCTCGAAGCATACTTCATCGACGTATGCGGTGATAGCAACATCTCCCGATCTTACCTCGCAAGAAGACTCTGGACGCGCGTTGTGGATGTGGCAGGATGACGAGTCGAATACAAAACAGAAAGACAAAGAGACCAACATTGTCGTGCGTCTTACCGAATTCAAGCGTCACTGTGAATAACATCTGACTGCGCTACAGCTTTCTAAAGGACAACACGCGTACGGAATATATTCATGTCCAGCGCTTCGCTCAAGGATTGTTGTTGCTTCAACTGGTGGAGAACTATCCTCATTAGACGCGGAATCGCTAGAAGTGAAATCATCTATCCCGCCAAAGCATTTGAACGTATTATACGGCTCCATGCTTCCTGCAGATACCACACCATTCGCTGCTACTAAAACTGGGGCCACTTTGATACTATGTCAGTCAGACGGCTCAAAAACATACCTAAGAGTATTTAGCATCGATGATGCTGACGCCATATCAGAACAACTTGAATGCGAAGTTCCGGTCGACAGCCAGGTAGTGCCCGTTCGTTTCATCCGTCATGCCCTAAAATTCATTTTTGGCAGAAAATTATTAGCGTGTCGTGTAGTAGGACTGGTGTTTTGAGCATCCTATGTTGGTATCTTTCTCTCCCTTCGACTACAACTGACACTTTTCTATCAGGCGCCGACGGGCTTTTGTCGTCGCATCTTATTACAACAGAAAAACTTGTTCCTCTTTCCGCACCACTTCCCTTGGCCGGGTTCACTTTCATCTCTTCTTCCAACAAATCCCCCGTGTCTCTCCTCGCACTAACATCCTCACATGTGCTTCTTGCTGCCGTCGCATCGCGCGAAATAGCCCTTCTTCTCTGGGACGTGCAGTTTTCTGTCCTCCTGGCATCGCACACCCTTCCCATCCCGTCCGCCCTTGCAGCCTCCACCTTGCAGCTGCACCTCGTTCCGGGCGTAGAGAACGAATCAAAAGACCATACCCGAGCCATGGGCCAGGCCATCCTCATTTTGTCATCTGATACTTCTGACAACAAAACAATATCAGTGCTCCTTGCCGTGCCCTACTCAGTGCCTACCAAATCTACCATCGCCGCTGCCATGGGGCGCGGTGCGGCGGGCAAGAAGTGGCTGCGAGCGGCCGATGAGGCGGGTGCAAGTGGCAAGCTCCAGCAAACCGAGGCAGAGATCGCGCGGGCGAAGATGCTATCGACAGTGCGGACTGCCATGCAAGCTGGGAGGCCACAAGGCGCTGTAGCTGCGTTTCAGAAATGGGTGCCTGCGGCAGACGAGTCCGTAGAGTCCAGCTTCGACTACAATTTCGTAAAAGAGCTTCTCAGTGTCGTACTTCAAGTTCCGGTCGACAACGCCAAGATGAAGGCGAATGCAGATGTATCTTATACGCCAGAGATCGTCCAGCACCTCCTCGAGAAGCGCGTCGTGTCCAGTGCGATGGTGACCACGCCCGGTGGACTTTTGGGCGCTTTACGCTCTAAGGATGATTGGGTAAGTCGCATTCAATTCCCATCTTCGTCCCCTGGTTCTCAGATTGTTCACTGTAGAAATCTATCGAGCTAGCTTTCAGCAAGGTGCTCGACTTGTCAGAATCGGAGATCGTTGAAACTCTGCGAGCTGTCATTGCATACCACCGCACCTCTAAAAACGACGATAGTATGGACGTCGACCACTCCCCTGCAGCAACAACTAGCAGTATCTTGTCTCTGCCTACGATGTTAAATCTCGTGGCTACCTACCCTACATCAAGAGGTCCTCTGCTTGTTGCCTTCCGCCGGTCTATTCCTGACGCTATTGAACTTACTATCATTCTGGAGCTGCTGAACGATTGGATTGCCCAACTGACGAACCTGGAAAAACAGTTGATGCCGTCAAAGAAGGACCTCAAGAAGACGGAACATGGCGTCTGGGTCGTTGCTGGCCGCAAGCACGAGACCAAGGGTAACAAGGCCGGGGTGCCACCTCTGGAAAAGGTACTTCATTTTCCACATAGCCATTGATACAGAGCTGATTAAATTTGGATTTCAGATTGTTGAGCTCATTCAAGTAATCCTTGATACTTCTTTCCTTGTCCTTCTGCAGCACACTCCTGCGCACAAAGTTCTGCAAAATATCAATTCTCAACTCAGCCCAGAGATCATGTTCGCAGGCGCGATCGAGGCACTGCGCGGCCCTCTGGAACCGTTTGCCATCGCGCAGGAGAAGGCTGTCAAAGAGTCAATGATCCCAGCACAGGAACGCGAACGCGAAAAACAGAAGGGCGACTGGAGGCAAAGAAGAAAGGGCGTCGGTGTGGCGGATATCGGGTTGTATCAGTTGGAAGAATTAGTTCTTTAGATCTAGGCAATCAGGCTGTGGTTGTAGTAGGCTATTATTGCTGGATTTTGTTGAACATGATATGTGTACAGTATCTCGTTGGGAATTGTTGCCGCTGTAATGCCAATTAGCTACATGTGATAGGTTCGTGGCTCATGACAGGGATATGGAATTTGTTTCTATGAAACTTGTGATTTTGGCCAAGTGTAAGGTGTAAAGGGCAACAGAGCAGCAGAGACACGTCGTCCCTCCTCAGACAGGAGATTATAGGTGGAACATGCATTTCTCTGAATTGGAGGTCAGCACAGCGTATGTAGAAGATGATTGGGAATAATACCGTATCGAGAACATCTAACTGGATTCCGAGAGTACTGAGATATTCTCTGAGGAAAGGCGGGGGCTGTACTATTGTTTTGCCAGTCCCGAGCAGGAGGATTTCTGCGCGCCAAATCCTGTTAACGACACCCATCTACACCATATTTGCCGCACAGCTCACCAGGCTTCGGTGTTACCACCTCAAACAGTTCAAACATAGATTTGCTCCACTCAGCCCATCGCTCTGCTCTTACCTTAGACGTCGCATTGGTCGGCGGCACGTCCCACAGGAACACCTTGCCTTCGAGAAAAATACACGGACCAGGGAGCAACAGTCCGTCTACAAGTTGGATACCGGCGTCGGATATTGATGAGACTTGTACCGCGGGGGGATTGTCGTCGGCCAGTAGGTTCGTGAATGAGCTGTCGCGGAGTATGGACGTTGTATGCAGTGCACGGTGGATGCTAGGTATCGGGTTAAGCTTTGGGCGCAACTGCAGCCTTCTTGAGGCCGACGTGACACTAGAAAAGCACGCAAGGCTAGCTCTTCTTTGGGCTAGGGAGCATCCTGGCTTGCTGTAGCGTATGAGACTGGGCAGAAGTGTGAGCATGAGAGACAGCAGGTGCAGAAGGACGCGAGTTCAAAGATTCAGAAGCGAGCGCGCAGTGGTGATATGAGGCCACGGTCGGTCCGGACGTCATTAGACCCTGACCCTAACCCATGTAATTGTTTTTCATCTGTTGTATGTAGGTCTACACAAGGTTTGAACTTGCTCTTGTTCTTGTTCTCTGACTCTGCGTCGTTTGGTATGAACCCGTTCTCTCATCAGAGCTTTTTTCCCTCCCTGCTTTCAACATACAATGTCGATGCTACGACAGCTGTCTCATTGTGCTTCTTGAACTTTGCAAAAGGATTTGTGCAACAGTCACAAGTGCCACCGTCGGCCCACTGACTCTGGACAATTCAAACGCCTGGCCTCGAATATCCGTTCTCCGCTTTCCCCCCACAAACTCCCGTCCCCAAATCGACTCCTCGTTCCAGGCATACTGTCTTGTTCTGATTGTTGTCCTAGATTTCAATTGAGTCTGCTGACACTAGGGTTTGTTCTGGATACATATTCGGCTGATATCTATCAGCGAGTGTCGAACGGAGTGCACATAGTCTTTTCTTCACAGGGAGGATCTGTAACACAGCTACATACGATATAGGCGTATATATGTACCGTGTCTCATCCGAGGAAGACTGGACAACGGTCTCTTAGAGCCGCTATGCTTGGTCACATCATACGTCTGTGGGACCTAGCCGTTTATGTGACCAGGAACGCAGCCCTTTCTAACTACTCTAACTTATACTGCTTACGTCTGCTTGCGATGCTTGAATTAGTTCTATGGAATTATCTGAGACTATCTGCTTGCTTTTTGTCAGAATCCATCAGAACGTCTTTCACGCATCTCGTCGCGCACTCCACATCCAGCTTACTCAAGACTCAAGGCCAAGCCTTTCCCGCTTGTCATTATGATCATATGCTTCTATATCACTCATTTCTGTCTTCGGATCTACCAAAATGTCAGGTTCACTGCCAACGGCTGCTAGCATTTTTATGCATTATGTTCGGCATCCAGGTAAAACTCGACCATGCTCAAACAAGAAACATAGATCTCTACCGCCAGACGATGTCTGCAACTGAGGCATCGTTGCCTATAAAAGTGGAAAGTGTATTCAAACTCTGATCAGGCTTGTGTTCGTCTCTGTTTCCCCACATCGTGGTCAATCATGGTTTCCACTCTGTCTGTTGCTGTATTGGCAGCCTTGGTTCCATCTCTTCTGGCGACTCCACTGGAAACACGCCAATCTGATCAGCGCCAGTACTTTGTCAAGAATCAGTGCCCTACGGCAGTGAACCTCTACATTGGTGGAACGTTTTCTGATGCCATTCCAGCTGGTGGGTCCGTCACGAAGACCCTCAGCACTAGCGCAGGATTTTTCTACACCGACGTCAATGCCGGCAACCCATCAGCTGAAGGAACAGCGAAGGCTGCTTTCCTTTCGGTAAATTTCCGCTCCGCTGCAAATCGTCTGGAAGTTACTGACATTGAACTTCACAGGACTTCTACTATATAGTGAGGGACCCTACTTACATCAATGCAGGTATCAGTGTCGCACCTCGCAATCAGTCTGCGGTTAGTCACTTGCATATATTCAATCCTACAGTTTTCTTGACGGTTCCATTTACTTGTTAGTCTAACGGATTTTGCCCTAAAATCCAATGCGACAGTATTGATTGTGCAGACTCATTCCCTGCCCCTCCCACCCGCTTCCCTGAGCCTGCAGATACTGCGCCTAATTCCCCTTACTTCAGATGCCCTGTTCCCAACATCCCCTTCGATATTACGTGCGCATTCGCTCGTGGCAATTCTGCGTAATTGCAGCAACTGACATACCTGACTGGCGCTTGTAGTTTCTGTCCCACTGGTACATTCCCCGACCAGACCACCACAATTCACCCGAGCTTCACCACATTTAAATGTCTCGACGTTCGTGGCGCCGTTTTTGCGAACGGAACACCCGTACAAATGTTAGTAAAATAGATGCACTAGTTAGATATACCCTGAGTGCTGATCTGTATACTTTCTAGCTACGATTGCAATGGGACGGCAGCGCAAAAATGGCTCATCAAGCGCGGTGCTACCAAGGTTCAGTTGGCTGGAACAAACTTCTGCCTTGATGCAGGATCGAGTGAGCATCGCATGCAGCATATCCATGTTTGTTTTGAAAACTAACAGAGGTTTTTTTTTGTAGGCCCGGCCAATGGCGTGGGCCTGAAGATCTGGCAGTGCTTCGATGATCTCCCTGCCCAGCAGTGGAACTACTCAAATGACAACCGCATCAGCCTTGTTGGCACAGGTAAATGACACTTCTACAACCTTCTTAGAACTCTTGCTGATCAATGGCACTGTGTATAGGACAATGCGCGGATTTGACCGATGGCAAGCAGGATAATTCTAATCCAGTACAGACATGGCAGTGCGGTGCCGGGAATATCAACCAGGAATGGACCATTTGAATACTGATCACATAAATGCTCATGGACCTTCCAATGGACTGTTTTCATCAAGTTTTCATGGACATTTTGTGGACTAACCCATATTACGAATTCATTAATATACCTTGACATTGTTAATAACATACCGTGATCATTGACAAAGTTGAAATTTAATTTTGTAATTTGGACTATTATAATCCTGGGATACTAAGAAGACGAGAACATGAAGGACAGAAAGTGTTGAAGTCGTTCGTCCTACTGTACTATGGGAAACAGATATTCGGATGATGAAGAAGGGCTATTTCCATCATATCATGATAGATGATACAATGATCTTGTGTTGAGAAGCCGCAATGGTGTGCATCTCACAGAGATGAACCGATTGCAAGTGCATTAGCCTGTAGACCCTGTGGGTTGATACTGAAATAGTCCTCATGTCGAAACGAAGGTCGGGGAAGCGAGTGCCATGATGGGGGTGGTCGACAAGGTGGGTAGCCGGGGTAGAAAGCCAACGCGTTTGGTGCGTGGGACACGCGTGGCAGTACGCCTTATAAAGGTTCCACTAAATTGAGTCACGTCCTTTCCGCTTTAGAATTTACATCCCCCAATACCTTGAATACATCCGCTATGGCCCCCGGTCCAACTGCTGACCCGAACGATGTTTTCGCTAAGATGCCCTCGAAGACGGCCGATCTAGACGAGACATGGGCGTACCTCAGTGCGGGAGTTGATCACATAATGAACGACCTCGAGAAGGGGCTCTCGTTTACGGGCTACACCAGCCTGTACACGACAGTGTACAACTATTGCACGTCGACGAAGATGCATGGGCGGTTGGATTCGGGCAACCGATGTATGTCTTCAGTCTACCTTTGTTCTTAACGAAATGTGCTATTGACTATGGCCTCGAAAGCGGGCGCTAATCTTGTGGGTTCCGATCTATACAATAAACTGAGTGAATACTTCATCTCGCATTTTAAAGGCATGCTGCAGGTGCGTCAGATGATTATCTTAGTTATGGATAGCTCACATAGCTCAACATCGTTTTCTAGAAAGCAGATACGCTGTCAGATGTGGACCTGCTTAGGTATTACGCGGCTGAATGGGATCGCTACACTACAGGCGCCAATTACCTCAATCGATTATTCGCATACCTAAACCGCTATTGGGTGAAACGAGAACGAGATGAGGGGAAGAAGGGCGTTTTCCAGGTCTACACGGTGCGTCATTCGTTTCTAAAGCGCATGATCCTGGTTAATGGATCCCAAATATTTCCGCAGTTGGCCCTCTCACGGTGGAAGGACAATTTCTTCATGAATATCCAGAGAGACAACAATAAACTCACCACGGCTGCGCTGAGGCTGATCACAGCCCAGCGAAATGGCGAGACGATTGACCAGGGTCTTGTCAAGAAGGTCGTAGATTCATTCGTATCGCTAGGGCTGGATATAACCGATCCCAACAAAGAGTGTCTCGATGTGTACAAGGAACAATTCGAGACGGCGTTCCTCCAGGAGACTGAGTCGTACTACAAGAAAGAATCAGAGACTTTCCTCGCTGAGAACTCCGTGCCGGACTATCTCAAGAAGGCCGAAGAACGCCTTCGCGAGGAGGAAAACCGCGTCGAGCGGTACCTACATACTAAGACCCGGAAGGAGCTCATTAGCAGATGCGAGAACAAACTCATCCGCGACCATGGCGAGCGCATGTGGGACAGCTTCCAGAACCTGCTCGACTTCGATCAGGACGAAGATCTGCAGCGCATGTATTCGCTGCTCTCCCGGATACCAGAGGGCCTGGAGCCATTGCGCAAGCGGTTTGAGGCGCACGTCAAGCAGGCTGGACTGGCCTCAATATCCAAGCTTGTGGGGGAGGACTCCAACACCGATTCCCTTGACCCCAAGGCGTACGTTGATGCACTGCTAGAGGTGCATCAGAAGAACTCGGAGATTGTTAACAGGAGCTTCAAAGGTGAAGCAGGCTTCGCCGCGAGTCTTGATAAGGCTTGTCGTGAGTTCGTCAACCGCAATGCGGCAACGGGCCCATCATCAACCAAGTCACCCGAACTCATTGCTAAACACGCTGACATGCTATTAAGAAAGAACAATAAAATGGCAGAAGAGGACGATCTTGAGGGCGCCTTGAATCGCGTGGTATGTTCATATCTATGGACTTGGACACTCACGTAACGCGCTAATACTCCTCGTGCAGATGATCCTGTTCAAATATTTAGAAGATAAAGATGTTTTCCAGACATTCTACACTACCAAACTATCGAAGCGTCTCATTCATGGTGTCTCCGCGTCTGACGAGAGTGAAGCCAGCATGATTTCTAAACTTAAGGAAGCGTGTGGTTTCGAGTACACGAACAAGCTTCAGCGCATGTTCACAGGTGAGCATCCGTTATAGCCATTTTATGACGAGAGATTATTGCTGATATCTCGCACAACTAGATATGAGCCTGAGCAAGGACCTTACAGATTCGTTCAAGGACCGTATGGCTCAGAATCACGACGACATGGACATCACCTTCAGCGTCATGGTGCTGGGCACGAACTTCTGGCCGCTCAACCCTCCTACTCATGATTTTGTCATCCCTGTCGAAATCCTCTCCACCTATGATCGCTTCCAGAAGTACTACCAGACGAAGCATTCAGGGCGCAAGCTCACCTGGCTGTGGAACTACTCCAAGAACGAGCTGCGCACAAACTACCTCAACCAGAAGTACATCCTCATGACGAGCTCGTACCAGATGGCGGTGCTACTGCAGTATAATCAGAACGACACGATGTCGCTCGACGAACTCGTCGGCGCGACGGCGATCTCGAAGGATATTCTAGTGCAGGTGCTCGCAGTGCTGGTTAAGGCCAAGATCCTGATCAATGAGGAGACGGACCAGTACGATTTGAATCCTAGTAAGTTCTTGTCGGACTTCATGAGCCACCTACTAAAGATACTGCCATAATTAAGATTTCAAGTCTAAGAAGATTCGTGTCAACCTTAACTTACCCATCAAGGCGGAAGTGAAGGCCGAGTCTAACGATGTCTTGAAAGCGGTTGACGAGGATCGCAAATACGTCATTCAAGCGACGATTGTCCGGTATGTGTTGGATTAAAGTGACATAGCGTCGTTAGCTTATTAGATATATACTTTCCAGAATCATGAAAGCCAGGAAGACCATGAAAAACCAGGCCCTTATCCAAGAAGTCATCTCGCAAATATCTCAGCGGTTTGCGCCAAAGATCCCCGATATCAAGAAGGTAATATCATGCCTTTTTCCTGCTATCTCTCCGAATACTGATTTTGATATGTTATGTTCAGGCCATCGAGACTCTCTTAGAAAAGGAATACATGGAACGAGTGGATGGGTCGAAGGACACTTTCGCATACGTGGCCTGATCCCTGTTGGCATTTACCCACTTTTCCTCTTCGTGCTTTCCATTTGAGGTCCTCAGTTGATCACAATGCTCCGTCTCGCGCAATCTAATGCTAATCCACTACTCGTGTCCCCGCATAATGAATCCCCTTTGTATACCTTAGATATCTTATCCACTGTAACCACTACATGCAATCATTGCTTTTTTGACGGATAGATTGAACAAAAGTCAGTAAATTGCAATAAAGACAAGTGGGGTATGTGTCTAGACAGAAATGCCTGCTTCAATCTCTCCTAGCAGCATTGTACCATCTTTGCTCCCTGTGAGGACTAGTAGGACATTAATCACAGATCATATTCACAGTAGGACTTGAACGTACTGATAGGTTCTTTGGGATGGAAATCAACTGATGTGACTGTACCCTTGTGGCCGGGAAGCTACAGTGGCACACCTTCATTAGATAAGACAGGAAATACTACGAACGTATGGACTGACCTTATACAAAATCTTCCCGCTGTCCACATCCCAAATACACACCATCCTGTCCGCACCGCCCACGGAGACACGCTTGCCACCATCATCTTTACTCCAAGCACCCCTTAACAAGGTATTTTCGAAACCAGCGGGGGCACCGTATAACGTGCGATGTATACGCGACGGCGACGGGGAGAAGGGTCGCACGTCCCAAACGATCGTTTGCGAAGAGAAAGAGGGAGAAAGGAGGAAGTTACCGTTCGGGGAGAGAGATAATGATGTCGGTGTGTCGGTGTGCCCCACAAGGCTGGACACCTGTTCGCTCTTACGCAGGTCGTAGATCTAGAGCGTCACGTCAGTTAAGGACAAAAAGGCAAAGTTGTGGAAGTATGAAAGGCAAATGTCACTTACGTGCACTTCGTTGTCAATTGCACCGATGTATACGCTATTCCCGTCTGCGCTCCAGCACACGGAGGTGACGGGACACCCTATGGTGAACGTCGCTACCGCCTGTTTTCCCGCCTCATCACCTCCCTCCCAGATCTTCACGGTGCCATCGTCCGACCCGGTCGCGAGGAGTTCGGTCCCCGAGCCACTTGCCATCGTCCGGTCGATAGAGTTGATAATTTCGCGGTGGGCGCGTATTTTCTTGACCTTCTGGCCAGTTGTTACATCCGTCATCGAGAGGGTGTGGTCTGCAGCGACGGAATAGATGAGCGAGGAGTAGAGCGACCATTGCAGGTCCAGAATGGGCGCCTTTGCATTGCTGGATAGCAGGCCGTAGTTGGTATTTGGTGCGTACGTCCTCCAAAGAGCTGCATATGCGAGAAAGATAGTTAGGTCCGCTTTGAATGGGATGGATGCGGAGAGTCCTTACATATACTTCTGTCGGTTGAGCAGGCAGCGATATTCTGGCCAGTGGGGTCAAAACGGCAACTAAGAATTTCGCCCTAAGTGAATGAATGGATGTCATCGACCGCGTCGTGTGCATTTCTATTAAACAGCGGGGACGTACTCCGTGGGCGCCAGCAAGGCTCACAATGGGTGCCTCAAGATTACTCGTCCGCGCGACCGTTCGAATAAGACCCTTATTCCGATCCTCGTTTGCGGACGAAATGGCAATTTGTGTTGAAGGCGGTGGCGACGCCTTTGCGCGCTTAATCAATGCACCGCCGGGAGTGGGTGACGAGGACCTTTTGGACATTATTTATGTTCCGAGGGGAATGGGAACTAGAGTCTAGTTAACCGTCTGTAGTAATCGTGCGTTTGAGGTTTCTGGCGAAGCGACTCGCGGGGGTCAGAAGGACTTGCCAAGCAAGTACAAACGACATTGGCACTGCATCTACTTTTCTAAGCGCCCAGTTCAAGCGCAGCATTGACCCAGTACTTACTCTGAAAAATCAGATCAAGGGAAATTTTTAACAATTGCTATCTGGATAGCTACAAGAGCCTCACTTAAATCAAACCGATTTTTTGAAACAATTAACGGTAATGAAGTTCAATTTTATGATATATGAAATGTGATGTAAGTATCATGTTCAAAGTATATTAACTATATTTCCATCCTTACTTGGTCCTTACCAACAAAAGGAGTACAAAACAGACAGTCTCGTTCCTATCCGTTTCAAGAAGCATCCCGGGACAAATTAGACAGAAAAAACCATGTACATAACCGGACTACAAGTTGTAGTCCGGTTATGTACACAGTTTCTTCCAGTACAACAGCAAGAAAACAATCAAGAGGAACCGACGGAGTAGTATGTATAGATAAGAGGGTGTAATCATTTCGTGCCAGGAGGAACAGTAGGGACAGTCCAGAAGCTTGGGACAGTGAGCGCATGTTCGTCCAAATACCAATAGTTAGGGATGGCTTTCTTGCTCTTGCCTTTCTTCTTCTTCTTCGCTACTTCACTCTGGCGGGCGATCTGCACCCAGGTACCGCCGATGCAGATGCCTTCCATCAGGAGTTTCACAGTTGCTTCGTCTGCTTCAATGAGAAGAGTAATATCGTCTTCGAGCGGGTTATGCGGCTTCGGTCCTGCAGATCCTTCGGAGGAAGGTGGCGTACCTTCTTCAACAACGGCACCTTGCGAGGTGGCGAGTATTTCTGGCCTGGAGTAGACCGGGCATTCCTCCCCATCCCAGTCAATTGGCATCGGCGAGAGCACTACCTTTGTGAAAAGCTTGTCCAGATCAACTTCGACGGCTTCAGCGTCAGGCTCTACCACACCCTCAGGCTGAGGGGCCGATTTCGGGGGGTTGGGGTTCGGCGGGATGACGGCCTTGATACGCCTCGCCGACCGTTCCACAATTCCTGTTTTATGAGTTAAAGGCAAGGCACTGGGTCCTAAGAATGTCATAAGCGTCTGTTGGTTGAACTCTGTGTCAAACCAGCTCTCTACGGGGACGGTGCTCGTGTCAGTCTTTGTGCTCGTGCTCCAAGGGTTGTCTTCGCCAGGAACCACCCAAGGAGATGCATCACCGTCAGTCTTCCAAGGGTCATTGTCCGGCTGTTTATTTCTAGTATCTTCAGCGGCTGCCCAGCTGTTGTGAAAGTCTCCTGAAGTCGCTACTTTCGGCTCGGGGAAAACAATAGGTTCAGCTAAATCCTCCTCTGGTGCAAAGGTCTTGTACCCGTCGGCCATCTTGCCCCAGCAGGCGTTACATGCGCGACTGAAGTTATCGGGAAAGGCTTTCCCTATCTTTGAAGTATTGGGCAGCTCGAACAGGGCCAGGTTGATGACATCCAATGAGCGGCGTAAATTGCGTTCAACCTCGGGGAACACCTTACTTCGAAGCAAGAAATTAACGAAAAAGAGAAGCACGCGAGGCAGGCAATCAAGATTGGGGTCCGACCTTGATTAATCCAGTATATACGGTGAGTATTGATACAAATAGATAAAAGATGCAGGTTACCAGATATACCCTCTTTCATGGGCGTAGGATGACAGAAAAATCCGTATAGACCTTTCGGGACTGTCGAAGAATGTGGAAAGCTTCTCCTCAGTTAAAGCTGCTGCTCTGTCCTGGGCGATCTTAGCGGCTAGATCACGGTCAGGTATTACACCAGCAAGAGTTGACTGGTTCAAGGAATTGTTGTCCTCATCACAATCATCATCGTCCGAATCGTCTGCATTTTCTTCTGTGGCTTTATGTTTACTGTCTTTGGGTATGCCACCTGTCTCTGGTAAACCAATATATCGTTGAAACTAGAAACCAAATTTTATATTAGTACAAGAGTGGGCAAAACGTGTTTTCACCATACCTTATTCCATATGAACCTTGGCCCAGTCTCAGAAGCATAGTTCAGTGGCCATGCACGCCCATTGGTAAAATCATTCGCGGCAGCTTGCAGCCTTTCGAAACGGGAAGAAAGTCTTGTAGGGGAGACTTTCTTAGCGAAGTGCCGACATAGGCGAGAAGAAGTACTCAAGTACTCACGGGTTGAACCCAGTGGAGTGACGCTGCATTTCTATGTCCTCCCATTGCTCCCACCACGATCTCTGAGTACTAAGCCCGGCTTTCTTGCGCGACTTCGTCTCCTCCGCCCTGCGCTTCCGTTTAGTGTTGGTTTTGCACACGTCAGACGCATGACTCTGCGGAATAGGCACGGTGGGTATGCCGTAGCTATCAACTTCCTCGTCGTTCGGGCCAGGATCCATTCGAATACCACCCTCCTTGAAGTCCTTGAATGGCATGATGGCGACGCCCGCGGGAGTCTGAGGGAAAGGGGGAAACTTTAGGCGATCGCTAGTATCAACAGGGTTGATCGCTTCGCGTCCTTGGGGCGTTGGGGCTGCTACCGGGAAGCTAGTGTCGGCCACAGACATGTTGGGGGCGGGTAAGGAGATGCGGGAATCGCCGCAAAGACGCGCCCAGAAGCTGCGAGCTTATATCACAAAAGAGCAGTGGCACATTCTCAAGCATGACTCAGGAGATCTTCTTTCCTATTACAATGGCCGTCCGCCACTGTCACCGCAGACGTTGCACAAGCTTTATTGTCGGATAGATGAAGTTCCCATCATCAGGCTCGTAGACGACGTTTGATATGTTCGCTGGCAATTCAGGTAATTTTTATTGGAAGGTGGGAGACCAAAGTTTTACTGATGGAAGTTGAAGGATTATCATGATTGTTGGAAGGCATGGCAGTATTCGTTCCAACAAGGAAAATTTGGGCATAATTCAACAGCCCTGCTGCGCATATCAACCGCTCGTTGTCTTTGTTCCATCACATTCATCCGGCTTAGGAGCTCTACAGGTGCTTGTGAAGCTCAATCAACAACTGTTATTTCGCTGTCCGCCCGTTAAGACCTGAGCAGCAATTGAGCCCCGCTTGTGATTTGTATGCTATACTCACTCTGTATCTTTGTTCTCGGTTCACTATACATCCCGCGTATGGTGAGCTTGCGGTCGAAATCGATTATACGACATGTTAGAAGTTCTATTGTGGGCCATCAACTTATGAAGTCATTCAGCAAGAATTAGAACTGGGGACGGCGGCAGACGCATGCCGAGCCAAAACGAGAGCCAACCACCTGAGCTTGGCATTTACCCCGCACTCAGCACTACTCATCGCTCAGCGCTCAGCGTTCACAAATAACCATGGCGCTCAAAACTGACACGGGACGATTATACCATACGGCGTGCACAGGTGATGCTCTTGTAACTGTTAAAGCTCACGAAGTGGATCAAGATATAACACTTTTCGGGAGCTGCTTCTGTCCTTTCGTTCAACGTGTGTGGGTGGCATTTGAAATCCTTGGGATCCCATATAAGGTGCAGTTTATTTCTTAATCAATATGACTGCAGATTACTGAACTCACTCAGTACTGTAAATAACAACCTCTATGAGACATTTGCACGGTATACTGAAAGGCAATTCAGATGAAGTTGACCCATACAAGAAACCAAAAGAACTGCTGGACATCTCGCCTAAAGGACTGGTGCCTGGTCTGAGATTCAATAGGTACAACCCACCTCGCGCGCTAAATGAGAGCACTGTGATCATGGAATACTTGGAAGAGTGTGTATACTTTGTTTCTCCCCTATCATTGTGTAGACACACGGCGCAAAACAGTCTAGCGTCCACAACTACTAAACGAAGCATTCTTCCACCGATAACGAACCCTTGTAAGTAGTATCTGATGTTATCAAATGTTATGTTATTTAACGCACAGACCCAGATGCTCGAGGTCTGATACGATTACAAGCAGATCATATCAACCGCAGCTTAATCCCTTCTTTTTATCGGTATCTGCAAGCACAGACAGAGGACAAACAGGTTGAGGCTGGTCAAGAATTTCGCCAAGCTCTGGATAATCTTGTGGGCCTTCTCGAGCGTACTGAGAGAGAAATTCTCAGTCATGGCGGTACATCTGGTGTGGGTGAGGTTCAGGAACTCCAAAGGGGATTAGGTGTTTGGATTCCTGGGCAGACTGAACTAAGCTGGGCAGATATTATGGCGGGACCCTGTACGTGCGAATGCTTTGTTCGTGAGGATGCATGCAATGACCTAGAAATATGAAACCCTAGGGCTATTCAGAGCAAAGGTTGTTTTGACTCACTACCGAGGATTCCAATTACCGGATAACGACCTCGTCAATGGGTGGCTGAACCGCCTTTTCAATCACCCTGCATTTAAATCGACGTGCAGCACCGAGGAACTCTACCTCGACAGTTACGAAAGGTCCGTTATATTCATGACTTGTACTGTATGGATCATGAACTGTGTATTTCTAGATACGCCTACAATCGGCCGAAAACAAGTATGGTTGCGACTGCTATCAACGAAGGAAATGCCTTACCATGAGAAAAGTGCTATCCGTGCTAACCGCCGTTGATTTTCACGGAGTTTGGCAAAAATAAGAACAAAGGCTGACTTGCGGATGTTCCCATATGTATAAATGGATTTGTTATCATGTCACTAATGACCCCAAGCTAACTCGTATGCCATAAGTTCATTGAACCACAATCTATGTGACATCGGGTCAACATCCTGCATGTCGATTCGCGAAAATCAAGCGCAAGTACGTACTGACCATCGAGGCTGGAGTATATTGTTACACATAAGTCTACATGCACACTTTGTAAGAATCCATTAGGTGTGCATGTCCGGAATTTGATCCAGTGCAAGAACGTATGAGAAATTCAGTAATGCGGAAGTGTTGCCGACACGAGTCATAGATTAATAAGGTATTTTTAGATTTACGTGTCCAGTAGCCCCGAAAGACATATGCGCGTGCGATCAATGTTGTCAGTGGCACAGCTGATAATCTAAGTGTGAAAAAAATTGGGACATAAATCCCAGTCGTCTTCCAAGAAATGTCCTCTAAAAACATTAGTACCGGCTGGTATTATTTTATTTTAATTGGAAAAAATGAAGACGGGGACATTGAGGATCCGCACCAGAGCAATTTTTGTCCCCGGGGGTCACCAGATCCGCGCGTGCGCGCACATGGCGTCACATCCTAACTTAGTATGTCGTGCGTCGGCTCCTGCATATTCGCCGCTCGGCAACTCTTGATTCTAAACCACATAAAAGTCACAGCTGCACATGCCCATCCTATCGCAGATATCTCACCTTTTATCATCGGACTGTTTTACTCTCAGAGAGGGAACACCCTTGCCTGTGCTTCACGACTATAATGAACGGTGGCACCCAGGAAAAGAATGAGATGCAACCCGGCGGCGGCAGCCAACCTAACGATTCTCAGTTAACAAAACCTGCAGCGCATACGCCATCTCCCACCCCACAAGAGGAGTATAGTCGCTTCACGACAAACGAAAAATGGTTTATTGTGTGCTTCACAGCATTTGTTGGAGTGTTCAGGTGCGATCAGCTCCGACTTTACAACACGAACAATGATCATTCATGTACGGCTCTCCAGCCCTCTTACGGCCAACATATACCTCCCAGCACTGCCGACGCTTTCAGTAGCGTTCGGAAAGTCTACAGAGCTGATAAACTTGACTGTAAGAAGCAGTCGCGTTGCAAAGAGCTCCGAGCACCTAGTAAATTCATTTCAACATTAGGTTACAATGTATATGGTTCTGCAAGGCGCAGGTATGCAAGATTCCTCCAGAAACTTACGAAATTCTGCCTCATGACTCTCCTAGCACCGATGCTTTGGGGACCCGTGTCCGACCACGTCGGCCGACGCCCAATATCTGCAGCTTGCTTGCTCATCCTATCACTTTCATGCGTGGGACTCGCGCTCGTCCCTACATCCGACTTCTGGCTCCTTATGCTCCTGCGCTGCTTCCAAGCAGCGGGGTCGGCCAGCACCATCGCAATAGGTCAGTTTTCCAAATTCCACGATGCTCCATACGTCCTACCTTGCAGTACTCACTATCAAATGATTGCATATTTATAGGCGCTGGAGTTGTTGGCGATATCTCCTCCCGTGCTGAGCGAGGCGGCTTCTTCGGGATATTCACACTTGGTCCCATGGTGCGTGATTACGGCATTCGGGATGTGTCTGCATGAGTTTGACTGCCGCATGTTCTTAACGTACTGCAGGTTGGACCTGCAATTGGACCTGTAATAGGCGGCGCACTTTCGGACCACCTGGGATGGCGAGCGCTCTTCTGGTTCTTGTGTATTGCCGCCTCAATATGTTTTGTGATTATAATCCTGTATGTCGTTAACGCTATCCACTGCGAAGGTACATCACTATATATAACGGGCACTCATTAGATTCCAACCGGAGACGCTACAGTCAATAACTGACCGCGGGCGTGAAAATATTTATGTCCTCTACAGGCCTGTTATCCCTATCATTGGGCGCAATGCACGACCTAAACCGCCATCTGCTCAAGTACCCAGGAAAATACCCCGGAATCCATTTGGCCTTTTCCTAAACCCAGACGTAGATGTCCTGCTCTTCATCAGCGCTGTTGCTTGCGCGGTGTACTACGGGGTCACTGCAACCATCTCGACATTGTTTGTACAGACTTATCCCTTCCTTAACGAGACAACGATTGGACTGTGTTATCTAGCCATAGGCGGCGGAATGATCGTGGGCAGCTCGGTAACAGGACGAATACTCGATGCCGAATATCAAAGATTTAAGAGAAAGGCGGTGGAGCTTGTCGATGACGAGGCAGCAACTGCAGTAGATTTCAGCAAGGAGGATAGTTTCCCGCTTGAAAAGGTATTCTTCTTCAAAAATGTAGCAGATACTGTGCTGACGGAACTAAAACGTTCAGGCGCGACTTCGACTGATTCCGATCTACATCTGCATAATGAGTGCTGCTACTGCTGGATATGGATGGTGCATAGAGAGAAAGGTCAACATCGCCGCTCCATTAATCCTGCAATTCATTAGTGCGTGTCACTTTTCTCTGGCAGTGGTTTTGCTGACGAGAAGGAAGTTGGATATATGAGCATTTCGATGATGAACGTCCCCTCTACACTGATGATTGACCTCGTACCGGGCCAGAGCTCTTCGGTAACAGCTTGCGTGGGTTCCGTCTTGTCTAAGCTCCTCCTATTATCCTGACAAGATATTTAACAGAACAACCTTATCCGCTGCTCGCTTGCTGCCGCTCTTGTATCTGTAATCGAATTGATGCTCAAAGGTATGGGGACCGGCTGGACGTACGTGCTCCTCGCTGGGCTCCTAGCACTCGCGCTGCCGGCGGTGTATCTGTCCATTCACATTGGGCCAAAGTACCGCCTGAAGAGGCAGCGATGTAAGGAGGAAGCTGAGCGAGCATATCAGGCTGCCAACTTGGCCAGTCAAGATTCCGAGGGAAGCCATATAGAGAAAGCGTGAGTGGTGGAACCACAGTCGGCATGTAAACGATGCGTACTAAGCGGCTCGCAAATCACGAAACCAGTAACAAGGGTACTTGAAGAAAATGAAGCAGATGTGCATTGAAGATTGAAGGGCAGTTGCTGAATGCCTTGACTAGATGAT
Source organism: Stropharia rugosoannulata (assembly GCA_028532985.1). NCBI lineage: Eukaryota > Fungi > Basidiomycota > Agaricomycetes > Agaricales > Strophariaceae > Stropharia > Stropharia rugosoannulata. Next base: position 3,556,970 of record JANCIK010000002.1, on the reverse strand, counting down.
GAATGATAACCATGTCACGCACATAAGAACAGTACTTGTGCGATGTCGATACGATAGACGTACTTCCTGTAGAGCGTACTGTATACATTTCCAACCTCTAGACTCCAAAATTCAGCATAAGTATGTAATATGTATGCATATCGAAGACTAGTGAGTGTTGTTCAAACCAATTTAACTTTCTTGCAGCGCTCCTCATTACTCGGTGTTCTCATTTCTCCCGTGTCCTTAGGGTATGTTAAGTTTTGAGGATTCCTACAAGCATATTGATACTTGCATACGCTGCACGCAAATCGGAAGGTCGTGACGACGGAACAAAGAGGCGCGAGCTGCGAACGTAACGCATAAGTGACACGGCTAGATTTGTTGCGCTTACTCCTGAATCCAACCTGAACTCAGCCGAACCTTGTTCGAAAGTTCGCCGTCTCAGATCTTCGCATTGACCAGTCGTCCTGGTGCCGAAACATGTCTACGAAAATGCTCTAACCCAATGAATTCTCGCTTGGTTTGCGAGGATTTGTTACTTCATCTGGCTTGCTTCCAACTTGCTTCACCTATCTGTCCGCAGCTTAACATGTCTGGTTCTTCCGCATGGTATATTGGATACTCAGGCGCATTTATATTGCGATGCCGCAGCACGACCTTCTAGGCAACTTTCACACAAAATGAATGCCGCAACTGCACGGGAACGGATGCTTCTCTGGGCGCCTATCATTTCCCCACCTATATGACCAGTGCGCCACGCTGCTCTGCAATCTACCCAACCCACTAGAATTGCCTTACTCTAACACGCGTACTCACTCTTACAGGAATATGGCTCACCCACACCCTGTTATCTGGCCTAAAAAAACATTTTACTACCCGATAGGAAATACACCCCCGGTTTGTCTGACGCAAGATTTATCACCAGGAAAACCCGCAGATATTCTGCTCCTGGGGTCTGGTGACCCCCGCAATATTCTTTACACCATATATGCCGACCTTTCTCCAGGTTAGCCTTTCTTTAGTTTCATATCTATTGAATCTACTGACGGTTTTTCAGAGGGTAGGCGCATGGATTTTACCTGCTGTGACTGGGAACCTGCGGTGCTAGGTACTTTCTCCAGCGTCCGTTATTCTTTTAAGCTCACTTTTTATTTAAGCTCGTAACATCATATTACTGACGATGATTTTTGATGGAGTAAAGCCGAGCGACGCATGGCCTATCTTCTTTCATTTTTTTCTGGACGACCACTCTTATACAACCCTTCGTACCCAATGCAGCAACCTTGTTCAAGCCGCAGTAGATATGAATACCTGGAGGAAGTCGAGCTATGGTCAATTTATCGGATTCTGCACTGAGCAATCCCTGATCGACATTCGCCGCCATTGGGTCGACTATTTGAATTTTGAAACCTTGTCAGTTACCGAAAAGAAAGCCATCAATACGGAATTTACTTCTGGGATGAAATCAGTACGCGAACAATATGGCGTTGGAAATCTTAGCTCTTTACGATCGGCTGGACCTTTGTCGCCCTCGATGTTGGATAAAGGTTCTCGATATTTTGCGTCATACTGGACATCTGGAACTGCCCCGTCTAATACGAATGGATCATTAAATAAGCCACTATCTCATCTAAATCCCACTTTCGTATATTCCATGGCGGGTAGGAGGTTCAATGTGCACTACGGAACTGATCCACTACTTGCTTTTCATCTGGCGTCTACTTTGGCGTCTAAAAACTATGTCACAATCGAGGATCTCACAGATGGATGTCAAGCGCAATTCTCGACTTGGTGTATTTCATTCAAGGCGCGAATCTCTAACACCCAAATCAGCCTCAAGATTCGCTTTTTTGTCGGAGAAGCTCTTTCTTTTTGCCGTGCCCTACGCAGTGTTGCTGTCACCCAAGACGTGAAAACCGGAATTTATTCACATCCATGGAGCGCGTCCCAAATTATTTTTGACGAAGTGGATTACTTTCATTCAGAAGAGCGAGCTCCGTTGTCATTTAGTATCATCGACACCTCAAACCTATCAGACCATACCGGCCTTCTCAACCTACTCGTTTCAGCGGTACCGCTCCTACGACGCGAGCCTTGGGCCGTGTTACACACACACGCTTTGATACGCACTCACTCTACTGTTCACAAAGAAATACCCCCCCTTGACCAAGCCATTTTCTCTGATATAACAACTCTGGCTCTTTTGTTAGGTGTCACGCCTTCATCTCATATGTGGCACTTCACCATGAACTGCAATACCCAGGAGAAATTATATGCCAGTCTTGTATCCGGCCAATCTCAGGACATTACCTCGTGGCGTTTCCATTCCAATGTAATCGCTCCCATAGAAGTCGCCGAACTTACCTGCGATTATAAGCTCGAGGCATTTCGTGTCTCATGGGACAGCAAAGACTTGGCATCGTACTTGTTTTCGCTGTACTTGCAGATGTTCTCGGATGAGAATCAGGCAGAAAACTTCAGAAACATCGGTAATCTATCAGCCTTCCACAAGATGAGTAATATCCATTACACGAGGGGTGCCTATGCTGCGTTTCTAGCTTTAATCAAGGAGAGAGTATGCGTCAACTGGTCAGATATGATGAACCGCTTAATCGATTTTGTGGCACAAGACCGTAGTCTTTTAATGGGGAGTAACAATTTTCAGGACTTGATGTGCCATTTAACCCAGCGAGGCCTTCATACTCTAACGGTTTTTCAGCCTGACTACCTGGAAAGCGTCCGTTCAGACCACGACAAATACAATGGATGGAAGAGCATCCCACCCGTTGTCTGCATTGTTTTGACAATTCCCAGAGAAAAACTCAGACCTTTGGAGGAGATGGACGCAGACAAAATCATGACTCCCATTGTGCAATGCGAATCAATTTCCTGGTCTACGCCCGGCGCCTTCCATAATATTCATTCATCTGTCCAACTACTGTTCGGCAAAGCCATCACGACGTACGTTGATGGTGAACCACAAGTCACGATAAAGCAAGATGACCGGGGGTGGAATGGTACCTCCGACCTCATTGCAAGCGTTTATATACCCGCGTGGATATTGACAGTTGACCCTGCTGCTACCCGGTTTGGACTTTTCATAAGGAATACGCCTATGTCGATAAAAGCTCTCGCAAACAAATTAGGATTTCAACTCACCATATACTCGACACTTTTGACCGATTCAGAACACCTTCAGGTGACAAGACACCGTCCCAACAACTTGCGAGAAATTGGACTCTTTCGCCAGGTTCCTATTTCTCTCGGTGAATCTCCGGACAACACAATGATAGTTTCTGCACTTTTTGATTCTTCTAAGAAAAAGGTGACCGCGCTTGTAACTAGGAAGACAATCGAAAACATAGAAGCTATCAATGCACTCCGTCAAGGGGCAGAAGTGGTTACTAGAGACATTGGAGACTCTGTATTTCGCATCGCTTTCGGGCCTCATTCCTATGATCTTAATCTGCCTATCTCTGTTTACGGACGCCACGTAAAAACGCGTATCGCTCGCAAGTCGTCTTACATTGAGGTATTTACCTCCCTATATTATATTTTCGAAAAAGTCGCTAAATCGCAGTGTTCCAAACATAGATTGAAGCGCCTGTACGGACAGACTACAGCGACTTCAATAATATGTCTATGAGCATGTTCCCAATGATTCGTCACAGTAGCAACGAGTTCAATCTCTTGAACATACATTACGTCAACTTGGATGTGCTTCCTGCTTTATCACTTCCAACTCCAGTCGAACACCTCGAGTGGCTACCCGTCCATGCTCGAACCGTGTTCTCCGACGAAGAGTATCGAGCTAGAAATGATCCGGATCAAACAAAGCAAGGGGTACTGGTCCAATTGAAAGAAAGCATAGTGGTTATGCTCTTGAAATTCGCTGGATTGCAACTTGATCCTTCGGGGTATCGACCAACCGTGATTGGGCTCTCAAATCCAGATGATGGCGGTATACATACACTTTTGTTCATCAATGAACTCAAATTCGATTTAGATCACCACACTCTGGTCCTTGACGCATGCGTTGTACCTCTAACAACAGGCATCATGGACAAATTAGTGACAGGCATACAAACGCTTCTCGATCGGAGGAGATTTTTGGAGGTTTACACGCAATCGGACGAGGCTAGGGCATGGCGCTTGCTCTGGCCCTGCCTTGCTGAGCGATGTCGAACATGGAAACACACCAAGAGATGCGAGTACATGAGGCACGGTATACCAGTTGCTATGGAAGGACCGGACGCCAGTCCACTATGCAGTTGTGGAAAGGGAAAGAACCTCGGGACATTTGGAAATGCTCCTGAATGGCGGGTATTTTGGAAGGAGGCGACTCGAGTTGCAATTGGCCCACTTTTTAGCTTCGCTTTCCCAAAGGACTTTAATGATACGGTGAAGGAGAGGATGGAGAATCTCAGCATGAATATCGCTTCTTGTGCACGATGTGGTGGGGCCGGAAAACCATCCCTTCAACACTGTTCAGTATGCAAGAAGACACAGTACTGTTCACGCGAATGCCAAAAAGCTGACTGGAAGATGCACAAGAAGACTTGTACTGCTGCATGATGTTGCTATCTCTTAGTTCCGCTGTGTTTGTTTTCTAGAATCATGCTAGCAATACGTAGTCAAATTCAATGGTTTATCTTCTTCAGTCCAAGTAGAGTCCACTAGGGCTTGCCTTCGTCTCTCGCTTGCAATGTCATCCCTTCACAAATTGGTATACGTGAAGGTGATCTCCTGTTATTCTTCTAATACAGAAGACGCAACTCTACAACACGGACAGTGTGCTGTCTACTTCTGTACGGCCTTGTAAATGGGATTCTGAACTTCGTGTATTGGCGTCTGGCCTGGTGGCGAGCCGGGAATAGTCTTGGTGAGTCCCTAAGAGACGAGTGTAGAGCGGTTAGTGAGAGGATGATGCACTTGACCTAGGAGACTTACGAGCTTTTCGAACATGCACGAGTTCAGAGCCCGTTCGGGTTTGCGACACAGGTATAATTCCTACATACGGAAAGATGTTATTTTCTCGCTTCAAGTCACATAATGTGATAAAGAGGTGGTTCGGACATTGTTTCCAGCTTCGTGAAGGTAACGAGGCTCGGAGACGTCGTCGTCGGGTACTCTGGGCGGAATAATAACGTACATGGTTTTTCTTCTCTAAACATTCCCAGTGCGCGTCAAACTGCTTTCCGCAATTCTCCCTCATTTTAGTAATACTGTCATGTTGTTGAGGTTATCACTGTGATAGTTTCTGTAAAATACCAAGATGCTTACAGGTCGATCGCGCAGCGCGTCACCCTTCGTCCCTCCTTCAAGCAATGAGCAGGATCCCGGTTCTCGTTCTTGCAAAGAACAAAATCCTCTAAGTGTGCGAATTATGCCACAACGACACAGTTCATCCTATTAACTTGGGACTTCTTGTTTGATTAGACGGAGACTGCAGACAAACCATTGTATTCCTTGCAGTACGCGCCGATGAAGAAGGCGGAGCTCTTTAGCGGTGCGCTGGTCAGCCCGACTTCGTCGACCTGCGGAAGAGCCTGTGTGGTAGACGGAGAAGAGGTATCGGCCATGGTCAACGCGCGCTTATTGAGAGAACGGTGACGACGGTTGTGTTCGGAGGAGGGGCAGATGCAGTGGGAATTATTTAGCGGAGTTGGAATTACAATATGCTACCAACGCTCGAGCTGCACATTACTAACTCTCATTATACCGTCAGGCTGTCATATTGGTTTTCTTCCTCCTACTTTATAAAACTGTATCTTTAAGCTATTTCTCGCAGGATTCGAAATGAGTCATTATATGGTGAGTATTCGACGCGGTTTGTAGCTCGCGCCAGTATTGTTAACGCTTTGCAGCCCCCGCCCCGCTTTTCTAGAGTCTATCACATCCAAGTTAAAACACACAAGCTTACCATTATGCACTCAGGACTAGCTCCTACAACACTGCTGTCTGAAATGAAATCTGAAACGCTGTCTGCTCTCAAATCTAATGTGGCCCATGATTCCTTAGACGTCATGGCTATGGAGCCCCCGGAAATTGACGTAGAAACGGAAAATGACTTTGAGCTATGTCGAGCCGTCAAAGAAAGAGGCAAACCGACAGGAAAATATGAGCCTCTGGACACGGCAACAGCTATCAAGGACCACGGGCTCGCGGGCTGGGACACCCTGTATCTGCAGTTTAGGGATCGCGCCACAGGTGAGCATGGACGTGCCTCGCCCAGCTGCCATCCTTTTATCCGTGCTGTATGATCGTTGGGCGAGATCTTTTAATTATGGTTTAACAGGTGATCTTAAGCCAATCACGTTTGCGCGTCCTTTAATATACGATGAAGACGACAATGCCCCGCCCACTGCTGTCGAGTCGGTGGAATCGGCGAAGAGTAAGGGCAAGCGGAAGGCCGATGACATTGAAGAGGATTCGCGAGCAAGTTCGGAGTCGCGGCCCTTAGTATCTGTTCCCCCTTTGTCTTGATTTTACTCTTCAAGTGACTGAGAATGAATTTATATGTTCGACTACACTAGATGCGTTTTGAAACGTCTCTTCGGCGCCTATGGTGCAACAAGGGTTCTGATTTGGTTCTGATGGATATGCAAGCCGTCTCAAATATCGATTGCATATATTGTTACCTGCTGATCCTAATGGATAACTTGCCCTCGTGTCCACTGTCCAGCCACACGATTGTCTCCTATAAACCACTCCCATCATACATAGACTCGATAATAATTCAAGACTGGTCGGCGACGACTTGGTTGATGTGAATTACATACTCTCAATTGTGTGATCGTCATCTATTTATAGCAAAGAATGTGGACATTTAGTCATGTTTGCAATTGGCAGAAAAGCGTCACGGAGGATGGCAGATGGGAAATTTCAGTGTGTCTCAGAGGGACTCCGGGAAATAAAGTCAAGAGTCAAGACAGCGAGTGGGAAAATGGTGTGAGGAGAGTGGAACGAGAGCGCAGTCTCACGTGGAATCGGAGCTTGGCGGAAATATGTAGTGAGATATCAGACGGGACTCTTCTTGTCGCAGTCCTAGTCTATGCAGACTCTAGTAGACGCTACTACTAGCTCCTCCGTCCTTTCCATCCACTAAGCACAGCTATCATTCGTCTTTTTGCCGTCCTCACCGATCCTCCTAATTCACTTTTTCCCACTTCCGGCTTAATTGCTACATCCATTCTCAAGCCCCCTCACGGTCTTCGTCATCTACCAGCGACAGCTGCGACTAGAGCCCCCTAGATGCCTGAGTATGTCTATGCACTACACGACTTTCTCCCAGAACATGAAGACGAGGTGACCTTTCACGCGGGCGAGCGCATCGAGGTTGTTGAGAAGGACGACCTTTATGGCGATGGTTGGTGGCAGGGCCGTAATCTTGCTGGGAAGGTCGGCTTGTTCCCTGTGAGTTATACTGCCCCAGCTCCCCCTGCAGCGACAACAGCGCAGCCGACGACATCTGCCTCCAATGACACCGAGGGTAACCCCGCGCAACCGGAGTCCTCAAGTATCGTCTCTCCGGTCCCTAAACAGCCCCCTGCAGCATTCCTCAACGGCAATGGCGACGGCTATGAAAGTGACCTCAGCGCAAGTCATGCCGACGCAGATTCTTTGAAGGATGGCCCCGTGCCCGACAATGAGGTCATGAAGGCGACGATGACCGACGTGCAGAAAGCCATCGAGCAGCTCGGGCGCGGTGCTGGTGGGGGCGACGGCGACGGTGGACGCAGCTTCAGCTTTGCAAGCAGTCGAGAAGGCGGAGACACAGATACTGACTACGATATAAGCGATATTGACGGCCCCTCGGACGGTGTGTCAGGCGACGATTGGCATAAATCGGCGCGAGAGAAGTTGGCAGCCAAGGCACGCCGAGCTATAGCGGAGGCGGAGAAGCTTGAAGCTATGTTGGTCAGTGGCGATACCTCGAGCATCCGTCGGTCAATCGCTCCTCCAATCGAAGTCGAACTCAGTGACGAGAGCGAGGACGAGGACTACACACGTGCGAGCAGGATGAATAGGCCCCACTCTTATATTTTGGAAGAGGATGAAACAGAGGAACCCGAGGAAGCCAACAGTGCCTACGAGAAAGAAAGTTCGGGCAAGGCAGAAACGGAAACTCATGCATCGTCGTTGACTGCAGGAGAGACACAGCTCGATATGCCCCCACCCGACGAATCACAGGTACCAACGGCAACAGCAGCAACATTATCATTCCCGACATTCGCTCCACCTCCCGCTACTGTCGAGCCCGTTCCTCAAATAACCACAATAAAGGAGGCTGACAGGCCAGCAACTCCTGAGCGCCAATCGTACCCTACCCCAGAAACACCCGCTTTTCTTGCCATTGCCCCTGCTGCCGTTCCCTTAACCACGGAAGAGAAACATGCTAGTGTTCCAGTTGTGCGCGAGACACTTGTAGTGACTGGGCTGCCATCACCACAAGCATCTACACAGTTTAATAACACTTTACACTCAAAGCACAACAGCATAGTATCGTCTTCGTCAGCGCCCAACATGGGAGCTCCCATCATTACTGCACCACAGCAAGTGCAACAGTCGGTGTCAGCTGTTTCAGACTTGAAGAAAAAGCATCCTACAGAATGGACTGTCGATGAAGTTATTGAATGGTTGAAGGGCAAAGGCTTCGACACAGATGTCTGTGACAAGTTTATAGGTAAAGTTGTGTCCTTGTTCTTTCTCCTTTTACTAACATTTACTTTGCTCCAGAACAAGAAATTACAGGTGATGTTCTGCTAGAGCTCGATGTCAACCTCCTCAAATCTGAAATCGGCATCATGGCATTTGGCAAGCGCATGCGTATAGCTAATGCCATCGCTGAGCTGCGCCGCCCCCCATCTGTCGAATACGACCCACATTCTGCATCCGCTTCCCCTATGCAACTTCACCACACCACTAGTGTGCATTCACACATTTCACAACAGCACCAGCAACAGTCGTATCAGTCGCAGCCTCACTCGCGTACACAGAGTATGACCCATAGCCACCACTCATTCCCTGGCTCTGGGCTTGGCCAGTCGTACATTGTTCCGAGCCCTCATGCGTCATCGTTCAATGGACAGGCATACGGGTTTACTAATCAATTCGGCGCATTGCAAGAGGGCATGCCTGTACCTGCGGAGTCGTTTGCGCCGCCTGCAGTGGACGGCAAGGTCGTGCCTGGCGCCCCTGGTGCTAGTGCAGACGCAGGTCTGGCCATTGCTATGGCATCTCTTGAAGGGGTATGCATGAATGTTTCCCCTTCTCTCTTTTTTACTCATCCACTTCTTAAAATAGAAGACACGGCCTGCGCAGCTATCACTTTCCCCGAGCGAGGGTAATCTCAAGGAATCGAATGGGAAGAACCTTGTTGTCCCTGTCAATGCTGAAGATGACGAGCGGGGCCATTTGAGCGATGTTAGTCGTGCATTTCATACTGCACTTTTGACACAGACTAACCTTCTTTAAAAGGGTGACATTGCCCCTACTGCAAAGAGCGTGCGGCGGCGCCTCTTCGGTCGTTCACACGATTCATCTTCGTCTCTCCCTCACTCCTCACGCTTTTCCCCTATTCCATCCCCAACAGTTCGTGATACCCCTGACAAAGAACTGAAGGACAAGGATAGCCTAAAAGCAAGCAAGGAATCGAAGGACAGAGATAGCAAGGATAGCAAGGACAAGGACCGGGACTCGTCAAGTCTTGGGAGCCGACATGCACGTAATAAGAAGAGCATCGACGGTGGTCGACATGCAGACAGACTAAGCATTTTTGGAGGCACGCTAAGTACCTTGGGCAAGAGCCGCAAACCACCACCTACGTGCGTTATCTTTTTCCCCCAGCAATTTTATGACTTATGCTCGTATGCTGGATTTCTTTAGCACTAGTGAGGATGTGCAGGAAAAACACAGTAAATTCAGTCTGCCTAGGCTGTCCGGTGCAGGACTGCGTAAGGTCTCATCGATGTCCCACCGCTCGTTTAGTGAAAACGGGTCGCCGAAAGATACACTCATCGGGTCCGTCACCGATGGCTCGGAGAAGGGCGACGGGAAGAGTCACAGCATGCTGAGGAAGCGCACGTTGTCAAAGTCAGAAGGCGTAGCTGCACTTGTGGAAGACAAGGACTCGCTCAACGGATCAGCGGGACAGATCAAGCAAGGGCAGAATATTTTGGAGCAGATCGGCGAGCCGGACCACACGGGCTGGATGCGCAAGAAGGGTGACAAGTATAATGCTTGGAAGCTGAGATACTTCATTCTGAAAGGACCGCATCTTTACTGCCTAAAGAGCAACAACAAATCGGTCAGTGATAACTTGAAATGTTATAGGTGTATGCTTATTCAACGTTGTTGGCGGAGTAGGAAACGAAGATCAAGGGTTATATTCATATCACAGGCTACAAAGTAACTGTGGATGAGAATGTTGACCCTGGTCGATACGGCTTCAGGATTGACCATGATCAGGACAAGACCCACTATTTCAGCTCAGACGAGAAGACGGCTATCCGAGACTGGATGAAGGCAATCATGAAGGCTACAATCGGGCGTGATTATACGAGTATGTGTACCATCCTCTCGATGACTATAATATCAGTATTGATGCATTTTTTTAAGAACCAGTCGTATCGTCATGCAACATACCTACCATCCCTCTTGTTGTAGCCCAAGCCATGAATCCAGCACCGCGTCCGCCGTCACCAACTGCGCGGGACGCGACGCAGAAAGCCCTACGGCGCGAACACCCTGATCAGCTGTCTAGTCGCGACGCGCGGGTGCTCATGGGCCTTGCCAGCGGCGACGGAGCAGCGAACGGGAAAGACTTGGACAGGGGGAAGTTGGATTCGTTCTTCAGTACCGAAACGATGGCGACCCAGGAAACGAACGGGGTAGGAGCTTATGCTCCCACTACCCCACGAGGAGCGCCACCGAGGCCGTCGAGAGAGATGAGAAGGACAAGCTCAGTCCGAACAGCAGTGAGTCTTTCACTACTACTGGAGGTAGACTGTTTACTGATTTTGGAATAGACAAATGTAGCTGTTGACGACGCCCTCATCGAGTGGGCGAATGGTCACCTTCCTGATCATCTGCAAATAACGGACGTCCATGGCCCGCTATGTGGGGGTCTTGCACTCCTGCGCCTTGCAGAGTCGATCAAGGGCCGTCCGTCATCACCTCCTGTGCCCGACTCGGCTTTCCCTACGGATCCAAACGACGACAAGCTGGACGGGCTCTTCCGGTTGTTCGACTTCTTGCTGGACAACGACGTGAAGATGGGCAGCGTCAGCATCAACGACGTCCGCCAAGGCAAGAGAGACAAGATCATCCAGCTCCTGCGTGCTCTGAAAGCTTGGGAGGAGAAGCGTCGCGTGCTTGCGAACACGATCACTAAGGGAGCATCGATGCCCACCGGCGGGGTGTTCATGGTGCCGACATCTATCATATAATTGTTCTTGGTGGTGGCGCCCCGCGAGCGGGGCTGCGGTTTATGTGGCATGACATTTCCTGATCGTAGTTGCCCTTCTTTTTGGTTGATATCTACTTTTTATTACATGTTTTTTATGTATGTTTTTGCTTTCTTTTCTCCTTTACTTGGCGTGCTCTACCCTGATTATTATCCACTCATTCCTGTTTTGCTATATGCATCATTTTTTGCGTCTTTCTTGTTTATTCTTACACATTATATGTCATTGCAGTTATATAACTTGAACGAAACATGATCTCTGTGCATGAATGCGTGCGTTTTTCTTCTAATCGGGGCTTATGGCCGATCGTCATTGCGCAGTTTATTAGCGCCCCTTTTGAGCTGTGTAATTGTTCTATTTTAGGGCACGACGAACATGTGAGCATTGAATTCATTTGTTCAGCCTATGGGCTGGCAAATAAAATAAAATGCATGTCATAACGCATTTGAGTACCAGTGGATAATGGGCTGCATTCGCAGGGAAAGGAATGGAGAAAAATAAATGTCAACATGGACCTACAGCGTGACGGAGGGGCGGAAAAAGGGATTAATAATACCGAAGGAGGTCATGCTTGGCGTCCCTGATCTTTCACAGCCCATCGTCCATGCTCTCTTTTCTCAACAACTCCTGCTCCCGGCACACACGAGGTCGTGAGATCTAATGATTCTGCCTTCCACTCTATGAAAACTTGATTATACATCTCCCTCCGCCCACACCACCACGCCCGTCACCCGCAGCGCACATCATGCACCCACGCGCCCTTATGACCCTCACCCCGGTCGTGTGGACGGACATCGACTCGAGGGGCCGCAACAGACGCCAAGGCCGCCCGCGCGACGAATTCGACGATGACGATGGAGCTATGCAGCAGCAGCAGGGCTCTATGGCGCCTCCCGCCGCCTCAGGGAGCAGTGGGCCGTCTGAGCACACCGCGAAAAGGCGGAAAAAGTCGGTCGGGCTGCCCGCGGTGTACTACCCACCGGCGTTGAGCCCGGCGGAGAAGCTGTGGCGCGACCGCTTTGACTTCCTCGCACAGCGCGGGTACCAGCTGCGCCCGCGGTACCAGCCGACGTGGACGCCTACGCGCTTTGGGAACGGGCGGCACCACCACAGTGGAGAGGACCACATTATGCAGATTGTACGCTGTCTTTTTTGTCGTGATAGGAACTCCTGTAGCGTGCTGATTTGTGGCTGCAAGCTCCCTCAAGTATTGGACGCGATCCGGAGAGAGGACGGTCTGGTTATATGCCTGAAGATGGTGCAGGATCCGAAGAAATTCATGCAAATTAAGATTGTCGAATATTTCTCGTCCCGGCGCATGCTGAATGATATGCGAAATCACGTCGTGCCGTTCTATGATACATTCAAGGATTCACAGGCGTCGCACATAGAATTCATGGTCATGCCCGTGTTACGGCGCTTTGATGATCCAGAATTTACCATGGTCTTTGAGGTGGTTGACTTTGTAACCCAATGTCTCGAGGTAAGTTCTCGAACGTATCGTATTCTTTCAAATTTCTCATCGGCAATAGGGGGTAGCATTCCTCCACGAAAATAATGTGGCTCATCAGTATGTCGTTCTTACGTTTTCTTTCAATATAATTTAAGCTTAGGACATAGCAATCTCACCGCCGAACACATAATGATGGATGCAAAATCAATTATCCCGACGGGATGGCACTTTGTCTCCCATTTCTGCGAACCGGACGGGATGACTAGGCTTGCTCCTATGGAACGCAAGAACCATAGCGTCCGATACTACTTTGTTGGATTTGGCCGAGCCTACCACATTTCACCGAAGCAGAAACCACTAGTTGTGGATATCGGTGGCAGCGATACATCTGCGCCAGAACTACTTACATTCCAGCCATATGACCCTTTCAAGCTCGACATATTCACCCTTGGAAATGTATTTCTGAATGAGCTTTACGTGGTGCGCAATTTTTCGATAGCCGCTTTATTTTCTCCCTCATGCTATTCCAGAGGTATCACGGACTGGATTTCCTCCCTGAACTGATAGACTACATGCGCATGCCGGATTTCTCAAAGAGACCTAATAGTGATACTGTGCTGCGAGCGTGGTACCGGATACGAAACGGTTTAGATCAGGATAGGCTGGAAGAGATGCCACTGCGTTTCAGGAATGGGGTGAAAGCACGACACGTCTATGAGGCGGATCCACAAGCTTCTAGGAGTCGGTCCTACAAGCGGGACATATCATCAATCCTCAACAAAGTAAGGCATCGCCAGTCGTGTGTACTATTGCCCTGCTAACTGCCAACACAAACAGTAATAGCGCATTTCCGTTAGGTTCTTCATTCATATCTGTTTTCTTATATGTTGTCCATGTCAACTTTTGTATTACAACCTGTTGTATGCTCCGTATCTTCTGATCCCGGACATTGCCTAGTAGGACGTGGGTGTCATCTATCGTAACACGCTCTCTTTTGTACACGGTGACACATTCTAACCAGATGTGCAATACACATTATTCTATTCTATCGCATCCAGTCCTTACGTATTATCATTAGTCAAACATATGTACTCTGATATTCATCGCGAGGGTGCCATTTGTATTTGGGTTCCGGACACGACGAGTCTGTGTTGAACAACATCCCATATCTAGAGGAAGTCTCTTAAGAAGGCATCATAATCCATATGCCACCCTACTTACCTCACAAACGCACGACCCACTATTTCCATCGGATGACACTGAACGGCTAACGACTCTGAGCCCTGTCCCTCTGGATATACAGCACCCAGTCATCGTGTCAGGACGCAGCAGTTTTGAAGCCGAAGTAGAACGACTCACGGTGTTGGAGGAGGCTGATAGAAGAGGAAATTAAAGTTCTGCGAAACGCCGATCATCTCGTTGCCTTCTTCTGCTTCTTTGGAGATCTTCTGGAGCAGGAGCGCGATGGCGGAGCCTCTGCAATGCAATGCAAAAAAAAAACAGTTATAGAGTCTTTCTTCACGACTTGGCTGCCGATACTACGCACTCATCCAATATTCCTGCCATACAGCCTTGGTCCATCAGCCCCAGTGCGTTGCACATGTCTGTTTATGAATATCATGATGTTTATAAAGACAGATCCGGTCAGTCTCCGCATCGGGGCAGGAAAGAAACAAAAGACGGACCTGAGGTGACCTCGAGTTCAGCAACCATCTTCACAACTACTTTATGTGCGTCGTCGCGGGAGGGCTCGAGGGATACCTCGGTGATATGCTGCGCGGTGCGCGCTCTGGTCCCGTACGTCGGTCCTAGCCCAAATTTTGACATTCCGAGCAGTTTGTGCCACCGCGCTGCGGCCTCCTTCAGGCGCCGCGGCGCGTTCCCGGAGATGAGCATTACCTCTTCATCGTTTACGGTCACTCCGTACGCCGACTCGTCGCTTGCTTCTGTGTCCTTGTGTGAGGTCATGGGCCCGATAGACGACATAAACAGGTTGAACGCCTTGAATAGGGTGATCTTTGTCGGGAATTACGGGGAGAATGTTAAGATGGCTACTAGTTAAGGGGCGGGGCGGTGTTATTAGTGGAAAAAATGGTCATGATATGAACGATTCTTTAATATACTGGATGTATGTGAGACTCTTATTTACCTGAGTAGACATAAGTAGGTTAACATCTGTTAACATTCGAGTGCGTGCGGCCAATTCGGTTTACCGGAGTATGAATGCCGCTTTATTCCAGACCTACATGGAAAAATCATATGAAAGATGTACCAGAGGCATGACCTCGAGAGTCGACTGGTTAGTACATATTACAGACAAGGTTGGGCAATGATAGGCGCTCATGAGCGATCATGCCTGTACAGTATACATATAGACTCAGCGGATATACTGGCGTGAAGGACAGAAATCTTTTGGTAAGATATTGAAAGATCTAGCATAGACTGCACGCATTAGATCAAAACAGACTAATTAGAAGGTCATGACATCGACGGACTATGGACCAGAAGGTTCATTGGCCTTCCAGCCATCTTGCCGTCACAGATGGAGGCATGGTTATTTGCGTACCGGTCGCAATAAGACGATAATTTTCCTTATCCCATATCTGCAGAGAAAACGATAAACTCTTTTGGTCACATTGGGAAGACTTGTAAATTGGCTTACTTCGGTAACTCCAGAACTTGAACTTTTGCCTGCCTGCAATGACCTATTTACGATTTGCAGCGTTGTTCCCCTGAGTGCCAATGAGAAATGTCTCCCCGAAGAATGGAGAACATACACGGTTGCCTGCGAATGATAGACGGTGTTAATCATCTGCGATACGCCTGGCGATGCGTGCCCTTCATTATATGCGGCAATTACCACCATGGCGGTTGTTGATCCTCTAATAAGAATAAGCAAAGATATTAATCCCGCCGAAGGCAACACTAGGCAACGTACTCATCAATGAGGAAGAAAATGAGTCCTTCGTGTAATGTACCGAGCTCGCTACACATATCTGAAGCGCATAGTAAGGTCAGTGAAAAATGAGCAAAGCAAATCGGCTCACCTGGAGTTACAGTTATTTCTGTGGTCACTCTTGCCTCCATTCTTTGGCTATCATCTCGACTCGGGAGAACCGATACGTCAGTGACCTTGACTCTCCCAGAGACGCCACCCGCGAATCCTCTTCCGCGTTTTCTGAAAATAGACAGCCATTTGACTGGGATTTCCTTCAGCTCCCGCGAGGCGTTGCCCGTGATTCCCGCAATGGATTCGTCCGGCAACGGCGATTGAAGATATTCTGTAACATGCTCTTGTCCTGACATTACTCTGCTGGAAGTATATGTATAAGGCCCGAGTGCCAGTGCTAGTGTGGTGAATAAAGTGGTAAAACCATAGCGAACGCTAGCGAACGTCGCGACAACTGGAAGGTCGGAGGTCAATCGGAGGTGGCAAAGCTACCGGCGGTGCCTTGGCCGGATATCAATTACGTAATCATCAGTTTATGTAAATGGCGTAAGACTTGCCAAATAGGGAAATCAACAACTCAACAAATCGGGGGTTTGTCATTTCGTATCGTAGAACACAAGAACTCGCTCTAACTTTCAAAACTCGACTCGAGCCTCTTATTTAAATGACAAAATCTTTAATAAAATACGCTCTGGAGTGCTCGGCTTCCAAGAGACATCATTCGGGACTCCGCTCGTTTTACTTTTCTTCAAGTTCAAGCGGTGGCAGCTGTTTAGAAGTAGCCGATTATCTGCTCCTAGGTCAATATTTAGCCTCAAACAGCTAGACTTAGGCTATAAAGTGGGTGCCGAAAATTAAAAATGTTTTGTCCATAGCCCTCACCATTTTAAGCAGGCGAAAGTTCCTGTAGGAACTCCAAGATTACTCATCAGTTTTATCTACTTTGCTCACGCGCGATGATCGAGCTCTTTCAACCCAGCTGTGGACGTCCTCAAATGAGCAGCAAAAGCGAAATTCCTATATTATCCCTGTCTCATACTATCAAACAGCTCTATGGATGGGTAGGGGATACCCAAGACATAGACACTTCCAACATCAATGGAAATGTCGACAAAGAAACTAAACAAGCCTGCGTCAAGATTTTCAATTTTTTTGTGGGGACGGTGGAGGGAAGGGTGTATGGAGCGCTGGTTGGACAGAGGCTGAAGCTGACAGATATAAACATTTGGGGAGAGCGAGATGAGTGTTATGCGCAGACGACTGTTGAAGTTCCCGTCGAGCAAGGTCTTTCATATTCTTGCAAAATTTTGATACCCGTCTTCACGCGCTGATACCTTTCAGATATGTGCAACCACGCAAATATCTTGCACGGAGCTTGTGCAGCCTACATAGTGGACCCGTAAGCTAATTTCAGACTGGAAATATTTTGATGAGCTTGATTTGTGAATTGATAGCTGTACCGTCTCGTCCCTCATCGTCCTCGGAGCAAAACTGGGAAGAGACGGCACTGGATTTTCGCAGTCAATGAATCTCATTTGGCACCACGGCGTCAAAAGGTAAGCACCATTGAAAAACCAAATAACATATCTATGATTACATCTCCAATGTTTGATCAGAGGTGCTAAACTCAGGATCGTCTCCACTGCAATGTCGATGAGTGGCCGGATTAGGACAGCGAGGTGCGAAGTAAGTCGTTTTTTTACATCCCTTAAACCGAATTGTCTTGAAATAAAATCATCCAGATCTGGGATGAGAACATTTTGTGTATTACTGCTCTTCATTCCACCGTTAGACCTGGCGGAACGCGGGCATTGAACAGGTTATGAAAAGTGCACGTCGTGTCAGTTGTCTATAGTTTAAAGCCCCACAAAAAAATATTGACCCCTGAACAAGCGCATGATTGAATCGGCCTCCAGACTCTTCAATCAGGACTGGCTCTGAAGATAGGTCCGTAGCTTGTCCAAAGCCTTGTACCTATGAGACATCTTGTTCTTCTGTTCCGCCGGCATTTCTGCATATCTGTCCCATTTATAAGTTTTAATTTATGTATGTGCAATATTGGAGACGTACGTTACACCAGTGCCTAAAGGTTCAAAGATAGCATCCCAACCAAAGACTTTGGGACCCCGCGCTGGGACGATAACGCCGTCTGTTCTCCCTTCAAAGATCAAGGGCTCGGCACCTGGACCAATGCCAATAACACTTAAATAATCAAAAAAGCAACAGGAATTTCGCAAGCAAACAGGCATACCTGGACCAGCAGAGTACGCAAATGTACACACAGCTTCTGCCTCTTTCGTAGAGAAACCGACGAGTAACGCGTTGAGTCCTTCGTGCCCCAGCTCCGTCATGAAGTGCTTGATATATGGGCCAGGCAAGCCGCCAAGCGCCTTGTAGCATAGGGCAGTATCTTCAGTGATACATGGTCCGCCAACCTGCACTTTCAGTTACTCTAAATTTATTCGTTCGCGTTGAAGGAGGACTAACTAGTTCAGCTGCTGCTTGGCACTTTGCGCGGGCGACCTCTACAGTTGTGCCCTGGATTTCAGGGACTACCTGGCAGCAATTAGACAGAAAACACAATCCCTGATGATCTACCATACCGTCAAGAGCTTGGGATTCGATTTCTATAGGATGGCCTCCTTCTGACAGAATCGCTTTTACTTCTCTAAGTTTATTGGCATTTCCGGTAACGAAAACTAACGGAAGAAAGATCTAATTAGACCTTCAGAATCATTATCGATTCTAGAAGAAATACCAAGGGGTTTTGGAGACGACATTGAAGAAATTGACTACGGGAAGGAGGTAAGCGAGAATCTAATGGCAGGCAAGTTCGAGTCATTTTAAGATCTGCGAAATCACTATATCAAGATCGGTAAATGCCGAAGGCCTCAAACAGTCCGGAAGTGCTCAAAAATATATAAAATAACCCACCCTTCATGGGTATATGTTAATTGAGAATATACTAATGAAGAGTAGTTATTTCAATCGTACTGGCTTATAGAACCAACATAAAGCTTCAAAAAAAAGGGAGAAGGTTGACAAATCACAAGTTTAGTCCGTCTTACGAGATTGTATACTGTCCGTCAACTCTGTCCTCTTCCTGATATTATCCGCCCATGCGTTCGCATCCTTGCGACCTTTCTCAACATCCACGCAGAACCATATGGTCAATGATGCAGCGAAACATAATGCAAAGAGGAAGGGAAAGCCCATCCAGTTGTTTCCGGTATTGTCGATAATAGCCTGAATCACGTTTGGACCAATCATCGAGGACGCGCGATTGGAAAGTCCAAAGAGTCCGAAGAACTGTGTAGGTTAAGTGCATGTCAGCAATGTTGACTAATAGGTTACCTACCATATTATCAAACCCAGGTGGTGTGAGTTCGGCCATCATGGTCTGCGAGAAAGCGTAATATGGAGCTTGGAACAAGCCAAAAACAACATTGTACGCCCTGGTGTGTATATAGCGGTCATTGAAAGGTAAATTTATCAGCTATTTCAACTCACCAGAACTCCCAGACGTTATGGAACCTGTCCAGTCATGAGTCAAGACGACGGGAGACAAATACATAATTCATACCCAATTTTGCCGGTCCATATACCAAGCATACCCCAGAAAGGTATGAGGACAGTGACGACATTCGTTACAATAAACTATGTTTTGTTTAGTTACGCAGACCTATATTGTGTTTATAAGGAATGGAATGCTGACCATGCTCTTGGTCCGTATTTTGAAATATCTCTGGAAATACCAGAATCCAAGCGTGCTAGCAGTAGATGTGATCGCCTGAGCGAGGCCAAGGTATGTATTCTGAAGAAAACTGAATGAAAATTTATCGTTTTGGCAAATTGACACCAGAGTCCCAGTGGTATTCAGTCCCTAGATTTATTGTGAGCTGGGCGTCCCTTTCAAAAATGCAATTTCATACATCCGCGAGCAAGAAGAAGGCGAAAAGATATATGAACGTGTACGGGAGCTGTTTATACTGTTTCGCAGCAGCCCATATCTAACGATAGTTAGTTGTGGTTCGTTAAGACGATGTAAAGACGTGGCTGACCTGTTTCCACCCAACTGTTAAATAATGTTCTCCTTTAGGGACAGGTGGTCCGGGACGCGGCTGTTGAAAAATGACTGATAAACACACGTCAACGGTCAAGTTATGACTTGAATTGTGTGCAGTTAAATGCTTACACCACCAAATTCCAGTTATTACCCAGTAGGCATTGACTCTAAAATAAAAAGATATTAATAAAAAGTAGAGCTAGCGTTTGTATGGCTGCCTTACAAAACCAGAACATAGTTATCGGCTTTGGGGTTGTTTTTTAATGGAAGCAGAATGGTGAGATTGAGCAGTAATGTGGCGATGTATCCAATATTGCTATGCATCTTCACAGACGAATAAAAGTCAGGGCAGCCCAAGAAACAAAAATAAAAGTGAGTACCGTGCTGATGTTACTGATTCGATTTTTCTCTAGACTTTCCTCCACCTCGTACTCCTCCTTTTCCATTTCTCCGGCCTCGTATTTCGCGCGTAGTGTTCTGGACCTTAAGGTGTTCCGGGCAAGACGGGGAAACAATGCAGCGTAGAAAACTAGGGTTGCACCGTAAGTGATGAAACCTATCATATAGAGTGCCATCGCCAGTGGCCAACGTGATGGTGCTAAGTTCGCAGATTTTTGAATATGTAATGAATAACAGACTACAGGAAAGATAAGATAACATACTAGTAAGGCTTATCTCGGCGAATTGGGCCGCCCAGCATATGCATGTAATTACTAGCAATAACCATCGACCAAAGGTTCCATAGTCGGCGGCAGATCCGATTGTTGTAAAGATTGCAGTCATTATCTACTCGTCCGACGTTAGGTTTTGCGCAGATAAAAATAATGAAAGCAACATACAGCAAAGCTGATACCATTGGATATCAAAACTACGCTTGACACGGACTTAGTACCCCCGGCCCACGGAAGGACACATTGACCAGATGCTCCATCTGCATTACAAGATGAACCAGGTCCCAGAACGGGATCATAGCCTGCACTGAAGGCCAGAGATTGAAAGAGCGTTAACGAAAATCCCAGTGGGCCAACGCCCTGAAATTAGGTGATTAGGTCTCCCTCGCGGAAAGTAGACTTATGCATTGCGCACGTTGTCCCCATTGTAGTATACTAAGTAGGCGAAGAAAGTAAATCAACAAGCCATTCGTTGCTCAATCTCCCCGTGAATTAGAACTCACGATAGTATGCCCACAGCTCTTTTCTGTTGACTATTGGTTCATCCTTGCTGATGCTCGATACGAATGCTGGACCTTTGAAAACTGTAGCACCAGCAAAGTTCGTTTCTGTCAAGTCACCTGCGGCTACAATCGCATCGTCGTTGGTCTTCTCAGACGGACTCTCCTTTTCGTCAAAGTGGTCATCGTGTATACCTGATGAAGACATTCCGGACATAGTTCGCCTGGTACTTGTATAGTCCCTTCAGAAGATATAAGGCGAACAGAGAGTGGCCTAGCGCCACACCGGCGAGATAGCCAAGACCATTTAGCGAGCTGTAATTGAGAGGCTAGAGTCTTGTGACAGGGATATGAATCGCTTCCAGCTAAGAATATCCCTCCATCCATGTGGGATTCTCAAGAACGGGCTCAATAAGGTTAGAAGTACATCTGTCTGCAAAGGGCGTCGTGGCGTGTCAATGTCAACTTTGTGCAGGTCACAATCATTTAATACTCACCCATTCAGTTTACAACAAAAAATATAACTTCCCCGCTGGTACGACTCTGTAGACTTACGATAAACGTTAAAAGGGGCAAAGGAGGAGAGAGGCACCCAATAATAGAGCCCGTTATCGTGGTGGATGCAAGTGAATAAGTGAAAAGCGGTCGCCGGGACCCGGGCCGTCCATAACTCTCGAGTTGAGCTGCCGCTTGACTGCCGCTATCGGAGACTACAACGGAAACTCTTCTCAGCTCCATGCTTGATCCATGTTTCCATTGCCAGCTCCGACAGCCTCGTATGTATTGACTTCAACTGAACTTCACATATTTGGGAGGAATATGACCCTGAACGCAACCTTGTACGCGACTGCCTCCCAATTTACGGTTTCTCAACAATTTCTATTACTTCAAGAAGCGGCTCTAGTAAAGCGATGATAAATATGTCTTCTTGCCTTCCCACACAACTGCGACCATGTGCGACTACAGCTTCCCAGTCACGATAGAGTATCGCGGGCTTCAGGAAATCCGCTCTCTACCAGGTACGTTCATTTAGGGTCGAGTTTGGCTGCATAATGACCTTCAAAGTACTGACCATTTTGTCCTGTTATTCTTGACATTGACAGATATTCCATAAAAAACAGTTATGCCGCGTTTTTCGATCTACTTACGGCTACTTTGTTTCTCTCTGGTGGTGTCGGCGCTGGACCCCGGTCTTGAAATTCTTTCGGAACATCCCTCTGGTTCAGTATTTACATTCAACAAGAATGAGTCGTTCTATCTTGCAAGCGCACAGGAGTCATTCACAGTCCATGCATCTCCTCCAGTTGCGGTGGTACCTGGCAGACTTACCACCAGCATCTGGATCAACGAAGAGAAAGTCACTGCCGAATATCTGGAGACTCAGCTGAAGTTCTACAAACGCTTCGATGACGTATGGAGTGATATGTTCGTCGACTTCATGCTTATCACGTACAAGGGCGATGGCATAGCATCCATTGACACTAAAGCATATGGGTGGCTCAACCGACGTGGAGTCAAGCATGTTTTTCTTTCAGGAAATATAAAGGGAGGATCTGACGACGTTATTCCGACCAATGTAATGACTGGATTGGCGCCACGGGGACCTTTGGTGGTATTACCTTCAACAGACGAATCAACCCTGAACTTCAGTACTGTTTATAGGTTATATCCGGATGAGTACGACGCGTTTCTGTTTGGCTCAGTCCCAGATATCTCCGGAGCAGGATGGCTCCAAACGAACTTCACGCATATATTCAAGGACAAATCATCTTGCCAATTGATTCCAGTGCCATCAAGGATACCCACATTATCCTCTACACTTCCTCTGGCCGGCCTACGTTTTGGCTTGAAAGACATATACAATGCAAAGGGTCTTACAACAGCAGCAGGCTCACATGCGTATCGTCTGACCAATGAGGTCCCAGAGTTGACTGCGCCCTCCGTGCAGAGGCTGATAGACTTAGGGGCTCTCCTGGTAGGCAAGACCCGCACATCCCAGTTTGCTCATGGGGCTCAGCCTTGGGAATTCATCGATGTGCCCTATTCGTGGAACCCGAGAGGCGATGGTCATTTAACTGCTGCAGCATCCAGCTCCGGGAGTGCCTGTGCGATTGCAGCTTACAAATGGCTTGAATTTACTGTAGGTAGTGACACAAGAGGCAGCGTGCGGAAGCCTGCTACTCTAGTTGGATCATATGGTATCCGCCCGTCTCATGGGAGTATGGATATGACTGGTGTCGTTCCATTATCAGAAGAGATGGACACTGCAGGATTCTTTACCAGACACCCTGCTATATTTTATGAAGTTGCCAGACGGTGGTATGTCCATCTTTAAAGTCTATACTGTGTGTAATGACACTGGCTCACAGGTTCTCCGATGCTCCCGTCATTAATAACAAACTAATTACACGCTTTCCGTCTAAACTGTTCTACCCCATTGACCACTTCCCCGTCAAGAACGAATTTGCACAGACAATCATTGACGAGTTTCTTGCGAGCTTGAAAAATCATCTGGACATTCAACTTGAGCGAGTTAATTTTACAGAAATTCTTATACCCTTATTTCCCAACGGGAGCTTCCCTGTCTTCCAGACTTCATCAAACAAACTCGCAGAATATCGCTCGTGGATGGATGTTGGGAAACCAACAACAGAGAAATACATATCACTGTATTCTACGCCACCAACATTTGATCCTATTCCAAATGCAATGTTCAGCCGCGCACAGAGCATAACGAAGCGCGACTTTGCATCAGCGGTCGAACTAAAACGGGCCTTCAGCGCTGATGTAAGTTCTCACATCTTCAAGGAGGATGCGGACTCTTGCTCCGACTCAATGTTCGTTTACGAGGCTGCAACCGGAGCGCAGCCATCATATAGAGTAGAAGACTTTAATCACCTCTCCGGCGCGTCTCGCTTTGTGATTACCGCCGCGGCTCCGGGCGAGGTGGCACGACTTGCGGATTTCTTCAACTTCCTCGCGTCAATGGGCGAACTACCTGAAATCACAGTCCCGATTGGAGAGGCACGATATTATAGCCATGTCAGTAGGAGATGGGAGCCCATACCAGTTGCACTAGAATTTGTTTCACGGAAGGGCTGCGACTTCATGCTCTTGGATCTGGTTAAAAAGTTGGGAGAGCTTGGTTTGGTGCGGACGGTGACTGTGGGCAGATTTATGTTCCATGAGAAATAAATCATTGCGTCTGATGCTTTGCTAAATTATAATGAGTCTGTGAATGGTTGCCTATTCCCAAGGTCGGTGAGTTCATTAGCATGCATGCTTTGGAGTGAGCCATGTGTTACAGTTGATGAAGCTCACTGCTCTGTACATATTTTCGAATTACTTATCGGCGTGGGTATCCCTACGAACGGGCCGGTGGTGAACCGCATTACGTCCCGTAGGGCAACCCGCAGGCTGTTCGACCTGTACACACACCCTGTTAATACCCCACCATAATCGAGAATGCTGCCACTTGGAATTCTGCTAGTCACCCCTTTCACTCCCGGTATCACTTCTGACAATAGCTGTTTCTCTGAAGGCTTTCTCGGAAACTACGGTGATGCAGGCTCAACGCTGAGTATCCTATCAGTGACCAACCAGGATTGTATGACACTATGGAACTATGAGTTGGACTCGGCACGATACTCCTCAGTCCCTGAACCAGGTCACCGGCTTGTGTGGCTTGAAAAGGTTGCTGTGGACGAGAAACTACACTCGTCGGGCTTGGAAGAGTTCTTCGATGCTATCTCAGCACCGGAATTCAGCAGAGAGTTGAAGCAGGTTGTTATGGACGAACAAGTGCTCTCCAGCGCGTACGAAATTCATTACCGCACCGATACTGCAGCACTAGTATCCTTGGACGCCGAGAAAGCGCGCAGTGTCGACACAAGGCTCCCACCATTCTGGAGGTCAAAACTCGTACCAGACGAACCCGTGCCATTTATTCCTGTGCCCGAGGACGCTGCCGAAGTCGTGCGCAACATTCTCAGCGACCTGAAGTTCAACCCCGAGGTCGCCTCCATTGTGGGCAACATCTCAATTCCCCAAATCAAGAAGGACATCCGCTTTCTGACCGGTGAAGACGAGTTGTCCGGTATCATCTCGCGCCACTCGTTCTCTTCTGGCGCCCGCGTGGCGGCCAACTGGCTGAAGGAGCAAGTCGAGGGCACCGGCGCCACATGCCGCTTGTCTCCCTTCATCACCGGTTTCGCTCCTAATGTGATATGGTACGTAACACGCAGTTTGCTCGTAAAGTACTCTTTACCAAGATTGAGGTTCATAGCCGTTATGACTCTATCACTGAGACCGATGCAACTGTGCTCATCAGTGGTCACTACGACAGCCGCGGCTCTTTCGGCAGCACACGCGCGCCCGGTGGAGACGATGACGGTTCTGGGACTGTTGGTGTCCTCTCCATTGCACGTACCATAGGCCGAAAGGGTGTCAAATTCCACAGCAACGTCGAGCTGGCATTCTTCGCGGGCGAGGAACAAGGCCTGCTTGGATCCAGGGCATATGCTCGTACGTCCACAAGATATATATTCACCTCTCCTATTCATGTTCTCTAGGCGAACTGCGCGCTGCTGGAGCCAACATCACTCTCATGGTGCAAGCCGACATGACCGCCTACCGTGCGCCAGGGGAGCCGCTTCAGCTTGGACTGCCTGATCGGTGAGTCTAACGAGTCTTCCTTATTCCCACCTCTTACCTCGCAACATGATTCGTATAGCATTAGTACACCCGAGGCTACTCAACTAGTCGCCAATATTTCAGCAATCTACAGTCCCGAGCTTCATGTTGGCTTCACTCCTGTAAGCCTCACATTCCATGAAACACATAGATGATGATTGAACGTGTGATGCGATCTAAGGCATGCTGCAGTGACCACCAGGTGAATAACTTTTTTAATGCATTACTTCCAGTAAATGTTTTCTAAAAATAAATACATGCAGTCGTTCCACGAGCAAGGATTTGCTGCTACCCAAGTTTTCGAGCGCGCAGGACCAAGTAAATTATCTTATCCAAAACATGTTGGGCATTATGTTAACCTTTTATTTTAGTTGCCGATCCCATGTATCACAATAGCGGTAGGTTGTTTTCATTCTTCGCGAAGTCACCAAGCTTATCGTATGTTTAGGTGACCTCAGCGACAGGGAAGGTTATGACTTTGACCAACTCTTCGCTATTGCGAAAGTTCAGGCAAGCAATCCGAGCTTCCCCTAGAGTTAGACGCTTATTCGTTCCTCCTAGTTTGCCACCGTCCTTCACACCGCTGGGTTTGAGCTATAACAGCACCTATGAACAAGCACCGGGCGATAACTGCAAGCAGTCAATTTTTTTTGCCTGTTTGATATGGAAAATCGAGAGTGTACAGTCCAGGATCATCTAATCTTACAAGTACTTCTCAATATTAGTTACTTGATACCATCATGTACATCAACTATGTACAACATGCAACACAGATCTACAGGACCCACACTGCATGCAACATGTTTTGACCATGAAATATATATGAAATGGCGGTATAATAATTACGGTATACAGGAGGGTAGAAAGGTGAGTAACAATGGTCCAGTCCGTTAGTTGGGAGAGGGTGAAGATATTGAGCGTGGATGGATGGGTCTACGAGAAGAAATATCCACGTATCAACTATAGAATGCAATCCAAGATGTCCGTGAGGGGTGATGCCAAATGCAAGGAAGAACTACACAACATATAAGAGAGGAATAAAAGTGCGATACAGGATACAAGAATGGTTATAACGTCGCCCACGAACGATTTTTTTGGATGTGCAAATAAATCTCTCTTGCAAAAGAAATACTCAATCATCGCGTAGGCGGTCGTGCCGAAGCTGAAGGATATCCCGAGTCGGCCCCGCTGCTTGAGCCCGCTGCCTGGTTTAGTCGACCCATCGAGCTCGGCGGCTTGCGAATGACCACAAACGACCGCTGAGGCTGAGCCGTTGCACTCCCACTGAGCCCACCCATCTCTCCCTCAACAGCAGCCGTACCAGCACCAGTCGCCGCCGAGCCCGATACACCACTACCGAGCTGCGAGGCGCCCGCAGTGACGCGGTCCTCGCTGCTGTGCGCGCGCCCACGGCGGAGGTGATACCAGGGCCGTCCCTTCTTTTTGTTGCGGGCGCCGCTGCCCTGCTCCTCGCCCGAGTCGTCTTCGTCGTCTGCTCCGCCTACTGTGAAGCGCGCAGGCGTACGGAGGTAGCTGTCCTCTGATACATGTGTCTGGCGGAGCCCAGCGGGCCGCGTCTGTAGATCCCATGCCGAGGGCGAGGAGTTTGATTGTTGCTGCTGCGGCTGCTGCTGAGGCTGTTGTTGACCGAGAAGAACTGACAGGCGCGAGGCGGATGCAGCCACGGACGTCGAGCCCGATGCGCCTATAGCAGGGGCATCCTGGGCAGGGAGTGGCTGGAAGTCCTCGACGATGGCCGTTTGCGATTTTGTGCGGATGTGGGCGGGCATCATTGCGCCCGGAGGAAGGCCGTTGCTCCCCACACCAGTGTCAACGCTCGCAAAGGACAACGCGGGCTCTGCATCGTCGTATGCAGTCGGCACGGACACCGTGCGTGCCGGCCCCGTTGTCGGCGTCAGCGTGACCGCGGACCCGCTCGCCTGATGACCATGCGTTCGCCAGCTCTGCGATGGCACTTGCGTGTGCACGCTTTGCTGGCCAAGCGAGGGGAATGTCTGCGTAGACCCAGACGAAATCGCGTAGGGCGAGTCGATATGTGCACGCCCACCGCCAACGCGTGTGAACCCACTGGGCGAGGGCGCAGCAGCGGGGGTAGCCGATGTCGGAGTCGCGGATGAACCGCCTACAATCTGCGCCCTCTGCGCGCCTGCCGGTGGTGCTTCCGTTCTTGGTGATAACGCGCTCTTGTACCCAACTGCAGCTATCCCGAGACCCGTTCCTCCGGCCTGCACCTCGCCTGTCAGTGGGGTGTAACCTGCTCCTGCAGAGGGCACGCGCGGGAAAGGTTGCCATGCGCCCATGATATATCCCTCGCCCTCTTCACCAACGGGACCCGCTTCTCGGTACGGCCTGTTTGCATGCTCAGGCCGCAAGACCGAGGGCGGTTGAGAGTACGTAGAGCCCTTACGGGACTCTGTCCGGAGGAATTGGGGCGGTGTCACGGAGCCATCACCGTGGTTTATACCGCCTGGAGGAGGCAAGTAGGACGACATGTCGGACTCGCGGTCGGCCTGACCCGGGCCCAACGCGCTTGAGCCGTTTCTCCCGCCGTGTCGCTTGCGTTTACCCCCACGACGCCGACCGCCACAGCACGCACATCCCAGCAGCCCTAACACGCCTATCAAACCGGTATCGGATGAGTGTTTTGAGCGGTCGAAGCTGACGCCGAAGATTATGCGGAGAAGACCTTCAACGATTTTGGAGACGAGCATGAGGAGTAGCGCAAGGTAGACCAGAGCTAAAATAACGAGGATGCCGTACGCTACCCATCCACCTGGACCCGGGCCAATAGATATCTGTATGATTTATCAGGATGAGAAGTAATAGTTAGAGGACAAGACGTACAGCCTGAGTTAGGATGACCAGTAAGACCGCAACAACAATTCTTGCTACACAGAAGAGGAAGCTGATCAGGCCCATACTC
This sequence comes from Stropharia rugosoannulata, assembly GCA_028532985.1. Lineage (NCBI taxonomy): Eukaryota > Fungi > Basidiomycota > Agaricomycetes > Agaricales > Strophariaceae > Stropharia > Stropharia rugosoannulata. The sequence goes on along the minus strand of JANCIK010000002.1, from coordinate 3,528,244 downwards.
GCTCCTCCTCCCCAAGGAAGCCAGAGACTCGTGACAAGAGCAAGTGCCACCTCAACAACAAGAATGATAATAGCCTGTGCAGTCCCACTTTTATGCCCAGCACCAATGACAACACCAAAGGCAATGTTTCCGATGAAGAAGAGTACTGCGAATAGCTGTGAGCCGGCGCGATAGTGCGCATATAGCGGTCCTAATGAAAGCAATGTCCGTGTCTCCGAATACAACTTGCTTGTGCTGGTGAATGCGATACGCAGAATAAGATGAGCAGGTAAGAGAACTGATAGGATAACAAGAGAAAGAGCTGCAAGTACGGTTGCACCAGTTCCTACATCCCCTGCAGCCCCCAGAGTCAAGTGATAGCAAGAAAAGACGGTCAGCGGCAGGTGGAAAAGAATTAGTAGCCGCACAAGATTTCCATGCAACACGCTCCCATAGAACGCGCCCGTGCTTGCTCCCGCAGACGTGCGCAGTCTAGTCCACCATGTGCGGTGCGATGATATCCCGCGCTCCCTATCTGAGGAGGGCATCGAGAATCGAGCGTGTGGGCTGGTCGAACCGGTAAGCGCCTTAGTCTCCTCTCCCATCCCAAACATAGTGCCAAGTGGAGGACTTGGGCTCTCCGCACTGGCAGACGCGAGGTCTTTCATTGAACCTGCCGATCCATATCCAAGTCCCGGACTGCGAGTTCCGCCGAGACGCGCCATCCCACCAAATGGAAGCTTTTGTCCACGACCAGCCTCGCTAATCAGATTCATGGCATAGTCAATAAACCACACGAGGACAGATAGAACAATTGTGCCAGCAACGATGCCCAAGAATAGAATCAAACACATGGGGAATAGGTCCTGCGGCCGTACACCTAGCGTATATGCGAAAGATGGTACACCCGGCGGAATAGTCTGGGACGCGGCAGTTGATGTTGACGGTGGTAAGGTGAATAGGCTATTGGGTACCGACAAATCTATGAACAGCGGGGATGTTGGGTCGACCAGTTGATCAGCAAAATTGCTCGGAGGTGAGAATGGAGTGACCAAGAGAGGAGAGACATGGTTATCGTGAGAAGACGGCGTCAACGAAATGTTGTATGTCAGGGTAGCCCATGCAGTCTGCGTCAGTAGAGGGTCTAGAGAAGTACAAAACAGGTGAGGGTGAATGATTAAAGATACAAGTAAAAATAGACGGCCCGGGACGTACACACGAACTGGGGCCACTCCACCGCAACCATTGCAAGTACGGCGCACCATTGGGTATGAAAAATAACATCGCGCACTGCCGGAGTACCTGTAGGGGGTTGTTAGTCGCCCAAAGTGATCAACGTTGCACTGCTCACAAAAGCGCATCAGCGCCGGCGCCGCTGCCAACCTCTCTCCACTAATAGCGCTTGCCAGGACATAACCTGCACTACGAGCGCGTGCCCAGAAGCCTCCACCTTCTCTGGTTATTCCACGATTCCATGCAGACGCCACCCTCCCCAAGCTTCCAACGAGCCAATACGCCGCAGCTAGGGCGACAGTGGACCATAGAATTATCCTTGCGCGTCCGTAAGGCGAATGCGGGGTTGGAGCAAGTGGTGTCGTTAGGACATCCAGACACAGAAGGCTCTTCCCGAATGGATCAACCGCACGCAGACGTGTAAGTAGAGTCGTAAGCTCGCGGTTCCGGCCCCAAGGGATCGTGGCAGAGAAGGCGAACGGCCCTGCAGCAATCGGGCAGTAAGTTCCGTCACTTGCTAGGGTACTCGGCAATGGTGATGGCGGTCGCATGGTCTGACATAGGTAACTGCTGTTCGACCAGGCGCTGAGCGTGAGCACGGACGACGTGGTGAAAAGCGTGGCTTAGTTGATAAATGAGCGCGGAAAAGGCGGCATAAATGGAGGAGGGCTCACAGAGACTGGAACTCCCGTTGGGCAGACCGACGATGGGTTGGGGACTTGTCCCGAGAACGGTAAGGTTGAGATAGTTGCCCAAGCTATCGTTCTGGAGGACCTGGGCATAGACACTATCTACAGTGAGCTTTTGGTCGGTACTTTGCGAGTCATCGAAACAGTCCTCGAAGGGGATCAAAAGCGGGTCTGCATTTGTGAGGGATAGAAGGGAAAGAAGGAGGGCAAGAAGACAGGTAAGGAGGGACCGCCGCATGCTGCTCAATGAGCAGAAGCTGCAGGCGATATGGTCAATGTCGTGTGCTCATCCTTCCACAAGCCAGTGTTCTCTAACCACCCTGATTATGTCATCCCTGTCCACGATGGGGCCACATCGCCGCAGCCGCGCTCCGTGTGCTATACTTGCTTCATCCAACGGCCAACCTACGGCGACGTGGCGAGTGTATACAGCTCGCGCTACACGGAAGAAGGAACGGAGCGGTAAGGAGCAGAGCAAGTTCTTGGGACAGTAATTTGAGTCATTAACAAGTCATTGATGGGACACCGACGGACTAGTCTTTTAGGCAGGGTTGCTAATCCTAAAGATAGGTGACCGTAACCCCTGAGGCCTGCGCCAGAAGATATATACGTACACTCTTCCTCAGTGTAGAAGCGTTTGTTTCTATATGGAACATCCAACAACCCTATGCAGTATGTATGTCCGGTATAACAAAAAGTACATGCATGACCATTGCATGACCACGTCGACTCCCTCCGATAAGTAATTTTTTGCAAGCTTTTTTCCCCCAAGTACTATCAAGTCAAGTTAGCTGAGTCTTACGGTGGTACAAAAGTTGTTAAATCCAGTATCGTGCCCTTACTAGACTGAACGTAAGGACGGCATGGAACTACATGTCAATGTGTATCAATCTCCCATACTGCTAAATGCCGCTGTGATTGAAGATCTTGGATTGCATGCAATAAGCGCTTTGACGTACACAGATGCTCATATTCGGAAGCCACATGTCCCCCAAGGCAACAGAAGGTACAGAACGCCGTCGTTGCTCAGTGACGACAACGCATAGCATGACATCACTCATGCTATAACAGGCTGAGGGCGGAGCCCCGGATAGCGGGCGCTTAAATTCACCTAACCGAGGCACATGGGCGCTAAATCAGGAAGACCCTGTATCGCTCGAATTAATGTCCCGGAAACATGGCTCTGTAGAGCATTAGCATATATACTTACTTCCTAGATATTTTTTTGGACCTCCAGTGTGTATTGACTTTCTCCTTGAGCGATAAATTACGGTCTGGGACAATAATTACTATACGGAATAACGACAGCCGCGGTACTAATGCATATGCAGTGGACTTTGATGAGGAATACGTCTGTGCCAAGCTAAAATGTGTCAGACAAAGCCTGATCAACCTCCATTGTAGATTTCCGTTCCTTTCACTTCTGCTTCTGCCTCTTACTCATGGAAACACCGAAATGTCATCACCGCGTTGGTCACCGTTCTGCTGTATGAGGATGGCAAAAGCACCTTGTCAACACTAAAAACTGTACTTGACGACGACATTATCTTCGTCCGCCTGTGGTATAAGCAGTCCATACAACATCATCATGCATCAACAGGATTGCGACAACGGAAAATATAAGGAAGCTACTCTATAGTCAATGCTACAGCCTCTACGGCCAGAAAGCAGCCGAATTCCGTAGCAGAAAACGATAACTTTGTCTAGTATATAATACGACCGGCACTTGCATCACAAGTCGGCAGGCATCATCATACTAAAATTTCCATTTCAAGCGTTTTATAACCCCATATATGTATGTCTACATGAATGGTTGGAAGCAGCAGGCAAGCTTCAGCTTCACCCGATGCATAGAAGTTTGAAGTAGTATATCCATCGATTCAAACTAGGTCACTTTACTACTGTTTACCGACCACTTCGAACTACCTCCGACTGGACAGCATTATCAAAATCTTTCAGGTACTGTCAGTCTAGTGGCGTGGATACGGATACCATCCAAACCTCTAACAAAAGTCTGCAGAGAATAAGTATCAGCAGTGCCTGGCTCAAATTTGGACGCCACCTCCGCACTGCCTGTCCCCGGTGACCGGTGACCCATGCAGTTATGTCCACTTCAAACCCCCACGACGTCTCAGGCTGCGCCATTTATTGATTCAGACAGTTCATTGTCAGGCTCTCCGCATATAACGCATCTCGGTCCCGGAGTACACCTTCCTACGTTAGCGCATACTCCGAACGCACCGCGGAATAAGTACATACCACACATATCACCATTGCTAGTCGCCATCAGTAATTTCACTCTTTATAATATCCTATGCATTGGAATAAAGTTACAGGCGTAGAAACCCCCCCTCTATACATATTTATTTGTGCTCAAGAAGCTAAGCAAGCCAGAAGGCAGGACTTCAAAGTGGCATACTAACTCAATTAGTAACGGTATACACAAGTCCAAGTTTAACCACATCCCATGCACGAGAATTAAAACGGCTAGTACTACTGGCAGTAGTAAGATGAACTAACAGCTTCCAGAAGGACGCTCTCTGAGACTACCATTGAACAAATCAGAAATGCGTGCCTTGTAAGAAAGGTCAGGTCCTTTAATGACTATAACCTCCTTCCATTAAATTTACTGTCGCTCCTACCGGGCTACACTGCAATAATGCACGCGTTTCTTATGCTCAAGTTCGACGCATTCAATCTAACGCAGCTCCTTCGCAAGAGACTCCTGAGATCCCCCACTTCATTTCTACTCGAAGCTTGAAGTCTTCTAACCAAATTAAATCAAGATGGCAATGTTGGGTGTTTAATTATGCATTCCATCCTTTCCGTTATATCAGTACCTCCGTGACACCTCAGTCTCTCCTGTGCGGCGTCACCAAATCAGATTATCTCAAAGCCTTGCCTCTGTCCTGGAGTGCATTAGCTTACTTACGCCGCTACCGCTGTTCTTTAGCTGCTGGGTGTTTTAATTGAGCTTGTTCCGGTGCCGATGATACGCACTTATGGCCTTCAAGCGTTTAACTGTATCTTCTGTGCATATGAACGGTTATTCATTTGGGTGGTTTACGGAACTGGATTGTTCTGTGGAAATAGTACTGAAAGTAAATGGTTAACAGAAGAGTACGCGTAGTGTACAGTGAAAGCTCAAAGCGATACATGGATACAAACTGTAGATAGCAACACTAAGAAAATGTTTACTGAGAAGGACGAGATTTGAGTAGAGATCATTCCAAGAGGTATGATTCGAGGTATCCGATAAGAATGATATGGTAAAATGGTAGTCGAGCTCAAGTGAAGGCCAATCCTGCCCACGCACCTACTGCACCTACAACTACAGCTCCCGCTGCTGCTTTAAGTCTGGACTGTCCCTTGGATGGGCTCTCATCTTGCACTCGCACTTTCGAGTTCTCTTTCTCTATCTTGCGCAGAAGATTCTGAACAGACTTTTCCTCACGCCCAAGAATAATAAGTGCATTCGGGTCCCGTCCATCGTCATTCATGACTAGTTCCGTGATAAACTTGAGCGACCGCGCTTGAGTGATGACGGCGTCGACATCTGCCTTGGGGATTATGTAAATAGTCGCGGGTGCTTCGCCGGAGAGCCTCGACACGAACTCTTCGCGCTCTACGGAGCTCATCGTCCGCGTCAGAGGTGGAGCGCGACGCGTGGACGCAGTTGACTCGGATGCAGAACTCCGTTCGTCTTCTTCAGTATCTCCTCCATCGGCCTGTCGCTGAGGAGCAGATCCCGAGTTGAGGGAGTTCGCCGATGGGGACTCTCGCTTCATATTATATGAGTGACCGCTCGAAGACGCAAAGCTGCTTTCAGGGGAAGGCGGGATAAGCGAACCTGGCATCGGGGATCTTGTGGGCAGCTTAGCTCTCTTCACTGGTGCCGGAGTAGCAGCAAGCATATCTTGCCATCGCACTATCTTGGCACTTTCGGAGAGTTTGTCATCATTGTTGTTCAGGATCCCCGGCTGAGAAAGGCGTTGTAATATCTCCTGCGAGTTCGCGGATAGGGAAAGTAGGGTATCGCTCCGGACGATGGGCCTCGCTGAGCTCCGCCGCGGTCGACGGCCAGCAGTCTTTGAACATTCCGCTTTACCGCCTTTGGTGTCCGGATTGTCTATCACCATTGAGCCCAGCGCATCGGTCAAGTGGCTTGGATTCGTTGGAGAGCCTGAGTGACTCGTCTTGTTCACAGGGGCAGAATCCACGAACGGGCAGCCCGACCTTGGATGCCCTACACGAGACCGCTTGCATTTGGAGCATAAAGGAGTCTTACGCGTGGGGGTTGTCGCCGGACTAGGGGATACGCTTTGTGTCGTGCTTATATGTGCCGGGGAGTTTTGAGCACTCGTCGAGCGAAGAGTGGGAGCCATCGTCGCTTTCCAGTAAGTAGCTGCTTCAGAGCTACAACGCGTCAGGAGTTTCCGTAGCGTTGGGTGTGGTGCCGTCTGGAGCGTAAGGCGAATGGTTGGTAGCAAGTTGGTAGAAAAGCTGGTGATAATTAATAACTGGAGTGATGGGGCTTATAACCCATCACAAACAAAAGTATCCTGTTAGAAACAGTCACAAAGCCTTGACGGCCATTATACAAAAAATAAGAAAAATACGAGATGAGCGAAGATGAACGTTGGCCACTTGGCCACGGTTGCCTAGCCACTCGTTGACGCACAGCGACCGAGGTGTACACAATTGAAGTCATTGTCAAGCGAGCAGTGGCGATAAATGACTCGCTCCGCGACTTTCCCAGCCAATGATTTTGCAATGATCAGTACATATTATGTAAATCAAAGTAACATAGGTTTGCTCAACCCATGTTAACGAAGACAGATAATTGTGCATAATGAAACCCAGAAAGATGGCGGCATACATTTTATCACGGCCATAACGTTGCCCGGTATTCGAGCTATATTTTTGTCGAAACACACCCCTTACTTCTTCCCTGACCTCCTCTTGTCCTTTGCCTTTTCCCTCTCCATCTTTTTCTCTTCGGCGCGTTCGCCTTCGATAGAACCAAACACGCGGCGCATGCGCTCGTTGTACGCACGATCCTTCTCGACCTGTTTTTTCTGCTCCACGCCAGCAAGGAAGCGCGCATCTTTGCGCAGCTCCCTGATAGCACCCTTGCGCTCTTGTTTGTATTGGTTGCGCAACTTCGAGGCCTGGTTCTTCTCGTGGTCGGGGTCCTGGCGGCGGAGATAATTCGACGACGTCGTCTCGAATTTGGGGATATATGTAGGGATCGGGATCGGCTTGTGTGCCTGCAAGCGAAGAGGTTTCCGAGCTTGCCGAGAGAACTTCAGCAGCCGTTGTAGCGAATCGATGACTTTTGAGAGCTGTGTCTGAGAGAAAACAAGAGATGAGATTTTTGCTATTAATTAGGTCGAACACTCGTACTTGCCTTGTGGCTATTGAAAATATACTTGGTTTCAATATTTTCTAATATTGATAAAACAGGCTCATAGAGCTCGATGAATCCGTCGAGAGCTTTGTAAAGATCCGCGTATTGCCCGAGAAGAGCGAATGATAAGGAGAGCAGGTCTGCTTTAGCTTGTTCGTCGTCATCAGCGGCTGCCATTAGAGTTGTCAAATTTGCCTTCCGCTCAACCAGAGATTTCCGTGCTTTGACGTTCATTGCTAGATGACTCGTTTTCTCCGATAGAAAGTCGGGTACAGGGAAGGATCCTGGGAGGGCAGTGGCGTCGTCATACTTGTGGGGGGCAAGATGTAACACTGTATTAAGCAGGAAATTGACCGCTTCAGGTACAAGCCGCTTAGATAGAGACTCGAATTGGTTGAATAGGGTGCAAAGGAATAAGCCGCTCGCGATGTCTTGCAGGGATCGCACGCGTCCAAGGCCGAGGTAGGCTCCTATGAGCAAGCGAGTCGGAGACACTACGGCATGGTTGAGATCACTCGTTGGCCACAGAAGCCCAATAATCCGTAATAGAGTAAGCTCTGCGACGCCGGGCCATGTTTTCGACTCATCATCAAGTGCACCTCGGGAGATGCCACGCTTTAGATTTTTGTGCATGAGGACAAGTTTGGAGTTGAAATGCTGTGCGACGGGAATTGGGTAGGCACGTGTAATGGTAAGAAGATGTGGAAAAAGAGCATTTATTGTGGTGAGACGTGGTGTGGGTGGGGAAGCGATGTAGAGGATATGGTCAATTAAAACTGTTGCAAGCGTCTATAAAAATATGAGTTTCTGGGAGAGTAAAGCTGATTTCAATGTACGCACCTGTAATTTGAACTTGTTTTCAGCAGCTAAACTGGTGTGATATAGTGCGCGTATCCGCTGTACAACGGTAGGGACATCCTCATCGGAAACATTTTCGATGATTTCTAGGAATTCGTCGTGGTCGGCTGGGCAAGGGAATGTGAAGGGGAGTTCATATTTAGTTGAAAACTTTGCTTTTGATTTTCTCCTCCTAGTGTTTGAGGTTGCAACCAGGTTTTCGTGTTCGCCTTCTTCACCCTCCGAATTTTCGACAGACTCATTATCCTCTTCATCATAATCCTCCTCAGCATCATCAGACCCTTCTTCCGAGCTTCCATCTTCTTCGCCTTCTGAACCGTCATCCTCTTCGTCCCCATCTTCGTCATCCGACTTGGCCTTGCCGCTAACATCCAATCCCGCACCGAGAACATCATAATCTGGTACGCCTTCCTCGTCGAAGTCGTCATCCAGGTCGTCTCCACCTCTTTTTCTCTTCCCTCTACCTTTCGCATCATCCTCGTCGTCACTGTCATCATCTAGACCCAACATGCGTTTCCTACGCTTCCTCTCTGCTTTTTCCAAAGCTTCTTTAGCTTCCAGAGCAAGCTCTTCTTCAGTTTTCGTTCGGTCCTTCGGCTTTGCACGCTTATCGAACGCCAATTCGCGTACATGCTGGTCATAGTCGTTCTCCACGGGAGCTGCTGTGGGTGCCGCTGTTGATTGCTCGCCTTCGGCGGGAGGTTTAAAGCCTGTTTCACGCTGTCCCAAAGGAACAGAATTGCTTCCACTGGATGATGGATCTGGAGCATAAATCAAATCGCGCAAGGCCGCAAATTGGTCGTCGAGTTCGTGACGAATATTATCGTCTTCTCCTCGTTTCATTTGGCGTAAGAACTAAACATCATTAGTATTTCGATTCTTGGGAAATGAGGAAACTCATACCCTATGCTCTTTACTTTTAGCCATAACTTCCGCCATAACCTCTGCTTTCGTTTTCTTTCGCGCAGGCTGCAAAGAAAATGAGATGAAATATATGTAGATTAGAAAGTGATGCACACCTCATCCTCATCATCCTCTTCTTCTTCTTCTCCAAAGCCTCCAAAATGAGTTCTGCTGACGATGCTCCGCTGGATCTGACCTGGAATTCCTAGTTAACTAAGAAGGATAAACCGGGGGATTTATTCACCTGATGTCTCCTCCTCCTCTGAATCATCATCGTTCAAACCAACATCGTCAAAGTCATCCATTTTTGATAGACTTTGACCATAATGAGTGAGATCATCTTCGTCTTCCAGGTTGAATGCGACTCCTTTGGAAGCGCGCTGTCTTTCCTTAGTGAAACGCTCCAGCATACGCTCCTCCAAGCTCATGGTAGGATCATTTTCACCAAAACGCCGATCGATTATACCACCTGCTCGATCCTTCTCTTCGTATTCCTTGAGAAGAGTTTTCTTTCGCTATATAAAGAAGCATTCGCGTCAGACCATGTTCATCAAGTGTATTATGACGTAAATACGCACTTGTTCAATACCAGCTTGTTTGCTTTGAGCAGGCCTTCCAGTAATTCCTTTCAGGCGCCGTCCTCCTACATCGTGTTTGAGTTTCGTGACTTTAACATCGAATGGGTTCAGCCGCTTTTGGATTTCATCGAGCTTGGCGGCTTTTTTCTGTTTGTCTTTCTCGGTAGGAGCAGCACGCTTCCTCTTCTTCGAGTTAGGGGGACCCGTGACTCCTGCTTGCGATAAAGCAGCCTTGAGTTGGGACAACTGGGATCCCTTGGCCATTTTATGAAGTTGAACGGACCGTTAATTGGAAACCACGAAATTTCTGTGACAGATAATTTAGTGATGCGTGTGATAGTCACACCTCATTAGCAGGGGCCAGAACCCATTGGACTCCTGTTCAATCACCTTCTTCCATCAAATCCGCTAAAAATGACCATAGTTTTGTCTGCGCCTGCTTTACGGTCTTCGAGGGAGGTTAAGACGCTGTGCCGCGTTAAATGGGTCGATAACTCTTGGATTTTGGTTTGGCCGCTTCATTATGACACGTGAAGGATGACATTGGAATGAAGTTTGGGGAACACACCAAGTTCACGTTGCTTTTTCTCTACTCTTTCACTCGTCCCCCCCAGATGCATCCCATTGACACGCAATCCGCCAATACTCTGTACTTCCCTCCTAGCTTGAACAGCAGATCCCCTGACCTGTCAGTGTTGTCTACACGGGCAACAGCGCTGGATGTATGCTACACTGTCTATGGAGAATCGCCCGTTTCGAGCGATGCAGTAGACAACTTCTATGAAACAAATGCCAGTATGTGGTTCTCACACCCGTTTTGGGAGTATGCTTAATGGTATGCCTTTCAGTGTCAGTGGTTAATTACGCACATACGATAAGCCAGACGTCTAACATATCATTCTAGTTATGAAAACCCATTCATAACAGCAACTTCACGCTCTGTGATCAGCGATATCCACCGCCTCTCCTGCCAGATGAAGGCCGTCAATGTGCCGAGACCTCTTGCTATGTTATATACCCTCTTTCGCCTACATCCGCCAAACTTTGGACAGAGGTCGGACGACGCACTCTTTCAAGGACTGCGCATATGGACAGACGTATTCGACGTTTGTGAGAGTGAATCTTTTGGTGCGTTCCTATCGTAAGTCGTTATTTTGAAGTATAGTGACATTCTTTCTATCAGACGGTCACCGTAAAGCTATTGTGGAACATACGTTGAACATCCTCCTTCTACCAGGAATCCATTGTGAAGGACCCATTTCATGGAGACCAAATTCTTCTGTGGAGTCACTTATAAATGTTCATGGTTCTCCAGGAGCTGCATCTCGCTCTCAACCGTTACTCTCGCCTTCTTTACCTATTCCTGGGACATCATTATCATTCCCTTCACCTTTACACTTCACGCTGAGAATAATCACACGTCTATCTTTCAATGAGCAAGGCCTAGTCACCCATCATCGAGACATCTGGGATATAAAGGACGTGATGGGCTTGCTTCCTGGTGTCTCATTGGCGCAATGGGTTACTACAAGACTGACAGCCGCAGGCTTGTCGTATCTGTCACGATTTCTCAGGAGACAGAAACATGAAAATAAGCCAGAACACGCACCAACAGACCCAGCGGATCTGGAAAGTAGACAGTAATAACTACTCACCGAGATGGCAATCCCCCAGATGAGAAGTACAGGAAGTTGAAGATGAATAATGTCCTCCGACGGACACCCCGGATGTGATACCAAACTACAGAGAAGAATATCGTCTTCTTTCTGTCCGGGTGCAAAGGCCCACTCTTACTCTACCTTGAAGGAGATGTTAACTCTGCCGTATACACTCCGACAGAACTACACCATAGTATCTTGATTCATTCAAACTGACTTGTCTGCCCTTTTTGTCGTAGAGTTGCCTTATGATCACCTACAGAGGCTTCGTTTTACCCCGGGAAGCTGCTGGATCACTCCTATCCTAATGCGTCCACACTTTCATACAAATGTAATAGAAGCTCAACAATGACTGGAAGGCTGTGCAACCCATGGTTCTCCGAAAGACGTTGTAGGACTACAGAGTGAGAAAGAAAGAATCTATTCCGATGCCGGCCTTTGCGTTTCATCCGTCGTCCCCTGATATTTTGACAGCTGTGGCACAACTTTGAATCTTGCAAGCTCAGCTATCCTATAGCTATGCAGACCACTTATTCGTAACTGTTGTGGCAGCAACTGTTTCAAATTCCGTTGCGTACTACATCCTCGGTTTTGGGAAACGCTAGTGAAGATGACCCTTAAGTAGAGGTTTGGTGGCGGACGCTCTTTTGTGGCACACTTGTGACGCTAATTTCGTGCTATCACAGACTGTAATCCGCTCGTTCTCACAGAGCCACCTCTTGTGTTTCATGCGGGGTCAACGGACATGTATACTTTTACTCGAGGACCCGGCATGAGCAGTACATAGTATTGGTACAGATCTTGAAGTCTCCGTGTAAGTGCTGGTTATTTTCAGCTTCGGCGTGAATCCCTCGTGATTTGCTGAAAATGAAGACGTCTGGTGTCCCTGTCCATGAATTAGGTCAAGCATAAGCCCGTTTATAGACCGCTCATGGAAAGGAATTGAATAGAGCCCAAAGTAAAATTGAAGTGAGTACATGTAATGTTTGAGCCACGATGTTCTGGAATCCGTCTGCCCAACGGCCCCTAAATTTGGAGGCCAACTTGTCGGCGCTCCGGAAGTTTCCACGGCGGACTGCAAAGTTCAAACGCGTCAGATCTCGGAATGGCTTTCTTCTTTCTGCCGCGCTTCTTCAGGTCACATCTCACTTGGAACTTGGGTGCGCTTCTTTAATCGGTGCCTAGCGGATGGTATGAAAGCGTGGACAAAATGGTTATCTTTGGCTTCTACGACGCCGCGGCTTGATCTGGCAAATTCACCTCGTTCGTCTATGCGTCCCCGACAACGCCAGTGAGCGCGGGCTTCGAGCGCGGGTTTACATCAACTTGAATAACATAATCCCTTCTCTTAGAGAGGATGGCCAGACTCGTCTGTTCGACCAGCTTGAACGTTCTTTGTCTTTGTCTTGGTGCCGTGGCTAGTTTCATACCGACTGCAGAGAGAACTAGACAACGAACTACAGTGGCGCACTATTACCAAGTCACCCAGAAGGGTTGCTATTCGCACTATCTGAGGCTATCTCCCGCCCTTATTTCTGGCTCTGAGGAAAGAACCGCGAAATAGCTGCACATGGTAGCGTTCAGAGCTGAAACAAAACAGAAATACATTTTTAGCTTACGGTCCGTCGCTTCTCTACTTCATATGACTGCGCTGAGAATCGGCATGCTTTGCTAGAATGTAACTGCCCCTACGTATTGGCACACGCATCTGGACAGCGCGTCAATCGTACACTGTGCCTACAGGTTCTTTTGGCTGAAGAGGCAATTCGCTCGCCGATAAGATATCCACGGTCTTAGAACTTCTCCTGAGTCTATTACTTGTATGTGAATATGGAAGCTGTCCGCCGTTGTGGAGCCAGAAACTATCATCATATTCACCTCGTCTGAACTGATGAGTTGGCCATATACATGGCTTGGGAAAGGACGGTAAGTCATTTCTCTAAGATTCATCGAACTGGGTCCAATGAAGTAATAATATCCAGGGATTTAGCATGTACGGAGAAACGGGAGTGTCCTGAAATGCCTTGATACAGATAAAGGTACAGTTATCACTTTTAACTCAAATAACGATTCCAGAATTCTGTTAGGACTTTGAGCGTCAGTACGTCAAGGCCGGATCCGCATGTCCCCCACTACAGAAAGCCCGTTGAGCTGGAGGTTTTTTACATGCTGGAGAATGCCCCTTACTAGAAAGCGTTTCAACATTGACCGCAAATGAATCGCCTGTTATATCCGCTGATAAGATTTTTTCGCCTATTATACCGTCACACCTGCTGACTAGTGACGTCCGCCACTTGCCCACGCGTGCTAAATAGCATCTGAGACGTCAATACCCCTTCGCTGCTTCTCCCGAGTTACTCGGGCTTTCGAGCCCCCACGTTTCAGTCTTTTGCAATGCAATTGGCACCTCAGCGCCTTTTACACAACGTATTCGATGGGCTAAAGGATGGCCTCTCCCCACTTCTCTGCATGAGCAGCGCTTCCTCTGTCTTCTGTCAAAGCTTAACGCGCGTATCCAGTTTCAAATTGGATAATCTTCGACAGACGCGGTAATGGCACACCCTGTCTGCAGAACAGCGCCTGTACAAACCTGTTACACGATTAATTGAATCTGTTTTGACGTGGTTCCTTGAAGGCTCTACGGCTTCTTAAGTTCTGGCAGACACTTTACAGCCACTGCTGTGCAGTGGACTCACGAAGCTCTAGACGTTTGGTGTATGGTAAGTTCTGTGCATTACTATTCGCACTGTTTCATCCCAAAGAACTTAATAGAAGGAGTAATGGGTTGCCCGGCCCTTCTGTGAGCGGATGCAGTCTATTCGGAGTTTCTACATCTGCTATCTTTGGCATCCAAAGCATCCCACCGCCGTTTCGGCAATGAAAAACTTCTTCTCCGAGACTGTGCCGTATAGTGTGCTCTGTTCCGCAGCAAGGAGGCTCTTGGTTTGAAATTGGCCGATTCATAATGAAGGACCTCGCAGGACCTCGCTCGGTCTATGCGCTTCTCCATTATCTTTAGTACCCCCGTCAATTGAGTGTAACACACTTGCAAACTCCCAAAACACCTTGAAATGCTCAAGACATCCTATGAACTGTTTTAGCAGAGTAACTGGATGCTGAGGCATGTGGCAGTAGTATCTTGTGGTGCTCGATAACGCTAAGAAAAACAAAGCTCTTGCGTAAACAGGTGACATACTGCAGAACTTAAATTTGTTTAGATCCAGGCTACAAATGAAATACTCCTTGGAGTTGCTGATTATTAATGGGCGCCTGTACAGCACAAGACTGAGGTTCAAAAAGGTTCAAACGCATATGGCTAGGTTTTTTTCTCTGAGCGGAACATGTCATTGAGCAGTAGTGTGTGGAGAGTGCACCACTGTCCATGTATCTTTAGCCACAAATGTATGTAATATCGTATGTACCATGCTTCCATTGTACGATTGGTCCTAGACATGGGATAGTTGGTAGGCGGGCCGTCTCAGCATTTCAGGTAGCCTCGTGGGACGCCGCCCTCAGCGATTACACGCACTCGTGTTCTCGCCCAGGTGTCAAATTCTACTGTCCATGCTCGTCTACTAGTAGAACGTTTCCGCGCTGGTACGGCGCTGTTAACACGTTGCCGGCTCAGCGCCCGACTGCATTTTCACTCGGATCACATTTAAACCTGCCGTGGAACTGGTGTAAATGTCATTGTGAGCTTATTAATGTGTGCTGAGATCTGCCATAAATCATGATGATGGTTGTGCATTTCATATCTGCTGGTAATTTGACTTATTGAGGTGTGGGGTTTTTACTTCTAGTTAAATCTAATCCGAAGGTGTGCTGCTGTTGCGCAGCATTTTGTGTGGTGTTTTTTCAAAGTTTATCCACCATGCGTGTGCGTCAACCGTTGGTTGACTAGAGCCTGTTAATCATAGACCGTGCAGTGTGCATTTACATGGACACACATAAAGATAGCCCTTCTCCCAATGACAAGGTCCACAGTCTAGGGGCCATCGTCATAGAAGGCGGACATAAAGAAACCAGAGAACTTATCATCATGCAGGGATTACATGTCTGCATACCAAAAGGCGTTGTCCTTACATTCCTGACGTCGGCATATGAAGACCATTCAGAGTGAGTATGCGTCAACTAATCATCCGGACAACGAGACAGGCAGTCTATTTCAAGGCTGGGTTTTCACTCGGTGCCATTCGGTGCCCTTGTGCCATCTCAATTGGCTACCGGCACAGAAATCTGACTTCGAACATTGATACGTCTGCAGGAAACCCTGTAAGTGCAAAATAATTCATGAACACTGCTTAGAACTTATTTCTCGGAAGAGATAACAAACAAATGACCAGAAAGCAGATGTTTTTGTGTTTCAGGAACTTTGGAAGTCGGTTCTAGGAAAGTATTGTTTCCTGTTATGTATTGCCGAGAGCGTCCTATCCCCTTATGGGAACAACTAAGTAAGCGGTATTGTCGCAGAAAGGCTAGTTCAAGGAACAAGGACAAGGGGGACACACGAATAACGGCGTCATGTCGCTTGGTTCTTCTATGTCTTCTATGTATGTCTCTTTGGCAGATAAAATCCGGCGCCGGAATATCCAATACAAACACTGCGTAAGAAGGAGAAATAGAAGGTGGGGTGGAATTTCCCCAATTGTATAACGTGGTGGAAAGGTACTTCAATAGCTTTCTTTGACAGTAGTACGTCGTGTGTTCAGCCTGCTGGAACAAGCAGGTGATAAACGGCCGCGTACAAACAAAGACTTCATAGAAGCTTTGGACACATTTGTGTACGCATGCGTTTTTCTCATGCTACTTGCTACCCAGTAGAGAAAGTCGCAAAACGCACGCTCCGGAACTCCTCAGAGACTCGGACGGCTTGTTGACCAAGTGTGATGACACTTTCTATTTGCGATCCTCTTACTCGCTTTCTTCACTCATAAAGTACCAAGCACAAGTAGATGCATTACAAGAACGAGGATATGCACGTAAACGTCTTTATTGTCAATAAACGACAATGGAAGATCGCAAAGAAGCTGACTCGAGAGAAGCATGCTCCGAAGGGTACAAGTCCTTCAAATAATAGAACCCCGGTGGCAGCGGCCTTGCACAAACCACACAGAGTGGCGCACTCCATAGAGAGGATGGCTTAACACGGGGCACATTAACTTCTTTGACGTAGTCGGCGCCTCTTACACGGCCCTCAAGGGCGGAAGCTGCAAGCTACACAGTAATGCTATCGGGTGGACTATTGTACTAACTGCCTTTGTATTCCAACTTTTAAATCCATCTCTAATACCCGCCTGTCGTTCAGCATCCAAGTACGTAGTCTAATTAAGCAACGTCTTTATAGATTTACATAAAAGTATCTCCGAAATGTCAAGGTCGTGTATTAAACGCGCATTGCATGAGTACGGTGGCCCAGTGCCAAGTCGACGTCGCCACTGTTGCAGAATCACGATTTGTATGTACATTAAATGAACCACGGTCCAAGCACAAAGGCTGAGAGTATTCGGGCACTGTGCGAGCTTCTCGAGGTGTTGCTCAACCCAAGAAGCAGCGGAGTGAGGCATGAAATAATACCCAGTGGCGTGAAGCTACTTACTGAGTTAATACTTCTCTTTATGGAGGTAATAAAGAATACTTTCTACTAAAGGGGGCAGAAGGTTGAACGCATATTAAAAAACGATTAGGATCATCCTGCTTAATTGAATATGAGGTTCCGTTGGAGTAGGACCCGAAACGGTCCAAACAGTGCCACAAAATGGAATCACGGCAGTGGATAGTGGTATGTACCTACATAATGCCACAATTTTTATACGTTGACTAATTGTGTGCGCCGTGTGTAGGCGATGCATTCGAAATGTTTGACTTTTGCCTGAGGTGACTCTACCTACCTGCCTTCGGCGTTACATATGTACATTTTGTCGATGGATATTCGGCTCAAGGATTTTAGCAGCAGGAGAAAATATACAATAGCCCCTCCTTTATTTGCTCAAGCTAATATACCTTTTCATGTACATATATTTTTTATTCTGCATTGTCGTTTCACGCATCAGTATATTTTGCGAAGTTGTGGAAGTATCTCAAAATTTACAGGTAGATCTCGTCGACATTAATTGGATCAATTCGCGATCTATCCCATTTTAGTATGTACATCCAAATCGATAAATACAACGCAATAACACAGTGCAGCGTATATGTGGTGTACACATATGGTTATGCTCTTCAATGTTCATGCATGTATTACAAGCGCTGGCGAGCGGAAAACAGAGGCAATTTCTAGTCGTTTCACAGCATTTCATATGCACCGACGACCAAAATTGCAATTAGAACAAGATAGGACGAGATATTTTACCTTATGCGAACCGCGGGATTCCGAATGAGTGGTATGCTTCCGTTGCAGCAACACCTCAGAAGTATGTATACGTTTGCCGGTAGTCGAAGTCCCAGTTCGGGCAGGAAAAATACACATCTCCATTACTTCTCGTGTTACACACGACGCACTGCACCCGATACTCTTCTGAAGAAGGCTTTGAGGGTGCTCTTCTCACAGGCCTAGACGCGCCCGCTGGCATGTGTATCTGCACGGCGCCTTGGCATGGGGTGGTGCGACACAGGGGCGCGCGCGCACACCTCGCTGCGGGCGCACTGCGCGCAGACCACGGGCGATCTCACACAGCGGGCCCCACATGGCGGCTCAGATCGGGGGGCGTGATCATCGACGGGATCAAACGCGATCGGTGACGCGGCAGAGCGCGTCCCGGCGAGCGCGGGGCTAATTTGGATCCGCTCGCTGTCCGCATATGGCAGGCGGCGCGCGCCCAGCACGAATATGGTCGTGCGCCTTCGGGGGCCGCACGGTGTGCCCAGACCGCGCGGGCGCGCATTGCGTTATCGGCGTCTGCGGGAGGCACGCCGTAAGTGCGTTATCTGCGCCCCTGCGAAATTCACTCAATGAAGTGGGCGAATGGCGCCATAGCGATTGAGTGCGCCTCGAAGGCGGCGTTCTACATATGTCCACTTGGACGACCGCGCTCGTATAAATTTAAATAGAGTCTCGTGTATGGGATCCTATGGGAGTGGTTGGGATACTTAGACCTCACGTATCGAAGAAGAACGGTGCGAGCCGCGACGAGCAAGTCCAGAACACAAAAACACCTCGTGAAATTTATTTCCGCCGGATGCTATTGCGCATTTGTTATTTGTCAAGTAGCTTTTTCACAATCTGAAAATGCGCTCAGCGTGTGCCTATTACATATTTCTGCCCGATAAATGTCAGAAAATATGTGGGAGAAATCTGAGAAAATGCTACATACATACATGGGAACACCATATTGAACCGCCGCCGCCACACGAGGGCGGTTGAAATGTGTTTTGGCCTTTATGTTTCTGCGATAAACGCCATCAAGTCATCCCGAATTGCGCTGACCTTTGTTGAATTTATTTAGGCGGCCAGTATGACGTTCGTAGTTCGATCGTGCTCCTTGTCAGAGAACACATACAGAAGTTACTTACACACGACGTCTCGCTGCGTACGGCATATTGCTAAATACGTGCAAGCCTAAAGCTTCCAGTCTGCGACTTTCGCGGGTAAACCGTAGCTAGTAGTTCTGCAAGTTGCAATTAATGAAGGACTGTGCTCGCGGTTGCCGTGTATAAACAACCTAGTGTCCAAAACAAGACACTTCGTAGGTGCGAACTCTACCACGACTCGCACAGAAGCTTAAAAGTCTGAGTAGGTATCTATGACCACCGCGGACAAAGGTAATGGCCGTCTGCAGAAGCGCATGTCGGTTACAGAGGAAGCGAAAAAAAAAAGAAAGAAAAAATAGATACAGAATATGTTACTGCGCAAGGGCCGCTTCCAGTGCAGCTGCGTTTCTGACCCTAATTTGCCACAGTTGTCTTCGGTTCGAGCCGCAATTTCATTTTCTGTTGAATGCTAAGTATGTACGCAGTATGACGATGTGAAGAGGAAGAAGAGAGCTCACACGCGGTGCAGTGACCGCTAAGAAATGGGCCTGCAGGGACTCATTAGCGTCCTGCAGTCTGGAAGTGACGAGCGTGTCGTTTCTCCGGAGCTCGGCCGAATACAGGCTCTTGCCAAAACAGACTCTGCCCCCAGTGCCACCAGCACCACCAGCCACTTAATATCTTGAAACGCCCTTGCGAGCCTGCTCAGTGCTCACGCGCTGCTGCCGGTGCCATGTTCTCGACACCCTGCACCTGCGCCGAGGCCCGCAACGGCGACACGACGCGCAGGAACTCGTGCGCGGGGGGCCAGGGCATGCCCATCTTGGGCAGGCGAGGTGCCCCACAGTGGCGACCGGAGAGAGCCCCAGTCAGCTGCCACTCCTGCCCCGGACTCGCTTCTCGCCAGCTATATACCCCATAAGTTCACTGAGCTCCAAAGCTTTGCGGCCCTGCTCCCCGTGTCCCTGAGCGCAATGTGTGTGTAATAAAAGAAATTGAGCGCCCCCCCCCTTCAAGCCGGAGCTCGGCAGACCGGCACTGTCAAAATCGCGCATGGCCGAGGCATATGCGCCTCAGTCTGGCAATGGCATTTACGTCGAGGGCGTCGCTCATCTGGGAGCGCGGTATTTTCCTCCCTGCTACATGGCGGGTATGAAGGGGTACCGTCCGCTTCGTGGGCGAGCACGCGTGGCGGACCGGCAGACTGAATACTTTTACTTGGACTCGATAGCTGTCGACTCGACAGTCGAGGAGCGTGCATGTTACAGTACTTTCCAGGTATCTTTCCAATTTGCGACTCACTCGACGCCCGCAGATCTGATATACGTCCCAAATAGTCGCTATACCAAGTATGTATGCCCAGTAAGGCAGAAAACACGCACCCGCCAGCGACCCGTCAATGGACCCTGCGAGCCCTGCGACGCCGTAAGTGGACATATTAATAGGTTAGAACTGGCGCATTGCGGGATATGAAAGGGGGGGCTGGGTATGACGCTATAATGGTAATCGCTGTCAGGCAGACGAGTGAAGAAGGCCAGAAGCAGTGTGATAAGCGCTGTGGTATGTAAGCGCTAGGAAGGGATCGCCTGCGGGCTGGCATGCCGCCCGTGCCGAACCATATGACCCCCCCAAGTACTTACGACGCGTCGCTGCAGTGCTTAGTGCAATGACTCAACCTGCCACGAGGCTGCAAGGCCAGAATACGAGTACTGCTCTATCTGGGAGTCGACCTGCGCCAAGAGGGTGGAAATGTATGGGCAGTGCAGCGGTGGAAGCAGAGAGGGCAAGACAAATACATACATACCCCAGTCTCCCGAGTATTGACTTAACCTTTCCACATGCTAAGGGACGAGGGAAAGTAGCCGTGAACCTAATATCGTTTATGTGTGTCTACTTACTATTAGCACTTCCGAAAATAACGCCAGTCATTTACTTGTCAGTGGGAAACTATGAGCCGCAAGGCGAGTGTTTACATTATCGCTGCACGGATATGCACTCTTTCTTTGTCTTCCCGGATCGGCTCTTCTTAGGAATTGCTCTACCGGTCAACTTTAGTGGCAGACGTGGGCGAATGCAGGAAGCAGAGTAGGATGGAGACTCGACTCGAGTCTGGTGAGTCCAATTCACAGAATAATGAAAGTAATAAGTCTAAATGAACATGCTAGCTGTTTAAAGGCTCTCGCGGCTCCGAGGGTATTAGCGACAGCCCGTACAATCCAGAAGCAGCCCGCCAGCGAGCGTCACTTACTCCGGGGGGGTTGGCCGGGTGCTAAGCGTACTAACTCTGCGCTGCAGCACACATGGCACCTAGGTCCTTCGACAAGTTGGACCGCAGAGCTCGCGCTAATATGGCTCTTCTGCGCCACCGCACAATGCATGTAATAGGTATCGTGAATGGGCGCACTACCTTATGTACTCGTCTGACTCCATCCATACATTCGAAGCATAGTAATTTAATTAGCAGGCCTATTTTTACGCGCGCCGCCCTGCAATGGTGAAGTTTAGCTCACCGCGCATCCCCGCCGCCCGCGTGCGTACGTGCGTCATGACGCGGCGGGGAGACGTGTTTCACGTAGAAGGCGCGCCGGCGGCGGCGTCTGCTGGACAAGGTGAGGCAGGAAGGTTAATGTTAATCGCATGGAGCGTTAATGTCGGGCGGGTAGCAGCGCCCCCGAAGGCAATTTGACGGGTTCCCCTTCAGCGCCCCCACACAGCTAGATTGGCATTGCCTTTCCACTTATACGAAGCTCAGGCGGCGGCCTAGCATAGCTGGGAAATCAATTATGGCTATTAGGGACGTGGCATGAGAACGCGGGGGGCGCAAATTCTAAGTTTACATTCACACTTTGGTTTATAGTTAGCACGGAACGGACAGCGGGCGATTTGCGTTTTGTTGAGTAGTCAAGACTCACGCAGGCGCGGGTGAGGTGAGGGGTGACGGCCACCGCCGCCGCCTCAGGACTCAGGCTAGAGCGTGCGTGCGTGCGCGCGCTGACGCCTGTCGAGTGTCACCCGTGGCGCGACGGAAGCTGCCGATCGCGACGGGGGCTTCTGCGCTGCTTGTGCGCCGGGCACGTACGTACGTACGTACATGCGCATGTACGCATCCGACGCGACATGTCCAGGCCAGCCGCGCAGGCAGGCACGCGAACGGGCAAGCGAAGCGAGTACTTCGTCCATATCCCGCCTGGCACGACGGGCTTCGCTGCCAGCGCATTCGTAGATTACATACAGACGCGCTCCCCTCCCCCCCTTGCCGACGCGACTTGGGATAAGCAACGGCGGTCCCACACCTGACCGCGCCTCGTCGCGTCTCTACCGCCATTTCGTAAAGTGCGACTAGTGGAGCTCCAAGCGAGCTGGATGGATAAATACGTAGGTGGCGGGGATTGCTCGCACCTTGCGCCTTCGTGCACGCGCCAGTGGTCACGCACTGGTCTAGACCGCGCGCGCAGGCTCCGACGTCGCCGACGCGCGTCCCATGAACGCAGCGAGCGAGGCGATGGCTACCACGCACCCCCTCATCCCGCTCCACTGCCGTGGCCCCGTCCGTCCAAGTCTTCCACGATCCGCGCTCCGCCTGCCTTTCCGGGAGCAGGCTTCTCTATAGCGCCTTCCGTAAGGCACGCGCTCGCGTAGCACGGCACAAATGTCGCTATGCACCTGCCTCCCAGGCGATCTCCGCCGAATGGGGCTATTCCTCATAAAACATATGTCTTCTCTGCCACGGTCACACCCTGCTGACTGGCTCTGGAGTCTGGAGGGCTGCCCGGCGGCGGCGCGGACGCGTCAACTGGGCCCGACCCGAGAACGCGCATTGAGCTATCCTCGGACCTCCAACGCTGCACATCCATCCGTAGTCACACTGCGCACTCGACTCGAGCGGACGACAGCGTACTGCGTGCTGCGCTGGATAAACAGAACGACCAGCAGCCCAAGCCGAGAACGAGCACGAGGACGAAAAACCAAAACGAATTTAACGGGAAATGGGTCTGAGGTCCCAGGACAAAGTGTTACAGGATATGCAAATGGCCGACGGACACCGCTGCCGGGCCCCGCGTCGGTATCGCATGGGTGCGTATTATACAATGTAGAGTACATACAGTATGCATAGTATGCATATTGACTTACATAGGGGTCGGGGGCTCCTGTCTTGCAGTACGTGCAGGAGTTCAGATATGCTTTCGACCTTAGACTGGAAGGACTCGCCCTAGTGACGCCGCCTGTGCCCGAAACTGACAATACATTACACTGGCGCGGGCGCGAAGCACGTCAGAGGGCGTCCAGTCGAGGCCCCATTGCTGCATTCCGCGCACTCCGAGTCCTCCAGCGCGCCGTCCAAGGCCATGGCATGACATGTCCATGACATGTCCAGCCCTCCGGAGAAATGTAGGAAAACCCAGGAAAAACCGAGCGGGCGCGGGTGCAGTCGCTTCCTGCCGCAGTGTATTTTACTCTGTATTATTACAGCCACATTACCGCCAACGCGAAACACGCAAACGGCTCGCTAAAGTACGCTCGAGCTCGCGTACGGTGCGATGGATCATGGGTATGTATGTATGTACATACGATACGATGCGGCGCCACACGCTGCCTCCGACCTCGGACGCGGGGGCCAGATCGCGGCTGTCTCTCCGTTGTCCATTGTCGTATGTGTGTGTGTGTGTTTCGCGGCGCCGTACCGTACCGCGTTATGCCAATGCCACTGGGTGCTCCAGCCTCAGACGGACGCCGACGCTGTACCGAATTGCGTGCCCTGCGTGCCCTGCGTCCACAGGGGCACCCCGTCCGTGGACCTCCGCCGCGGCAGAGCAGCAGATACCGACTACATACATACATACATACTCACTGCTCAGTACTGCCTATTAAGGCGGACGCAGTAAAGGCGTCTGGGAGACTAGAGACTGGGAGGCGCATGCCCCATCCGGCCAACCTTTCTCCGGCCGCAGTGTGTGCCTAGCTGCTGACAACGCCCACACTCCGCCCCTCCGAGTCCATACTGTTAAGTTCACAATGCACATATCCCAGCATACGCACATACGCGCGTACGTACGTACTTATGTGTTTGCGATACGTGCCCCTTCGACCTGTTGTTTCAAGAAGCGTCGAAAGGAAAGAAGCGTCGAAAGGCATTTAGGGACGAGGCCGCGGGAGCGCTCCGGGAGGGCGGCCATGGCCATTGGCCATCTGGCATTACTTTACAATGCAAGCGCCCAAGTGCCCCAAGTAGTCACTGTACACTACATACATACTTGAGTATGTATATACGTTTATTATGCATGTGGCAGGTTTTTTAAACTCGCCGGGGCTTATCCGCGTCGCGGGAGTGCACTCCCAGTGCGGCCTACCCCACTTTGGCGCCCTCGGATTCAGAGGGCATTCCTTGAAGTGCATATGACGCTCTGGCAGCACCGTAGGTCCGAATCTGACACCGACACCGACACCGATAGCCATTCCATATTCCTGGATCTACTCATCTTTTGTTGAATCCATTCTCCACCTCCTACCTCCCTCCGAGTCCCGACTCGCGAACGAATGAACATTCTATCAAACGCTCTTGCAGGGAAAGCACTACGTACTATGCAGCAGTACATAGTATCTACGATATCCATATGGCCGCTGAGTACTGAGCCTTGCCCGCGCCCTGCCGAGCGCACCGCCTGCCCAGTGCGTGCGGCGCGGAGTGAGTACCAGTAGGGTGCCCGAGAAAAGCAATTTATATTGCTCGTATGTATATATTCCTTGGTGAGGGGGGCGCAGGGGGGCGCGTTTATGAGGCCTTTATCTGTCCCAGTCTGGCCCATGCAATGGACGATACACTGGGACGATTCAGGGTCTCGACCCCCGGTTACATAGCTGTAGCTGCCTCTACTGGGGGTGCACATACGTATACAAATGTACTTTCTACAAGTTTTTTCTCTCTATACATACGATTATCCAGCGCGTGTCAGAGTCCTTCCAAGCCCGTTAATTATCCCGGGCACCCAGCGGGCACCAGCGGGCCAGCCCCGTTTGTTTTAATGCGACGCACGGTACACCCGCCTCGGGCGTCTGCAGGCCAGGCCGCTTGGCGCTTGCGCCGCAGTGCTCTGCAGTCTGAGCTTACAATGCTCACGGGGGTGCGGTGGAGTAGTATTACCATGCAGCAGCGTACTACCTATTGACACTGCCCAGCACCTGGCAGCGCAGTTACTGCAACAGTCATAACGTATGTACCAGTGTAGTATGTACCAGCCTAAGCCCGCCGGTACGTACGTACGTACTTACGCACAGAGTGTCAGTGTAAGGGTCCATAATGCAATGGGGATGGGCCGGAGGGAGGAAGGAAGGAGTAACTTCGGCGAGTTCTGTATGTAAAGAGGGAAAGAGGAAAGAGGAAACAAAAAGGACGCGTACGGACTCGGTGCTTAGGCGTTACATAGGGCTCGGCACGCCGCAAATTGCAATGCGCCAGGATGCACGCGGCTGGTCACGATCGAGCCCGCCTGCGCAGCGCCGCCGTCCCCGCTTCCAAGGATGCGAGTACGAGTATGGGCGGTATGCGTTTGCGCTAACTCAATGCTGCCCGCTGCCCTCGCAGACCTATCAGCGCATACCGCCCCACCACCGCGCCCGCCCCGTGTCCCGTGCCCCATGCTCCGCACGCGCAAGGTCCCGGTGCACACCCTTCCGCAGGTCGTCCCTCCCGCGAGACGCGCCACGCTCCAAATACACACACCCTCATAGAAGGCTGATGGAAGACATGAGGAGGATAAGTATAGACAGCCGTCACTAGTCAATGATGTACACTATGGAGTTACGACTAGCACGCTCCCGCGCGAGCCGCGCCTCGAGGCGCGCTGGTGGTGTCAGCTCCGAGTCCGAGTCCGGGGCTTGGGAGGGGACGGACGGGATGGGATGGGTTGGGATGGAGTGGAATGGGGTGCGTCTAAGTTAAGCCTGGAGCTTGAGCACTTGAGCCTTGAGTAAGGCTCGGAAAGAAGGCAGGTCAGGTCGTCCTCTGAATCCGGGGCGATGCCTACTCTGCGTTTGCGTTTGAATAGGTATCCTCCCTTCTCCTCCTCGGCGGATACCTTGTTTGCTTACCTGCTTACTTACGCGTGAAATGTAAACCAACCAACCAACCAACCAGAACCAACCACCCCGTCCTGCCCTTGACGCTTCTACTTTTGTCTGGCCAGTACGTACTACGTATGTCGGATGTACATATGCAGATAGATAGCGTGGTGTGTAATACTTACTTTGCAGGCACCGCACCCACGCTTTCGGACTCGTACTCGGACTCGCCCAAATCTCCACGCCCACGCACGGCTTACAAGGAGTCCATTCGCGAGTCGACGTCGGGGAGTTTGTCATACCTACGCACTTCCTTTATCCTCTTTCACCCCGTCTTTATCCACATCCCACGCCGAAATATAAGCACTACTCTACATACGCACGCAGCACAGGACACAGTCCGAGTCCGATTCCGATTCCGAGCCCATGTCACTGTCAAGTCCGTCGGAATCGTCCGTCACGTAACGTTAATCGCACCCCCCTGTACTTCGCGCGGGTGCTGCCCGATGTCGCGTCCCGCGCGCTAGGCGTGACAGCGAGAAGCGCTTCGAATCGAAGCCTGTGCCATTGCTAGAGTAGTACATATGTATGATGTATGTACGCGTGCCCCACTCGCCAGACGTGTAGTAGCTAATTAGCTCATATGGGATGTACATATATATGAAGTAATGTACGCACGCACGCGTCGCGTCCGTACCGCTCGCAAAGTCGATAAGGGAGCTGTCAATGTTACTTTTTCGTGTGTATGTATATACATAAGTAAGTACATACATAGGAAGCACCTCTGTACTCTATACACGTGCGTGCGTGCGTGCCTGGCCTGGCCTGGGTATGGTTTGAGTCTGTCTGACATACGTGCGCGCGTGCGTATCCTGAGTGTTTCCTGGACCTGACGCTGGAGCTGAAGTGTCAAGCTTCATGCGTCAAGCTGAAGCGTTCCGAGAGTACGCGTATGAAGCTGAAGCTATAGCGTTCCGAGGGCGGGCGGGAGCGGGAGCGGGAGAGGGTAACTACGCGCACCGCTGAACGTTCACTATCGGGTCGCCATACCCCGGCGTCGGCACACGCCAACCCCATCCCATCCCATCCCATCATCGCAGCGTGCGCGAGTCGAAGCAGTGCCACCCGTCGCGCGGGGCCCGTTGCGCGTCTCAGCTTGGGTCGCAGCGCCTTAGTGCCACGCTATTGACATGGCATCCGAGCGACGAGCGACGAGAGACGCTCACAGCCACCGCGTGTCGTGTCTCGTCGCGCTCGGATCCCGACCCACCATGCATGCCTGCATATGCATATGATAATCCCGCCCGCTCGCCCGTCATCCCGTCATCCCGGGCGCACCTCGGAAGACCCTACTACCAAGCTCACTTCCACTATCGCACCGCGAACAACAAAGTCACCAAAAAACAAAGTCACCAAAAAACAAAGGCTCGAAACAAAGGCAAAAAAGGTAACTACCTACCTACCTTACCCAGCCAAGTAGCCCCACTATCGCCCATCGCGCAGCGCGCATCGCCCACCGCGCATTGCGCAGCGCAGCGCCCTTCGCCCACAACAAGCCCACAACTCATAGGTCCTTGGCCCACAGTTGGCACCCACCCCACGCCACACATCCCACCCAATCCAATCTCATCCCATCCCACACCATCGCAACCCACCATCGGGCGTGGGTACCAGGTAGGCTACACCGCTCAGGAGGCCGCACGCCTCAGCCGAGGCACGAGCTCATCCCCGGGCGGAGCGCGGTGCACTGGTGGCGGATGGGGGCATACGTACTAGTACCTGCCGAACCCACTGACTCCTCTACTCTACTCTAGAAGTGACATATGCACTGCGTACTGCGCCTACTACATATGTCATCAAGAGTCATCCCGCCTCATCCCTTGCTCAGCGCAGTGCGCCACACACCACCCGAGCCCGCAGCTCCCCGTCCTGCAATGAACATGAACCACCAAAACATTTTTTTTTTCACTTTCCTTCCTTCCTTTCTTGCCTATTCTCACAAAAACTCCCACCCATTCTCACAAAACTCACAAACAACCCCACAAAAAAAGAGAGCTATTCAACCATTTCTATTCATCAAACCAAAATCACTACGAACTACTATACAACAGTGCACACGAAAATAAAAGACCGGATATCGAGAGTGAGAGAGAGAGATAGAGAGATAAAAAAGAAAAAGGAAATGAGAGAAGAGATAAATACGTAGATAACGAGCTAGTTAAACAGCTAAAGGTGAAAAAAGAAAGCATCGAAAAGTCAAGTAAAACAAACGAATAAATGCGGTCGGGCGGGTGTGTAGAGATGAGTAGAGAGGTAGTAGGTACGGCGCCTCGGGCGCCTTTTCGTTCGTTCCGGGGCGAGGGTGGGGATATCGTACACCACGATAGATAGATAAGCGTATGCGTATGCGGATGTAGGTAGGTAGGTAGATAGGTATGACATGTAAGTTGGGTAGAGAGTAGGATGTGAGGGGTGTCCTTTTAAGCTGATTGAGCAGCGCAGAACGCTGACTGACTGAAAGTAACGGTCTTCTCGAAAGGGTTAAGAAAATAAAAAAGCGGGGGGTATGTGTGTTGGTACGAGGGGGTGGGTTGGTGGGGTATGCACGGTGTCGGTGTCGGTATCGGCGGGTAGGGGCATGCGTGAATAAATACTGCTTAGATAAGATCGTCCTCGTCCTCGTCCTCGTCCAGATGAAGCCTCATAGCGCCTCCGGGCTCTGGCTGCCGCTCCCACTCAGACTGTCAAGACTCGTAGCGCGGCCAAGCGTAGGCGACGAGAAGGCACCAGAGGACGGGAGGGTATGCGACTTGCGCGGCGTCGGGTGCTGGCTGAGACTCAGACTCGGGCTCTGACTCGGCGAATGCGTCTGCGAGTGCGAATGCATTTGTGACGACGAATGCGCCTGCGCGTACTCCATCTGCATCTTGATATCCGACAACGGGTTGCTCGGCACGCGGATGCCTGAGCCGGAAGCCGAGGCGTTCCCACTGGCGTCCGGGCTCGGCGCGAGCGGGTACGCGTGCGCTGCTGGCGAGCCGGAGAGGGAGAACGAGGCGGGCGGGGCGGGGGCTGGGGACAGTGTGAGCGGGTACGCGTGGGTCGCGGGCGAGGAGAACGAAGTCGGGGGCGCGGAGCCGGAGGAATAAATAGATACTAGAGAACAGGAACAGGATCAGCGAGTGTTCGTGGGTATGCAAGGCGCGCTCAGCACACGGAGAGCGGGAGGAGCGCAGGGAGGGTGGGTACAGAGGGTGGGGAGGGGGAGGACCCGCTGGCGCTCGTGTGCAGAGAGAGCGAGAGGGAGCACGCACCGTTGTCGTCCCAGTCGCTCGCGCCGCTGCCTGAGTGCGCGCTCGCAGAGCTGCTGACGCTCGCGCGGCGGGCTAGCCCGAACTCGCGCATCTCCTTCTTGATTATAGGCGCATGGGCGTGCTTCTGCTTGGGGCTCGGCGTGCGCGCGCTCGTGTTGTTGCTGCCAGCAGCAGCAGCGGCCTTGCCCTGCTTGCGGGCCTTGTTGCCTGCGCGGAGCTCGTCGAAGCGCAGCGGACGCGGGCGCAGATGTGTGCGCTCGTAGAGACCGCACTTGTTGCAGACGATCTTGCCTGGGTTGAGGGTGCTGCGGCGCCAGGAGGGCGGCTCTGTGGTGTGGCAGTTGAAGCAGCGGCGGCGGAGGTACTGGGTCTCCTTGCTGGCAGCGTCGTCTGTGTGCTGCACTGGGAGGCCACTGTGGGGGGCGAGGTAGAGGGGGTGGGTGTGCTGGTGCTGGTGTTGGTGGTGGGCGGGGGGCAGCATGTGGTGGTGCTGCTGGTAGTGCTGCTGCTGCTGGGGCAGGCCCTGGAGCTGGTGGTGGGCGTGGATATGAGGCGAGGCAGACGCGGAGGGGCGGTAGTTGAAGGTCTGGGAGGGGACCATGAGGGGCGCCGAGGCCTGGTCCTCGAGCTTGATAGCGTGGTCGTGGTCGTAGTCATTGTAGCTGACCTGCTGCTGGGGCAGGAAGGGGGGGTACTGCTGGACGGGCATGCCGTCGTCGCGGTCATGGCGGACGTAGGGGAAGGTGGCGCGGCGGGCGGTGGGGAAGTCCTGGGTGCGCTCAAAGGCGGGCTGGGCAGGCTGCTGCTGTTGCTGCTGTTGCTGCCAGTGGGCGGCGTCGTTGAAGGCGTCGTCGTTGTAGAGCTCGCCGAGGAGAGAGCCGCGCTGTGGCTGGGGCCAGAAAGCGTCTTCGGTGTGGTGGTCGTCGTTGTCGAAGATGGGGCGGACGAGGAGGTGGTCCGAGTGCTTTTGGTTGTAGTCTGGATAGTGCATTGTGTTCGGGGACGGTGTACGGGGAGTGGATCCGTCGGAAGAGTAGGCGGTGTAGGCGTCAAAGGCGAGCGAGTCCATGCTGGTCTGTCGTCTTCACATCTCCTCGCCCTCGCCCTTTTCAAATCTTTTCCGCCCTCCACTCAGATCCACATCGCAGATCCATCGCTCTTCCATACGGGGTTACAAAAGACCCCAGCTCCCGTGACCCCAACCACCTAGCCCCCTTCAAACACGACCCACCAGTCTGGCGCACAACGGGGGGTCTCTCCCTCTTAGGGGCTCCCCGCTCACACGCCCGCTCTTGTCCTCCCCCGTCCCCTTCCTTCATCACATGCCTCCAATCTAATACGCGCATCACCCTCCCCTTCCCCTCTTCCTGCGTGCGCCCCCCCAAACTCAGAGCGACGCCCTCCGCCGTCCACGCGGGAGCGCATCCATGTCCGTGTACCTTGATCACCACTCGCGCTCTCATGCCCCCCGACTCACCGAGTCAACCAAGTTGGTTATTCAAATCAATGAAACTAATCAAGCCCTAATGCAACTCGGGTTCGGATTCGGATGACAAACAAACGGACAGACGCTTAACCTAAGCGCCCATATCGTGGAACCGACTAGACTCCTTTCTTCTATTCTATTCTTTGATTTTTTTTTAATAAAAAAAAAAGAAAAAAAAGAAAGTCGAATAGCATTACTAGCGCTCTCAGTAACATACACATACACTCGTACTCGCACTCGTAAATGTATCACTTCATGCCCGTTCGCAAATCACGTCGATCATCATAATCATCTTTCATCTTTCGTCGTCCGACCCAGCCTCCGTTTCCTTTCTACGGCCTCGACGTTATTCGCTCCATCCATGACGACCGCACACACACACTGACAGACACCGTCGGACAAGTGCAGGCACACACCACCACCCCGAACACACAGGCGAACACAAACTGCACGGGTCCGAACTTTAGCATGAGAACCAGATAGAGGCGGAACAGGCACGCACTCATAGACACATTACAACGCATGCAACGTAAACGGGACAGGCAGGAGCAATGCATGTCAAAAAACAAACCAGCGCGCACGAACAGTTCTAATTAACTACTACCGCACGATGGTATTGTAAAGTGGCTATACTCCTCCGCTATACATCAAAGCAAGCACCGCACAAAGCGAGTAGTAAGTGTCATCAGATAATATTATAGAACTTAGTCAACCGCTATTGAATATACACTGTACGACCCGTCGAATAATGTGTGGCTGGAAGTCAAGTCAAATACATAACGTACAATTTGTACGCGTCCAAGTGCGGATGGGAGCGATACATAAGTAGTCCACGGTCCACGATCTGATTTGAAAGTGCAAGCGCAAGTGCAAGCGGGAGGTGATGATACAGGACCTGATTTACTTACCAAAAAATTTAAATTACCGCCTACAGACGGACGGACAGACTCCAGACAGACGGAAGGACAGACAGGCGGGCGGGCGGGCGGGCGGGCGGACGCTGGTGGTTGGTACTAACTAAACGGTGGTACCATTGCCTATTCTATCGGGCACTCTAGGTCGTGCTTCCTTGCTTGCAAGCCGCCGCACTGTGCATATATGCACCGTACCGCACCGACCGTACTACACCTAATAACTGCCTGCCTCGTACGCACGCGGCAGCTAGCGCTCAACGGTCACCGTGGATTGATGTACATACATACATAGAGTACATACATACAGCCCCCTCGCGGACCCGCACCGTCTTATCACTCAAGCCATTTTGTGCACCCTTCACGACTTCAAGTCAGATAATTGCACCTGCATAGCGATCAACGGCCTCGCTAAGACTACGATGGAACAAATTCAAGAGACGCGAACCTTGTTCGGGTGATGTGTAGCTAGATGGCTGGAAATTTTCTTTCTGCACGTCAAGTATAGTAACCTTACAACATGGGAGCGATGATCTGATATATATAAAGTGCAAGCGCGAGTGTGAGTGGGGACGATGATGTAGGATCTATTATTTATTATATTGCGACGGGACCGGAGGTAAAGGTGCTGACTGGGCCCTGACTGGTAACAGTGGTGTCATTGCCCATATCGGGCAGTCGCACATGCATATGATTATACTTACGCGCGTCAGATACTACTAATACGCGGGTACTATATGCACCTAGTCGGTCAGCGTGCTTACCTACTCCTTGCCTGCGTATGACAAACGAGTATATACTGTGGTGTGGTGTGGTGCTACAAAGCGACCGTACGTCCAAGTCCAAGTCCAAGGTCTGCCAGCCAGAAACCGGACACTTTCACCCGCACCCAGAAATAATTTGAGAGCGCAAAAGTAAAAGGACCGCTTTTTCCGAGTCTAGGCGGTATCCTGGCACTAATTTGATACAACAGTGATATGCAGTGATACGTGATATAATACGTGAGACGCAGAGAGTCGAGTAGGAAGGAAAGTCGGAATATACGGGCCTAAGCCTGAGCCTGCACCTCCACAAATACAGGCGAATTGAATTACCATCATCCTAGTCCGAGTCCTCATCAGACAACAAATGCTTCATTCGACCTCCCTCCGGCGCCACCCCACGCGTGCGTGCGTATATATGTATGTATGTACGTACATACGCATGGAGTAGTACGCGTCTACGCATACTGCACTGGCGCATGTATCAGCTACGTACATACATACATTATTTTAAACCTCAACCTCAAACTATAAGAAAAAAACCCGCGCAACCAAGGCAGTAAGGTCCCATCTATTCCGCAGCCGATCTCCATCCATCCATCCATCCTAGCGCTTCACGAGTTTAATTCCATAGTGCCCCAAGCCGCTGAAAAATTTCCGCCGCGTTACGTAGTATTATCATATACACCCAGCACCCTCCTTCAACCCCATTCGAGCGCGATCACCGCCTGTTGATCCTCTACCCACCCACCGGCGGGCGACGAGCCATCACCGTTCCGCGTCTCATAAGCACAAGATGTCCATGTCCATATCCATGCCTACGCCTACGCCTCACTGTTCGCTTCCCCCTCTTCGTGTTCCCGCATTGTGAGGTATGTATGTACGTAGTATCATAGGTAAATTTTAAAATTTCCATCGTGGCGGGCAGTACCTATCAATAATCAAAGGTCATCAGCACTGTCACGGGCTGTGGGCCCCGAGGTGGGCAGGTCTGGTGTGGTAGGTGCCCTCTATTCGTAGAAGTCACCCCGGAAGATTTGTGCTGGGCAGTATGTAAAGTTAAAACGCACCGCATTGTACTTGGTGACTTGAATTAACGCATCACGTCAAAGCGGGTATATTTATCTTATCTTAGTCTATGAACGCACAGCGTAGTGTAACATAACATAACAGTGCATGTATATCTATATCTATACCTGCCTCGCAGAGCACAGCGTGGCATCCAATCCACCTTTCAACGGAGAGTCTTCGAATTGCGCACGCCCGTGGGTGGGTGGGGGTGAGCATTTATATTATTATTATTATCATGGTCGTTTTTGTTCTTGTTCTTGTTCTTGTTTTTGTTCTTGATGTTATTCATGTCAACTGTTAAACCTCCAGCCGCGTTAAGTTATCACTTTAGACATACCCAGGACCATGGGTACTGTGGGGTACTAATAAGGTAAACCAATGACTAACACCATACGGCCTGGAGCTGTGCTTTAACAGCCTCCGCATATGGGGCGTGATAGACGCCCGTGAAGTCAATAGCATGATGTAGTCTCCGTCAATCATGCATGCACTGAAGAGTCATGCGTCATCCAAGGCTGACATCAGGTACATACTACGTGCATGGTGTCCGCAACCTGCCCCGGGGCCCTCCTCCCCGCTGCCCAACGCCGTGTGCCCGTCGTGCGTTATTCGCTTCGCGCCTGTAAGCGAGTCCTGCAGGCAGCGACTCGAGCTAGCCCAAATGCATCACGTCGGCGCACTTACTTAGCGGAACACGGCAATATACGAGACAAGACGTATCAGACGGCGGACAATCGTATCATATCAAGTCAAGGTCAAGTCACGGCTAAAAAGAAGAAGATGAACGAAACAAGGACTGGGATAAGGATAAGAATAAGAATAAGCAACTTGTGAGAAAACAGAAACGCAATCGCGAATGCAAATAAAAACGGAAACAGAAAGTCAAACGGAAGTAAATGGTCTGTTAATTAAGACAGGCACAGACGGGGCACGCTCTCTCAGGCGGGGAGCTTATCCATCCATTCATCCATTCACCCGTGCGTCCTCCGGTCCTTCTGATCAGCGGGTAGGAGGGAGTGGGAGTGGGAGCGAGACCATATGTCTGATGGTTTCAGTACAAACCCCCCTTTTCACAGACCTGCTCAGCGGCGTAAGGAAGTCTGAAAGAAAAAGAAGAAAAGAAGAAAAAGCACCCTCAAACTTAACTTCAACTCTTCTCTCACACACCCACACTCCAATCTTTCTCACTGGCGCTCGATGAAGTCCTGCACGGTTAGCTGAACAGATGCAGGTGATGAAACCATGAATTAATATCAGAAAAATACAAGCTAGCAGCGGCTGCATCAGGAGGTAGAGCACACGGCCGTCGAGGCTTGGAGGAGGGCGGCGGTGTATGCATGGATGTATCTGCGCTGCGCAGGTACCATCTCCGGGGAACACATTTGTGCGTGATAAGTGATAAGAGCACACAACCCGTTCCCAGCGCGTGTCAGATGGCAGCGATACGCAGCACGAAGCCTCGACGAGGGCGGGTGCGCTGAGTACGGCGGTGCTATATCAGGCCAATTCACTACACACTAGCAGCAGGCGCGTAGGCGCCCATGTGCGCCCTCGGGAATTTAGAAAAAAGAAGCTTAATCTGTCCACGAGTATATCAAACCTCTCGGCGTCGTTCAGCACGTCGAATTGAAATGACGCTAATTATGGCGGACTACTAAACCACGGCGAGCGTCGCCATAGTAGTTATGGCAGTAAACACCCACACCAGGCGTGATGGGGTTAAACGAGGCGTGCGTGCGAAGCTTCGAGGACGGCGGGGTGCGCTGAGCACGGGGCGTGCTGCCGTCGCGAGGCGTGCCATCATCGACCGGCGGCTTTTGCTCTAAGTCTGGACAAGCGGATTAGGCGCCCATGCCCGTGACCGCAGGAACCTTGCGGAGCGTGAGAAAATGAGCGAGTATTGCTAGAGCTAGGGCTGAAGCTGGATTTAGCGCGAGGCCAGTCCTAGGTCAGCAACTGTAGTGAGCAAATGCAAGGGGCTCCGTGTATGTATTTTAGCTTGGTAGTAGGACTGAATAGTGCTAGTGAAGCGTAAGTAAGCTTAACACAGAGCACTCCGTGCCCGACACCCGGATCTGCTGCCGGATCACCACCGTTGCGGTGCGGCAAATACGCGCATGTGTGAAATATCACCTGCAAAAGAGTCATTGGTCATATAGGCTACGTGCTAAAACATAGTTCGTACGGTAATAATGTTACGCAACACAACACAATGCGATGCGCGTGCGCGCGTACATACGCTATCTGCCAGGAGCCGCAGCGGTGTCACGCCAGTGTCACCTACGCCCCATGGGCACTTGCTAGTCTGCTACTAGTACTAGCCCGCCGACCCAACGGATCCGCCCCGCCTCCCGACCGATGGACAGGACGCAACCCCGGGCCAACGCATGCGCGCTTTATTTTCGCCAGCTTTCTATTTACGCTTGCTCTTCTATCAGAAAAGCTGAGCGTCGACGGCGCCGACACCGGGCGGGCGACAAATGCGGATGGGGATATAGATAGACATAGGACAGCGGGGCGGGGACCCGCGGGCGCGCATACTCAGACAGGAACAAATGTAGTGTATATGGCAGGTCCAGAACCCGTACACGGAGGTAAAACATGACTGGAGACGGAAACGCATAGCTAATATGTAGAAACCGCTAGCGCCCGTCAGAAAAAGCTTATAGTAACACACATAGCGGGCATGGACCTATGGGACGCGCAACGCACGGAGCTAAGCCAAGCTGGGCTACAGCGGTAGTTGCGTACCGCACCGCGTCGGGGATGCTGGCGACTTCATACACGCACGCAAGCGTATCCAGCTCCGGACATTGGGCATGTCGGTATCTGCCAGCCATTGCTTATAATTACTTGTGGCACGATGACTATCCCATCTACATGTCTCATGCAGGTACCACATATCTCCGTGTCCATTATACCATCCCCTATCCCCGTGAGCCGTTGAGAACTTTGATGTACATGGCAACGGGCCAGGCTCAGTGCTTACTTTAATTAATGGGTCGACGTAAAAAGAGCGTGGGCAGGATCAATGCGTTCGTTGTGTATATAGGCATGTATGCATGTAGGTTCTGTACATACTATGGTACAGGGGCAGATATGTACAGAGGAGCCCATTTTGGATCAGCGTCACCGGCATCAACTCGGCCTCTAGAGAGCAATAACTTTAATGCACAATGTAGTCATTGCACTGTGCACTTTTTCGCGTAGATAACTCACTACGTAGGTAGAGGGAGCTTTATTACATTAATCGCAATTCAAGCGCCCTGCAATGCAGTTAATTTTGGCAAACAGACAAGCGTAGGAAAAGTACAAGGGTACGACCAGCACAACGGAAGAGAACCCAGTGCCAGTGTCCAGATGCAAGCTGACGACGGACGACGCCGCGACGCCACACACACACACAGTGACATAGACGAGTGCCCAATCTGTGCTTTATTGGCTCAAGGGATACAAGGGGGCACAGAGCGATCGCAGCAACGCAGCAATGTACACCTGGCCATCCGCACGGCCGGTCATCAGATTCATAAGCTATCAACGTTTTTATTGAATTTGGGCGCATGGTGAGTACATATGCACCCTGACTTTGTATTCGCTTTGTTGAGTCTTGAATACATACATCCCCTCACCCGGACAAGCCCACGTATTGAAGCGCGCCCCCGTCTCAGGTTTAAGTTCAGCCTCAGCTTCGGATTCTGCCTGGATGGACATGGCAACGGCGCACAGATCTTGTTTGCCTGCTGCATTTGCAGCGGGGGGGGCCTCCAACCTTGTTAAAAATAGGCAGCACGGCACACGTCCTCCCGTGGACGTGGACATGGGTGATGGATGTCGTGGACGGTTCAAGGACGCCGGATTTGGTGCATTCCCAAATGGGTATCCTCACGGGCACTGCCCGCCTGTGCTGGGTTTCAGCCCCGGGGGGGTGCCACTGCATTATGTTTTTATACATAGACACAGATGCATAGAGTAGAGATGTGACTTGGGTAGTAACTACGGATAGTGACACGAAGGCTGACTGACAGCACTAGACAGACGGACGAACGGACACACGGATAGACGGACGGGGGCACGGATGGTGGCATGGACGGGTGCTTGGGTCGATAGGTATTCACGTTCGCACTGGATAGATAGGCAGATAACAAACTCGCTGCGTAGAGTCCAAGTTGTCTCCGCGGACTGATTAGTTTGCCAATGCACACCAATTGTACGTTAACGGCGCCGGAAAGGACGCCAACGGAATTCATAGCGCCGACGACGATAACACTCCCCCACATCCTATTTCATGCAGTTGCGGCAGCACGCCTGCCAGCAAGCCTGGCCAAGCACCGATGGCTATCCATCCGGAATGGGGCCTGTCAGATAGAGCGGCCGGACAGGACCAGGGTGCAGTTGTGTTAGTCACACCGGTGGCATTGGGGCATGCATCCACAGACAATTGGTACTAAAAGGATTGACGTTATTGGCTCTATTGTGGAGATGAATATATTGTCGGAATAACGTACGCCCCCATGGCCCTCCCTCGCACACATCGGCAGCGATTGCAGCGCAGCCCCACGAAGCACCTACGGAGGCGAGGCAGGGCGACTCAAGTGCACCGCTTGCTGCTTCTTCAATATTCAGTTTTCGCGGATCTGCTTCGAGGTTCCCAGCGCCTATACTTGAATGATACATTCAGCCCGCCGTTGGTCTGCATACATGGACGCACAGCACAGGAGAGATAAGCTCAGACTAGCGCTGACAGTAATGATACCGAGTCCGAGTAGCTCACCGCCCCCGGCGCTTTGCCCAGTGCGACGAGGGCCCAGCCCACGCCACGCAGCGTGGTGGGTCATGCGCACGCCCAGCCGCGGAGGATATGCTCCACGCGCCGCGCTGCCTTGGACGAAACCAGAAGAAGAGCAGAGCGTGCAGAAGAAGGGGGAAGGCGCGGTCGGTCGCAGCACCGCCCTCCGAGTCCGCGTCTGAGGCTGCGCCGATCTGACAGTTCATATGCGAGTCCCTGTAAGAACCCCCAGAGCTAAAATAAGCATGTGGCCAATACCCATAATTAACCATCCTGCAGATTGAAACGGAACGGCAGTACGCACGCGCACGCACGCACGTCTTGTCGACACACATAATGTGACTGCATCCCACGCATACAGGAAAATGGCGGACAGGATTAATGAATACGGGGTGTTCTATATATACGTGCGACAAAGACTGCTGCCTGCGAGCTGTGGCGGTATGAGAACCTGTGATCGGGGCCTTCTCGCATGGCGCGCAGGAAGGGCGAGAAGCGCGCCCCGCGCCCGGCCTGACGCTTCCCCGCGCGCGTCCCCGTGCGCGTCTTCCCACGGCTGGTGCCTTTTCCGTGCGTCTGCGTCCGCCTGCCGCTGGGGGGCATACATTAAACTTAAAGATAGCCTCAGAAAATGCAGCCGCGCTTCTTGGGCGCTCCTTTGTGCCCGTCTGTTTGCTGCTGTGTGCAGACCGGTGTGCGCGGGCGTCCCGTGCCTGCTTCTATGAATGCGACAACGCTGTGGACACAATTGGAAGAATCAACTCTATGTATCCACTTTTTGGTGTAATTAACTTTGGCGCTGCCTTGGCTCCCCGGGAGGAGCCCCTCCGCTAGAAGCACAGACGCCACGGATGCGTTCCTTCCAGATCTTGCTGCTCGCACAGGTACGCGTGCAGCGGGGGTTAGGTGGGCAAGGTAGCTGCCCGAACTGAGCCAGGTCCAGCGTCCCCGTGCCCAATGGCCGCTCGGAAAATTCTAGCCGCGCCGCCTGCTAGTGCCTATGTATTGCACTTCTACCTTTTCTGAAAGACCCACTACTGCATCGAGAAGGTCGGGTCCCGCTACGCGCGGGTCCGAATGTGCCTCGAGGCAGAGTCCAGTATAAACCGCGCGTCATCGCAGTTCCCTCAGCTGTACCTCTATAAATAGCACACCCATCTGAGCCGCTATCGCAGCTGGTACCGTGCGCAAACCCCGGTGCAGCGGATATCCATATCTCTGTACGTACACCCTCTGCGCAGAGCGCACCATCCTCATGCAAAAATAGGGCGGCTGGCGATTGCGACGGGTGGGGGAGTGGGAACGCAGAAGCGGAGCGAGTCAGCGGAAAGGCCGCTCGCAAGCGCTCCGAGGTTCAGCGGCAGCTCGCCTGCGGCCCAGCGTGCCCAGGGGCTCCTCATCTATTCTTATCTGCCCGGCGCACTCGCCGCCATTTTCCCTTCGCCGTTTGCCGTGCACTGAACCTTCACTATGCACGGGCAGAGTATTCAACTGCTTGGCGCCCGAGGTATGGAGTTTGGACAGCGTCACCGCGCGGATTTGCTCCCATGCCTCAAGTTTAATTACAAGTCTCCGCTATTCTAGAACGCAATGACATATACCGCGCCCTTGTCAGTCATTCCGAGTCAATATGCACTCGTATCGCATTTGGCATGCTCTATACAAGAGCCAATACGACGAATGACGGCGCCTGACGGAGTTGGCGCGCCTGCCGCCTCCACAAAAAGATTTCCAATTCTGTGAAGCCTGACATATCATATCGAGATGAGAGACAGACATATCTGGGCCTAGCCTTCTTCTTCTTCTACTGATCAGTCGTCGTCGGGCAGGACAAGTCGCAACCTGGAGGCTGAAACGCGAAACTCATAGCGTCTCAGGACAAACGGCTTCTCAGTGCGTCACTCGCTGCCACCAGTGTGGACGGCACCACAGGTCCCGTGGCCATCCTGCCGTGCCCGGCCTGCGAGAGAAGGAGCGCACCGCGTCGATAATAGACGCTATGCGCTGCGCGCGCCTGAAACTCTCTCAGGAAACATGATCATCAGAGCCATTTCTGCAATGACGTCTGCTTCTGCGTGTGCGCCTCTCGAGTTTATTTATCGTTCTGGGTGGGAACGCATTCCACTACATTGAACGCGGTGCGCGATGGATGGATGCCACTGGTAGCCATCGCTCCTGCGGACCGCATATCGAGCAGCCTCCGAGATCGCAGGCCACCCCTCGCTGGATATTTACAGACGTACCAGGGATCTGATCAGATTCACCGGAAACTGCGAAATGCACACTCGAATCTTAAATTGAATACATTGACTGCATCCGTCTGACCACGGGTTTTATCTGTCTTAATCTGTCCCAGTGCTTCGTCCACATCCTCGTTAAGGCAGTTGTGTGCAGACATAGTATACGCGCACCAATGTGTACTCGTTCGCCCGCCCACACAACGCTGATAGCGCTTGTGGGATCGCCCATCGTGGATCACCCACGCCAATATGCAACGCAAGTGCCTGTGCACCCGTGATGGTGTAAAGCCGCAAACGTTTAGGATAACTGGTCGATAAATAGAATATTAATTAGCACATAGTCTATTAACAGCTCTGATCACAAAGTATAGAACCCAGCACAGAGTATAGGATCACGCGGGATAATATAAGCGCACGAAACACATAGCATCGAGAACGCACCCACGGAACGGATAGGCCAGCCAAAAATACGGGCGGACGAGGGCATCAGCCTGATATGCTCCCAGGAATTTACAGGAGCGCATTTCGGGGCTCTTGAAACTCGATGTCAGCCTACATCGCCCCCTCCCCCTCGACGGAGCGGTGAGAAGAAAAGACGCCTTATCTCGTCCGCCATAGATACACGCCCTTCTTCCCAATGGAAGTCTGATTCTTTTTCTGCGATCATTTAGTATATACGCAGCCAATATGTTTCACCAGCGTTTTGTGGAGGCTTGAGCCTGTGCTTGATTATCTGTGCGAGTCTGATACAGTGCCACAATGAACCTGATTATTAATTGTAATGTTTCTCTGGTTAATGGTTATCTCTGAGGCCTTCTGAGAGCCAGAATACATACGAGGTGGCCTTCAAGGTCTGTATAATTACTTCCCTGGGGTGATCTGAGGTGACGCCACCGCGCCGGCCTCGGAAGCTCGGGCAATCAAGCGCTCACGCGCTAAAAATGCACATCTGGTCACCTGCCACCTTAAGCGCCCTCATTGAGCACTTCTGTTCGCTTTCGGATGTGTTCACTCTCATCCATGTCGTCTTATGTGTACAAGATGTAGATTAACAACAGGTCTGAGAAGAAGGCAGAGAACAAAAAACAGAGGCTTGACCGATATTGGATCAAAAATATAGTCTCACTGTCACATAGGACAGAAGGTATGGATAGAATAATCACTCCCATCACAAATATTTCAAAGCCGTTGGAATATCCTCCTGAATATTCTCTCAGTGGCTAGCATCTCATACACCAAAGCTAAATGCTAAATAAACACCGTGGACAATGCTCAGGAGTAGAACAGTTTCGATGTGACTTGGAAATCACTCAATCGGCCTGTATCAGCTATTCTTCTTCTTCTTAGTATGTAGCGAGAGATATCATGACAGAGTTGTATCAATTCATCGCTTTTGAATCAAGGTCTCCACTTCATATGGAAGGAATAGAAGGAACAAGCCTTATTTGCCGACAGAAACCCGCCGAGTGCGCCCTCTGCATTACAGCGTCGCCGGGAGTTGTTGCATCTCTACGGATACTACTCACCGACAGACGGAATGAACCTTGTTTTCTGACACCGCACGCTTGATCGTCTCTACTCTCACGTAGTGGCGATGTGCAACTTGTATGGTAGGCACTCTCGCGGACGTCCACCGCACTTCTAGTGTCGGTACAAGGCCCATAAGGTAACTGTGCGCACCGCAATTTCAAGAAGTCAGTGATAAGACAACGCGAAGCAGGTCTGCCGGTGATGATCTTTACCCATGGCCCAAAAAAAAGAAATCAGTGAGCAAGCTATCTGCTACTAGAGAGATAATCAAAATCTACTGTCTCTAAAAGCGGTGTACATTGGCTGGGACAAATAGTGACAATCTAATTTTTTGATTTAGCGCCCATCACGAGGCACCCACACTTCGGACCCTTTATGACGTGACCCTCACCCACATTGCGATATTGGGATGTGAGCATTTCCAGTCACCTGCCTGATTCAAAGCACATCGACCCTGAAGAGCGTATTATTCTCGGCCATTAGCAGAAATACACAATGCCCTAAAGTAACAACATCTCATAGACCCCCACAAAATGATGCCTTGATCTCATCAGCTGGAAAAGGAAGGTCCCTATCAGAGTTTCAGGAATCCAAATGCGTACCATCAGTCCCAAATCAGTCCTAGATACCGGCCGCTCTCCTGTGATTTCCACGGCGCTTGTGCCTCGGTTTATTGACTAGATTCACAGAATCTGGAACGATGCACTTCTTCTTTCGTTTGCTCAACCCAACACAAGCTTCCTATCAGAGAAAGAAGCAGAAGCAGAACCCGTATGACGGGACGTGGCAACCTGCGCATATCCGAGTAGTGCATGGACTAGTGCAATGATACTCGAAGGCAATGCATGCCACAACCAAGTTTTTTTTTGTGAAACTGCCTCTCCGGAGACTTAATTCCTGTCCATGTTGATCTAGGGTAGTGCAAGGAGCGTATGCCTGCAGGCATAGAAGATCGTCAGGGATCTTCATGCCACAATTTTGAAGGATCAAAATGGAGTTTGATCCATGTACCTTTTCATCAAATCCCCGGAGGCCAACGGCGGTGGCATGTAGATATGTGGTTATCTCCATCAGACGTCTGCACTCTTAATCTACACCTTCTCTCACTGGGCCAATGACTGCGTGGGCACAATACCAACGAGCCTGTAGCAACCAACAAACGATGCCGGAGCTTCGACTATGCTAAGTGGGGACGACTTCCTTGCGACAAGACTTTACTTATTTGAGGCGTGTTTCCATGTAGCGATATGCATAGAACAACGTATAGATAGTGCGAGATTAACGACCACTCTCCAGTAAATCTCAACTCCGGTTTTCTGCATGTAGTAATCGTCATAACGTCCCATTTGCATCAAAAACTCAACAAAGCCTACACATCTTTGAGTCAATTAAATCAAGCGAGGTTCTAAGGCTTCAAAGTTTATCTTTGCCATAAAGTACTTGTTTGCTAATAACGCACTCTTTATGTGAGTAGGACCTTCTGATTTCCCTCTTTTAAATACATACATACTGTTGTCTAGCATGTACGCAATCTGTTACTTACAGTGAATGCGCCTCTTTCCTCGATTACTCTGCCCCGGAATCACGGTCCTACACCTCCTGTGTATCGTACAGGTACTTTAAGGGCCTTCCCCAGGTTCGACCTGACAGCGCTTAAAGATGTTACTCTAGCATAAAACCTACACATGCTGTTTGTTGTCACTACGGGATATTACGGCCATCTAATATATAAGAGGCAGAAACGACAATTATCTAAGACCTCCGATTGCGCTGCAAGGCTCATGGCCAAATCAACAACTCATCAACTTACACTTAGGGCAGCAGTCAGACCTAAGCCATACGGTGCTATGTATTACGAACGTTCTATTTATATCGCAGTGTCGAGCGTGCATAAAAATAACACCCGAGAAAAAACAAGCTGCTCTTATGTTCTATTTTCCCAAAACTTTGCCGCTGTTGTATAGTATTATTCAATTATTCACGCGCTCTCTTTATGAATTCGAATTGATAGATGACCTGGTATATTGAAATTGCGCGTTGTGTTGTTCTGTTGTTTGAACTAGGTGCAACTTTTGACACTCCAATATCTGCGCAATGTTAAGCTTATTGTAGGAAGCATGAATCGATAAAGTGTCAATCAAATGGTATGTAAATCAAAGGTACTCACTCCCGCTGCACCGCCGAGGTCGACGCATTTACTTCTTCCTCCCTTTGCGTTTCTCAGCGGCAGTGGCTTTGATCTTTTCCAGACACTCTGGACAATACCATTTGTCTGGCAAAGGAGTCTTGACACCAACACATCCGATGTGGAACTGTATCAAAGCGGTTAGGTTTATTCCGAATCACCTGAGAAGAAGCAAAATGGCTGCAGAGTCGCTTGTGCGAACGCAGCGCTTTTGTA
The DNA here is from genome assembly GCA_028532985.1 of Stropharia rugosoannulata. NCBI lineage: Eukaryota > Fungi > Basidiomycota > Agaricomycetes > Agaricales > Strophariaceae > Stropharia > Stropharia rugosoannulata. Next base: position 3,483,913 of record JANCIK010000002.1, on the reverse strand, counting down.
TTTGATGGTAGCTGTTGCACATAGCACACAGCAAACATATCAAGACATGACGAACGATTCGGTTCGTCAAGGGCACCCAGATAGATAGAAGGAATATTCTTCCAGAATTTGTTGAAAATATGTTGTCTATACTTACCCATTGGTATGGACAATCATTATTGTCGCAGCCTATCATCTATAGAACAAATATATTAGCATCGACCCGATCCGTGAGTTATTTACGGATGGAAGACGAGGGAAAGTCCTGGTAATAAAATGAAATGACGTACGTCGCCGTAACTCTTTTCGTGGCAGAAGCAGTATAGCGTCGAGTCTTCCTCGCCGTCTTCTTCTGCTACATCTTCTTCAGCTTCTGCTTCGGCCTCTGGTTCTTCTTCTTCTTGAACCCGTGAGCGCGCACTATGCGACTGACGCGACAGGCGGGAACGCGCATGTGATGTTGTATGGTGAGCGACGGATATAGGAGCAGGACTGGGTAGTTTAATAGACGTGTTCGTGGTAAGGCGTCTCTCTGAGATATAATTGTCAGATTGTACTGGGGCATGAAACACAGCGATACCATAGCGCATGGTACTCGATGGAAAACTTACTTTTATTATAGGATGGACCAGAACTTAACATGATTGAAGAATTGGTGTCTCCTATTGGAGCGCCGACGCCACGAAGGCTTTCTCCGAGTTGGATAACTGGATTTAAACCAGCGACAGACCCTTCTCGTTTGTAACTGTAAGGCGATGACGATCTTAGCAGACTAGGCGGTGGCTGAGTGGCTCTAATTTCATCAAGAGATTCTCCCTGGAGCAGTCGGACTTTGGCGAGGTCGGCATCAAGTCTTGAGCGAGTTCGAGTCAAGAGATCTATAATTCGTTGTGCAAGGGTGATTTTTTCATTTGCAAGCGTATCTATCTCGGCGTAGGCCGCAGCGATACGTTCCGGTAAATAAGCTTTTGAGCTAGTAGTCGAGATTGGAGGTACTGTTTTGCTGTTACTTTTACGACTCACAAATAAAGGAGAGAAAGAGAAAAAACCTTGCTTCAAAGCATTTTTGATATACTTTGATTCATCTTTGGCTATATCGTGATGTAATTCTGTTACGGGTCGCACACATGATTTGTCAGACGTTCAGTACCAAAGGATATTATATGGGACGGAAATCCATTAAATATCCACTAACCTTGACATCGTTCTTCTTTGAATTTTATCTCTTGAATGAGGTGTTGAACCTCAGTGGGAAGGTTATCCAAGCCTGATTAGATATAGCAATGAACAATCCATATGCGGATCAGAACGAGCCAAAATTGATGACATCCTGGTCAAAGTCCTCGGCGGACGTTCCGTGGCGGAATGACGCATACAAAGAGAAATAAAGGAGCCCAAGCAGAATATCAAGTCCAATCCTGGCCCAGAGTTGTATCCGACGGGGATTGCCACCGAGGCACCAGACGTCTCAGATTTGACCTCAGTTATTTGACTTACTTGTTATGAATTCAGAGGCAACTGACGCAGCCTCCTCGTAATTTGGGACGGCTGAAGAAGACAAGCTCATAGTGATCTGGGGCGAGATAACTATCGGCGATCTCGTAGAACTAGTACACTCCTGTTAAAATGCATTGTTAGGCAACGTCGTCAGCATGACGGTGGGAACTGGATCTATAAAATTGAAACCTTGGGAAAATATCAAGTAGAGAAACACAATAAGGCGACGATAAAGCTTCTAAAAGTTAGTGACGCTGCCGCAACGAGGGATTCGCGTGTAAGATCTGGCAAGGAGCAAGTGAAGGACGGCTGGTTCGGCGGTTTTGCTATTCTTGCTGAGCGGAGTGCGAATCCTATTTCTATTATTGACTATTTGTCCGGCCCGGTTTATGATTGCCAAGCCAGTGGACTTTGACAAAACTTACGTCTGCTTCAGTTGGTTTACGCAAACTGGGCAGGTTCACAACATCGAATTTTCCATAATCCAGGAAATGAAGCCAAATATATCCGATTGATTACAGGAGCAGCTCCGGGGAAAAAATTCCTCTAAAATCTCTTCATCGAAGCTGGCGACGATGATTGGCCCGAACATTAAAATATTAAACGCCCAATGCCACGTCACCTGATCGTGCTCTCACCCGGTTCAAAGTTCGGAACTGCAATGCTGCACTACATAGCTGTGACCTGTCCGAGCAAATTCCGAACACCGTTGTTGTGCCATAAGGCCATCGCCCACCTTGCAAGGAGCCGACGTGCAGAACCATTGCTTACATGAAGCAGGTAGAACCTCACTGACGAAAACCTGCGCAGCGTCTTCATCTCTGGAATCTGAGAAGAATGTCTTTCGAAAATGCAGCAGTGACCAAAGGTGCGTCACTCAGAGCCGTGGAAGGTATTGAGAAGCTCAACTAATCCCAGGACTGATGATAACATGTGGAATTACATCTATATTTGCTGGCATTTTTGACATCAAACATTACTTCCATGTCCAAGTAAGCGCGCGGTCTTTTTTCTTTCTTCATGCTTACATTGAGGCGGATCTACGCAGTTCGTGCCACATATATCCCGTCACCACCAGGTGTGAAACCATTTGAGAATTAGGCCGATACTTAGTCTCATATACTTGTTAGTATTGGCGCTTGATTACCCACCACCTTGCGTTTTCGAACTCTAGTGACCTTTTCCTGGGAGAGCTGTTGTTATACAACGCCGGAGTGCATATAGAACGCAGATTTGGAAGTGTCAAATATGCGGTAAACTTTCTACATTGCGTCACAGATTAATCTGAGTCTAAGTGTTTTCTTCACTAGTCATTTGCTTTTGTGTCTCTTGTAATATCGACCCTACTCGAGCTCTTATCTCTCCTTCTTTTCCACAGAGCAGGCATCAATCACTTCGCTATGGGTCCCTCTGCTCTACTGTTCAGCATACTATATCAATACTCGAGAATCATTCCCCCCGTATACACATATCGAATTTTTGGCCTGCCGCTTAACAACAAGAGCGTCATTTATTTCATTGCCTTTCAGGTAAGGATTTTTGTTTGCGGTGTGGCATAGACTTACCAAGTGAATATAGTTGGCCATCAGTCAGCCGCTCAACTCAGTCGCAGTAGCACTTATAGGTGTACTAGCTGGCCAAATATATCGTTCCGACTTGGCAGGATTTAACACATATCGACTTCCTCCCGGCGTGCTTAGATTCGCACAGCGCTTCCTGGCACCGCTCGTTGGATCCCTCCGCCCCCCACGCAGATCAAACCGCGCTCTTCCCGAAGACGCAGGACCTAGTGCACCTCGAAGAAGCCCTGAAAGCTCGGACTTGCACGACGACGTGACAACTACAGCCAGGCTTCCGAGGCCCGGCAACGCTTCACTCCGTCCACGGGCAAGTGATGCTCCTGCGCTTTCAACCCCGTCAGTAATGCGCGGGCTAGTAAACGACTTTACTGGTCGCACAGACCGTGCCAACGTCGGGTTGCGGGTACCTACTGAAGATGAGATTTCACACCTGACCAGCATGTTCCCTTCTCTAGATCGCGAGGTTCTGGTAGGCGCCCTTCAACGAAGGTACGAAAGCTGCTGGACTTCGGTCTGCCCGTTCTGACGTGTTGCGATTCGGTAGCCCGAATATAGAAGCAGCCGTAGAGACATTGTTGTTATCGCAAAATTGATAGGCCGGTGATGTGAAAATTCATTGAAAAGTGTGAAAGGGAATACACGAGTGCATAAAACATATCTACTCCTCTCCCGATCCAGCTCCCTCAGATCCCTCATCGTCTTCTCCAGTAAAGGTTGACATGGGCACGGAATAGAGGCGGATAACAGGCTACGTTGGCCCGGTGAGCATGTACTCTGACAACAGAGAATGGGCAAAAACGATACCTTGTTAGGATCCTTAACTAAAACGTATTTGCCTTCAGGCATCTTCATGCACATGTCAGTGACGGTGCGGACAATACCCCAACCGTTTGCCAGAGAGACGTTAAGCTGTCCCGCGAAATCGGCGGGTCGCATAGAAGCTGTGCTCAAGATGACATGACGAGTGTTATCGCGAGGATTGGCGCGTGAGATGTAGCTAAATAGACGAGGACGTCAGCAACTCGTGTGGGCGCGAGTGGGGAAATAGCACATACCCGATCTTCATGAGTTCAGCGCCAGCGAGCACACTTTGTACAGTCCACTTAGCCAATTTGCAGCTGTTGTTCTTCATCTCAGTGGCCACGACAGCACCGCGCTGCGAATCGAGCTTAGCGCGCCAATCAGGAGCCCCTCCTGCTCCTTGAGAACGGGGATCAAACTCGTTCAATGCGCGAATAGTAACGAGGCCTTGGCCGTCGCGGGGATTTCCAGAACCAGGAATGTACGCGTCAACCTCCGTACGCACACAGATCTTGATATCCTCGTCTTCAGTGATACCAAGGTCGAAAAGCCTATAACGGTATCCACAAGAAGCAAGAGGTTCAGTCTCTTCTGGGCCATAGAAAGGGTTGGGATGAGCGAAGTCGGCAGGTGGAGGTGGAGGGGTTTCAATGACAGACTGGAACCCGAAGTTCTGATTGATGTATGTCGCCTCAAGCGACAAGGAGGTAGCAGTATTGATTGCAGCAGTTTCTGGCACTGCGGGCTTTTCAGTGGGGTTGTTGGGGTTAGGAGGGGTTGGATCCTGAGGCGGGTCAGCGGCATTTTCGTTGACAGTAACGGTGTCGAAGGGACCACCATCACGCTTGTCGAAGTACAGACTGTCGCCTTCGCGAACAATTACGATGTCCCAAGGATAGACAGATCGAGGAGCACACATGAGGACACTAAGAATAGCATCTGTGGTATACACTTTGGCGACGCCCGAAGATGCAAGCTAGTGGGATGTTAGGCTGATTTATTGCTCAACATCATAGAACGCACTTGTTGGATAACAGGATCATCCGAAGTTGTGGTATTGTATTTGATACGATCCACTAATTGAAGAGGCTTCTCAGTTTTTGTCGTGACGCGATCGTAAGATTTGTCGTATGCAAAAAGACGTCCATAGGAATCCCTGTCCAAGGTCAGTAAAGTAAGTAAAACTGAAGCGGAAGTTTTCATACAATTCTTCCGGCTCATCGACTTCAAGGCGTAACTTAGCAAGGCGATGGAATTCAATTTCCTCAAGCATGCTCCATTGGGGCGAGATGACGACCGAGGACTCTCGAGTGCGGTTATTCTGAACAAATGCCATTGGTGTACTAACTCAATCTCATAGAAAGTACTGTCACGAACCTTTTCCCAATCTCTCCAGCCTCTTCTTTGGCCGCCTCCTCCACGTTGATTATTCCCTCCGCGGAAGGCGGGTCCACCACGCATGCCGCCCCGGGCGCCACCACGGGTATTGTAGGCGGCATTTCCACGCGCATTCCCCCTTCCACGACTGAACCCAGTGCCCCGACGGGGAGGTGCAGCTTTGTTGTCCACAAGCGAGAACGACGATTCGTCTTCAACATGGAAGTAGGCGAAAGCGCTGGCAGTTCCGCTGCCAAACGCCTGGTTCCTATCGCGAGCACGGCCAGTCTGAGCGCCAGCACGGCCGCCCTGTGCAGTAGGCAAGCCTGCTACGTTTTGACGATTATCGGATGAAAGATCATTCCAGTCAGCGAAACGGCCAAGCTTGTCGCTTTTTGAGTATGGCGCATATGGGATGTCCTTGAACTTGAACTGGTCAGGGAAGTTGGACGTGGATGGCCCCCAACCGCCATCGGGATTGTCATGAATGGGGGGTAAAGTAAATGAAGGCATACTGGGCAGAGCAGGTTGGGTATTCGAAAAAAAATTGAAACACTCAAATAAGCGTGGGAAACTCTGTTTAATCATCTTCCTCTCCACGTCCTCCTGCAATGAAGTACGTTCATCTACTTTATTCTTTGATGTTGACGCTCACGAACACAGTGTTGTTAAAGAAATTAACAAAATCAACCAGGCGGAACTTGACTTAGGTCTGAGCGGTGCTTCCTGGCACGATGAATACAAGGATTCTGCGTATGTCTTTGTCGGTGGCCTTCACTTTGACCTTACAGAAGGCGACGTGATCACCATATTTTCTCAGTACGTTGACCAACGCACTCTTGCAAGCGTGTATTAATTCCCCTCAGATATGGAGAGGTCATGGACCTGAATATGCCCCGGGACAAGGAGACCGGGAAACGCAAAGGCTTCGCTTTTCTGATGTATGAAGACCAACGGTCCACGATCCTTGCTGTCGACAATCTTAATGGAGCCAAGGTTCTAGATAAAACACTGCGGGTTGATCATGTCAAAAACTATAAACAGCCCAAAGTAAAGAATGAAGAAGGCGAATGGGTCGATCCTGAAGAACAGAGCTTCAACGCCAAACCGGAGATGATCATTGGTAAGCTGCAACAGCAATATCACATCTGCAACTTTTCTAGACCTTATTGATATCATCTTCAACAGACGAGGGCGCCGAATCAGATTCGTCTGCAACATCGGCTGGCTCTATAGACCCGGAAGATCCTATGAGAGATTATCTCATCGCTCAACGGAAAGAGAAGAAGGCTCTTGAAAAAGAGAAAATGTTAAAAGGAAAACGAAATCATCAAGATGAAACACCTGAGGAACGCCGTGTGCGCAAAGCTAGGAAAAAGGAAAAGAAGGCTAAGAAAGCTAAATCAGCCGTGAAGGGTGTGGAAGAACTCTTGAGCAGCTTGGGTAGATCGCCCACACAATACAGTCCTCGAACAGAGACTAAAGGAGATCCACACTTTTCTCCTGACGAAAGGATAATGTCACCTCGTCGTTCAATGTCACCAGCACGATCCTATGATAACCACCGCCACCGCTCAGATTCTATGCACCGCGACGGTGATGACCGCTATTCTTATGGGCGTCATGATCGCAAGAGAAGTTCAAGGGGTTCAAGGGGGTGATAACTGTATTCTCGTATTTCCCACTATTCGTATTGATTTTTTTCTTTGCTCTGATTTGTCCATCGTCTGTCAGTGGATGCCCAAGTTCCTGACCCTTATATCTTCCCACTACGAAGGCGACCGGTTGTTAGGAACGACCATCTACTCAATCGACTTCGTAACCTACCTGAACATTTCAATATGTTTATATAATGATAGTACCAGAATCACCATTCGCCATTCACTGATGAAGAGTTCCGGGTTGATTCTTGCATGCAGATCTAAGGTTTCGATCACTCACAAGCTCTACGTGCACATTATCAACGACTTTTCGTGTTTTCAGTATGTTCTGATGTTTCGAGCCAGGTGTTATTATCACTGGCTCAGAGTGCCTTCCCTCAAAATGACCCCAGTCGTTCAACGCTGTTCAACAATGAGTTAGACGTGGACTATACTGACATAAGGTGTTTGGGTGTCAGTTTGAACTACAGTGAGTCTATTTAAGCCACCTACATGCTGATATCGAACTGATTAGCACCCATTTTCGTGCGATTGGACCCTCGTTGACTGAGTAGTCCGCAACGGTCCAGTCAATCCTCAATGACATCATGTTATGCAACTGAGGTAGCCAAAAGCCACCGGAGTCGATGAATTATTAATGTCAACAGCTACGCCTGCCGCTCTTCGGCAAGCTTTCTGTCAGCCACTAAATGCAGTAGTGCGCCTACAAGTACGCTCCCATCTTTGAAAGACGCTTGCTTTCATGCTATATTGCCTCCATTCATGCTGCGTATCTTTAATTTCTAATCAGCTACTTCGTGGTCAACACTGCAAGCTTCAACGTTGACATTGGCCAACCATCAACAGCAGTGTCATATCCGAATCGTTACACCACCATAGACATACAAACACGTTTAGGCAGTGGACCCGACCATATTCCTTTGCGCATTTGCATAATCTGATTTCATCATCTTAGAGTATGGAGCGTTCTCTGAACTGGAGGCAGGCGAATCATGTTCAGCGAAAACGGTATGTGCACTCTAGTTGTCTTGAAGTCTTGTACTTACCAAGCCGTAGGCATGTAAATATGGTTCAGAGATGGCAGAATGACTGCGAACCCGCAGATCCTGCCAACACTGTCACGGAGAGGCTGAACAGTCTGTTGCAGAACGGTGGAGAAGGCTATACATTGAATTTATGTCCTAGCCAACGATATCTTATCTTGGAACCCATTCATTTCGCTCATAACAATCAAGAGATCACGACTCTGGGGTATCCGACATCAGACGAAAGAGCTACGCTGGCCGTTAACGGCGTGGTTGCAGATGGAAAAGGACATACTGTCGCTGTGGACGGGACATGCTCGACATGCTCAGGTGTAAAGCTTCGCAATGTACAGGTGCATACATTTGATCTGTGCGATGTGGCTATCAGAGGGCCAACCTCTGGTTTTGTAGATTGATGGTACACGCGATGGCCAAGGTCCAACCATGGGAGGTAGCAATATAGAAATGGGCGGTGACAACGAAAATCAACTCATTGAATACGTTCGCTCGTACAATGCGCGCAGTTGGAGCTGCCTTCACATCGCAGAAGGCTCTTTAGGTTGTAACGGTGTTATCATCCAGAACAACGATATTGGACCATGTGGCTCTGATACTTTCCAAGAATGGGCCGATGGAATCAGTCTTTCGTGTCGAAACGCCATTGTTCGCAATAACATGATCCAGGGGGCTACTGACGGAGGTATCGTTATTTTCGGTGCTCCAGGTAGCCAAATCTACAATAACACTATTTGGGTCGTCAATGTAAGTTTCTATACGAGCTCGAAGGATAACCGTCGCACTGAACTCAATTTTGTACTTTTAGCAGACACTTCTTGGTGGCATTAATATGGTGGATTACGATCCTTGGGGCGGCGACTTTACTGGCACGGTTGTTCATGATAATATTATTCTCGGTGGCTTTGCAACGGACGACCATGAAAATACGGATGCAAAAGGCAATAACGGCAAGCATACTATAATAAAGTGTGTTTTTTGAACTGTCAGATTTTAATAATTAAATGTGCCTATAAGGATTGGAATTGCTGTCGGCCCTCGAACGTGGTTTGGTGGTAAATTTGGCGAATCCATGGTTAGGAACGGTCTTGCTGTGAACAATAACCTCACGGGGGCGTTCACTTATGGGGTAGCGGTGACCTCGGCCTCCAATTTTACTGTTGAAGGAAATCGCATGATAGGAAATACTTCCTTTATAGGCGCTCGGGGCCCACATTGTTCACCATCCGATACCGTCCCTCTTCCTGCACCGTTACTGGTGGATCAGAGAACAACCGAGTCGCTCCGGCTTCAAGGCGATTTCCAGCAAATGAGCGACGGAGATTCACTGACGTGTGTTCTTCCTCCCAACGGAGGGAATTTCTGGCCTTACAGACCCAGCCCGAACTCGTCTGCGATAAACGTCTCCAAGAGCACCATGTCAAAAAGAAATTCAACTGGCATCGCCCTTGCAGTAATTTTTGGCGTAATGGTGTGCTGCATTGGCTCATGGATTATTCGCAAATGGTACATCGTGCGGAGAGAGTCCAGGCAAATGTATAAGGTCACACACGGAGAGGACTATATACACCAGATTCGTCTTTGATGGTGATTGAAGCTTTATGGCTGACCGATACTTCGAGTCTGTCCATTATCTTTTTGCTTATCTCTTCCTCTTAGTACGTATTATTATTTTATTCTATGCGACAGCATGTCTTAAGCCTTTGTTGAGCATCCTGTTAATCACGGTACATTAAATATTATACTATTAATCAACTATTGCTACACTTGAGGTCACCGTAACTACTTATTTTTTATATCAAATAGATGTCAAATATATATACCCATTACTTGCTCGCTTAATAATCCCGGCATCTGGTAGCAATCCTGTAGTAGTATTGTAGTAATAGTATAGTTTTGGTGTAGTTAGTTAGTAACTCTTGGTATGACAAGAGATGCATCAAGTGACCATGCACTTTAAGGTCGAAATCCAAAGTTTACTGTACATGGTGTCGTTCACAGTATGTAGTCACTGGTTAGTTGTGGAAATTTTGTGTGGCATGTCACGTGTCTGCATGCTGTGCCAAGCGGGCTTCGAATTGGCTTCGAATACGCGGAATTCTTTCGGACAACTGACAGAGTGACGCCCTTCTTCGTTTCGTGTCATTGTCAGTCGTAGGTTTCAATTAAAATCCTCTCACAAAGTATAAGCAGACTATAATACACTCAGCAGACACCAGCATGTCTACAGAAGCGCAAAACGGGTATATGCATCTGTGATATAGAGCACCGGTGTTCATTGACCAATGCGTCTCACTAGATATCTTGGAGTTACTCCTCCTATATCAACACAAGAATCAAGTCCTCGGGAGCGCGAAGTTACAGTAACTTTAATGGAGGAGCTGAGGAGGCAGAATACGTTCGAGTCTGAAGAAGAAGCCAAAACTAGGTAAGCAAGATGTCCTCAGAGAGTACCCAGAAGTTGTGAATTCGTCATCGTACCGTCGGAGCGCAACATCGAGATGGTGTTAAGTCTTGCAAATCACGAACAATACGCTATGAAACTCCTTCCTTTATTTGGCTCTTCCCCAAGCGATTCTTAACCAGCACACGCTGGAACACCATCGGACCACCGCTCATGCTCTCATTATCACAGGGAAATCGTTCTTGGGCGTGTAGCTGCTCTGGTGAAAAAATTTGTCAAGAGGATCTCGATGGAACGAGGACTGTCGGAAACAGCAGCCAACGCAGCAGGAGGCAAGATCTTCACCTTTGGATCCTATCGACTAGGAGTTCATGGTCCGGGATCCGATATCGACACGCTTTGCGTCGTACCCAAACATGTATCCCGCGAAGATTTCTTCGAGACATTTGAGCCAATGTTGAAAGAGCTTGAGGGAACCACAGAAGTCACAGTTAGTTTTCGTTTGTACTTTTCATATTTTTCTTTTCTGATGTTTTGCATATAGGGCGTTCCGGAAGCATTTGTTCCTATAATCACATGCGTGATATCTGGTGTACCAATGGATTTCCTAATGGCTCGTCTTGCACTCTCTTCGGTGCCAGATAATTTGTCACTGAAGGATGACAATCTATTGCGGAGTTTAGATGAACGCTGTGTTCGAAGCTTGAACGGTAACGTTATTGCTTAAAGGTTGGACAAATACTAAAATAATGATATAAGGTTCTCGAGTAATCGACGAGATTTTGCGGTTGGTGCCCAACGTTCAAGTGTTCCGCGATGCGCTAAGATGTATAAAACTTTGGGCGCAAAGTAATGTTATGAGTGCTTGCCCTTCTTACTTAGTTGCTAACTCTTTTTCACAGAACGTGCTATATATTCTAACGTCAACGGCTTCTTAGGTGGTGTTGCTTGGGCATTGCTTGTGGCTCGAATATGTCAATTATACCCAAATGCTATTGCGGGCGCTATTGTCAGCCGATTTTTCATCATCATGTATCAATGGTATGTGCTCTTTATTCACGGCCATGTCCATACTTTAACCTGAATTTTTACCCTGAATTTTTACATAGGTCATGGCCGCAGCCCGTGCTATTGAAACAGATTGAGGAAGGACCTCTACAAGTTAGGGTTTGGAATCCAAAGGTGAGGCCTTGACAAACTTAGGATGCATTGCATAGTTAAGTATAGTATCCTTTTTAGCTTTATCCCGCTGACAGGGCACACCGAATGCCCATCATAACACCTGCATATCCAGCGATGTGCTCCACTCACAACGTCACTGCGTCAACACAAATGATAATTACTGAAGAATTCAAACGAGGTTCGCCAGATCATGGATCAAGCATGATACGGATTATATGTTCAATCATTTGCAGGTGCTGAAATTGTCGACCGGGTGATCGTTGGCACTGCTGAGTGGTCCGAATTATTTGCTAAGCACGACTTTTTCCACAAATACCGATATTATCTGCAAGTTATCGCCTCAACTGGAAATTCCGAGCTGCAAACGAAATGGTACGTACTGACATACGATGTTAAATATTAATTGAAGTACAAAATTTTATCAGGGCAGGAACTGTTGAGTCGCGACTACGGCAGCTAGTTATGAAATTGGAATATGTTGATTCCCTCATTCTCGCGCACCCATTCATCAAAGGATTTGACCAGGTTTCATATTGCCTGTCAGAGGAGGAAGTGCGAGCAGTTGCTCAAGGCGAAATTTCTGATGCTATTGCCAGTCGCAAGAAAGAAGACATCGAAGGAAAAGAGGGTGCCGGTCCAGTTTATACTACGACCTTCTACATTGGCCTCGCAATTGAACCAAAACAGCGTAAGCATTATCTTGCGAATCATTACTATTGCGTATAAGCTCACAAGGCTATTTTAGCCCATTCGGTTGGCCCCAGAAAACTTGATATATCTTATCCCACGACCGAGTTCACGAAGTTAGTCAAGATGTGGGAGAAATTTGATGAAAGTTCAATGGGAATCGTTGTGAGACATATAAAAAGGTGGGTTCTTCATGACAACCTTTGCGAACACTGCTGACTTGTATGGTAGTTCTGGTCTGCCTGATAACGTGTTTGACCCAGGCGAGAGACCCGCAAAGACGGTGCAGAAGCGCGTCAAGGTTGGTTCACCCCATGCTTCATGTCATAGATTTTCTTCATTGATTTACAATGCAAGGGGGCCGGGAAGTCGAGCAATCCTTCTCCCGATATGCCGAACAAACGCCAACGGTTGGTTTTTACACGCGGACTTGCTTAGTGATGTGCCAGCGCGAAGTGCTTACATCTCGTTGTTGCACAGGTCCTCTCAAACTACGACAGACTTGCCACTCAAAACCACTGAGAATGGATCAACAGGAACTGATACTCCTACCCTACCTTCTGTGACAGAAACATTTGCAGTTAGAGATCTCTCAGACGTCAAGTCTCCGAAATTACCCTTTGGAGAAAACGTCGCAGTTGCAACAGGGACCGTCGGTGCACAATAACGGCTGATCAATGGTGAAAAGATGTAGAAGACTCGGCATGAAGTTGAAGCAGTCTTCAAGCTTGCTGTATCTGAAGAGCAATTGTTCAGAGCCTTTGTCTTCTTCTGTGGTCATACTTGGTTTATTTATCTGTTCGTTTTAACAGGGATCTTGCTTGCCAGCCTGACTTTCCGAATAGGACAGACATCACTCTTCCTCTGTATGCTGTGCTTGGGGAGAAAGGGTGGTTCTTTCCTTTGTTCTTCGACCAAATCACCATCTTGGGCCTTTATTATCATACATATAACCCCTAGTATTTCCTTGTATTTTTTGCTCTCGTATATACCGAGACACCGAATTGTATATTATTCCAGTATATTATAGTTATTTTGTCTGTAAAAAAAAAGCCGCTATGCCGATCATTAGAGCAGTTTTCATGGTGAGAATCGCGGTAGCTACATTATTCCAAGTAGATTAAAAGCTTGCCTACAGGAGGAAACTGGACATATTGATTATACTAGAGCTGTACCACGGGAATTGATTAAGTTAATATTGCAAAGCAACAATGACCGCGTAATCATGAAGACTCCGCTAACAGTATACCGATCCAGAAATGTTCTCTCTTAAGGTACTCCTGCATGGCCCTTCCTTCCTGCACCACGGCGTCCATGCGGTGTGGGACTAGCACTAGCGCTCGCCCGGCCGCGACCCGCATATTCATTGCCGATCCAGCTTTGTGTCCGCCTCCGACCTGTACCCTCAACCGCGCGGCCACTCCGCTCAATATCACTTGTAACATCGTCGTCCCGATATTGCTTAGGAAGCGATACCGACTCCCTAGGGGGACTGTGCACAAGAAGCAGATGCTAAAGGTAGAGAGAAAAAAGAGTGCTGTGTCAGCACAAAGATTATAGTGTCGAGGGCGCAGCCAAGCGCGTATAATATACCCGGTTGCATAGCGTACGGTACGTACCTGCGCTGGAGAAATGCCCATGATCCCGATAAGGCTCTGCCGGTGTCGCAGCATTGGGGAGTTCTTTGGCGTTGCGTTGCTGGGCAGAACAAGAGTCGCCCTGTTCCCGCGGGAGAGGGGCCCCACGCCCTGCAGCTGCTCTGGACTGCCAACAGCAGCCTCCGCGTCGATGGTAGTGTCGTCGGCCGACTCGTCTGCCTCGTTGTCTTCATTGCCTTTTGGGGTCCAAGCGATGATGAAGACGCCCACAAAAGTCGCCGCGCAGCCGTACAGAAAAGTGACGATCTCGTGAAACCGCGCTTTTTGGAAGTCTCCGTAGAGGATGGCGGAACCGGTGATGGCAGAAAGAGTGAACAGCACAAATTGAACAGGTATCACAACCTGCAGTAGAGAGGACATGGTTATAGCAGTGGTAAGGACGGGCTAAATTATGTTGGCTCACTTTGCTATCAAAGCGCATTAAGGCGCGGTTGAGGTAACGAACCTGGAAGACGCCCGTTAATATCAGTACTGCAACCAGAGGGTATGTTATCCATGTGGTGAATATTTCAATCCATTGCAGAGTGAGCAAAGTGGAAAGTGCTTTCGTAGAAAGAACTGTGAATCCTCCTAAAATCATATAATAAACGACAATATTAACCCCTCGCTATGACAGTGCACAGGGAACATACCGAAAAGGGCGCATATTCCTACGTCTACAAAGACCCACGAGCTGCCTACAGGACCCTCCGAAAGTATACCAAGGAAAATAGCACCCGCAGCATATACTGCCGAATATATTATGAAGGATGTTTGAGAGATAGCTCGAATGAGAGTTTCAGGATCAAGACGAGTGTCAGATGCTTTGGACGCAAGCACGACAGTTACAGCACCTATAATAGAAATGGAGACTCCCAGCAAATCGCGCTAGGAACATATTTAACTTAACACATATGTGACTTTTGCGGGCATTATTTTACCTACCTTGCGAAAATGTTCCCGCAGTATCAGTGGTGCAAAGAAACAATTTGCGATTAGTGCAAACTGAAAAGGCATTAGCCTTCTCTCTTTATTAGAACAAAACTGCGTACAGTTCCCAAAGGAGCGACTATAGACGCTGGAGCGAAGGCGTATGATATGAAGTTACCCATTTCACCTATGTTCATCAGAAGAAAGCCCATCCACCTTAGAAGGCAAACATGTTCAGTGTCCACTGTTCAAACATGCATAGTAATTTACCATAGCTTCGATTTGAGATACTCTCCTTCACCATCTTTTACGGCATCCGATGTTGAACTATCCTTGGAACGTTTTCGTTTCGGCACTGTAGGTATTCCATGCAGGGCGGCGTCGTGAGTCACGATATTTACAGGTATGAGATATTTGCTCGGTGAATGCTTGTTGTGCTTGCGAGAAATGTTGAATGGTAGCTTAAATTTCTGTGGTGATACAGTTGAAATTATATTATCATCGGTGCCGTAGTCTCGGGACGTGTGCTCTGGATGCAGGACAAGGGGTTGGAGTTCTGCGTCTGCCTGCGACGAAGGGGCTGAGAATACGCCGTCTCGGATGATTTCTTCATCTTGCACACTCTCCTCCGCACGCTCGTGGAGCGTGGACCCACGCAAGGCTACACACATGTCAGCATCGACAGAAACCGCTGAGATTATCTCGCACAGGGCAGCTCCTCTTGATTCAGATCATGTCTGCTCTCCTGCACTCGTTTATGCGCAAGCTTCTGCAGGTTGAGAGCCAGAGATATAAGCACATTTCCAGATATGGCCACTACAATTCCGATAAGTGTTTTTGTTGAGATTTGCGGTAGATCGTCGTAGCTATTGGAAGACAGAAAATGGCGCAGAGTCATGGTACAGTTGTGTCGACGTAAATATGAGACTAAGGTGAGGAGGAAGGGACCGGTATTACAACATGTGGAATGGAAGTACAGTTCTAGGTTGTGGTTGAGGAAAGGAGATGATTTGGATGGCATGCATCATACTACGACTCGCCCGGGCCGTGGAACGCGTGTGACCTCCATGGATAGGCACATCCGCGCGGCCGGCTCCGCAAGGCCTCCGGCAGCTTGAAGCACCTTCTTTGTGTATACCAAGTGCTCCGGTACTTCAATCGTGAGCATTGATTTTTGCTCTAATATATAGCGTCATTAGACTTAATACAATAATGGCTATGGGATGGCGTCAAGAATACTTAGCGGCAACTTAGCGGTACTAACTTAGCTATGTTTAAGCCTAACAATCCAATTGCTCCGCTTACGCGGGTCATGGCTGGACTCAGATAGTTGGTTAGCAGGGAGTCTATAAGGTGTTAGAAAGCTAAGATAGCACATTCTAGACCCTGGTACATAAATTTAACTGCGATAAGTCCCAAACCATATAATTTACATATAATAATAAGAATCAAGTTTGAATTATGCCTTATGGCGAACGTTTTGGACGGGTACTAGTACTAGGGAAATAAACGATGATTACTGCTTATACTAATTATTTCTACAGTACATAATATAACAGTGCTTTATAAAACCATAAGTTTTTCTCATTGACACATGGTCAACACATGCAAAACACATGGTCAGTATTCGGGTCACTCTCACTACTTACTTAATTTGGATATAGTAGTTTGAACACACATATGGCATAGCCACAACTGCTTCCATACAACTAAGCTACAACATCACCCGAGGACGTTTAATGAGCCCTTCATGGATAGATTCAAGACGTACTTCTTTAATTACCACAAATTCTAAAGTTCTGCGCAGGACCTGTAGGACCTTGTAGTTCTGATTTGGTTCTGACTATCAAAAACATCGGTAGTATCAGCAATGACATCACCGAAATGCATTCTCAAGATCTCACATTTGAGCGCGGCAAAAAAATTATCCTGGCCCATTACGATGCGCAAACCTCAACCGCCATGTACACGAACAACTAGGTAGTAGTCTAGACGTGTTTCTACAACTCACACCGTGACGCACAACACACGCATATCGCTTGCGAAATGAGTGTCATCTCGGCAAACTTGTGTGGATAAGTAGACAGATATAAATAGGCGAGCAGCATTTACAAGCAGTGTGCATCGAGATCAACGTCGGAATAAATAAAATTTTCGTTATGAATGCAACATTCAAGATCATAGTATGACTTTGTACCAGCTCAAACAACCGTGCATCTTAATTGCAATTCAACCTGCCGAGTTCTCCTGAACTCCTCGGAGTGCTTTCCCAAATAGCGTATCGTCTGTGGTGAGAAGGATTATCAGGCTTCCAATACTACTTTGCCGACTGGGACGCATCGAACTTACCTCACAGCTCCACGCATCATTTGCGCGGACCCAATTGCACAGTCCGTGACAATACGTTCTAACGTCGAGGTCAAGAGGTCCTACAAATGTAGGTACCTGCTGCCACAGTTCCATACACTCGGAGACACGGTCGTCATGAAGGTCAGAAACAAAGTCAACGGCCTCTTGTATCGCAAGTCTATGCTGCTGCATGACTATCGTGACGAAATTGTGGCCATCATCACCACAGTCGTATCTATGAAGGGACTATGTGAAACCACCTATTCTCTCAAAAGAACGGTTACTCACTCCTTCTTGTACGACAAGAGGTCGTTGCTGATAATAATCATATCTAATGCGAGCTCTGTCATCTTTGCGATCACTGGGTGCTCAAGGACTGAGTCGGGTAGGTTCATATGTAGTGCGACGACTGCGAAACATGGCTTCGCGCCAATAGTATTTCTGCGAACCGGGAAGTAGCTGTCAATATCGCGGATATAATGTTGTGATCGGTCCGCGGCTTGCTGTACTACTGCATCCAAGTACTCTTTGAAAGTCTTGAGAAATTGGAGTTGAGAGCTTTCCGTTGAATACTTGATATAATTAAGCCAGAACCTGGATACACATAAAGCCTGCATGAGCACACTGAGAATTCTTGGGATGATCTTACTGACTCTCGCGCTACCTTTCCTCCGACCCATTCGTCTTCCGCCCGGGGTGTATGAGGGTTGCGGAAGGCGTCCATTACAATCCCCGCTTGAAATTGCGCCGTTTGCGTATCGGAGACGTCGGTACAGTCGTCGAGGAAGAAGAAAAGGCACATCAGATCACAGCCGATCCTACATCCCTCTGATAATGTTGTATGTTAGAAGTGAGTGACACAAAAGAGAGTCGCTCTTCAAAGATACTGACCATGATCAAGCAACGGGAAAGCCAAAGATCCAAGAAGGCCTTAAAGCAACCAATTGCTTCAGAATGCCTGCATGACGAGATGCATATGGGGACCCACAGAAATCGCAATCTATGAATGCCTTTTCAACTTTCGGGCTGAAAACATTGAATTGCCGAAACCATGCTTCAGACTCATTTTTGCAGACCGAGTAGTGAGGATTAAGACGACGCTGCCAGGGATAGTGCCTCAACGGATCGCGGATTTGAAGAGTAACAGAACGCTTATCTTCTGCGTCTATAGCCATTAGAGCTACTGGAATTAATAGGGATCTGAAATGATATGCAACTATGCTGGAGATGGAATATGCTGCATTTTAACCAAAAGAAAGCTCGTCATTCAAAGCTCCGCTTAACGGGCATAGACAGCGAGCGTAGTGTGCCTACTTGGCAACCGTAGCGCATGCAATACCTTTTTTCATATGTGTCATCTCGTGTAAGGATATCTAAACAGATCAAACCGATTCGACAAGATCTAACAGGGTCCAAGGGTCCAAACCTGCGGTGGGTAGCCTGGTCCGACTGGTCCAGTGATTGCCCATGGGTGAGGTCTGATATCCGAAGCCCACAAATCAGCCGTGCTGTGCACGTAAACGACGATAGTACTAGGGGCAGACAAAAAAAAAAAAGTGACCGTAGTAGCTCAGTATATTTTCACATGTTATTGGCCACTTTCGAGCTTGAAGTTAAGAATCTGCACTTCTGATCGTTATACTTTGAGCATACCTTTATCGCTGCAGAGTCTCTTTGAACCTATGCAATCGCAACTGGATAAGCTAGGCTTGCAATTATTTCGGGATTATCTTAACATACGTCTCCCTAAGTTTGCAACAGTACAGCATTTTCGTCGTTACCTTTCCTTACATGCTAATTCTTGATGGGGAATCTGCCGCGTGGGTCCAATAAACGGGCTCTTGGAGCCGCCTCTGAAGTACATAGCCATTCTTGTTCATCGCTTGTGCAGGGCTTGCAGGAAGCCTGTAAGGAGCTCGTCGGCTGAGTCGTAAAGTTTTTCTGCTCTGTACCGGAGGTATATTTGTTTCTTCTGAATGCATGATATAGGGCGCGGCTCTGCGCGGCTGCATCGGTCAAGTACCTCTAATCAGGCCACTAGAGCCTGAGTCGTGAACAAGTTGTGCCAACATAGGCTAGCCGCTAGTACAAGTTTTGAAGCATAGAACCATGTCAACAGTCTGTTGACGAATAACAGAGCCCAGCCGTGTATGCAGTTCGTTGGTACTTTTTTTTCTTCTTCAAGTTGTCGTCATTTTTAACTTGGGAATAGTTGAACGTGCAGAGATCGTAAATAGTTGAATACTTAATAGAAGCCGGGTGACGATATTTACGACTCGCACTTCAGTGCTAAAAAACCTGCAAAGGAAACATGAAGAAACATGACGTTGGTTGGAAGTTGGGCAAATGCAAGGCAAATGTTGCGGTCCCTGAGCCTTGTCAACTTGGATTACGTCATCTCTTTCTGTCTTTGGAATGAGTCTCGGACGCGCATTGAAGTTGGGCTCATGAATCATCGACGCGTCGTTCGGTCTTTTGCACCGCTTGTTGTTGCCCACATCCCGTGCAGCTACACTAGGCACCAGCTTACTCTATGTCGCGGGTTTCATGACACGAGGGATTACAAAGAAGACAATCGCTGGCCTGGCTGGCAAGTCATCGTAGGCATTGAGACCCATGCCCAGATCAAAAGCCGCTGCAAGCTCTTTTCGGGTGCGACTCTCTGCACATTTAATACAATGAGCGTATTCTGAACCTTATAAACCCCTGTTAAAAGATACGGAGAATAGCAACGCTGAAATTTTACCAAATACTTTTGTCGCGCTGTTTGACGCCGCGTTTCCGGGCACATTGCCAGTGAGTGTTCGTCGTACCAATGACCATCGTTAGACTCATGTAGCTACTTCCAGCGCCTCAACCCTAATTGCGTGGATCTAGGACTACGAACTGCTCTTGCACTGAACTGTGACATCAATAGGCGTTCGTCATTCGACCGGAAGCACTACTTCTACTCTGACCTTCCGTCCGGATATCAAATAACTCAGCAGTATTGTAAGTGTTGTTATAGCTCTTTCTGTGCAACGACTCATCAGAGCTCAAATGAAGCACCGCTGGCTCAAAAAGGAACTCTTCAGGTCGATATACCCGGTACAGAGTCTATCACAGTAAGAATAAAGCAGATCCAACTTGAGCAGGTCTGTGACTTTTCCATATATTCTAATTCAACGTTAAAAAGTATCTCCTTGCTTGGTTCCTCATAGGATACTGCTAAATCGACCTTCAATGCCCGTAAACAACTGTCCTTCATCAACCTAAACCGCGCCGGTACAGGGCTTATGGAGATTGTCTCTGAACCAGATATTAGGTGTGTTTTATCCAAGTATGTCGTGTTTATTAATATGTCCTTGATGTACCAGTGCACAGATCGCCGGAAGAAGCTGGAGCCTATGTCCGCACTCTTCAGGCCATGCTTCGCGCGATGGGTTCGAGTGATGGAAATATGGAACAGGTACTTCTTCAGACATTAGACAGAATAATCCCCCTTTAACCTTTATACTGCATAGGGCTCAATGCGATGTGATGTTAACGTCTCTGTTAGGAGAAAGGGGAATTCTCCTGGCACTCGTTGCGAAATCAAGAATCTGAATAGTGTCAAATTTATGATGGCTGCTATAAGTGCGTCTTGAAGGTCTTTGACTAAAAGAATTATCCCTTCTCCTGTATGGAATAATTAATATATTATATTACAGCACACGAAGCACAGCGGCAGATTGAACTCCTCACGACCCCCATATCAGGATCCGACCAGCCCCCAGTGACGGTACCTCAGGAAACGCGAGGTTTCGATGAGCATACTTTCACTACATTCCGCTTGCGGTCAAAAGAGGACGCTCCCGACTATCGGTATATGCCAGACGCTAATCTAGGTGTAGTGTACATTAGCGAGGTATGTCTAGTTTGATATTTCCCCCTTACACAAAGCTAATGCGTCCCTTTTCTAGGATCGCATTGCCTCCATACGGGCTTCCTTACCAGCTCTGCCTCAGCATACCAGAGCACGTCTCATTGAACGCTATCCTAGAGCAAGAGCAATAGGTCTCGATGTCCTGATAGCAATAGACAGCGGAAATGCTGTAGGCTGGGATGGTGAAACCGGCTGCGGTGCTGTTGCATGGTTTGAGTCGGTATGCAAGGAAGGAAATCAAGCGCGGGATCCGGCGGTAGTACTGAACTGGTGAGGTTTTATGACCTACGATGTTCTTTTTCTTTTAAATTGTTATTTCGACAAGGTTGACGCATGAACTCGTTGGACAACTGGCCGCACGAAACGAGCAATTCTCTCAAAATACGCTTTCTATTTCTCAGTTCGGAGAATTGATTGACTTAGTCACTGAAAAGGTGATAACTGGTTAGTGCTCTCTTTTTATCATTTCAGTCAATCACTGATATTAAATGAATCCCCTTCTTTAATATTTCTACCTATAGGCACCTCTGGCAAGCACCTTCTACGCCACATGCTTTCTCATCCTACGCAAAAGTCGACCCGGGAGGTGGCAGAAGAGCTAGAACTTATCGCTCTTCTGCCGTCCCAGATAGGTGACCAGGCTACCTCGACTTCAGGTGCAGCACCAAGCTCCACTTTATCATTACCTGTGCTATCAACGCAATCAACGGCACTGTCCACCGAGCTGCATGCTCTGTGTGCCGCTGCTGTCGCTGCCTTACCCAGCGAAGCTGATGCCTTGCGCGCAGGTCACACAAACGTTCTCAACAAGCTAGTAGGGCATGTCATGCGCTCCAGTAGGGGTCGGGCAGATGCTCTTGCTGTACGTCGTGTGTTGGTAGAAATAGTGTGCAAGTCGTCTTGAGAGCAACTTGAGTGCTGGATTTCAAGATAGTATGCCTAAACTTATATTTATCATATTACTGTTTACGTTTGGCGTGTAGCACCAAACATCTTCTTGCATGTGCTAGTAGAACAGTTTATAAATTGCGGCGGTACCTGTAACCTCCTGTAACCTGGATCCGAAGACACTTAATTGAATTACAATGTTTGTTCCTGCTTTTCTTCTACAGTAACATAGGTTTCGAATAAAATGCTCATCTTCTATATGTCAGGACACCATCTCGCCGATTAAAGGAGGAATCCGCCTCAAAAGTATCAAAATAAATCGTGCACAACAAGCTTGCAACAAGACATAGACTTCGTTGAATGATCCTGGGGGGGGGATGCACGTGACTAAGCTATGCTCGGCGCTCGGCGCTCGCGATGCTGCCAGTGCTTAACCACGGCTCATCCTTGCATCAATGCGAGAGCACAAGATCTCTGAATCATCCAATATCTAAGGACTCTCTTATTTATTCTGCACAAGAGCAGAATACCTCTACTTCCATCCCTGTTATTGTAGTTTTTGAAGCTCTTATGGCGACCCACAGGAAAGGAGCAAATGACGCCGGAAACTCCACCAGGGAGTATAAGTATACCCAGGAAATATCACAGATGGTGCGCATATATTTCTATGTACTATTTTACATCAAACAGATGACTTATATAGATGTTTGTCTTTGGAGAGGTGCAAGATCCAAACATTGACACTGTCAATCTCGTCGAAGATATAGTAAGAAGCCAGCTCATAGAACTTGTGAGTTATTTATCTGTGCTATCCTGCCTTTGTTAAGTGGCTACTGTTTCAGATTGTTCAAGCACGCGCATTAGCAAGCCGACGCGGAGCCCGCTATCTAAACGCTGAAGATCTTATATTTCTCATTCGTCATGACCGAGGAAAAGTGAACCGTTTAAGAACGTATTTATCATGGAAGGACGTCCGCAAGCACGCGAAAGATTCAGGTGGTGACGGTGGTGCAGCTGTCGACGTAGAACCTTTGGATGACGGACCTGATGGTAAGTTCTTAATGCCTCACATATCTGTTGTATTCCATATTTGTTTTTAATAGACAAGCTAACTGCGAAGGCCTCCAAAATCACAATTAAATTGCCATGGGAAATAAGCACCATATATTCAGAGGTTCTCAAACAAAGTGGTCATCAATCCGACGATGAAGAAGACGAGGATGACATTGAGGCTCATGAAGCCTCTATTCAACGCTTGAAGGTGAGAGCTCCTTGTTAATGAAGCTATGACCGTGTATGCTTAAGTACTACTAGGAAGCCGATGATGCGACCCGCCAGATGACCCGTGAAGAGTATCAACACTATTCAGACTGTAGACAAGCTTCATTTACATATCGTAAAGCTAAGCGGTTTAGAGACTTCCTCAATCTCCCTTCGCAGCTTGACCTGAAGCAGAACGATGATACTGTCGATATTGTCGGTTTCTTAGCATTCGAAATGGTCCGATCACTTACTTTAGCAGGGCTCGCGGTGAAGAAGTCTTTGGAAGAGTCATTCCTTCGGGATGACTATACGTCTCCTGTCATGGGCAAGAGAAAAGCAACGACGCATGGTGGCTCGCCTGAGAAACGACGGCGTGATGCCAGTCCTGATGAAGACGTCGAATACACCCTACCCGTTAACTCTCTATTCCTACCGCCAGCAGAAGCACGGACGGCATTGCGCCCGGAACATATTCAGGATGCGTTTGCACGTATGCAGGGCGAATGGTCACACCATCGTTCAGCGGGGATGCACAACTGGCGAGGTGGTCTAGTGCGGACAAGGGTCAGCCTTATATGACTTACTGCCTATTATTTTTATGATCACGCTCTCGTCGTACTCATCATATTTCTTCTTTGCTTCACTGTTTGTTGTATTTTATATTGCTACTCCTCACTTTCAAGCGTTTTCGATGTCCATGCACTGTACACTACTGTTACAATTCTCCAATATACATCACAATTATTTTTGTTAGTTCGGCTTGTAAACCTCAGTCTACGTCTAGAAGAGAAGTGATGCGGCGACGTCGACATTACCACCTGAGGCGTCTAATGTGCTGATAGCAAGTTCTCGGGAAGCACCAAGGTCCATCAGCATCTGAATGCTTTGTTCAGGGTGAGTATTACTAGGTGCTCTTTGAGGGGTTGGAGCAGTGGTCCTCGGGGTTGGAGCAGTACCTAAGCTGCGGCCACCACCGGGGAAGGACGTCGAAGCTGCTGCCGCAGGAGGTGCAGTGCTTTGCGGAATAGGACTTTCAGTAGCAGGGTCCAAATGGATGGGATCCCGTGCCTTTTCAGGGAGTTCGTGCTCTGATAAGAAGCGCACCTCTCTACCTTGAATACGGAGGACATTCTTTTCCAGGTCGATGCATGCCTGGTGGGCTTTCAACATGTCGAGCCCAAGCAGGAGATCGACGTCCCGGCCCTATTACTATATTAAATACGTTCGTTCCCGGAAAAGAAAATGATCGAGATATTTACCTCCATAATTGTGATAGCGCAAGGAAGGAACAGATCTGCAATCTTGATTTGGGCACTGTGTATGCGTCCCAGAATTTTAGCTGTCCCAACGCCGCGAGCGATGCCTGCAAATCTTGTGTCCAGCAGACGCATGAGGCTAGATAAAATTGTACGAGTTAGGGATAAAATTGTAATAGAACTGAAGTTGAGCTCCCTTACCCACAGGCTTCAGCTGTGTCTGGGCTCACTGGAATACTATCAGTATACGCTTGACTTATGGAAGGAAAGAATATTTACTGATGGTTTGTTGAGCGCCACTATCCACGAAGGCCTTCACTGGGCGCGAATTGACTTCTAGTGGGATACTGATTGCAGTAGTAAGTACTCCTGCCTGCAGTGATGTCATAACCCAACTCACTATAACATTGTAACTCTCCCAAATGCCTCCGGAGAGTATTCGAGCGCATGTTCCATATTTTCCATGACTGCCTGCTGCCTTATCGCTTCTTCGATCTTGCGCTGAGCCTCGACGTCGTAGGGATCGGCGTTTAGACGCGCGATCTCGCGCTGCTGAGCTAGCTCCGCGCCGTACTGGCGTTCCCGCGTCTGCCGTAGCAGCTCGGCGAAACGTGCAGAATTTGACTGCGCGGCCTCTGCAAGCTCTGGCTGTGTCTAGACATGAGAGCATATCAATGAGTCACTGGTCCGCATGTAGGTAAAAAGCATGCGTACCGCCCGCAGCTCGGCCATGAGCTGAGGATCGCCCAGGAGCTGGAGTCGCATCATCTCCGAATCTTGTTCTATGGACCTGAGTGTATGCATGGTAAAGAGGCGGCATAGTTGGTCCCTTTAGTACTACGTACCGTCCGCCCACATTAGCCACTTTACGCCGCAAGAGCAGCATAGCATTCTCCCCCTGTACTCCAAGTTGACGGATCGTTGCTTTGGGATTCTGTAATTCCCGCCCCTCATACGAGATGCTTTGTTCGCTCACGGGAATCGAGGACTGAGAAAGACATTCAAAAGTCAGTATGTTTGCTGCTACTTGGGATCTTGCCGGGTCAGAGGCGAACTCACCTCGGCCTCAAGAAGTGCCATGACATTCTCCAACTCCATATTTGGGTCGATCTCAACTACGAAGGTTTGTCCCAGATCAGTGACAAAGGTTAGTTCCATGGTGAAGACACAAGGGTGGTAAAAGTCGCGTCAAAGGATGAAATAGAATATCAACGACGTGGTATAAGCTGAGATTTGAATATTGGTATATTGGGTTAATCGGAATGATGGCTGTTCAAAGCATTACGCGTTCACACAGATGCAGTGAAAGTCCAGGACTATGATGGGGAACGTCAAAGAATGTTCAGTATAAAGCCCCCGAGTAAGTCAGTTCCTACTATTAGGAATTAAATACATATGCATTCAGAAGTCATAGATTGTCATCACTATACTTCAACAGGTTACATTATCCCATAATCTTCTCCTCAGATTGGTGCAGCAGAATAAGGCACAGTGAATATGCCATGAGGCCCGGTGGGTTGGAAGTTATGACCCTCGATGCAATAGGCGCCCCACGAAGCGGCATGTATGATTTTGAAGAAACAACGAAGAGATAGGTATATACAGAATTGCCACACGTGTCCGTCTCGTAGTTTAAGTACAACGAAGGGAGTACAAATGTAGAATACTGTAAATAATTAGATAACGAACTTCTATGGTGCAAAGAGAAAAAGGACACGAGTTCAGAAGTCATTGAGGAACAACGGTATGAATTCGATTGGCTGCTCGAGTCCGCGATAGTTGTGAGCTAGTATTCGACTGTCAGTCGGCGCCGCCAACAAAATATCTAAGAATAACGTACAAGCGGGATCCATTGTTGCCAATATTGGAAAGTAAAGCACTTTCGAGTACAGATGCTGAGATACTTGCATCTTCACGAGTTTTAATAGTCATTGCTAAAGCATATTCTTTAACTAACTTACCGCTTAGGTCGCTGAAGCTGGAAGCCTCGGATCCATGGCTACTGCGGTGGACTAGCCCGACTGCACCGCGTGAAGACATGGCCGGTGGGCTCGAAGATTTCATAGACAGATCTCTGCCAATGGGAGAATGAGGCAACGACCCAGATGACTGAGACCGAATGTCGGGTATTGAACTGGAGCCACGCGGAGAGCTCGCACTGGATATACTCTGGCTCATACTACGATTTGACAAAGTGTCAAGTCTTGAACTTCCCAAAGACCGCGGTGAGAGTGGTTCAGAACGACCGCGATCCCTAGCCTTCAATTTGTTATTTGATCTTGAGCTCACTAGGCCTAGTGTTTCAGTTGTCATCATCTTCTGTAGGTCCTGGATTTTACGATTCAATATTTCTTCCTCTTCTGCATTTCTTTCGGCTTCCTCTTCTTTCAGTACATCCTCGTCAGAGTCAGAGTAAGTTTCTGACAAGGATGGTGATACAGGCCGAAGTAGACCGAAGGGCTTTTTTGCCACTTGTAATGTTAGAGTTGACGATGATACCGGCTTTTTTGCCCTTGAGGTATTATTCCCAAGCGCAGACAGCCTTGCAAGGACACTCAGAGGCGCCGACCTGGAGTTCAAAGGAAGAATATTTCCAGTTGTCCTCGCTATTGGCAATTTCTTATCTCCTGTAGGAAATGCGCCACCTTTAGTAGAGTTAGGAGTTGTGGGACTGAGAATGCCTATATCGCGTATTCCACGTAGTTCCTCTTGAAATCGCGCGTTCGCCCGATAGAGTAAATAAGGAAGAGGAACTTCAAGATGCTCTGCTAGACCTTTCCCTGATACCTCATCATAAGAGCGCTCCTGAGGGAGGCATACGAGAACGTCGCTCACAGTCAGTGCCTGCGTTGTCTACTGCGCGAGACTTTTCAATGACCTCCCAGAGGATGCTAGCCTTTTCAGCATTCCATTCTATCTAAGAACATATGTAAGAAGTCACTAGTTGGTCTAGAAGAGACAAATATACCTGTGGAGGATCGTCGATCGGGTGGTCTGGTCTGTTATAGGGCAGCTTGACAACTACTCGAACATTCATTGGGTTGGGCATTTACTGTTGGCTTTCAGCTTTCAATACGCGCAAGATACGGCGTAGATGATTGTGAGATCCCGTATAGTCAGCATATAGTCATTCAAGCGGACATGTGTGGTTTGCGAGAATTCGAGCCTGTTCTTGGCCTGTTCAGCAAGTAAGAGTTGGTGCCTTGAAGTCGGGTGCAGTTCAAGTTTAGTGTGACACCGTGACGTGACCGTGCCACAACCGTACAGCCAAAACGCCCATTTGGTTTGCGTATCGTTCCTTGCAAGCTGCATCATCCTGCTCGGATAGTACCTCTTGCCGAATTATGCATAAAATATCGAGGAATAAGTGAAGTCCTGGAAGAAAGAGAGCATGAAGTTTTCCTGAATTCACCCGAGATTAACCTCGTCAACAATACATCACGCACTGATAAGATAAGCAGACCATGTCTCACTCTTCTTCATCCTCAACCGTCAATGAGCCCGACCATTCTCGTGAGCTACAAATTTTCCTTCAAGACCTCTCGCAGATACCAGAACGCGAGGCAGTAGCGTCGGAGATTGAGGGTGAGGACTACTTTGCCTTGAGCAGCCCACAGATCCCTGAAACGCACACTGCCACGCAGTTCTGCAGTCCATCTACGGCGAGGAAGCTATCCGTCTCTACCGTCCGCCTGCCTCCAACGGAAAAACATCGCCAACGCGGCCAGATGGGACAGTACGCTACGAAGTGCTCCTGAGGTGAGCCGCGTACTGCGAGACCTCCACGCAAACGACACGCTAACGTGGCGCAGTCTATCTTCACCACATGAGGATGTATCTTTCAAAATTCTTGTTTCTCTACCTTTGACCTATCCGAGCTCTTCACCACCACAACTTCAGCTGCTTTCCAAGTATATTGGTTCATTCGGTGCAGATTCAAGTTTATTTGGATCCGTCTTGAGAACATACATTTCCGTTAGTGGTGTCGAATGGTCCGCCGACAGTGTATGCGTCTTTGACGGCCTTCAAAACGTCGTTGACAGGTGTACAGCCTGGTATGAAGACAAACTGAACACCGAAAAGGTTGGAGAACTTTTGCGAGACGATACCAAAGCCGAGCAAACGTCACATCGAGAATCGCCTCCACCGCGCTCTCATGCCGATGAAAGTGACCAAATAACTGGTATCATTGAGCCCGTTCCGTCCTCTATGCCAGCAGGGATTAACCTATATGTCGCTGAACCTATTACTGATCGTAAAAGCACGTTCGTTGGCCGAGCGTGTCGCATTCAACATCCTTCCGAGGTACCTAACTTGTATATTAAACGCTGTTTTTACGAGCTTAGTCGCCACTGTCATATCATTAGGTTCCTGCTGTATTAGCACACTTAATTTCGGATCGCCGCATAGCTAGAGCCGCCCATCCTATC
This sequence comes from Stropharia rugosoannulata, assembly GCA_028532985.1. Lineage (NCBI taxonomy): Eukaryota > Fungi > Basidiomycota > Agaricomycetes > Agaricales > Strophariaceae > Stropharia > Stropharia rugosoannulata. The sequence continues at coordinate 3,455,048 of JANCIK010000002.1, read as the reverse complement.
ATCAATGCATGGCGATGTCAAGTGGATGGTGTCGTTCATCAAGGTCCGATGGAGTGAAGCTCATTTATCGTGATGGGTGACTCATTAATATTCTTTGCTAGATAATGACGACGACGGTGAGACTGCCGCTGGTGGACGCTTGGCCCATCTTCTGCAAATCCTGGTTAGTACAGTTATGTGTTTTTCTCATTGCAGATTTCATGGCTTACACCTTTGCAGGAAGTCAATAATGTTCTTGTTGTCGTCACACGCTATTTCGGCGGCATCCATCTAGGTCCAGACAGGTTCAAACATATCAATCAAGCTGCTCGTAATGCACTTGATCTAGGAGGGTTTCTTGATTCCGCAGACACGCGAAGAAATACTGGACGAGCAAAAAAACATTAAAACATTACCTTTCGCTGATGGAAGTACCACAAATCCCAGGCACATACGACTAGTTAAATCACACATATCTATGGATGGCCTTCCTATTCTTGCTTGTATTACACCCCTCTTTTGCCTATATACTATTTTTAATGTATTTTTCTCTATTTAAACTTTGTTTTGAAACTAGGTATCGCCTCCGGCGATTAGGCCTTGCTAGTCTGCTTAAGTAAAAGGCTTGAGTAACAAATACTAAGATGATGTAGTAATAACTAACGATGCGGGAGAGTAGTAGGCATGCCGCATAGCCAAGCAGGATATTTAGATGATTTATATAGATAGATGATTTAGAAGGGATGCACTACATAGTACATATGCTCCACGTATAGATAATATTTGGGATGTTTGATTCTAAGATCACAGACGATGGCGAGAGAAACGAGGTTGTCCGTATAAGTTCGTATTTGGCGGTGTTTGCTTCTACTACTATATATGGTGGATTCCCACCTCGGAGAACCTTACTTTTCAAGCAAGGCCAAGCGCGACGCGGGCGCGTCATGCTATACACGTGGGAACTTATATTTCTTCTCGAGAGTCGCGCCGGACTGACAAGGGCGTGTCACCATTGTTTACCGGTACCAACGATGTTATACAGAGAGCTTCGCGCCTGTATTCATAAAGCGCCTCGGCTCCTCTCGACGGGGCGGATAGCTTCCAAAGCTGTCTCGGCTAGAATCACACTCGGCCAGGTCAAGTACAACACCACAGCAGCAGCACCACCCTCCCCAAAAGAAACAAGCACTCCTCCTCTGGATAAACTGCTTCTAGATGCTCATGGCAGCGACGGCGCAACTGACTGGTCCAAGAGTTACCACGGTCTCTCCGCAACGCCATTCCCGCCAGAAGTTGCGGAAGTACTGTTGGCTCCAGTGGATGTCAGAGACGTAGAAATGAAGCCAGGCATGCACTTCCCCTCCTCTAGCATTCACTGGCTGACCTGCTATCCATATTCTGCGCAGACGGTCTTGCATACCTTCCTGAGATCAAATACCGACGGATCCTAAACAAGGCTTTCGGTCCTGGCGGTTGGGGTCTTGCGCCGCGGGGCGAGACGAATGTAGGCCCGAAGATTGTCAGTCGTGAATACGCTCTCGTCTGCCTTGGCAGGTATGATGATTTATATCTTCTAGTACATCTGACTAACAGAGCACAATACCAGGTTAGTCGCGATAGCCAGGGGAGAACAGGAATACTTTGACCCTTCTGGCATTGCTACTGCTACAGAAGGCTGTAAAAGTAACGCTTTAATGCGCTGTTGTAAAGACCTCGGCATAGCTAGCGAACTTTGGTGACTTGCAAACTGGCTGGTCTATATCATTTGCTAAAAATTGGACGTTTACAGGGATCCTCGGTTTATTCGTGAATTCAAAGCCCAACATTGCGTCGAAGTTTACGCAGAACATATTCCGACGAAAAAAAAGTCTGTTGTTGCCCTCTGAATAAATACTGCTGCTCTAACACTACCTCTAGGAAAAAGCTTTGGCGCCGCAAGGACCAGGGGAAATTCGGCTATCCTTATCAAGAGTAGGATATCATTTAGCTAATCCGAATGTCCAATGTTGTGATATTTTATCTCCCCTCATTTTCCCTAACACCCTCTATGCATACATGTTGTATATAACCATTAAATTAATATCAAACTCACTTACAGAAGAAAAGACAGTTTAGGAAACAGGTTTTTCAACTTCAAGTTCCTCAGGCACAATTACCTTGCATTTCCAATGAAATAAGCTGTAACTGCCTCCAGCCAATCCGGTTTGTAATGTTTCTTGATTCCCACAACACAATTCTAAAATAAAGAAAACAAATTATTACTTAGCCATTCAAGTGGCCTACAAATAGCATTGATGTACACAACATTTATGTTTGCTTGATGTTTGTGACACGTATGTAAATTATATCTATGTACTTTCCGATCAATAAATTATGAGAGGCTCGGCTGATATTGTACGAAGAGACAGGAATCGGGGATGGAGTCCAAGCTACATAGGCGAGAGCTTCCGAGGAGATAAAGGGCCAAAGGAGTGTGGTAGGATTCGATTATCCAATAGTGGTGGTCACAGTTGTGTTCATCACAACGTGAGTATGACCAGGGGGTAGTGTCATCTTTTCATTCTCAGTCTGGAAAAAGTGTCAGCCGAAAAACACTCAGGAAAGGAGTCCTGAATACCTGTATGTCGGACACTAGAGTGGCATGGTCGCCAGATCCGAAGCCAGCTTCACCCTTGCGGTGACGAGAAGAGGCCTCAGTGTCCGTGAGTCTGACAGCGGTTCCAAGATGCTTGGTTTTGATACGGTCCCTAGCATTCAGCCTAAGTAAAATGATATCGGTTAATCACTACACTCGCAACCCCCTGAAACAGGACTAGACGTACATGGCGACTATATGTAAAGGATGAGAATCTAGGTATCCATCAGAGATAAAACCACTCACAGAAGGTGTTCACATAGAGCTTGGGAACATTGATATGGAAGAGGACCCTGAAATATCCACATTAATAATAGTAAGAACATTAGGATTAAGGACGCACCAAACTAATGTATTCGATGAAGCGTAGAACGTAATCAGCAAAAGCGTCTGTGCGACGGTGACGAGTATGCCTCGGTTTAATATAAGATGAATGAGAGAGTCAAGGAGTGTATTAGTTCTGATGGTGGTATTATTGAGCATAATTTACAGAACAATAGGGAGGGCGTACTTGTTCATTCCGGTGCGAACAGAGTTCAAGAATAAGCACATAGAGATTGTAGCCATGATATCGGTGGCAGAGCCAAATCCTTTCGAAATACCAAAAGTGATCTAGTAACAAGATTTAATTTGAAATTCCACGAGTATTTAAAAGACGACTTGCCTCAAAGAAGCGGTTTCGATCTTGGAGAACACTATGTTTGAACCTCATCATTGCAACCACACACGCTAAGAATTGAGGTTAAGAGCTGCCAAATGATAGACGAGGGGTGACTAACCTATGCTGCCGGCAAGTGAAATCAAGCTCAGCAAAATCTGTGATATGGTCAATATGCAGCGGTAATAAAATATTTAAAGTCACTTGCAATCGATGAGATCAATCCCCAGTTGCCTTTGCCCATCTTTTTAGCTGAAACACATTCGTTATTCTGGTTCATAGCTAGAGTGAATGCGGTGATGTTACCTCCAATGAGCTGGTAGACATAGAACAACTGGGATCTACCAAAAGATATTAGACAAGTTCATGAAATTAAGGACACAAACTTACATGATAGTAATGAGCGTTGCTGTAAGGCATTCGACGGCCATTGTTCTTATTCAATGTCAATTATAGGCTTGGTAAGGGGACATTCATCAAGCTCACGTTGGCAAAACACTTAGATTTGCGGTTGAACCGAAACGAGGAACCTATCAAACTGAAATGTGAGGGATTATCCAATACGACTGCATGACACTTACGAGGTAAAAGTATACTGAGTAGGAGACGAGTGCCGATTCCGCAATATCTAGCAGCCTAAGAAAAAATTAATGACAATGAAAGACGATCAATAACTAGACTCACAACATGGAAATCGCCTTTAAAAATTCATGTTAATGCGCGCAACTTCGGATGGGACGGATATCACATACCATAAGCTTGATCATGAAGTGATCCTTCGCCCTGGTGAAATAGGTGTATGCTTGCATGAAAGCGACCCCTCCCAATCTGATGATATATTAGACGTGAATAACATAACTGTACGTGCTGATAATAGTCGACTCACAGCAAAGATATGACCAGTCCTTTTTTTCCAGAGTATGCAGGTTATAAGCTTCGCGATCATGGCCAACAGACAAACTACTCACCCCAGTATACCGATGCAAAGGGGTGGGCCACACTCGAGTAACTTTCATCTGAAGAATCCATTGCAGCGGGGCAAGGTTGACGGACGCGCTGAGCTTGAAGAGGGGATTCCGGGAAGGGCGGTTTGAATCGTTGCGAAAGCAGAGGAATATAAAGCTCGACCCATTGCCTATTCCTGAGGCCTGACCCTGCAAGGCTGTTCGAAAGGGATCTAGATGAGCAAAATGTAGTTCGTAAAGGGCCATCAGACCCTGCCGGTGCCGCTCGGACAATTAATGTGTATCCGAAGACTTGTTTAATTATTCGCACGGGATTTTGGACTAAAACATGTCGCGCTAGTCCTGTTGAGAAAGTTTTGGAGACACGTAAGGAAAGAAGCTGAAGACTTGAGAATACGTACACTTTCGGTAAACATGGACTTCACGGCCAATGATTATTCACAGTTTGTTTGGGGCAGAATTGTACAGGCCAAGGAGGAGTATGGTATGTTTCCTGGATGTTTTGAAAAAGGGGCACTTCATACCTATTGCGCCGTTTTTGCAACTAAAAAGACATCATGCAGGTGGGTCACTATAGATAGTGGCTGAACCCGTGCATAGAAGAGACTGTAAGAATGATTTTTGATGTCATTAAAATTAACATTGAATAGGCTGACACACCAGGTTAAGTCTTCTTTCAAGAGCAATTCAGTAGGCGTATTAATGGGTATGCCATACCTCATGACCTACGTTCGTAGCAGTGGGGCTGCATTAGAGCAGCATATGTTTTGGTAAACACAGCCTTCATTGAGAATGAGATGTGTGACGAGTTTGAAGCTGTTTGAAAGCTGTCATAGCGGACATTTCTGTTTGCAGAAAGTATCATATATCCATATGAATCCAAGCCGCCAGTAATGTCACGACGTCGTGCGGAACTGCATAACATCGCCTGGTGTGGGGAAGCGCTCGGCTGGCGGGATGTTGATCATTGAATAGATAAAGTGAAAGATCGGCCATCATCAGGTCATCAAGATGAAAAGGCCTTCAATGATTCTAGGTGAATGATGTTCTGACTTGGCTGAGGCTTTCAGTAGTTCCAAATCATCTGCATCTAAGCGCAGCAGCGATAACTTTTGATTACTTCGACCAGAACTTGGCCTGCATATGGAATCATGATGACATAGATTAGATTGTTTTTACACCCATGAGATCTGCAAGGCAATTAAGGACGAATGAAGGTTTATGAGCAAAGAAAGGCAAAGAAGTCAGTCAAAGGTGATTTTGACATGACGGTACATGACGGACCGTGGGCAGCGGCAATGGAGATAAGTTAGTGGATATAAGCATCTTTGCCTCTCCGGAGTCTGAAGGTCTTCATTAGGTAAAGCCTCAGTACTGAGGTTTGACGCCCTTGCATTGCCCTTGCAACTTCAGTTTAATACTGTAGCGTCTATTAGATATTCTCCAAAGAATTCAATCGACTCCCAAATGAATTACCATTCCCATACATAGGAAATGAGGAGAGGACAAAAGGGTAAGTAGCAGAAAGGGGTAACCATAAATACCGAAAGCGCCGGGAACACATCGACATTAGCACAAACCTGAGCCACGCAGGTCGGTGTTTATGGCAAGTTGCCGCTTGTCTGGCTTATCACCGCTAAACTCGAGGCAAATCTAAGCTTGAATTGGCTTCATATCCTTCAAACATAAATACGCGAATACATGCCTACAGTACTGACACCCACAGCTTGTGCAGCCTGCATCGCTTGAGGCGACCTCGTGTAGTCTCGCAATTACTTGCTTTTATCCAATGACTTACTTCAATCCTGATTCCCAAAGGACTATTCGAGGATGAGAGAGACGACTTGGGAAAGTGAATGAGCCGTCGCCCGTCCAATATTCAGTCGCTTGTATAACGACATACATTAATAAACGCTATCCCAGTTCCCTCTAACTTTATGCAGCCTTCATTCATCTTGCTCAAAGTATATTAAGCAAGTATCAAACACAACTGGCTCATAATATATTGCGGCGTTGAGTACTTAAGTATGTATATCTTGTCAAATGAAATCATGCAGTGAGAAGCTGGCAGATTCTGTTGAGGAATTCCTTTGGTAATATTACATACGGGCCTTGCAGTCCTTGGACCTCGGGCGCTGAAATATACGAAAGTGGGCTAGAAGAACCAGCTCCTTGCTTATTATGTGCTGGCAACGGCGGCACCAGCCTCCGACCGACAAAAAAGGAACTTATAAACGGTATTGATGGTTGGGCGCCCACAAACTAAAAGTTGGTAGGAAACGTAACAACGGACTGGTAGGGTATGGGTAGGGTCTGGTGCTAACCTGCAAGTAGTAAACCGGGTACCGGAACGCGTATACGGCAAAGAGAACGCGTCGAACGCGAACATATTTATCCAAGCCACCTAGGAAAACTATAAATTACCAAAATGCAAATTAAGACGCGTGTAAATACCAAAAACTATTGAGAGGGAGATGATACGCAATATAAGAAAATACTTGTGGAGGGGACGTGGTGAAAAAATGTACGAAAATAGAAGAATACCGATCAACTAGCGCTTGAACCACGCAGACCATCCTTTCCACTTGGTCGTGCCCTGAACATTATTAATAGTTCCGTCACGATTCAACAGCGGCGCGGCTTCACTATCCCCTAGTCCAGGGAGAGGCGACACCCTTTGTGTCGGACGCAATCTATCCTCACGGAAGATGACAGAATCTTCTGACTGTGCAATAATTACTTGGGGGGACGAGGACACGTCTTGCGTCAATAACGGATCAGGTGATTCGGATATTTCTTCGTCAGTAGAGGTGACGGGTGGCGGCAATGGGTTCCCAAAGTCGTCCACATTGAGTCTGCGCTGTCGTATCTTCCAGACTATACACATAAAGAGAAGACAGCCTTGTAGCATAGCGCTAACGAGGAAGGTAATCCAACCTGGTAAAGCTCTGATGAGATTGAGTTCCGCAACTACTAGATAAAAGCTCACTTGTCCAATTTGTGCCAGGTCGGAGGGCGATGCTAATGACCATCAGAATTCCTCCAGGCGTCTGAATTATCATCATGGGAATGCTTAGTGCACCAACATGCTTCAATCGGAATGTGTGAATCAATTGTGGGGTGTATTGAATCATGGCCATAATGACAGAGGAGACACCAAGAATTGTTGCCCATGCCTGAACTGCTGGGGACTGGGCGCCCGCCGGAAGGTCGGGAATGTTGAACAAGAGGTACGTCGTAATTGAAGCCGCTGCTACACTAAGCAAGTAAAGGTAAGCGCTCATTCAGTCGTCTATGCTTAAGGAAACGTACAAATGTATAGCAGCCGCCCAAGCAAGGATAATTGACAGTTGCCAATTTCTACTTTTGACAGGCTGCTTAAGATGTGAAGGTGGCAATAGCTGCGCTTCCTCAGTGTTTCTGTCGACATATTTCATGTACTGAGGATAATAAATCATATACAAAACAAATCTGTGGTTCATAGGATTTAACACACACCCTCACTCAACATGCACCGAGTACTCACATGAGGCTGAAGCATATAGACTGTAGTGTCATTTGAATCACGCCTGCAGTGAATTCAAGGCAGGATCCAAAAGACTGTCAGAGGATTTAGTAAACAGTTGCTTGATAGAGAAGTACATCATACCACAACGCGACAACATTTGACTATAGGTGCTTGCAACGTTATCCTACGACAATTAGTAAGTGTGCAGTCGACACAGGAGCCAAAATAAGCGCACATGTTGAACATAGACGACGTCGTTGAACCCACTCCTAAGAATAGAAAGAAGACACTGATCCCCTCTGATGACTTCGCCTTTATGATTCGAATGTGTTGCGGCAAGTAGGAGCCTACGAGGCCCATACACAGGCCAAACGTGAGGACGTTGTTGAACCAGTCATGGTGCTGCAAGAGATTGCGTCATGGGTTATAGAACTAAACTAGGTCAGCATCCGCTTACCGGAACACATGTATCTGACATGACAACAAGCCGCACAAAAGACAGAAGACGAGGGAGTAAGTCGGCCTCGTCCGTCAAGGAGAGCGCAGTGGCCAAGCCGCCGCAGGCAATACAGCGCAGTCATGGCCTGGTCACCTGACCTTAGTATGCCTTATTAGGCAACTAATAAGCTAAAAGTTAATAGACGCGCTTAACGCGCCTCTCCTTCAACCAATACTATCAGCTACACGGAACGCGAACCATGGAAGGTCATCATACCCTGGTCTACGGCTCTATGAATATAATAAAACGAGATGGTAGGAGCAGCAGAATTTGATATTTTTTTAGTCGTTTTTTTTTTTTACCTTCGGGGCACTGTCAGTAGCAGCATTCGTGCTACAGTTGCTCTCGCTCAGCCTATTCAGCTCTCACCTACCCGACCTCGCAATGTGGACTGCAGGGCACTCAAGAGTTGGCTTTACGCCAGTAACCCACATTTTTTGACCCAGACATTTTCTTAAATATTTCTTAGCGAGACGAATTATATTCAACTGTTTCCGCCTGGTGTAAGTATAGCCAACAGTAATGGCGACAGCTTTTAAGTCCTCGGAGTAGTATCTATAGCGGACCCAGCTGGTAATTCGCGTCTTGTGCTTTACAAGAGTCCTGGACCGGAGTAGCAGCGTCCAATAGTTGCTGCACAACTGCATCGATCATCAATCACGCGCTCGGGAGACGGCATGCGTCATTCTCGAGGTATATTAGCAAGATTCTTTATGACCAGCAGTATACATACCACCTTGCCTCATATCCTCTTTGTCTCCAGTAGCCCACCACCTGGATAAACGCATCAGAAATGTCTATCCAGCCTTCTTTACGCCCTCAGGTTGTCGTCGGCTCCTATGACGCTCCCCACACACTTGATATCTTTTGTGCGTCATCTAACAATTACAATACATCTGCTGCAACTCCGCTGACAGAATGGAAGTGGACTATGTTTGCCCATTCAGGTGTTAAATGAAAGCTTCTATTCCGAAACGCTTTGCTTAAGCTGTATGACTTCCACAGTGCAAAGATCGCGCGCAAGATCGACACCATTCTCAAGCCGCTGCTCGGCCCAGGTGGACAATACGCCGGAAAAGTTAAGGTGATATTCCGACTACAGCCACAACCCTGGCACGCCGTGTCGACCCTCACTCATGAGGCCGGTCTTGCTGTACGCCACTCCATCCCAGCGCTCTAATATTATCTGTCTCTAACCGCATGATCGCACTTCCATCCAGGCGCTCCGTGTATCTCCAGAGAATTTCTGGTTGTTCAGTCTCGAAGTGCGTGTTCCGTACCCACGTCATGATAATTTTCCGCGCGGCTCGCTGACACTTACCTTCTTCCCATGTGTGCTTTATTTTTGCAGCTCTTCAAACACCAAGAAGAGTACTTTGATATTCCTACCCAAGATCTGACCATTCGCCAGATCCGCGAGAAACTCACCAACCTCGCCGCTACCGTCCTTGCCGCAGGTGTGGTGCATCAGTTCAGCGACGCACTAGCTTTGAAGAGCAGTGCGAATGGGGGAAATGCAGTTACAGACGATTTGAAATATAATGGTATGTTTCGCTGTTAGAATACGCCACCACGATCAAATGATATATCCATGCTTCTTTCTAGTCAAATTCTCAAGGCAGAATAGCATCCATGTTTCCCCCACAGTTCTCTGGGATGGACTTGTCCAGAATCAAGTGAGCAGCGGTTGGGAAGAGAAAGAGTGGATCGAATTTTTCAGCAAGCAAATTACTGCTTAGTGTTTTTGCTATTTACGGATACATAAACTCTGTATTACATATAACTTCGCCCATAATGAGTTAACCTCATCACACTGGTCCCAAGTTCAAGTTATAATTGCATTATGGTAATCGTGCGAGGTGTCAACATAGAAGATAGTTAGATAGCAATAGATATAGCAAAATTACACAAAGCAGAGACAAACGCGGTATCGTAGGGTGAACTGATATACAACATCTTCCTAAAAAATACTGGTACATGTACATCGATTGACCTATGGTATGGGTATTATGGTGTTACACGCATAGTACAGGCGTTAGATCATAGCATTTCGTGATGAAGATAGTGGTAGTGCGAATACGATTATGTCCATATCAGAAACCGTACCCAGGGGTTGTTATTTTTTCCACGAAAAGCGATTTGGTTGTGGGACTGAAAAGCTCATTTTGTGCCTGGGAGCTTTGAATTACCACCGCATCCGGGATCCCCGAAGAGAACGCCATAACCATCTTCGGGCCTAGAGATTCGAAGTCTAGTCGGCCTCCAACCTTGAAGGCATCGTTCTTCCATATCCGCTGGTATATGTACGAGTCGTTGAAAGCATGTGCGTAGCCTGTCGTAGCATCTGTTTGCGCCACTAGGGAGCGCAGCCAAACCCTCAGCTTGTGCGAAGCGCCGTGAGGAACAGACTGAGTTGGTATCGTACTTATATAACGGCGTCAGGAGGGCTTATGTAGGTGAAACATAAATCGCACGTACAAAATCAGGAATGTCAGAGACCTCGGATCTCCATCTAACCGCAGTCTCAGGTTTTCGAATAACACTTCACCGACACCGTTTGATTCGTATTCCATTGAATAAGTGTAGATATTTTGTGCAACTTGTTCGTATCTAAACGCCGTTGTTAGCTTGTCCGTGAAAATAGAAGCTAATCAGTTAAGGGACCCACTTTATGTTAAAGGAAACCAGAGCCCGTCCAACGTATATGTTATACACTTGCTCTCCCACTATTGCATGCTTGAGTCTCGCAAAAGAGGCGTCCGCTATTGACTGAAAGTCAGGATCTTTAGCTATCCATAAGTCGTCCTCGCCGAATATTCGGTGATCTGACGAGCCCACGCGCAACCACACTCGAAGAGACCATAGACATCCGAGCGGAAGACTCGCTTTTCCTGGAAATATACTGCAGCAAAATTAATCAGTACTGCTGAGTCTTCAACTAACAAGATTCGATGCTACTCACAAAACAATGAAATCCAGCTCGCGTGGATTAACCTTTAACACCTTCGTTGTTGGTTCCCCCAATGCTCTCTCAACTCCATTCGCCTTGAAGGATAGTCGAAATATATAATTCCCTGGTCTTGTCTTGCCAAACTCAGGTTCAACGCTATTGAATAGCAGGCATGGTGTCAGAAGACGGGCCGATCGAGCGCAGTCCCGGCAAGCGCGGGATCTGCACTTTAGAAGGGAGATAACGCACGATATGAGGAATTGCATCGGTGTGCCGTTCGCTGCGAGGCGGTAGGTGTAGATGTACCGCTCGTGCCGAGCTGAAGGGAGGCTTCTCTGCCTGCGGGTGACACTGGAAGGGTGACGATCAGCTCTCGTTCTCGACTTCGAGCGCGATCGCACATTCGCAGATGCGTTATTGGATATATGTACATCATCGTCGTAGGAGACAGGGGAGGATGGAGGCATGTCTACTTACTTCAGAGGAGTAGACGTTCGCGGCTCTTGATATAATTCCGGAGCGAACTGCACACTGCGTCCTGTGCCATTGGAATTGCTGATTATCAAGAAGGCATCGTTCAAACGGATGAGATGACAGAGAGTGGGCAGTGAAAATGATTGAGTTTTACTTCAGCAGATGAAATGAAAGGGCTGGGATATATCGAACCTTCTGCTAACGGCGTATTCATAGTTGGGGCATTCTTCTTCTTCAGATATAGAGGGATGGCGGAGGTTATTGCGCTCTCGTGTAGGCTTCATTATGGATATGGACATGTAGTAGGACACAACGAGTGCGCCCACCACAGATTGTAGGTATATGTGAGTGTCAGGGTGAAAGATATGGTGTGTGATGGCAGACAGTCGGTGATCAAATGAGGACATTCACACAGCATTCGTGCCGAGCCTCATCCGCGACATCTATCATATCCAACAAAACCCTTGCTGCTCTGAGATTGCATATAAAAATCAAGTCGCTGCAATGCTCAAACTGAGTACTGGCAACAGACACCATTTGCCAGTGGCGGCTGTATAAAGAATTGGCTGACGATTTGGGAATGTACCCAGCCATGCTTGTGAAAGCAAGGTGGACGCTGATCAGTAACACATTATGATGGTCAAGCGTGTCGCATTGCAAGTTGTAGATGCGGTGCGCGTGTCCCTGACCAGATGAAACGAGCAACCAATATGCTTACACAACTTCTCCAATATGCCTGTGTTTTGCCATCTTCTCCGGTCGGCCTGAATTACTGAGCGTAACAAGCAGGATGACGAGCAAATACGCAGCGGGACCTCATAGTAAATATGCTCTCACGCGTTGATTGATATTATAGCGAATGATATGGGTGGATACGTTTATGTGCTTCGCGATAATCGTCTAATAGCACCATTGCGCGTCTACTCCTTTTTGTTCCCCTGGACAGTGTCATCTTAGTTTAATAAAAGAATTCGAATGTGAGATGCGCGTACAGTTACTAGTCCAGTGAGTGCATACACGGTCGACACCATTCCGACGGCGAACAGGACGCCGTAGGCACCTGAACCTTATCAGTCCAATGGTTCATTTTCAAATCGATAGCCACTCACCGACGTAGAGACCTGAGCGGGGACCGCGAAGCATGATAGGCTTTGAGGAGTTCTACAAGCACATTAAGGATATAAGGCGTCATGTCATGCTAAGGTCCACTGACTTGGTACATCTTCTGCTTCTCCAAAACATGGTTGGGCACTGTAGGACTGTCAAAGTGTGCTGACAGCTAGCAACGAGAGGACATACAGTTGTAGAGGGGGGTGAGAACGGCCATTGGAGCGGAGTGTTGGTGGTTATGTGCAAGAGAGCAGGTGCTTGTTTGTTAGGCTGACCGGGTGGTTGCGGAGTTTGCCATTCCGGCAACCGACCCAGACCCTTCGACCATGGCCAACGCAGAGCGCGTCCGCGTCAGAGTGGGCACCGTAGTCTTTTGCCAATTTTATTCCCAGTTCTCACTATACTTTACACGCATATAGGGTGTCAGTATATTTCGCCCCTTCATCTATGGCAACACTGCAGTTGTGTTGACAGAGAAGGAGCGCAATGCATCACAAGCACCGGACCACACGCATCGCTGGACAGTAGCTGTACGCAGCGCCGCCTCTCCTCTAGATAACCCAGACCAAGTTGGCGGTGCAGACGATCTGAGCTATTTTATAAAGCGGGTGACGTTCAAACTACATGACACCTACGCTAATCCAACACGAAGTGCGTCATGTCTTGTTCATCTTCAGTCGGGCTTACATATTTATTGCACGTAGATGTTGATAAACCGCCGTTCGAGCTCACAGAAACAGGGTCAGTGCTGTAACTCTTTCGCTGCGTGCCTCTAATCAAAGAGGACAGATGGGGAGAGTTCGAGATACAGATTCGAATCTATTTTGTTCCGGAATCTGGGGAGAAGGCCATTTCTTTTTACCACCATCTCAAACTGCATCCTTGGACTGCCTCAGGCGAGCCGGAAATCCCTTCCATAGAGGTCGCCATGAAATCAGGCCCAGTGCATGCATGGCAATACGATGAAATCGTATTTAACGATCCGTATCAGAATTTCCTTACTCTTCTTACTCAGCATCCTCCTACACCTATTGTTAAAACGAAAAGGAAACCTGTCCCGTACCACTTGGCTAATCCAGCCTCTTATGAGGCGTCCAAGGGAGGGGTACCTGAGTTCAACCAAGACATGGAAAAGGAGGAGCTCGAGCGACTTGAAGAGGCGCGTAAGACTATCATTGCTGAACAAGAGAAATGGCGGGGAATGTTAATTGAAAAGGAGAAAGAGCTGGAGCGGCTCCAAAAAGAAGTTGAAGCATCGGGCGCATAATCACCATGTATTTCGTTTTCATTTTCATTCAGGCTTCTTGTTTGTAAAATAATTCATTGTAAATGGTATCTGTATAGCTTTTTATGGCTGGGGTATTTACGATATATATGTTGTTTTGTTGCGATGATAGTGTACACGAATGGGTAAATGATAAACGACTAACCTGGAAAAGAAAAAGATAAAAAGTCAAGGTTTAGTGCCATGGTGTCCAGCCGGCGTACATTCGCATCTGAAACACAGACGGATATTCAGTAAATTAAAAGATGATAATTAACACCAACTTACTAGATTTCGCATATCCGTCGCGTCCTGAATAAGTAGTTGCACAAGGTTACTCGTTGACATTGGTCTTTCTTGTCGTTCCCTGGGTATATAAGGAACGTACATCCCTTTGAATTTTTTCTCGATTGGATAGAGGGCATTCTTTGCGAGGTCTGTGATCTGAATCTTGTCGGGGTTTCCGCTTCCTTTGCGCATAATATCACGGTCCTAGTAGACTTTTAGATACAAAAGTTGTACAAAGAATGGCGAAAAAGTATACCCTTTTGCGCTTCTCGTCTTCCCATTCCACAAGAGGATCGTGTATGAATGCATCGAGCACATTCATGAGGGAGTCTTTGTTATCACGTAGTAACTGCAGTGTGACCTCGCAGGCAATTCGGAAAACACCTTCGACCCCACTAATGCCCAGCCCGTCCACTATATTTGGCGTCAGTCGGAAAGGAACCCTCTCTGGGGTTTCCAACGTCTTTCCCCTCTCAAATAAGCAGTTGAAGTCTACATGAACAACATCTCCTGAATTGGTGTCCAGTAAAATATTTTCACCGTGTCGATCGCCCAACCTTTAAGAATAAAAGTCAGTGGTGCCTCATCAACGCTTCAGGTATGCAAATTTTACCCGAGAATGAAGCCCACCATAGACATTACTGCGGCGGTTCGTCCATATGCTAAACGACTGGCTAGCCAAGCAGTCGGTTCAGGGAAAGTCTCGATGAACCATTCATGAAAAACAGGCTTGAAACTAAGCAAATAGATGGCAAATAGAGGTCAATGAACGAAGGAGGACTTCGGCTGTGTACATACACAGATAATATCTTCCCTTTGTACATTGCCATTCCATCCTCATCATTAAGTTCTTTCATCTTATTCGTCAGCATACTCATGTCATTGTTCTGCGAGTGACCATGTCAATGTTTGAAATGTGTTTTGTATGAGATGCATACCCATTGCTTAACTCCCCGTGCTTCATAATATCTCAGAAGCACAGTTCGAACAGCCGTTGTGTTCGGAACCCATTGGATGAAACCACACTCCTCATTCAAAGCCACCACTCCGTATGTACGAATATCTGCAAAAGGAATTAACAGCTGCTTTTATCTGGCCGACAAGTACGTACGCAGTTGTCTCCTTCGCGATTCGGAGTTCCCTTTCAACAGTTTGTTTATTATAGAGTTCATCTCCATCAAGCGTGCGTCTTTACGCAAGTCATCTTTGGGTTTACCCAAAAACATATAGATTTGCCCATTGCTTCCGCGGATAGTGATCTTTCTCGGCTTCGCAAGTGATTTCATAATTTCGATCTCATCCGCAAATTCTATAACTGGAATGAGCAAGTATCGTAGATCGACGGAGTAATAGGCGCACCCTGAAAAGTAGGAATATTCAACGGGAATGGTTTATGTTTAGACTCAGAAAAGGGATCCGGTGGTAGACTCGCTGTCAACGACTCTTGAAGTGGAATGATTAAATTTGAACGCCCAAGTTTCTTGAGTTGCGGGAATTGCTTCGACATGCTCAGCACGAACTTGTTTTCCGCGACATGATAATCACATAGACCAAGTAACTCGTTCGTCATAGTTAACGACTCGCTGACTAAACCAGCTACGCCGTTGCCTTGATTTACCGGATTTGACTATAATCCAATTATGAGAGTGTCACATAATTGTGATGTACGAGATAAACGTTACCTGGAGTTGTCGCAGTATATCTTTACCCCGTCTTGCACGAGTCTGCTTCGTAGATTTAACAACTGATGTAAACAACCATAGGGATTGTCGAGGGTACGCTTGCATGATGGTAATGATCAATTTAGATAGCAGACGGAATACTTCGGAATTGCCGTGGCCCACGCGAGACACGATTTGGGGAAAAGCTGTAAACCACTTTAAAAAGTCGTTAATATTGCTCTAAATCTGAATGAAGAAGTTACATACTTTAAAAACTGGTGCTCCTTGAATGGCTCTAGCAACACAATCGGTCATTTTTTTGTAGTGGTCCTGCTGGGCGGTCAGCGGTGTTTCCCCAAGATCAAGCCATATAGTGAGCAAGCGGGGAACTGTTCGATATGTGTATTTCGACCCGTGCATTATAGATTTAGAAAATGCTTTTATGGTATAGAAGTTCATTTTCAATCCCCTGCATATCTTATCAGCAGCAAGCTTGAGTAAGTTTGGAAATGACGCGCCTGTTGACTTTGTCAATGTCTGACAAAGTCTTGTAGCAGTCATCGTGGAATTGGCCAAAATAGTACTGTGCGCTTTCCCAACTAGACGAAAGTTTAGCATGCTCTTGGTTAAATCAAGAAAGATTCAATACTCTTTCTGAAATTCTGTTGCAGCTTCTAGGATGCTGGATATAGCTTTCGAATCAAATCGATCGGACTCGTCCATCCATCTCCCTCGCAAAACTTGAATCTAATTGAAATTTGGATCAGAGATGACCCGACTTCATGAATACATCAGGAAATCTTACTTTAGCTTTCATCTTCTCTGCGTCTTCATCTAGAGTTAAATCTAGTACGTTATCGTTGAAGAGTCCCAGGAATTTGATAGAGTTTTCCAATTCATGTAAAGCTCTCAGTGGTTCCCCAGATGCCTTCACTAATTTGGCACTCTCAATGAAAGCGTACGAGGCTTTGCGTTGCTTTGCTTGTAGTGTTGCGGTATAAGCAGTTTGCCATTGTCCTGCCTTTCTGGCAATTTTAGCGCTGGCAAGCCATGATTTACCGACTTCACGACTAAGTCCCAGTTGAGAGCTTTTCCTATCAAGAATGCGGTTGCCAACCATAAGCAGGCACTAAGGGACACTACAATGCCAGGAACTTACGAAAGAGTGAATGCCGTTCTCCGCATACTTAGCAGAGGTTCGCGAATTCGAAATGTAGGGAGAGTGGTATCCAGCCGCGCTGCAAGTGTTTTCGACATCTCCTCGATTGATCTACTTCTATTTTTGTGACCTCCAACATCTTGCGAGCTATGAAGAGAAGAGGTTGTCCTATAGATCAGCTCCAGCTCATGTAGCAGGTGTAAATCTAGTGCTGATTGATATGAGCGGCGATAACCTGTTGCGCCAGCAGCCGTGATTGGTGCGCCCAGAATCAATCGAGCGTGAGCCAGCGAGTCAGTGATGGCTTTAGTTTCACCACTCCGCATAGCTAAAAGGGCCTTCCCGGTGACCACGGCAGGCGTTTGGGTTTTGACTTTATCTGTCAATTTTTGGACATCATCCCATGCCCCTACCATCCAGGCGCCTTCGATCTGGAAGCCTGCTAAATCGGTCTGCCACTCTGGATGCCTAGTAAGAACTCCCGCCACATGAGTACGAAGTGTATCTTAAGAGTAAAGTAACTGTGAGTACCCGGACTGTATATGTCAAAAAAGACTGACCATAATGACCAAGATTACGAAGACATCTTAGCAGTCCGAGATGAAATTCGACATTGTCTGGGGATTCTTGTAATCGTAATTCCCAGCAACTCTGCGCTGACGTCCATCGTCCGGTACTTTCATGTTCGCGGATTTGGTGCTCCAAAGTTGGGGCCAATATAAGGGACGATATCCCTTCCATACCATCTGGCTCATCTAAATGAGCATAAATCTCATGAAGTTTTTCATAGTAGCCTGGCAGATCGCCTTCACCGGATTTTCGTTCCTTAAGTGTGATGATTTGTTGCTCGAAGTCCATTAGTGATCTGGCAAATGCTCTGCACTGGAAGGCAGCTTTCGCCATAAGACTTTGATCGATGTTGGCCAGGACGGAATCAAGACGTAGAAGCTGTTCTTGTAAGTCGACTGTGTAGCGATCCATTCGTTGCCGTTTATTATTATCAGGCTTCTTAGAGATTTCTTGTCGGACGATGCGAATCCATTTGTTTAAATGATCCAAGAGCATGAAAACGGCCTTGATCGGTAAGTACTACGGCAA
Organism: Stropharia rugosoannulata; assembly: GCA_028532985.1. NCBI lineage: Eukaryota > Fungi > Basidiomycota > Agaricomycetes > Agaricales > Strophariaceae > Stropharia > Stropharia rugosoannulata. The sequence continues at coordinate 3,436,800 of JANCIK010000002.1, read as the reverse complement.
TGAAATCATGGATCTGAGGACTTACCTGGGCGCTAAGCAGCTTCTTGTCGGATGTTGATGTGCTCTCCTTATCTACCTGGTCATTGAGTACTGTTATCAATTCCAGCCTGATGTCTTCTGCATCTTTCTCGTTCCCTGAGACAAGTACGTTGAGCACAAGATGTGGCAGAAGATGATGGGCGACGACGACATCCTTGTTGCGCACGGAGGAACGGAAGACGCCAAAAAGTTTCTGTGCGAGGGGACCTGACACTCTCGTTATAAGATATGTGGCCCAAAGTTGAATCCATTCACGATAAGTCGACTGAGTAGGATATATTGGATGTTGAACGGCTGGTAATGTACTCTGGTTCAGAGTAAATCGACCCTCCAGAAGAGGCGTAACGGTCTCCAACACATGCTTAGGAAGAGCATTCCACCTATGGCGCACCTTAATTGGTATAGAGGTCGTGTTATGGGCAGCTACAAGAGCGGGTGTAAATTGACATATTTTCAGCAATTCTTGGATGCTATATGCGAGGTGGCTTTGATACCTGATATCGCTGGTGGATCGAAAAGCACCGACGAGTAGATCTTGAATGAGATGAAGAGCGAAAAGTATAGCTTCACTTTCATCGGCATAGTTTTTCATGACTACCATACTTGTATTGTGGTATGGGATCTCCACACGGTCTGGATCCACAGCCCCTAAAACACCGATGCATTCAAAAGCGAGGAGACGTAGACTTTCAGTGCCGTCACCAATGTCACGACAAGCCAATGACGATAGACAGGCTAGAATTTGTCCAATACAGGGGTCAAATGAGTCGCCCGAGGTGACGCGGTGGATGTAATCTTTATGGCTGTACATCATGAATAACTTGAGCTCCCGCAAAGCTTGGTTTGCAACAGTAAGATTGTCGCTCATAGCTTGTTTAAGTATTCTCTGGAGCTCCTTTTCAGAAGGTTGCGATCCCCTCAATTCTTTAAGCTTTTCGTCCAGCGGCTGCAGTTCTTCAATGATGGAAAGGTCGATGATGTCCGATAAGTAGGATGCAATGCTTGTTCCCATAGTGCATATAATATATTCAAGAGCCTCGAAAGCGGTGTTACGTGCTTGAGTCGAAAAGGTTGACCATGAACTGACTATAGCGGCGCTCGTAGGTCCTAGATGAGGTCCTAGTTCTGATGATCCTAAAGTTGTCAGAAATATGAACCAGCTATTGAGTGTAGCCTCGGATAGTTCAGAAATGCCAACCATTGTTTGAAAGGTGGCCATGATCTAAAAGCAATGAACAATCAATCCTCATTTTTCTCGTGTCCCATTGTATGTATACCTGTGGCGAAACATGGTTGATCGTTGGACCAATCTGTTGTATGAGAGCACCCAGACTTCTGATTATCTTTCTCTTGGTGATCACGCTCTTCTTGCCTTGAACATCTTGCAGCATGTCATTGATGTCTGAAATAAGACCCAGCATGTATATTTTAAGGAATGCCCCCAGATCTGAATGTGCCGAGGCATCTCTTTTCCCCTGTATTAGAATTTGTTCGACCTTCTTCAATGCGATTATTCCCTGTTATTATATAATAAGTTTGGCGAATAAAAAGGAAATCCGAGTTCCTTACTTGCATAGCAACTTCATTGTTTTCGTCTCCCATTACTACTACCAATTCTGCAAGCAAAGGGACAACGCAACTTTTGACGACGCTTTGAACATCGATGGCCGAGCTGGTTGCGTCCATCAACACTTTAACCACGAAGTTCAAAGCTTTCGTTGTACCAGCTTGACTGGAAAGCAGGAATATATGCGCTAAGATTCCATGACAATGCTTCAGCAGTAATGTAGACGCCTTCGCTGACAGTGTCTTTGTTATAATATCCAGCACTCTTTGATCACAAGTGGCGAAGACCTCCGGGAGCGTGCGCGGCAGAGTTATGGTAATGAAGTCGGCAGGTGCGATAGACATAACATGACACACTTCACTAAGCAGGTCGGGCTGCGTTGGTAGGCGTTTGATGATGAATGGTGCTATCTGGTCTTGATATGGGTGAATGAGTTTGTAAGGCGCCATATGGTGATACCTCGCAATTGCTAGGACCTAAAAAGAAATGTATAAGCAAGGAATACACGTGGAATAGGAATCACTGACATGCATACTAGCAGATCCCTTGATGACTGGATTCTTTCTACCAAGCTGAGCAACTAGAAGACAAAGAACTTGACCTAGAATGCCGGGGTTGTTTATTCTTTGAGGGCAGGGTTATCATATAGTGTTGTTCATGGATGGTATATGTGGACGTACTTTCCCATGGCACCAACTGTAACGAGTAGCGTTTCTCTAACAGAGTTCTTCGCCATTTCGAAACACTGGTACAATCTTACGAAGATATGCTCCGCGTTGCGAATTCCAGCGTCGTTACTGAGACTGTACACTTGAACTAATGCCTTCAATGCATACCTGATAGTTATAGCATTAAAATAATGAAGGCACACTAGACAATAAAGACTTACCCAGCGCTAACCCGCACGTTACGATCCGCGTCGTTCAGTCCTTTAAACACCATATCTGCGACATCTGCGACAGTATTCATCGCTTCATTCTCGTTATGATGTTTCAATGCCTTGGACAGTGTATGGTACACTTGCTTGCGCAGCTCTACGGTGACCTCCTCTTCCGCGCCATGTAGCAGTGATATGAGAACAGGGAGATATGAACGCATGTTAAGCGAGTGGGCTGGACGCCTAGAAAGACAGTCGGTTGCATCACATTGAGCTAATAAGCACGGCAACTCTGCAATCTTTCTAATGAGAAATAAGCGTTTGGTTGCCCATACATCAAGAGCACGCCTGTTAACAGATCTTTGTAAGCTTTAACCTCAGAAAACAAGTAGTACATACCCTTCAAAACGGTTATTAAGCTCAAACAGCGCTCGTTGACTAATCTGTGACACCGATAAAGCGTCATCATCGTCCATCCATGCCAAAACATCGGGAACTATAATTTTCCCAATCAAATCTTGTACGCGCTCTGGCCATGTGTTTGGGGGAATCATAAGTCGCCCGTCAGCGGATTTTTGTTGATTAGTTAAGCTATCCAATGCAGCATTTGCAGTGTCGATCTCGGACACTAGCAAAGTCCTTTGTGGTGTGTCTTGGAGCGTCTCCAGCATCTCTTTCAAGGACTTTCGCAGTTCGGAATCCGTACGGGGAAGGACGTTGCGGAGGTATGCCCATAACATATCCTAAACAAAAGGTGGGCAATAGAACATCGAAGACGAAGGCGAAGTTACCTGGCAGTCCTCTCCTTGGTTGTTACTTTGCAAGCGATATACAGCAGAACGTGTTAGTCCATAAGATACAGGTAGATTTTCTGTTTGTAATATCTTTATGAGAGGTGGGTTGATGTATTCCCAATCGAGCTTCACCGTCGACTCCAGACGCATCCGTAGTACGCATTCCGGTAACCCTCCGATCAATTCTTCGTATTCTCGCATCTGACGAAGAGGTTTGGTGATTATCAAAAGATTCATTATTGAGCGCGCCCGTAATTTGAAGGTAGTAGAGCACGCAAGGCTCAGACAATAAAGAAAAACAGCTTTTGAGAGCTCAGCAGTCAATCGTACAGCGTCGGCTACGAATGATTGACTTTTCAGAGGTGGAGTAAGAACTTGGACGAGAAGGTCGATGATTAGAACGAGAAGTGAAGGGATCCGAAAGGATGGGACGATGATTTTCAATGGGTCTTGTCCTTGATCCTTGAACTAGTCAGCCTTAACTTGACCACTATAATCAAGAGCTACGATACCTGAGCTTCCGGTTTATGCCCCGTACTTGTTTTACTTTTCGAAGAGCTGACGCGCGGATTTTGGAATAAGGTTATAGAAGCGACATCCAGTGACGGACTCGTTGGAGAAATAAGTTCTGTGGTGTATCGTGAACAAATTGAACTATGGTAGATTAGATTCACGTTACCTTGCCCTGTGCAAATGCATTCGTGTAACATCATGCGTATCACCAGCCATGGCGGCCCTAATCCATCCCCTACGAGCGGCGAACATTCTCCAAGTCCTCGTAGGACTGAAACAACAGTAATCACAGCAATTTCTTTCATGTGAGCAGGCGAACAACATCCTTCCTTGAAAGTGATTTCTTCTTCATTCCACACATCGAGAGCTAGGCAAAGGTCGAGCAATCTTGCAAAAAGCTTTTTCACAAGAGCCTCAGTGTCACTGAATACTCCGTCGACGCGTAAAAACACGCGTCTAATAACGTCGAGGGTTACTTCGGTCATCACTACCTTCTCCTCCATCGCGTCCCATGCGACAATCTCAGGCAAGGGAAATGGTCCAAGCAGATGGTCTGTTAACCCGTCTACGATGGTGATCCAGGTTTCTCTGCTGTCAGTAACGCGTGGACAATCATCTCCAAGGTATTTGCTGATAAGGGAACGCAAAAAATTGAGAAACTCGGCTGGGGTGGCATTGTTGCTTGTGCCATTGAGTCCTGGAACCGGGAACGGGGTGGATGGAGGTATTGCACTCATTTTGAGTTTTCACGGTATAAGTCATCAAATTGAGGTCCAGGGCAGCATTCTGCAGCGTTGTTACGGAACCAAGGTTGCAATGGGTAGACAACTGTGGACAAACACATTAATTAGTTCCGTGAATTCCAGTTAATGAAAACGGCAATCATCACTAGATTCCCACGGTCGTAGTAGCTGAAGAAGCTGTATATTCAAGAAACGCTTACATACATGAAGACATACATACATGCAGACAAAATCAACGCAAGTACCTGTCAGTACTTATTTAAACTTTGCCTCCCGGCTGAGCTGACTCAATTACTCCGAAGTGACAATTACGCTGAATTCTTTTTAAAACTGGCGCAGTCTAAACAAATGCAGGGGAAAATTCATAAAGTCAAGGCTTGAATCTGCGCGTCTCCACCGAAATTTCGACTTTCTCCAAAACGCGCGGCAGATTGAAGTTGAAACTGTCATCAGTCAAAACGGCGTCCAACTGTTGACCCCGACAAAAGGCCAATCTGCTATCTTGCTTACTCTGGTCTTTCTGCACGAGGACTATCTTCTGAAGCCTTCTGAAGCCTTTGTTGCTTAACATCTTGTCCAATTGATTCCACCATGGCAGACTGAACGCAACATTATGTCGCCAGTTCGTACAAAGGTATATTGTCATGAGGTTGCTATCTGACTCCCGTATATCCAGAATTCGATGAACAGAGGTGGTTATGCCCTGAGGCGTTGGTACAAATTCGAGATGTAGAATGCGTAATGAGGGTAATAATTCCAGTTGTAGGGCTCTTGCCCTCTCCTCATTACCTAACAAAAGGAACATCAACCAATGCCGCTTTCTAATGGCATTGTACTTTACCAGATATTGCCCTATCCCAAGAAATCTTTATCACTTGTAAGTTCCGAGCGGCTTGCTGGATCACAGGCCACAGGCCGTCCTCATTGTCATACCAGTTGCCAAAATCTACTGCTATTTGTCGAAGACCACTGAATGCATTTCTTTTGATCCACAACAATGACATTTGCTTGATGGTAAATGAGGTGGTCAATTCCAGATATTCAAGTCCAGAAGAAAGATAATCCGATTCATTCTGATATTCTGCACCGATTTGAGGAAACGGTCCAATGACTGGAATGACCGAGAGGGATCCTAAGCGTACATCTACGTCGTGGAGGATAATTTCCTTCAGTCGTTTTGGACAATCCAGTAAGGTCCTTGAGGGGATTCCGCTCATTTGGCGAATCTCCAAGCGCCTAAGTGAAGAAGAGCACATAGTATTTCTGACCGCTGAAGCTGTATTGCGGTGCAAACTTCCCCACGTTGACACAGCAGTACCACCTTGAAAAATGATGTTTTGCAAGGAAACGAAATACCCTATCACGTCCACCAAGAGAGAATTCTTGGTTGTCCAAAATCCCGTGAAGAGCGTCGATGGAATGAGCAAACCGACACCTCTTGCTTTAGGTTGCCCGGCTTGCAGAACCAAGGTACGCACGGTAAGGCCGATATTAGGGTTACACGCCAAAATAGTCTGCAGACGAGCTGTTCGAGACGTCACATATTCTGGGCTCATAGAGAGTTGAGTTTGGCCTATTTCGATCTTCGAGAAGATATGATGGATGGTGCGTGAGTAGAAAGCATGGCAAACCAGAGCGCAGCTATGTAAAGGATGTTGTTTAACTGTGCTTGCGTCGGCATAGTCGATGGCTACTTCATCAACAATGACATTGATTATGTCCTGTGGAACGCATAGTTCTCTGCTAGCAAAAGACTGCCTATCCATACCAAATGGTCAGTTCTTGAAGCTTGAAGACTTTTTTGGAACTCGAGGTTCAACTTCAACTCTGGAGTCCGAGATCGATACAATATGAACTATGGGCGCCGATGAGTATCAACGATGGCTAGCCAGATTTCATAAGTACTAGGAAATATATTTTCTCACATAAGTTCAACTAATAGAGGTCTTCGAATAAACTCAGAGCGAAGACGAAACGGCTCAAGGACGACAAAGAGCTAGTGGGTGATATAAGCAAGATATAAGGTTGATAATGGCTAAGCGCTTTAAGGTCCAAATTGCCCATCATTGGAGTCACAATAGATGGAAGGTATCTTTATAGCTGCGAGCTATATATACATATAGTATGGGGGGGGGGGGTGCTGATTCAGAGAGGCCAGGCTGGAGGTTCGAGGAAAAGCCAAGAGTCCACAACAGGCGTCATCGACACGGGGGTAACGGGCCGATAGACATTGCACCCGCCCCACAAAACGTGAGTGAGATAATTGAACTTGGTGCCTCCTTCTTCCTGAATACCTTAATCAACTGACCACCCGGCAGGCTAATGGAAATGGCCGGGATGCGTCTGTTATCGTCTTTCCGTACCTTTCCCTCCTCTCTTGCTCACAAACACGCATTTGGCATCTCATCTCCTTACTATCTTCAACTGCCAACCTTACATCGCAGAATGGCTAGCTCACAAGTATCTGTGGTCAGTGTAGCGAATCATATGGCTGCCTTGCGATCCTTACTCTCTAATAGTTTGGTTTAAAAGACTCAAGTTTGATTAAATTTCAAGGCTTCATCGACGGGAAGTGGGTAGACGCCAAAGATGGGGAAAGTATCGTTGTGACTAGTGCATTATCTTGTTCTTCAAACCATCTGCTGCACTTCTGACCTCCCCTTCCCCCCAAAGATCCATTCAACAACGAAGAGCTGGGAACAGTCCCGGAAATGGGATTAGCCGAAACCAAAGAAGCCATTGACGCTGCAGCCAGGGCTTTCCCAGCATGGAGTACAACCACGGCCAAGGTTTGGAAGGGCTCTTCACAGAGACCGTTGTCTCTGACATCTTATCTAGCACCGTCATGACTTGCTATTGAAGTTCTTTCGACTAATGCAGGAGCACCATGATGACCTTGGCCGGCTCATTGTATGGATAGTTCTCCTCTGACGTCATATATAGCTCAATACCTTCTTTGAATAGACCTTGGAAAATGGCAAGCCTCTCGCCGAGGGAAAGGTGCCGATATCGTTTTACGCGTAGCTTGACCAGACTTACCGGAAATCTAGGGTGAAAATACATACAGCGCTTCATTCTTTGAGGTAAGTTTTTGTTGGATTTGAAGTGTCCAGTCTCCTGATGAGTGCTACCTGACAAAAATAGTGGTTTGGTGTGTGGCGAATCACGTATAACAATGAGCCGCTCAACTAACTCATGACCTTTTTCTCGACCAGCCGAAGAAGCCGTTCGCACTTATGGAGGTAAGGCAAGGTTTTGTTTCTATCCAGGGCAGAAAAATAATGCTATAAACAGAACAAATACCATGCGCTCTTCCGGGAACGCGCAATCTAGTCATTAAACAGCCTATTGGTATGTTTTTCACGAGATTATCGTCGTGAAATAAGCTAAGAATTTATTTCTAGGTGTCGTGTCAGTTTTTACCTAAGGTTATAAAAAAAGGTCACTAAATTATGTGATAGCTCAATTTTGACTCCGTGGAATTTCCCTTCCGCTATGATAACCCGCAAACTCGCCGCTGCCCTCGCTGCTGGATGCACAGCCGTCATCAAACCACCTCCCGAGACACCTTTCTCCGCACTCGCGTTAGCTGAGGTTCGACTATATATTAAGCAGAGCGTGAGCATGACACTAACATCGCTCCAATAGCTTTCCATTCGCGCCGGCATACCACCTGGTGTCATTAACATGGTCACTACTCAGAAGAATGTCATCGAAGTGGGCAAGGAGATGTGCCAGAACAAGATCGTCAAAAAAGTCAGCTTTACGGGATCAACTCCCGTTGCAAAATTGCTCTACGGACTCTCGGCCTCCTCTCTAAAAAAGTTTTAAATTCAACTATGGCCTTCAGCTGACGTACTGATTTGTCTCTTTAGAGTATCTCTTGAGGCAGGCGGTAACGCTCCTTTTATTGTCTTCGACGACGCGAACATTGACGAGGCTGTTGATGGTAGTTAATTCACTTCAACCTTGCAGCTCTTTGGTTCATTCCCTTTTTAGCCGCGATTCTGTGCAAGTTCCGTGGCAGCGGCCAAACGTGCGTATGCGCGAATCGTATCTACGTCCAATCGTCCATATATGCCGACTTTGCATCACGCCTCGCCGAGCGCGTCTCCAAATTCAAACTCGGAAATGGACTTGAAGAGGGCACGTAAGTTACCACGACGCTCATCTACCACAACACGCCCGCTGAATTCCATTTTTACAGCACACACGGCCCTCTCATTCATGCGCGGGCAATTGAAAAGGTCGAAAGACACGTGAACGACGCGGTCGAGCGAGGCGCACAGATCCTCGTCGGCGGCAAAGCCGTGCCCAATAGCACTTTCTTCGAGCCGACGGTGCTCGCGGATGTGCCCGTGGAGGCAGCGATCAACACCGAGGAGACCTTCGGGCCCCTTGCTGCGCTGTGCAAGTTCGAGACTGAGGAAGAGGTCCTACGCCTCGCGAACAGCACTGATGTCGGCCTTGCGGGCTACTTCTTCTCGCGCGACGTTGGCCGCGTGTGGCGCGTGGCGGAGAAGCTCGAGGTAGGTATGGTGGGCGCCAATGCCGGTATCATCAGCCAGGCGGTTATTCCGTTCGGAGGAGTCAAGGAGAGTGGGTTAGGACGAGAAGGAGGGCCGCATGGAATTGAGGAGTACATGAACACCAAGCTGATTGTATTTGGGGGGCTTGGTGTTTGAAGAAGCCCCTTGTTTTGTACATGTATTCTTGTAACATCAGGCTGTTTGCGAACTGTACTGGCCGAATATGTACTTATAACCTGTCGTCGGTTTGCCATTACTCTGTCTTTGCGAATATATATATATATATATATATATATATTGCGCTGCATTTTTTTGGTCATTGTCTGCCCGTCTGAATCAAGTGAACTACATCGTGACTTAGCAGAAGGTACTGATTATGTAGGCGCAAATTGAAATCTGTCTGGTGGGCCATCCGTCAATTTTATGCTTTTTATTCAGCACTCGTCAGATATTAGACAGCATCAATCTCAAAAAAGGAACAAAATGAAATCAAAGCTTTGATTGATACCCAACTGCCCGCTCCTCTTTGACATCGTTGACAAGTGTCCCGATACCATTTCCAAGCCATACACTCATTTTATCGCCATCCTTGAGATACCGAGGTGGGTTCCTTACAAATCCAACTCCCTTGGGTGTACCTGTCAGAATAATTGTACCAGGTTCGAGTGTCGTGCCTTGCGACAGAAAAGATACGGTTTGGCGAACGTTAAAGATCTGCTCACTATGTTGACGGACGGTGTTAACGCGGTAATGCGCGACGGCTTTATAGACAACATTGCTTACGCTGTAGTACCATCCTGGACCGTAACGCCGTTCACGACGGTTTTAAGTAGGATCTGCTGTGGGTTGGTAATGATATTGTTTGAGACCAAACAGGGACCAAGAGGATTAGTGTTATCTGCCAGTTATGGGTCAGTTTTCTTCGTGGTTATACGACCCCTGCTGCCTACCAAAGCCTTTGGAGAAGCCCCATTGGGAGACAGCGAGTTGATGTTTGCGGAAGGACACCTGTGCACCATTCGTCAGCTTTTATTACATGCAAGCGATAAGGTACGGAATACGTGCATCATTCGCTCCCGTGTATCCTAGAACATAATCCAGCGCCTGGGCCTCGCTGACATCTTTAGCCGCCTTGCCAATGACAATGACAAGCTCGACTTCGTAGTCGGGCAGATGATCCTTGGGGGGTTGTGCGACCCGTGGAATCACGACAGTCGCGAGGGGTCCGATGAGGGAAGTAAGCGGTTTGTAAAAGAGGATAGGAAACGCGGGCTTGGTCATTTTCGCCTCCGCCTATATGTGCAAAATATGTGAATGAACGCATCCAGAGCACAATGGTGGCACCCACTGCATGGTCGGAATAGTTGAGCCCGAGGCAGCGCACGACCTTGATCTCGTCATTTTCCAGAGGCGCAAGGAGCTTGGAGACGGTCAACACGGTCTTAGTGACCTGCGCCGCGGGGTCCAATGTGGACCCGACGATTTCAAACGCTTTAATCGGTCTTCCTTCCGCCGCCGCGAGGCCGACTGCAGTTGCTCAGCATGTAGTGGCGCGGTGAAATGGTATATGGTGCCTACCATCAAGTCCCGCATCGACTGGCTGGCCGATGTGCACACGCGACGTTTCGGCAGCCACGAAACGGATAAGTCGGGTCCATTGCTGTCTCATACATGATTACAGTGAGTCAAGCGCCGGCCAAGGCAAAAGTCGGACGAGACCATGTACCGTTTTGATGGGTGCCATATCTTAGAGTTGCAGCAACAGCGCTGGCGGTGTGTGGTCAGGGTGCTGAGGAACGGTGGAAAAGAGATGGAAATAAAGACACGCTCGTCCGCTTCCGCAATGAACAAAAATAACGCATTCTCAAGACCTGGTTGGGTGCCAATGGCGGTCTTGTCCAACGAATTATCGCGTCACCATGCCGTCGCGCGCCGCGGGCCGGTCTTGTACTCTGAGTCACATGACCTGGGAAACGCATAGCCCACGCGCCGCCCGTTTGACCCTGAATTTCGAACCATTCTTGGGCGCATCGTCTTGCCTTTCTCCTTCCCTCCATTTATACCCGCGCACGCCTTGGGCCTCTGCGCATTTGTCCCCCCCCACGCTTTTCAATATGCCGCTTGCGGACACCATGGACGCTACGCGCGCGACCTTGCAGAGTGCGCTCGATGACGTCTGTCACGTTCCCTACTTCAACCATCCGTGCATATGCTGATGCGCTTTCTGTTCTTGCCTTAAACTGTCATAGCTTATTTCACCACGCTCGTCGTCTAAGGCACAGCTGAGGGCCCTGCAAAGCATCGAAAGAAGTCTCAGCCAAGCGCTTTTTGTTACCACAAACGACTCCGAGGCCAAATTCTGTTTCACGACGCTTCAGTACACTTTTGAATGTAACGGTGCGTAGGCTATAAATTACTTACGTCGGCAGCTCATCCTAAATGGGAATTAACAGTGCCCGCGCATCTTGTTGCCTGGATTATAAAGTCGACAGCAAGACTTGACTCAGCGATTCATAAAAGCGCAACCGACGGTGAGTATAAAATATATAGCCATGGACACTGAGGCTCACTCTCCTTAAGCCTCTACTGGTCAAGGCCCTGATGTACAAGAATTTGTATCCCAGTTAATTCTGTCCCTGTCGCTTATCCAGGGCATTGCGCTTAATCATGAATCGAGCAAGATTTACCTGGGAAGAAGGCCCACTCTCGAGGTAATGCCATACTAATGCCTTGTGGAACTATACTGAGCAGTATATTAGACACTACTAGATCTTCTCCTCATCTCCCGCCATTTATCCAACCAACAAACCGCATCTGAGGCTAAGGATAAATCTACCCCGGGTTCCCCACACTTATCCTCAATTGTCATCGACACCTTGCTGTGTATACTGGTTGATTCATCTACGGCACTACGCGCCTTTGAGAGTGCAAGCGGCGTTCAAGCAGTAGTCAAAATCCTCAAACGAGCTGGTACACCGCGCGAAGTCCGGTATGTTCAATTGCTTGCTCCGCAAATCAAAATCGCCCCTAACTCGCATTGCGTCATAGTATGAAGTGCCTTGAGTTCCTATATTTCTATTTATTAGACGAGACCCCCGCGTCATCTCCGGAAAGAGCTTATGTCGCTGATCTCATATCGCCTCACCCTTCTCCGCCACCGACAGCACCTGCTACGCCAATCCGTCCAAATAAGCCCTACCTCTCAAGCGGACCAAAGTTCCCTTCGTCGCGCTATGGTTCGTCGACATACGCGTTTTCAACATCAACGGCGAGCACGGCGCCGTTGTCAGTATCAAGCTCGTCAACATCCTCTTCAAGGTCTACGTCAAGCAGTTCAATCAAATCGTTCTCCTCTACATCGTCAAACGCGTCGGGCTCCACTGCGGCATCGTCACTATCAGCATCACCGGTTAAGGACTCAAATCTCCCTTCGCCCACGCTCGACACGTCACCAGTGAAGCGCGCGGCAACGCCTGGGCATCAAAGGCACCGCATGCCTCCCGTAACACCATCAACTGCATCGTCTTTTTCATCTGCTGCCAGATTCCCGCATCTGAAAACGACAATGATGTTAAAGAAGGAAGTAGACTTTACGCCTGAGAGCCCAAGGAAGCCGACGGCTCTTAGGTTGGCACCGCGACGGAGCCATGAGAAAAGCATGTCTATGTCCAGCCCTTCGACAATTTCTAGGACGAGCTCGCTCGCACATTCACGTTCGCGATCGCAAGCTAGCATACTGGAAGGGATAAGCGATGATTCCATGAGCAGTCCGCGCGAAGCCGGTACTCCGCAAAAGCTATATACTCGAAGACAAGAAGATGGTGAGAAGAGGAAGACGACGGAGGAAAAGAAGGAGCTGCTGGGCACGCTGCTCGGAAACGTGGACGCACTAGTGGAAGGCGTGCGCAAGGCGGGCATCTGGGGGTTGCCTGAGTGAGTGATCCGTTTTGTTATTTCTTGTGGGGTCCAGGTTGCTGTTAAGTTATTTTGCTGTCGAGTATTTTCGCTGTCTGTCTCTGTTCTTGTTATCGCATATTGCTATCGTTGTTGTTGTCATCGTTCAATTTTAGCATTTTTTTTCTATGTCTCACTGCGCGAAGGGAGAAAAGAGAAAATATCTGAGAAGAATATGGCCTTCCTCGCAAGTATATCATTACATCCGCATAGTATCTTGTCTCTCCGAGTCGCCTGTGTCTATGACCGGCTCAATCTGCCCACGTTGTCCACCGGCGGAGCACCCCATACTATTGTCTTCCCAGCAGGATCCAGTAGCCATGGCAGGCGCGGCCCGAGTTGTTGCAGTATGCCTCGCGGCGCAGAGCTTGGTGCCGTTGTCCTCTGCTCCTCCGACACAAGATTCAAAACAGCTGCTGCAACGTTAGGCGCCGTAGGGGCAGGGGGCGGCACGACTTCCTTCGGCGGAGGCATCACGAGTGCGGCGGTCGTTCCCGGTGCGGCAAGCGCCTGCGCCTCCTCGTCGACGTCGTCGAAGACGTCCTGGCGCACGGCGCTGATTGAGTATGCCCATACGCCAACAGCAAATATGCCGAGCCCGAGCCCGACGATGGCGTTCTTGAGGCGATATGGCTCGCGCGCGCGCTTGAGCCCAGGGGACATGCTCTGCAGACGCGGTCAGCGGGAGGGCGTGGATGAACGGGGCAGGGCGGGACGTACGCCGGCGACAGGCCGGTAAGACTTCTGGGCCTCTCTTCTGTCAATGTACTGAGACATAATTATTGGGTGCTGGGCACTGGGCAGACGGGGTGCAGGTGCGCAGGAGTTGCTGACTCTCTTTGAGGACTCTGAAAGAAGAGGTGCCGCGTGGGGAATGCTCAGTGCTCCACGTGATAAGGAAAAGATTTGGCGCGTTTTATTTGCTTAAAAGTTAATGCGTTTTTTGGAATCTGAATCGTCGGTCGTCTCTATTAGATACCCGTTAAACATGGCCCCATCAGCATCCTCATCTAAGAGCGTGAGTCCTACACCGCAGGTCGAGGACAAAAAGGAGCGCAAGAGGAAAAGGAAAGAGCGGGAGGCCGCTGAGGCTGCAGCTGCTGTCGAAGAAACCGAGGCGGAGGCCAAGGACCAGGAGATGGAGAGTGGCGACGCCAAAGAGGAAGAAGACGCACATGATGAAGAGATTCCTGTGCTTTCACATGCTGAACGTCGGCGACGAAAGAAGGAGGCCAAGCTAGCTGCACAGCTGAAGAAGGAGACGGAGAACGCGGAGGGCGATACCATAGAAGGCTCACCTGTGAAGAAGCGCAAGCTAAAAGACGGTTCAGCGAAAACTATAGAGCCCATTAAGCGCCAGAACTCTGTATGGGTGGGCAACTTGTCATTCAAAACACAACAGGAAGATCTGCGGCGCTTCTTCATCGACGTCTCTGGCATCACAAGGATAAACATGCCTATGAAGGCGCCCTCCGGTCCCGGGAAGAAACCTGAAAATCGGGGGTACGTTTGGTCATCTCTGTGCAAACGAACTCTCCACTTAGTCTTGTTAGGTTTGCGTATGTTGACTTTGCTACGGTGGAAGCAAAAACGGCAGCGATCGCCCTCTCAGAAAGCCCTCTACTGGGTCGCAAACTCCTCATTAAAGATGGTGGGAAGTCCATTACATTTTTCATTCTCGATATTTAATTCTTTAAATTAGGTGACAGTTTTGAGGGGCGTCCAGCTACTGCAGCGGGTGCCGAGCTTACCTTGACCGACCCCGCTCTCGCCCATAGAATCCATTCCAAAACCGCCCAGAAAATCCTCAAGGCACAAAAGCAGCCTGCTGCGCCGACACTCTTCATAGGAAACCTGGGTTTTGAGACAACCGAAGAGAGTATACGGCAGTTATTGACAGCACATAAACCCGGTAATAAAAAGGGAAAGAGTGCACCACCTCTTTTTCCCAAGTCCGAGGATGAAGCGGATAAGGAGGATAAGGGGAAGCAGGATGATGAAGATACTGCACCCAAAGAGTCCCCCGAGAAAAATGAGTCTCTGGACGATTGGATAAGGCAAGTGCGAATGGGCACATTTGAAGACTCCGGAATGTGTAAGGGGTATGTCCACATTTCACAATACCCTTCTGACCTTATTCACACATACCATTCATAGCTTCGCCTTTGTCGATTTCACTTCAGTCGAGCACGCCACGGCTGCGCTCATAAATCCTAAAAACCATCACCTGAATGGGCGCAACTTGCTTGTAGAGTATGCAAGCCCCGACGCGGTGCGTCGTGGCCAATACAAAGTGCGACCGCCTGGCGAACGCGCTGCCAACCAGGGGAAAAAGCGCCCACAGCGTGCTGAGCGCCTTCTGGCGCGCGCTGCCGCGCGCGGTGAAGTTCCTGCGGTCTCCCCGTCCGCAGGGGCTGACACTGAGGGCGTAGAAGCTGATGGGGAAGCGGTTCCTGAACGCCCCAAGCGCTCATGGGAGCACAAGGAGGTGAAGCAGGGAGAGGCGGTCAGGCATAAAGGACCTAGGTCAAGGCCCAAGCCTGGTGCTGCCCTTGCCCTCGCAAAGAGGGAAAGTGTGGCCATTGTGGCAAGCGAGGGAAAGAAGGTTATTTTCTGAGGCAGGATTCTTATCCCAACCGTGTTGTCCAATATTTCATATGTCTGTATTTTTCTCTGGCTTATCTTTTCTATAAGGATAGGTTTGACGTACCTCTACCATGATTCAGTCGCAGTCATTGTTTCTATGGCTGTAATTAATCGGAGGAGGCTAGTGAGTGGGATAACCCTTTGCTCGACTTTTTCTGTCGGTGTCGCTTCTATATCTTTCTTCACTCTAAAGAGCCAATCCCTCTGCGGTATCGGGCATCGGACTGCGTCAAAATTGGACGACGACGACCTCTAAGAGCATTTGCCTACCCCGTCATGCTCCGCTTATTCCAATCCCATCCCCGCCTATCTACTCCAGAGATTCATGGATTCATCGCTATTGGATGTAACATCCCTTCTTCAAGGAGTCGATTGGCAACCCTCAGGTTCACTTTGAGCAACGTCAGGCTATATTTGCCAGACAAGGCTCTATTGGTGGCAGGCCTCCATTCCTACTATGCGACGTAACTGCGATATCACCGCCGTCCCGCGTACCTCTGGCAATTGAACAAAAGATAACCACATTTGTGTTGTCTTAACTTTACCATCCTGCGCGGAACAAAGCCTATTGGGCTCTGACATTCCAGGTGCCCCCAGATTAAGCCCAGTCGTGCCTCGTCGCAGGGTGCTGGTAGAATCTGCCATTACTTACTGCCGAAGTTCATGTTTGGTCGGCCCAGGAGAATGGCTGAGAGTGCACGCTATTGTAGCTGTGGATGTGCGCCCCGAGTCCCGTGGCTAGACCGGGGCCGGAGCACTCCTGGATTCACGATCAAGCTTTCTTCGTCCCATCCTCTATGCGCGGCACGCCGTGTGATGCATGCTGAACGGCGCACGAGGGAGCTATTTCGTACCTGTGAATGTACTCTGTGGAGCCAATCCATCTGGCGTTTGCGCTTAGCAGAGTCTGGATTGTAGAAGCGTTGAGGTGTGTTGCTGCTATCGTATGCAAAGCAGCTATGCGAGATGTGGGTATTGACTTTGGCGGAGGGCTGGGTAGTAATAGTAGACGCCTATGGGCGCGCAGAAGCAGACTACGTGCGTCATGACCGCGTCATACAGGCAAATAGATGGACGAGAAGCACGGCGGGACGTATATGATTTGGGAGTCTGGAAGTGCGCCGTCAACATGCGCGTAGATACGTGCGCCTTTTCCGCCGGTGCTTGGCGCTAAAGCCATTCGGCTGCTATGGGCAACAACATTGATGGTTGATGGAAAATATACATGCTATGTTCAGGAAATTGCAGGGTCTGCTTGTGCGTGCCTGCGAGGTAGTATACAGAACCTGACAGGACTTTTATGACCCGTTCTTATTCGAAGGAAACGGGAGAGAAGGAGAAGTGGATTCTTAGTGGAAAGCCTGGATGTCGGCCGGGTGGGGAACGGATCAAACTTGCACGTGGACATGGGATATACTGTTGCCTAGATTAGGCAATACATAGCAAGTGGGCAATACATAGCAAGTGATTGCCAGGCTTGGCGCTCAGAGTGCCGCTCATGCCATGCGCGCAAAGTTGGATGGAAAAAGCTACATATATTGACACGCTTAGTCTAAATGAGGCGTAGAAAGTTGTAAGGAGAATGCGTATACATTTTGGACAGGAAGAAGGTGAATTAGGCCGTATAGAGCGCTGTGAAAACACGTCTGTCTGCTCCACAAATACTTGGACAGCAGGTCTGGGCTTGTCTTTTGACGGTATCAAGAAATGAAGTAAATATTAAGGCTACGAAATCCACGCTCAGGTCTGCTGTCAGCTGCTGTCAGTCGGAGGAAGGAGATGGCGTATAGGACATATACAGCATTAACCGCACTCGTCTTCGTTTTTCGTTTGTACGGCTCATGAGACCTTGCACCATATATATTCGCTAGTGTAGATCGACCTCTGTGTGGGGTCTAGATTGTCAGTACGACTTTTATTTTGCTAGCCGTAATGCACAGACTCCACTTTATGGAGCTCTACTGGAGGGGGCGCTACTATTTTAGGGAAGTCACTGTGTACGATTACCCCAGATAGCTCTCCACATTACTACCGGGGTGGATCGAGACATTTACAACACGAACTGGGCGAAAAGCGCATGGTGCACACCCACGTCTGTAATGGAGCATGGCGCGCAGTGCAGTCACAGCGGAAAAATCTGCGCTGAATCTGCAGGGAGCGCTCTAGGCCTCGGTGGACACCGTTTATCCGCCCGCAGCTGTCGATCGATGAGTACCAGCCGAGGTGCATGAGTTGCTTCAGGTTGCTTCGCCTGCTCGGTTCATGATAATGTACGATGTTGCAACAGTCCTAGAAGACCGCAGGACCAACGGCATGGTAGCTGCTTCCAGCGACCATTGGCGCGATCGACACGAGATCAGCGAAAGCATATCTACCACGCGCAGCCATTGGTTAATCAGGGCATAAAGCCGGGGTCGCGTTTGTGCTATTTTGTCTTTGTCCATCTCGACCGCTCTGGAGCGGTTGTGTGAGTGTAATAGTGTGCTGGGGATGCTGTAATAGCATCTGATGACCGTGCTGTTGATGGACGGCTTTGAGATGAATGAATGCGCTGTAAGAGTAATGACAACTGCGGGAGTCGTGCCACAGCAGCTGGTTGGCTGTTGGTTGGCGATTACGGGTCCTTGTGCGCTTGATACATATATATTATGCCTGTGCAATCAAGCTAAAGTAGCAAGCACAACGTGTTTTGGACAATGTCTAGATCTCAGCTCCAGCTTTAATTGACTGTCCAAGAGCTTCAGAGACCGACAGAGCGCAGAAAGTACAGCCAAAGAACATGCACGGGTGACAGTCTGAATTCTTCTTCTATTCAGCAGTATGTAATAGCCCCTGTTCGAGCCGTTCGCTATGTCTGTGTTGCGTCTTGGACAAATCTCTTTCAGAATAGCCACTCAACTATGTTTCGACATGCCTAATGCCGGTCTCCCAAGGGGTGAATCGAGGCGTATAAATAGCCACAAGCAGAATGCGATTGGTGGGGCTTATAGGATGCCCCTTGGCCTGATTACGATAGGTAGCAAGGTTACCAGGATCCCAGATGCGGGCGAGCAGGTGCTCCGAGCGAATGGGGGGCAGAGGTGAGAGATGGATAGCATATGGAATGAAACCTGACATTTAAAATAAGTAACTGGCCAGACTTGCCTCGCCCGTGACCGACCTCAGCTCGATCAAAATTTCTCTTTTGCTTATAAGTACATCGCCCCGGCTCCCTGGCCATCTTTCTCGCAAAACATGGCTCGCACGCACGAACGTTCTCCAGAACCCGACCTCACTCGCCCCAAGAAGATAAAGACGTCGCATGTCTCACGCGCCGATTCCGACCTCCCAGCCCAGTACCCCACCCCGCCCAGCGACGGGAACATCGAGGCCCTCATCATGTCCAAGGATCCGACGCCCCACTTTTCAAACGGTTTGTTCGAGCACAACAACGTCGTGCGCCTGAACAGTGCGTACAATGAGAGCACGCCGTTCAAGTACGCCGTCGTCGAGAAGCTCTTCCAGGAGGACCTGTTGCGGTCGGTCAAGGACGAATGTTTGAGTGAGCTTAGTTTCACAGAGAAAGAGACCGACATTTACAAGGTATTGTCTCTTTCTCGTGTGTCGAACGCCGCTGTCGATTTCGTGCAAATTTGAACCCAATGTTCATCCATTCGTTGCGCAGGTCAACCAAACGGGCGATTTGGCTTCCCTCAACTATCTCACACCCGACCAAATTGCCCGCCTCCCGTCTCTCCTCTCCCTCAGAGATGCGCTCTACTCACCTAAGTTCCGTGAGTTTCTACGATCTGTCACAGGCTGCGGCCCGCTTTCTGGAAAAAAGCAGGACATGTCTGTGAACTCGTACACGCGCGGTTGTCATCTCCTTAATCATGACGATGTCATCGGCACACGACGGGTGTCCTATATCCTCTACATGCCACTGCCGCACTACCAACTATGGAATAAAGACTGGGGAGGCGCATTGGAACTCTATCCCGTTAAGATCAACGAAGACGGCCAACCAGAACCCGAGTCGATGCCCTCGAAAGCTATCCCCCCGAGTTGGAACCAGTTCATTTTCTTCGAGGTACAGCCCGGCAAGTCGTTCCATTCCGTCGAGGAAGTTGTCGTTGGCGGGGAAGGTGAGGATGGCAGGGCGCGACTGAGCATCAGTGGCTGGTTCCACTCAGCTCAGGAAGGCGAAGAAGGTTACGTCCCCGAAGCTGCTGCTGCAGAGGAAGTAAAAAGCTCGCGCGAGCAACTCGTACGTCATTCTGCTACCTTATCAAAATGCTATATTGATTATTATCTAGACATCCACCTCCACCATATTCAAATCGTATCCGGCGGGCGACGATGAAATTTTGCCCCATAGTGAACTCTCGGAGGACCATGTCGCGTTTCTCACAGAATTCCTGAACCCGGTTTATCTCCAAAAAAGAACGATGAACGCTCTAGCAGCACGTTTTGTTGAAGAATCGTCACTGGAACTTCATTCGTTCCTCAATACTCCTCTCGCTGAAGCCCTCGAACCCCGCCTGCGCGATTTAGATACTAAAGACGGGCTGGGCCAAGCTCGTGCGGGATGTATTCCCGCGCACACATGTGGAACGGCAGACAACTGGAAAATAAAGGGACCGCCTCACAAGTGGCGCTACTGTGTGCTCAAACCGCACGAAGAAGGCGGCCCTCGAGAGGCCGTCACTCCTCGTTATGCATCTTCAACGGACAGCATCATGCGCGGCCTGCAAGACGAGCTTTTCGCGAGTCCCGCTTTCCGTGCCTGGCTCGCGATCGTGTCGCGACTCATGCCCCTACGTCACGCAGTAGAGGCGCGCCGGTTCCGCCCAGGCCTGGACTACACGCTCGCCACTAGCGAAGAAAAAGAGGCGCGGCTGGACGTTGTGCTGGGCCTGACACCCCCCGCGCGCAGTAACGAGGCCGATCCGCGAGGCTGGCAAGCGGCGGAATGGGGTGGCTGGGAGGTAAGACTATCTCCGTCCGGAACCTTTATTGTATATGACTGATGTTTTGTTTTCGCTGCCTATCTAGTGTTACATGGCCCCGCATAACGAGGAAGATGACCCTGCTATTTATCGCTCAGGTAGCCGCAAGAAGTCGAAAGCGCCGGGTCCAGAAGAGGCCGAGTCTTCGACATCATCGGCGGCCGGCTCCCGAAAAGTGAAGGCTGAACATGGTTCGAGCGACTCAGAGGAGGCGCAAGCAGAGGCCATGGATGAGGAGGAGGACGAGGAGGAGGATAGCACACTCCTGGCGGTCCAACCGGGCTTTAACAGGCTGCTACTGGTACTTCGCGATGAGCGCGTGATGCGGTTCGTGAAGTACGTGTCGGCTGCTGCTGAGGGCTCACGCTGGGATGTGTGTGGTGAGTACGAGGTAGGCATGATGCAGGAGGCGGACGGCAGCGAAAGCGATTGATCACTTCGCCCCTCGTCTTGCGGGCTTCTTCTCTTTGTATCATTGCTCTCTATTGCACAATGCGTGCCACAAGTACATTATTCTCCAGCTATTCTTCCCATCGTTTTCTTCTCGATGATGCGGGTTTATAGGTTTTTAATCCACCTACCAAAATTAACTGAAAGTAGGCATCATTGTAGTTTGTCCTCGCTTAGTTTCTGCCTGTTACTCTTCTTCGCTTCCTTTGGCTCTTACAGTTGTTTGTAATGTAATATTATCCCGGAATACAAAAGTGTCAATCTTCTCTATTCTTTGTATCTCCCGAGCTCTCCTATTTTTTCAGTGATCACTCGAGCGTTCTGCAAGATCGACCAGAGTCGAGGTGGCACAAGGTAACATCCTTTTCATTTATTACTACCCACGAAATACGCATGGATACCCCAGGATTTGTATTTTCATTTCATGCCGCTTGACGATCTGTTACTTTTCTTGTACACCGACTGTAAACCCACGCACTAATAATCAAGTACTGATTGTGTATTACTCTGAATACTGAAGAAGCCTTCGGAGCCTGTGTATATAATAGCAGAAGATTTTTACATAGCTTGCCTGGGCACTAAACGCCTAAACTTAAACGGGTGTCGTGGGAATGATCTCTACTTCCAGAAAAGGCAAAGACGCGACAGTGCCTGGGAGTGGCAGTGCCGACGAGCGGCCACGCTTGGCCCCCGCGCCCTCGTCCAACTCATCGCGTGAGGACAGTTCAATCCGAAGCGATGACCGCCCTTGACCGCCGCCCCTCTCCGCGACCAGCAGGACCAAGCATCCCCCTAAGCATCCAGGAGGCGCGCTCCTTCGCAGACCAAACAAACAGACACGATCTGCAATGTATTTGAGGCTGCCGTGGTGCCTGCCATCGCACGGTGCAGGTTTACCCCTTCCTCTCTTTGTGTTGTTGTCCCTCTTTTTGGTTCTCCCTCCACCTGCGCTGCCTCTCTAGAGCGTATGCAATCACAGCACAGTAGACTTCACAAGTTCCTCGACTAAGCCTTTTATCTGGCGACATGCCTCTGCCTGGCTCGCCTGACCCTTGTCTATGGTGCAGTGGAGAAGCTCATGATCCAGTCGACAATGGCGCTTTGGGGTGCGTACAAGTTTTAATTAGTTGTATACATCTTGGCTGACTTTCAGGGTCCTTGAATGCGCATATAATTTGACTTTAGGTGCTAGATGTGTGCAAGCGTGAGCACCTATTGTAATGACTTCTTAGAAAAGAGGTATTGATCAATCTAGTCAGAGGACTTCGCAAATGGGTTCCTCTTGTACTTGTAAAGAACTCGAGTCGTGATTTATATTCTCCGCCGTTCATAAAATTATTGTTAGTCACCCTTCATTCTGTTTCAATTTGGTATGTCCTCAACTCATTCACCGAACATCTCTTCTGACCATATTATGTACCGGTAATCAGTCGAGGGTATCGGTATGTCTACTCTTCATCAGCCCAAATAATTAGATCCCCATGACTGACTGACTGAGTCTCGCAGTTGCTACTGTATACCTGTATGCGATGACTTCGCGTCTCTGACAGGATCTGTACTGATTTTGTCTCTAGGCTCGGTAACATTGATTTGAAGGACAAGGCATTGTCGGAGGTAGGCTTCATTCAGTAGCACCCAAATTATACATCTCTAATATCATTTCATGCAGGACCTCCAAATTGCGAACATATCTGTCTCTGCAGGGTTGGACATAATTATTTGCGTTATGACATCGGGTGACTCGGGTAAATCCTGCAAGGTCATACAACCCGGAATAATCAATGTAATCTGCTACATTTGGTGCCATATTACTAAAACATTACAGCATGTCTTGTAAGGGCCTTGTCCTAACACCTGAAAGTCTCAAATTTGGAACAGTTTATTTATAATACCGTCTGGTAGTTATATAGTAGTACACAAACCACGACACTCTCATGATGAATTATATGGTGCGATTATCCCTACATCAAAAAATACTCTGGCAGACCTCATTTAAGACGTTATATTCATCCGACTTTATGACTGCTAGCTATAATGCTCAGCGTAATTATGATTAGTTATAACGTGATATTTTTTATAATAAAGATTGTAAGTTTGTTTCCCAACGTTTCAGAAATATAGGTATGCTTAGACTAGAGAACATAATACAATTCCTTACCGGTTGGACAAGAGATTGCAATTCTTACTTATCTTGCAAAAAGATGTAGGTTTAATAACTAACGATAGAAGCCGTAACAATATCTCCAATATCCTGAGGATTATATTGATACGAGCTTTTGACTACTTATTGTTATTGTTTCTTTAACTGTTATGTGTTAATAAAGTAGGTTGTTTACGTTGAAGGTTGTAAGGTATGTGTGTCTGTTACGTTGTTATAATAAAGCTGGGTGTCTACTAAACATTGCAATAATAGGAGAGTGAGTGTTACTCCCTTGCCGAAATGGTTATTCATAATTGTCAGATTGCAAGGTTTGCTCTTGTGACGCATGGTTACAATAGTAAACACGGGCCTTTAAATACTACAACTAAATTATTCCCTCTCCCCAAGTAGATATAGATAGTTAGGGTCAGATGGCAGTCACAATCTCTCAAGTAGTCATACAATGCTTGAAATAGAGTAGGAAGTAAATATATTTATGACAATAAAGGGGCGGCAGAGACGTGGAATTGCAAGAGCTGTATATAAACATGTTAAAGACAAGTAGAAAATGAACTGCATATTCCAATTCAAACTTTACAAGAATTAAACTCGAGTACTATTATTTACGTCAAGTTACAGTCCTGGCGATATCTTACTTCACAAGGAAATGAAAGTGTCTATCTCAAGAAGAGCATGCCATATGCTTGCATTTGGCGCTCCCCGTTTATTTTTTTGTGCGCCTCCTCTTATGCGAATGAGTTGGAAGGGTAAAATCAATAGAGGGAAGCCGCAGACGACCAAAGAGGTCCGAGGTAGTAAAAGAAAATGGACACAGTGTTGTAGAATGTACGTCGCTCAAATGCCTTCCATGTGATAGGGTGTTGCCTTGCCAATAATCCTGCGATCGTCCATTGGCGCCTGCATAATCTTGGTCTGGGATAAAATCGCAAGAAATTAAGTGCCCCCCTGCAATTATCCTTCGAGCTGCGACAGACCCTCGAAATAGGGTAGCCGACTTAATACTCGAAAACTTAAACCAGTATACCTGATGCCCTCGTTCATTTGTACGAAGAACACGTTTTAGCGCTTTTGGGTGATCCTTGAGGTCCTCCTGCACTTCCTTAACCCAGGCGATAACATGTTCCCATAGATAATGTGCTGGGAAGTTCCATATAACCAAGCACGTCGATCGCGAGTCTTTGGAAACAGTGTCATTTAAGTGTAAGTCCGTCTTTGTAACCGTAGGAAACAAGTGTTCCAAAGACTGCATCTGCTCTGACGTTTGACGCGGAAGAGCAAAAGTCACTTGTCTTGTGTGTTCCCAAAACGACATCGACGCAGGGGCAGGGGCAGGGGCAGATATAGTCAATGATGGACCAGTACTCGGCGGGCAGTTCTGTAAGTCAGACCAATCCATGCGACTAAACAGATCCATCGTGCAGGCCCGGGGTTCTGGGGAATCGTATAGAATGGAGTCCGCCTCGTGCGTCTTGTCAAGAATGTTAGGATGGTCGTGTAAAGTTTGGGCAGTGCATTGCTTATATAGGTTGTCATCTTTCGGGTCAATGCGTGGGTCGTCAATGGGAGGAGTATTAACGTCAACACGTTCAGTGTCCTATGCAAACATAAAACTTATGAGGATCATGTCTCAATATAATGGATGAATGCAATACTTCTTACAGCGACAGTCTGAGGAAGCGCTTCGGTCTCTTCCGGGAGTAATACCTTGGAATGATCTGCCTCTTCATCGGGTAAAGGGGACCGTTTGCGTTTACTTAGCGCAGGTTCAGATGGAATTTCTGTCGTTCCATTAAGCGTGACAGATATAATTTCCGGGGTCGAGCTTATTTGAGAAACTGCCGAGTCGGTATTTTCTTGAGTTGAATCCGCGTCAGGGGAACTTGGCAATATTCGACTGACGTCCGCCGGAACAATGGTGGGCGATTCCTGGGACCAATCCTCGTCATCCAATTCACTATCCCCGCCCTCAAGTATGCTATATGACTGGCGAACTTCTTGTAGGAGAGATATAGGGACGTTTTTTTGCTGGTGAAGGTTCACAGAAGAACTAGGAGGGGACAAGGAGGGACTAGAAGGGACGTAAATTCGGTCAATGTCGTCGGTCAATGGTCGGTCCGTTTTGTACATCCATACAGAGCGAGGATAACGATGTTCAATTTTATGATTGACCTTGCACACGAATAGCAGGGGTGACGGTACCGGCAAACCATATAGGTTCATATCAGCTTTATAGTTGGCGGAGGGGACAACAGGCTCGTCAAATCCGAGTACGCGTCGATTCTCTCTGTCATAAAAGCGGTAACGTCCTATTGCATTTTTGTGTGCCTTCCCTAAAATCTCCATACTCGGGGTATCGCGCCCAGCCTCTTCAACAGTATCCTCGGTCCAATGTGTCCACTTGCCGGGAAAGGCGTTCCGAACTGGTGGTGGTATAATTTCCTCTGCTTCCGGCCTCTGGGTGTCTGTGTGTTTGGAACCAGCTTGCATCACATCGGCATTCCGGGGTTCCTGGTAAGTCCCATTTTCATATCCTTGAGCAGAGGGTGATGCGCGCCATTTGTCTGCTGTTGGATTTAGCTCTTCTGCCGTCGACATTCCGAAGTCTCGATCCATGTCTCGTAGATCTACACCCGCTACCTTCAAAATACGATCGTAAACGTGGTAGGCTTTATCCAAAGCAGTAACAGATGAACCTGATACCCAGTCCAGAAATGGATGTACTTGGGCCAGGTCCTGCGTGGGCTCTACTTCATGAAGAATGAAGCAGGGGACTCGATGTCGCAACATTCTTATTCCGTCCTCTTCATCTACCCCGTTCAGCCAAACTCCTATCAGAGTGTCATCTGCACGTTCGACATGGCTTAGCGTACACATTCCCTCTTGATGGTCTGTTATGATTGCTTTTGCGAGACGGTTCCATGCGTCCAAATGTTTGAACCCACTTTGCAAATCTGCTAACAAGTCGACAAATTCGTCAAAACGAAGTAAATCATTTAGAACTTCGATGTTATCGTGAAGAACGCAAGGTCGTAATTGCCAGATTCGATAGTCAATGTGTTTGATTTCTTTAACCAGGTCCGAGTCCTTGAAAAGCACATCTAAACGGTAATGTAATTCATACATATAGGTGTCGCTCACGTATCCACGACAGCGTGATTTCCTGTTCCAGACATCAAAGGCCACGGCAAATTCTGGTTCATTGTCCGAGGGGATTCTTTTCATGTAAGGGAGCCATGGTCGCTGGGAAATGAACAGCTGGGGAGAAACTGTTGGGTCGAAGCGGCCCAAGTGACCGTCGCATCGTCTTAATTCTTCAGATAGGCTTAACCCAAGCTGATAATTGATGTCACGCCGACCTGGATAGAAGGGATGTTGTTGGGAGTTCGGCGACCAGATTTCAAAATGCTTGTCTCTGCCTTTTATAATTCGAGAGGTTACAACCGAGAATACTGGCAAAAAGAACAGCATAGTAGCGCAGACAACGGGGTAATCAAAATACCCTGCAAGCGAGAAGAGACGTCGACCATGGTAAAAGAAGTCCTCTGGGTTGAAAGGAGGCATCCTTCTTATGCGTGTATTAGCGGTGTGCTTAGACTTAGACTGCCACTCGCTGTGCTTTGCATCTTTTAAGTGTCTGTCACGTGGTTAATTGCTACTCTAGGTTAGGCTATTGAATAGAACTACTTACTCAAGTTCGAGTCAGAACCTGTCAGGACTGCGTCGTCAAGTTCGTTCCGGGGACTTTACGAGAATCGTTCAATGACTCAAGGAGCCACAATGATCGCCGAAGGTATCATTTTCAACAGGAAAACGATGTCCCAATATCGATGCGACAGCATGAATAAGCTCCCTATGCAAAACAATTTGCGGTATGTCTTGATAATGTCGATCAGACAAGTATAAGTGTTCCAGACAGGACTTCCGGTCTCGAAGATGTCAGCTCTTGAAAGCGTGTCGGCGCATAATTTAAGAGATGGGCAACCGTGGTCGGCATAGGGACGTAGAAGGAGGTTGTCGCAAGGTTGTCGAAAGACCCGACCACTTCCCGAGCTCCAAGTTTCTGCAGGTTGTAGACGGCGGAGATTTAGTAGTTCAACCAATACGAAGACTCTGAGCTCATCAAGTTCCCGATTTGTTGTCCATTGAACAATTAGGAACAGGATTGAGCCTATTACCATTCCCATGATTTGTCGACTTGTGCATGCGACAACGTCTGCAACCAATGTCTGTTATTTCCTTAGAGAGCTTGTCCAATTCACCCAGGCTGACCAGATGACCCTCCACACCCTTCCCCCCCTTTCTTTCTCTAGACATTAGTAGTCGGAGTGATAACAAATAAGTGATCTGTACAGATCCAAGTTGTAGAGTTGTGGGGGTGACCAAGCAGCAGTGATTCCATGGATTCGATCCTACTATAATATTGAATGCATCTTGAGTACATCTAGCTCAGGTTGTAGCGTTCCAGCTTAACTTAGATCTATTTTGACGTATCCGAGCTTCCAGGCAAACTGAGTTGAGACTGAGGTGTTTGCAATGTTTGTCCTTTGTGAGAAAACATTCGTCACCATTGGGCTTTGGTAATGCGCTTCAGTGACACAAGATGAACTATGATTCACCCCATCATCTGGAAATACGTTGGTAGTAAATTTCAAAGACCAGACAGCTCAGGCCTCCCGGTCTTGATCTACCCGACTTCGTCTTGAATGTCTGATGTAGCCTACGGGTTCCGCTTGAATAATTTGCTAACAATTTGGGAGCTAGACACCATGTTGTCTCCAAGGCGTAGAATGCCCTATGAACTCTAAGCCACAGAACTCGAGCTAACGTCGGAACCCCGCTTGCTAGCAACTCGTAAATTGACAATGTCCTCTTTATTTTTGCACACTGAATAAGAACAAGATCTGGATACGCCCATCAGATTACAACGTCCCTGAGCAACAAGCCGGTCAGCCTAGAAAATGTCTTCTCTACAACCGTGCTTCTTCAAGGCCCGGGGTCGTCATTTCATCATAAGCATTGCTTCCAAGGTTAAGACATGGACTTCATCGTGTTCCAGACGGCGGGTCTCTCGCGTTGTACTTGGCGTAAGGTAGAGGGATGTATTAGATGGAACGAGCGCTACAGTCTCGGTACTGTGGCGATTCCCAGGTGTCCTCGCTGACTACCTTTCTCGAAGCGGCGTGATGTCTGTGTCTCCCATGGATAATCATAACAACGATGTAGGCATAGGGCTTAGCCGTAGGTATGGAACTGTGTGAGCCTTCCTCGGTATGAAAAAAAAGGACTACAGCTTTCGGGAGTACCCAAAACTGGCTCGCAAAGTTAGCACGAAATTTCCTGCTGTTGATAATGCCCGTGTCCCTTCAATGCACAGTGTAACTGGCTCTATGGTGGATGAATTGGTTGACCATTTTCCCGGCAGAATGCCTTCATGACAGATGGGTTGGTCATAACGAACGACGCAGGGATAGAGCTTAGCTACAGCTATGGTGCCGTCACGCTGTCCCCGTCCTGGGGGTATAAGAGCCTTAGCTTTCAGCGTAGTACGCAAAAGCTGGGCTCTCAGCGTTCGTCCTCGCCATTGTCGGATTCGTGGAAGCGTTAGACCCGACACATAAACTAATAGGTTCGAAGCAAGTTCGAAGTTGGTCCCTAATTTTTCGGGTTTCTAATGCCTTCTGCAGCGTCCACACCATTGGAAGCCAGCTATTTCGATTTTGATATATGATCTTAGCGAAGAGTGCGAAGAGAGGCTAACAAATGTTGATGCGATACAGAATTGAGTATGCCAGCCTACGCCAGCGGGATGTCTTGGTTCGTTGCAATTTGCAAGCAGTTGTTAATGTATCACATGATCCTTTTGTGCTGACTAATTAGCTTAGTACTAGGAGTAAGCGCTGACTCTGGTCAGGTACCGTCTGTTACTCACTGAGTCTCACGTCTTGCTCACACCACTCTCACGCGAGTTTGGGCGGACCAGCAATTTGCTTTACGGATACCAAAGTTGTGGTACGTGGTACCTGACAGCACAATGATTAAATAAGATTATAAACACACCGACTCCGAGTCGGAGTCGCCGCGACTCCCATAATACCATGACGGTTACTACTAGCTTGAGCTTGCAAGTAGTACAGTTCTCTTCCATGCGACAAGCTTGGCAAGTCACAAATTTTTGCCCCGGGTTACTGGCCTGCTATTGGAAAAGGTCTGCGCTCGAGAGCCAGATTATGATGATAGGTATGTAAATATAAGTGAGAACAATGCTTTGGAAATTCCCTATATATATATACTAATGAATGCTTTAAGTCGTCTCTTGAAGTAGATGAAGATGATATTTTCAATTTTTTATCGTACGGTCCGTCCTAATAGTCGTCATCTTGTTCAAGTAATATTCTGTGTGATTCATTAGTGTCATTTGATACAGCAACATATTGTGGATATATTTTTCTATTGGGGGTAGTTTCACTTGAGCAATCCTAGTAGAACATTCCGTGTTAATGTATTAGTACTTACTGTTTCCACCACTGCAGCAGCTCTTTGACACGGCGAGTTGAGGCAGGGCTGCGACTTTCTTCAAAGTAGTCGACTATAAAGTTGTAAAAATTGATAAAGCTAAAATTATTATGACTATGTGTCCATTGAGATGCATCGGTGAGGTTGAATACAAGCTGGGTCAACATATAGTCACGTAACCAAAAACATTGTTAGTAATGAATGGAAGTGGTCAAGCAGTTTGAGTTTACCATAACTGCAGCATAGGCAATAGAGCGACCTGTAACTCGCCCATTCATACCCAGAAGTGTAGACACCGATGATTTTGTAGATTTGCTTGATTTTATGGATCGCTGACAAGATGTTTCAGATTCTACCACATAGTCGGCTGACGACGGTGATGTAAAGATTGCAGCATAGACCTAATAGTATTAGACATTACAATGGGCTTGACCTATTACAAAATCATGCACTAACCTGGGCCAGTAAATTGCTTCGAAGAAATCCTTCTTCAATGCGCTTGGGATTAGGAGGTGGTAATGAATATAAACATCTCAAATAGTAGTTGGTGTTGATGATGAATCCATCTTTGCTAGCGCGAATATTTGCTCTTACTCTGTCAAGGTTAAGAAACAGGCATATATATAATAAGATGTTGAACTGTAGTACTTACTCCAGGTCATCCCAATTGTAATTGACGGGACATAGAAGTCTTCCACAGACATCATGCTGAATCCCCCGGTTTGAGCGATCGTTTTTGTGAAGAATAATGTCTGGCTTGTACTGGCTATTGACGCGGGAGCAGATCTCGGCTTTAATCCGGTTGACATCATCACTGCGTGCGCTATTGGCTCCATGTTGCAACTGCAATATTGTGCATGAGTATCGATAAGAGGCCGACAAGTGGACACACCAAACTTCATTAATAAACGTCAGGATTACTTCAACGTCGTCTTCATCTTTGAGCAGTTGTTTGAGTGATGGCACGAGCTCTAAAATAATCGGCCAAGCAGCAATCAGACGCTGTCGGCTGCCCGCACAAGTTATTTGGAGAATAAGACAATGACACCAGGTTAAAAGTAAATATTAATACTAACCTTCGATCAACTACTGTTGAATCTGGCGGTTCCGAGTTTTGAGCATCGACTTCATCGAGTACAGTAGAAATTCCCTCATATAACGTTGCTATACGACGTATTCCGCGCCCCAATGTCATTGTGGTTCTGGTAAAAACGTCAGTGCAGTTTTCACCCCTGACAAGACAATGAACCATATAATTGATGCGCACCGTACTTTCCTGGAGCGTTTGTTGCTGCAGTTAAATTGTTGTGACATAGCAGCCAGTTGGCGCTTCAGTGTCTTGATTTGGTTTGCTGCATCTTCGGGGTCTACTGAGTCGTTATCACTAGGAGATGGTGGATCGTCCGCGTTTGAATCAGTCGGCCGTGATTGCAGATTGGATTCATCCGATGTTTGAGACGAAGAACCAGCCATGTTTCTGGTGGCATTAGACATGTTACAACTTCAGCTTGAACCAGTATCTTGTCGAATTCTTACAGGGGTCCTCAAAGTAGTGTATGCTTTATATCTGACAAATCTTCGACTTTTAATCGCGATTCAAGCCAGGACGCAGTACCGCAGCTAGCCTAGCAGTGCGAACTGCGACTGGTACTACTTCACCGTTTTACCTCAAACCATGACTCGTCTGAGGAAACGCGCTAACGTAAAGCGATATAAGGTGCCGTCCGTCATGTCGCTTGTTGGACTTCGGTGATTAATGTCTCCCAGGTTCCAACAAACACTGAATTTGAATGCCTCCGAAATATCATGATAGCATGCAATTGAAATTCGGTAGGAAATGACTTACATGTTACACCTATACTATGGCAATTACCCCGAAGAACCGAAGGCGAAAGGATGAGGCGAACTCCTTTCGAAAGGTAACCCATTTGTCTGGAGCCTACGGGCCTGTAATACTGCGGAAGAGATTGATGTTACTTGGCCGCCACTCGCGGCGAGATTGCCGTGTACTACGGTAACTTGTTATATGGGCATTCCTGAGAGCAGCCTGAGATATCTTCGGATGCATTGCTATGGTCGGAAGAAATATCAACCTTCTACGTTCTACCATAGTAACGGTAACTAACTTGGAAGTCGGCCCAAGCCCCATCGTCAATGATCCTGAAGCTCTCGATTCTCCTCAATCAGCCCGAGATGTGCTAGCACTGCAAGGCGGATGCGCTATGCAGTAATTGAACCAAATTCCGGAGTTGAGATCCAGGATAGTGACACCTGGCACTACCACCGTTTGGTCACTGTCCAATGACAAGTGGATCACGAGTAGAGATATAATGATTAAATGCAAATCAAAACGTCTTGTTCTACCTTCGTGGAATGCAAGTGGACTAAGTGAGCAGTACCCTGGGACCCAGAGGTACTTCGGCCAGCCAGCCTGGCTGTAGTACAATTATGGTAGCACTTAACCTGAAGTACTAGAGTCTGCCACACACCATACAATGTTCACTCTTGTTTCCGTTTTATTTACCATGATAACGAATATAATGATTGGGCTCCCCTACCACCTCGCTACCACTTTTACACGTTACTCAATCAGACGCACAATTGGCGCACGACGCAAGAATTTTAACATATTAGAGTCGCTACTAGTGGCACAAAGAAATGATAGTGTGCTAGACTTGATGTGGTAGAGACTCTGATTATTGATAATGTGGGGGTGGGAGATAATTTGGAGATGTAATAGCATGAATGTACGGTCAATGGAGAGAAATAGTCCCGGCTACCATAATGTAGCAGGTGGTTGACGATCCTGTGAGAGCTGTAAATACAAATTCAAGACCACCGGGACTACAAAAATCAACCATGTGCCCAAAGTTTAAACTGATGCCAATAATTCACTTGATGCTTTTATAGTGTTATTGACTGAGCGCCGAAGAAGAGAGTGTCCTCTGATGGATTTTCGCCACTCAGAGGCAGTGCGAGGTTTTGCACATCCTGTCTCCAGCTCCTTTAGCCGACATAGATACATGTTTTCAAGTCGTTCGTTCCAGACTGGAGAAAAAACGATTTCTTCCCACAGGCTAGCCGTTGGCCACCATGACACAACTGCCTGTTGAACACCATGCCCTATAAGGTGTGTCTGCGTCAGTCGTGATTACAGAAAATTTGTTTATCGCAACTTGTGTTCGAGCCACTCACCTGTGTATGTTTTATAAACGCCGCAAATTATATCTTTCTCAGATTCACGTAAATGGTCATCAACCCATATTTGCCTATCACTAGAGTAAACTTGAGAAATTGAAGTTGCAGTTGCCGTTGGCCCGGCCATGACTTCACTCAAGCTTACGTTCAATTCTATTGATAATCGCCAAACGATTCCGCCTTCTTTGAGAGCGGAACGGCCAATTCTGGGGTGACATAAGAGGTTGGCACGTTCTTGCTTGTATAGTTCATAATCGTCCTTGGAAAATCCGCTGGAAACTAGCCTTGTCCGAGGAATATACACCGGTTGAGTATGTAGAGTGGACGAGTGTTCTAATGTTAATCTCAAGGTTAAAAACCTTATTCCTCTGCTTGCAAGTTCAAATGCAAGTCGGTACTCATCCCAATCTGCGTCTAGACGCACAACCAGCAGAGCCATCATGGAACCTTTCACGGCTAGTGACCAAGTCGCACGGGCACGGTGACCAAGCTTGAAAGCATATAGTTCTCCAGGTAGCCTCTGAATCAAGTTTAGGCGCCATAATTTCCGGATATTTTTGTGATTTGAGTCAGATAGATCGTAGAGCTCATTTCGGGGGCTTGAACCGTCCGGTTGCGACAGGTATTTAACGAAATCGATAATAGCCTGGCCGGTGACGGACTTAAAGTAACTATCAGGAATCGAAGGTGCCCCGCAGACAGTTCGCACGGCATTTGCTTCTTCCTGTGTGCCGTATTTGGGCAGGCACAGAGTGGACCTGGATGTAGGGTACGTAAACCCACACAGAAGATACAGGCTGTTTTCAGGAGAATACATTTGCGGTTCGTACTTTTCTTCATTTAGAGACAGACTTGTAAGGTGTGATGGAGCAGCGCCTTCAAGCGCCCTTATCTGAGACGTCGGGGGGGATGAGACTACGTTTGAGGTACAAGACAATGAGCGAGACATGTCAAGTTCACCATGATTGATACTAGGTAAACAAGGGGGGTGATTGGAAGTAACGGGATTGCCCAGCAGGTCCGAGGGGTTAAAGTCATCGCTATAACTCCACTCATCCTCCTGTAATTCTTGACTAGTCTTTATCCCCATGGCCTTACAACAGTCCCACTCATTCGTGAGTTCATCGTGATACTTCTGCGCAGCGCCATACATAGCCAATATTTCTTCATGGTCCCTCTTAATCACTGCAAACCGTTTCCATTCCCCATCCTCTTCTACCCAAACAAAGACCTTGCGAGGTATTTTGACGAGCTTAACACCAAATTTTTCCAATTTTTTCAGTTGAATCTGTCTCCGTTCTATAAAGACTTTCCAAGCAGGATTATCCGAGCGATTGGACGACGAATAACCATTGGACGACGAAGGTGATTTGACAAGAAAAGATTTCGCTGCTTGCAGTAAGTGTGATGGAGGTTTCCAACTACCCCAGCTTTGCGGAGAAGATCGAAGGTGGTACTCTTCCCTCTCCCCCCAAGGATACCAGACCGGTATGTTCCATCTCACAAAAAAGTCGACGACAGGATGTTGAAAAGTCTCACCCATAATCTTCAAGAAAACCCCGGCCCTTGGAGAACACGAAGAGAAGGATCCAAGTTCTTGTCGGATTCCGGCAGCCACATGAGGTTCGAAGAAGCGAAGTAGGCCCTTCATCCATTGAGGCACGGGCGTAGCATTGTGTTCCCCATCACATGTTTGCGCAACAGCTATCACGAAGGAGATCAATCCCATCCAGACAGCGAACCATTTTCGACATCGCTTTTCCGCAGCCTTGTATTGTCTTATGTTTTCATATCCAGTAGCAAATGCAAGCGTAGCCGAAACCACCATTGTCATTTCTGGGATACCGTATCCAGAGCGAAAATAAGAGAGAGTTTCTTCCATTGTCTTTTCGACAGCTTTCCAACGGAGAACATGTGGAGGATCAGGTCGATGTATCATATTTTTCTTGTACGACTTCATGCTGATTGGGTCGGAATGAAGCTGGTCAAAGGGAATGATGTGGAAATTGGGCCGTTTGGGTACGAACGGGAGGTAGGCCATTTCTTTAACCCACCATAAAGGTTTTTGAATCTCGTCAATGTCATCTTTATTGGCATTTCGATGGAAAGGTTGTCCATTGTTGGACGGTAATTGGGGCACCTGTGAACTATTCGGCGAGTAGAAAAGGTCTTCTCCCAAAATAACAGCTCTGCCACGGTCAGTGTGTATTTCCTCGGGGCGGTCCAATCGCGTTCGAATAGCCTGGTGATATTTTGCAGGTATAAAG
Organism: Stropharia rugosoannulata; assembly: GCA_028532985.1. Lineage (NCBI taxonomy): Eukaryota > Fungi > Basidiomycota > Agaricomycetes > Agaricales > Strophariaceae > Stropharia > Stropharia rugosoannulata. The sequence continues at coordinate 3,401,561 of JANCIK010000002.1, read as the reverse complement.
TCAGGGTTTATCGCCTGGATTGGAAGCTGAAACGATGCTGTCATGGATCCCATTCTACTTCAAGTGACTGAGGCATAGTGATGAGTACATAAATAACTCCTCAAACCCAAGTCTCACCTCCAATGTGTTGAATATCAGGCAATGGCTCCGTAACGCCACCGTAGTAATGTCTCGTGTGTCTCTATCTCAGTCTTTGCGGCAGTGACTCGAATACTAAAGTTCTCGAATACTAAAGTTGAAGCGATTTCCAGCGCCGAATTCAGTTTTGTCCTGGAAACCCAGGACAAATAACTTCAACAAATGCCAACTAGGCACACTATAGTGTTCGTAAACTTCGATTTCAAGTGAGGGGTCCAGCGGGCCGCTAAGCTGTCGGAGAGAGCGAGAAGTTTCACCTGACGCAGTTGAGTCGGATAGGGTACTAAATGATTAATCGGAGTAGGATGTCAATAGGATCTACCTTCGGCAGAAAGTTGGGAGTGAGTGTTGAGTACCAAGTGAATTATTCTATCCCCTTTGATGGGGTTTCGGTTTTGTCCGACTGCAGAGCTCGGCAATCACGAATTTGTTTGTGCCGGGAAGGGAGGGTTGCGTAGGAATCGGGCTTGATGGATTCGGCAGCGCAGTGTTGACCGGCGGGTCAGCGCAGTGGGTGCTTGGCGAGCGGTGCCGAATTCGCAGTGACTTGGGCCAGCCATCGCGGGCAAGGGGTTCAAGCACGGGCCGAGCGCTCACAAGGAACTCAGGCCGGTATGGTGGAAGTGACCTGGTACTTTCCAGGGACTATTATAGCGAGTCGCATTATCCAAGTAGAATCTCGCAGTAACACTTGAGTAACACTTCAATAATATTCAATCTCAGGAGGTACAACATGTTTAATGCAACGTATATGCGAACAAAGAAAGTAGAACAAAGACCAATCTCGACAGATGACGATGAGTCACCTTGTACTAATGCTCGGAAGGGAATAAATAGCTAGAGGAGTACACAAGGAACAATATGGTTAAAGTGAACTTCTTAGACTAGTGGGAACACTGCCTTTGTTTGGTTTGCAGTACCAGTATTAGCCTTCTCAAGCACAAAACGAATATCAGAGTTCGCCCATGGCCTAAACGAAGCCTCCACTTCAACTTTCGATTGTAGATCCCGATGTGTATACGAGAATGAGGGGTGGAAACGGGTAGTACCAGGAAGACGACAATCAAGACCGAAAAAGTCAATGCGATGCTCGTCATCTTTGTTGCATTCCGCTTTCATAGAAGCGATTCTCGCTTCAATAGCGTTTAGAGCTAAGCCATCGTCTTGATACATACGAGCAAGAGGCGCGATTTTTCGCATCCAGTAATCGAGATCAAGCACTATAGCAGCGCGACGAAGCAACGCCGCGTTCTTAGCGTCCGCTGCAGTAACAAAAAGCTCTTCCAGAGTCTCGACCGAACAATGAGCAAGAAAAGAATCAAACTGGTATAATGATTTAGTACCGGTTATTCGTACAGATGACGGAGCTTACAGTAGCTTTATCTTTCAGATTATGCTTTTGCATAAATGCAGAGTGCGACATGAGGGCTTTCTGTGCTTCTTCCGAGAGCTCCGAGGTAAGGTACAAAGAGTCGATGTTCTCATTTTGATCCTCATTCGTACCGACAAAATGATCATCTTCTTGCTATTTTCACCGCCAATACCATGTCAGCGGGTTAACATCCAGCAAATAAAATAGAAACGGGACTCTTACAAGCGGGTCGGACTCTTCAGCCTGTTCTTCACTGTAATTTGAAGGGGAGGCAGACACCCAAACACTATCTTCTTCCGTAGTGAAGCTGGAAATGCTCTCTGTCCAAGCGTTGATACGATCTATATCGAGTTGCGAGGAGTCAGATAAAGAAGAATTAACATTGTGAATGAGGTCCGTCGAGCTTTTCTTCAAGCTAGGGAAAAGTTCAGTAAGAAGATTGCGATTACGGCTGGGGGAAAGTACATTTGGTCTTCCAGCACGATCTCTGCCAAGTCCTCATCCGTCGAAGGAGGGACACAACCGCAGTCCAAAGCAACTTGATACACATGAGAAGATTGCTGAGACATTCTCGAATACTAGATTATAGCCAATCTGGGCGGCTCAGAGAAAACTGCCTGTAGGACTGGTTTGAGGTGGGGGAGAATGCTCAAGCATTCCTAGCTTTTGACACGTAATCATGGGAAGTGCATTCATGTCAGGACCCCTAAGAGCGCAAGATTCCTTTCGGAGATTTGAATGAACTCACTCATGTAAGTAGCCGCACTAAACCGGCGCTGCATCAGGCTCACCGTAGAAAGGGAAATTGAATTACTGATACTTAGCCTACTAATAATATGTAGAGTCACTACTATACTATATTCACGCCTTGAAGTCTCTTGAACTTAGTGCCAACTGGTACTCAAGACTCCCAAGTCCCACATACAGTACTCGCAAGTAATTGACTGTGTGATGAGAAATTGCTAGAGGTCCCCGCCGGTTGAAATGCAGAAGTTGTCAATACATCGACTGTGCGGGACAGTGGACTTGGTGCGGACCAAGATCGGACAGGTATCAAATGGCAATGATAAGTGCATAACAAAATTAACCATATTTGTCCGATGATTTTGATGAGTGTAACCAAAAATACCTTTTTGTCTGTGCACCTCGTACTGTCACCGAATGTTCTCTTGTCTTGTTAACATATTCTTCTGTATATCGTATAGATACATATATTTGTAAAGTATAAATGTTGGGGGAACAGAATTGCGCTCAAAATTTACAATTTTCATATTCCTGAGAATTTCAAATACCTAGTCACTCATAGTATGGCGGGTGACTGGATGTCGAACGTCTCTGTACTGAAATTAAGTGAAATCCAAGTGAAATCAGTGCATACTAGTTTGAAACACTTCCAACTAATCATCAATTAATGGACGCTGCACCTCCAAACCATACCATGTGCTGACGGACCATCGTCATGATCCCTAGTTCGTCATTCCTGCTGGCTCCACCTGCACGAAACTTTGTACATACTAGCATCAAATAGCCTTAGAGACAGTTTTGAGGGAGATATTTTTTGGCAGGATGGTCAAAGTACGGTCACTCTGTCGTCACATAGATGCCGACTCGGAACAACGGAGTTTGAAATGGCATTACGGCGTCCGTTTAAGCAACGCGCCATTGGCGCAAGAGCCATTGCTCACTAACACTTTAGAGCTGGATAATCACGTACATATACCAACTAATCATTATAATCACTATCCGCAATTTACAGCCACAGTGCTTTATTTCACCCTTCTTATGATTCAACTTATAACTACTTATTCTAATTATACTTGTCGATTATTTATACGTATATATACATTTTTAATACTCTAATATACACTCTATTCAATTATACCCCTTACTAACTGTGACTAGGGCATTTCCAAAGCCTCTTGACGAGACAACGATGGGAGATTGAACCACATGTGCGTCATTCTAAAAATAAATGTGACTTGATGTGACACTGACGAACTAATGATCATAACGATGGTCCGTCAGCACATATATAATAGCACACCAATAGCACACGTACATAAAGAACAATGTGACTAAGTCTCAAGCCGAACAGAATTTCCAGCTGATTTCCCAATCTACGTCGATTGGTCAACGTCTTATACTAACCTATCTCATTTTGATGATTACCTCATCCATTTACGAAACAAGAAGTAAATACTTTGAACCTTCCATACACCGCATTTTTTTAATTTTGAACGACTTTTGGAATGGAACTTACTAATAAAAAGAACTTCGGATTCAGAGCTGATAACACGGTAGTATCACACGACCGACCACCAGTGAGACCTTATGATCATAGTACCCTGAGAGAAGTCCAAAATGCCACGGTAACGCGTGTTGCACTGCGCAGAATTCCTCAGTCCAAGGCTGTTATGTACACTTAGCAGCCACTGGCAGCCGCAGTAGCAGATGTGAGGACAACACTCGGAGGATTTGAGCAAGACTCGAACTTGACTCGAACTGAAAACTGAAGGATCCCACTTTGATGGCGGACTCTATGTTGATTTATTACATAATATATCACAGAAGTTGAACGTTACACTCTTCCTCGGTTCAGAAGTATTGTACCAACGGGCTAATCACTCCGCCTGCAGGTGTGACTGACAAGATAACAATGCCTCGTTTTATGAAGTCAGAATTAACTAACAGCAAACGGCGGCTAATAATATTATAATGTCTTGAAAAAACGCTCGCGATTTGCTCGCTACGTGGCGTACGCCGGGGCCGTAGAGTAATATAAAGTGTAGTGGCTCGCCACAAAAGCTTGCAACTCCCCGAGAAACAGTTGGCTTCGACATGTCTGCCAACCCCGCTGATCGACCCCCTGGTGGTAATGGCTCTGACAGCGCCAGCACCGAGTCCATTCTTCCTGCCTTCCCGTTCTTGTTATCGACATTGGCGGATCACTATCAGTACTGCGCCCTCCGAGAATCGACGGACCCAAGAATCCAAAACATCTCAGTCAACACGCAGGCGAACCTAGTATCGGAAATCTTATCCAAACACCGTGACTTGCCTGTTATCGATTTCGAAGAAGACACCCTATCTATTAACCTAGGGGACTCTGAATCCTGGACTGGAACTGCCCGCACGGGAACTGCGCGGTCGACTATGACCGCGCACGACATCAAGGTGAGAAACAAGTCGAACTGTTCTTTCCTCTTGATGTTTCTGTCCCAAGTGAGTTCCTGCCGTTCGACATACTTAAATAAGACCAACACCACTCACTTGCTTCTTTTAGGCCGAGATAGACTCCATACCTGCTGCTGACTTGGATTCGGCTCAGTCCGCTGATTCCGGCCCGCTGGGAAAGCACAAGGGCCTCCTGTACTACGTCGAAAGCGTGCGCAACTGCAGTGGTCCGAAATACGCGTGTAACAAATATGCTCAAGAAAATAGGAATGACCCTTCCTGGATCCTCAAGTCCAATAATTACGGGACGGCAAGGCAGGCCCTGTCTTGGGCGACAATATACATATCCAATCATGCTGTGTTTCGCTTTGGCCTCCTCTACCTTCTATGGAGAGGTGAGCCAATTTCAAACTTATCGGTATAGTTATTTTCTTGGATATGGTATGATATTCCATATGGGTGACCCGTCCTTACTGCTAGACATCCGTGGGCGAAGCTATCCGAAAAATGCTAGATTACGATGCTGATTATGCAACATTGTGGACAAGAGTCAGAGACTCCGCACTCGTTCGCAGTATAGTGCCGGAAGACCCCCCCCACCACACGCATGGTCGCTGGCCTGAGGAGAAAGAAATGAGCGAGTATGACTCCTTCTTCATCTATATGAGGAACGATAGTGTTGCTAACGTGAGTCTTCGGATTATTCTTTTGATCGTGCTATACTCACCAAATATGTAATACGCAGTTCACCACACTGCAAAATTCCTTCATTGCGATAATGATCTCCATGGCCAAGGCCGCGTTTCTTGGTACTAACCCGAATATCGGAAGGCTGTCTCTTCAATTTGGGGAAATGGTTCATTTCCGCGATATTAGCCCTACTAACGACTACGAGGTGCGCGTCGATGCTTGCCATTCATTTTCTCGAGTCGGTTGTCAAGGAGTATGGCATGCCTATAATGCTGTTGGACAAGATCTTGCCGCCATTGTCACTAAATTATCTGCGGAAATTATGGATTGGATACAGAAGTTCTACACGTCCCCTCTCATGGAGTTCTTATTTCGAAAAATGGTCAGTTATTGGGGTAGGGATACCCTTTACGACATCAACAACACAGCACAAGGTTTGACGTGCCAGGTTCTGGCATTTCCTGCCGCTGTGGTGAGTGACTCACGCTGGCATCCAAATTGGTCAAAACAGGTTTTTCTAACACAATGTTCGCAGGCAGACCGGGTTCTCGCATCACTTGCAGGCGATAGCGATGCGGCCGCTGCGCTGCGCGGGCCGATGACACTGAAGAACGGGTTGATCACTGCCTGCCAGATTCACGCTCACGTGTTAGATATCCTCATCAGACAACCTCGAGCACGTTTGCCGTCGGACAGGGCTAGGTCTTCTAGTGTTCACGACTTTCTGGACACCATCCAAAGAAGTCTTAACGTTCCCAACCGCACTACGCTTCCGGCTCTACCAAAAGCGGCTGAAATGACGACTGCCCAACTTGTTCTTCACTTCGAAAGGCTGAAAACCTTTGGATCAGCGTCTGATATTCCGAAAAACAAACTCGTCAGTGTCCTCAAAGATGATGACCTTGCAAGCGGCACGAGCGGCACGAGCGGCACACGCGGCACACGCGGTACAAGCGGCAAGAGCGATGCTACCTCGGAGGGACAGCTAATCTGGTTTGAATAATTTGTTGGGATGCCTGGAGCTTACTGCCGCATCTTGATCAGGGCCGGGAAGTCGTCAACCGAATATTTTATCGCCACTTATCTCCTATACATAGTCGTAGTTACTCAAATAAATTGCTTTGAAACGGTTTTTTCGAAGTCATGTACTACATGATCCTTGAAGTGTGCTTCATAATTGGGCTGATATGGCGCAGCAATGAGATCGCAGTTGCTTGTATTGCACTAATTGAGCACTGATATTAGTTCTTGCTAGTTCACTAGTTTCTGCGGAGATGCTGCGTTCCCGTACTCTATCATGTAGAGTCACATCACTCCGGGGACCGATGTGGCCCAAGAGCGGTATTTTACTGTGCTTCAATTTCAATTGTTTGGGCGTAGTATAAAATAATCTCTAAGCGTTGAGCAATTTTTGAAGCAGTAATCATTAGTTCGATTATGCTTATGACTTCACTACAACGCAGTAACAAATACCCAGCAAATGGGGAGACAAAGCCAGCAATCGTAGCATTACCTGACCCCAAACATGATTCACCACTCCTTCGACCGCGAGTGAGGCGACGGGCGCGTGGATATTACATGCTTCCTCTCTTGCCAGGTTCTCCAAGCCCAAAGCCAACGAACGGAAAGAACAGCCTTCAAATCGGAGGGTGCGTGGAGCAATCGAGCGACAGGAATTCAGCAGAAAAGACAGCAGGTGAGACTGTCACCATTGCTGCCTCAAGGTCTTTGCCATATAAAATTCTGAAATTACTTACAGTATCGAGTCTGGCAGTTGAACCTTTGCGATTCAACGTGATGTCAATGCCAAACGTACAGACACGACCCGATATAATCGACATGAGCGTAGCAATGCTTTTCGACCCTTCGCTGGAATACAAGACTTCATTTTCGCAATTGTTGAGCCTGGACTGGCTGCCTGCGTATGGACTGTCAGCAGATGAATTCTGGAAATTATTTATGAGATGCCGAATTTGTCTGAATTTCATGACGAAGAGGACAGTGCCATATCACAAATGTCCAGGTAAGCGGGTCAGCACTCGTTCATAAGTCTAATCCAGCTAACCTTTGTGCTTTGGTATTAGGTCATGCTGACGTATTCGATCCAGTTGCGAAGAGGGGACAAGTTTCCATGACCTTGCTGGACGCCCACAATCCTGATAACGCTTCAGGAGTTCCAAAAGAAGTCTTTGAAGATATATTCCATGTTTGTGAACAGTGTGGACGGTACATGGCCAAGAGAGTCGCGGAAAATCATCACAATGTCGATCTTGCTGAAGATGACGATGACGACCCGTCGAATGGTGTAGGGCTTTGCATAACTCTACAGCAATCTGAATTTGGCGTTCATGATGAGACGGGAACAGCAAAGAGGAGGGTTTGAAGATTAAGAGACAGTCCCTACCAAGCTTAGTTATGCGTCAGAATGGATGGATGTATCTAGTATTAACTCAACGAGTCTGTATGCACTGTTCCGCAGAGATACTGATCACCAACTAATACCCTGAGCAACCCTCAACTTCTCGTGTCAGTGACTGCCGTACAACTTCAGTCTACAACTAGTAAGCTTGTTGACAGTGCGTTGAATGTGCTTGAAGGCCTAAGGTTAGGCGCCTAGGCTCGTGACCAGCCCACTGCTTTCGCACTCCGACAGTAGAGGCATCTCTAAAACGCTCGGCCCGAGCCAATGTTTTACCTACTTGTAGCGCCAAACAAAATGCAAACAAATACCTCCCAACGGACTGGCGAGTCTAGCCCAAGGTAACTTACGTAAACTTGTCGGGCTTTCTACCCAGCGCAATCGGAGTCAAATCGGAGTTCAACTTCAGCCACTACCATATTCAATACTACTACTTCTTCATCAAAGTTTCTGTACACTTGAACAGTACTGTCGTTGGGTTTCCAAGACATTTCTGTTTGTCTTTCATTGTGTATACTAGTCGGATGCTCTTTACACCCTCTTCTCGTATAATGGCGATAACATAAATCATCCATACTAAATCGACCCCTTGTAGGCGGCTAATGGACTACGTGAACTTGGCAAGAATTTGGCGTGATTACTATCGTCCAGACCAAAGGAGCGATTATATAGCCCTGGCGCCTGTAATATCGACTTAATCGAAGACATGTTTTGTATTCGCATCATCGGACTGCATCACTCTCCACAAATCGACCAAGAGCGATAGCCCAGCTTTTCCAGTGCACGAAAGCTAAGGACTTCTGGCACAGGAAAGGTCAACCAGCACATCAATCGTGGACTCGCGGTATCAACAGCGACAGGATTTGATTTCGTGATAATGCCGCCATAACAAATAAACAAAGAGAGAGAGCCCAGCTTTCGTGTACTACACTGAACGCTAAGGCTCTTTCTGCGGAGGAGGCGCTCACAGTACATTTTGAGAGAACGCCTAGTCAGCGACGGGAGATTGCGAAGACGAACGAAGAGAGAAAGCCCAGCTTTCGCGTACTACGCTTAATGCTAAGGCTTTTTGAGGAAAGGGCCAGCACAGCTTCATAGCTGCAGCTAAGCTCTATGCCTACTTCGCGTTCCTTACGACCAACTCGTCTCTCACAGAAGCATTCGTTAAAAAACGACCAGTTGTCAACCATAAGCAGGTTCGCTCGATGCGAGGACGAACGAAGAGAGAGGCCCAGCTTTCGCGTACTACGCTTAATGCTAAGGCTTTTTGAGGAAAGGGCCAGCACAGCTTCATAGCTACAGCTAAGCTCTATGCCTACTTCGCGTTCCTTACGACCAACTCGTCTCTCACAGAAGCATTCGTTAAAAAACGACCAGTTGTCAACCATAAGCAGGTTCGCTCGATGCGAGGACGAACGAAGAGAGAGGCCCAGCTTTCGCGTACTACGCTTAATGTTAAGGCTTTTTGAGGAAAGGGCCAGCACAGCTTCATAGTACTTCGCTGCGGCTAAGCCCTATTGTATATCTCTGCTGAACTATGCACCACAACAATATAAATTGCGTTCCTCGACTTACACTACATCACGCACTATATAACTCATGGACGCGTTCAAAGAATAGTGACTCGGACTTCTACAATATACAAGTCAACGTTCAACTGTAGATAGTGTCTTGTGCCACAACCCAAAATCGATGATGCCACATGATAATCCCCAACCCATGGCAATCAGGAAGATGGCCAGTACTTGGAGGCGCACGTCATGGTGTACTTTACTACGCATTCGCGATGCAAATTTCCTCTCGTAGGGGTTTGAAGCAGTTGAACTGTATCCTGCTCCAGGAGAATTGACCCCTTCTCCACTCGTGGAGTGAAGAGAAATAACTATTTTGAAATATTAATAAACAACTCGCCAAGCTATCTTTAATTTTACCTTGTCCCCAATATGTATTAACCTGGCGTCGAAGTCATTGGGAAAGGGCGTCTTTGCGCACGCAGCGACGATGGTAGCACCATCGGACAGAAAAAAGTTGACCGTGCTGATTACGCCTCCATGGACTTCGTAGGCGATTTCCATAACTTGCACTAAAATCATAGCGGGATTTTCGAGGCGCTTACAACCGGGAAGTAATGGCCATTCCATGTCAAAACCTGTTCCGCGTATTGCCGAATCGGCGAGGTTTGAAGCCATAAGTTGCTCGTACATTGTGCATTGCAAACTCTTTCCAAATAGTTCCTCATCTACGGACAGCTCCCTGAAGCGCTGAGCTAACCATTGCTAGTACAGTTCATAACATCAGCATTATTGAGCCGGAATCAACAGACCTATTTACCTGGTCAATGACAGGACAAGGAAACCTTGCCGTTACCCATTGCATCAGACAGATAGGGAACGTTATGTCGGATGACATTATTATGCGTCGTTCCAGATACGTAACCTCGCTCAGGGCCAGCATCTTCTCTTCTGAGATTGGGGACTGAGTACTCCCTTCGGGCCAATTCATTCCGCGGTGTTTGTTTGAAGTCTTGGTACGTGTCTTGCATAGAAATGGGTTAAAATTTATGGATATTTATGTTGTATAGCAAGGTAGGATGTCCATAATGGTGATAGAAGATAGCCTAACTGCGAACTCCGTAGCAGCTACGGGCTCTCATACATCACGTTAGGCTGCTGCGGGAGCACAGTACCAGATGCAGGGAGTGGCCGAGTCCAAACAAGCAATCAACCGTTAATACGGCTTCGATACCATCATTATCTCGCGTCTTCAATGCATAGTCCCCAGTAGCACCGAACTTAATAATGAACAAACATAATGATGAATCATACTGTTTGACTCGAAGCCGGATTCTGTGGATACTTTCACAGCTGCGACGCGTACAACACGAGATACTACCGCGTCTGATGCACTACCCAGTATCATTGCGGCCCTAGCGTCTTCGCGAACTACCTCCTAATGGCTAATGGCTTGGTCAGAGCGACATAATTCTCGCACTGTACGGCTCAAGCAGAATTGATTCCATTTCGATGGAAGGTGCGAATAGGATCATCTAGTTTCGCAAGCTCAGTTACCAACCGGTTTCCCTGGTTCCATATGACATGGACTTACTTTACTGCCTATTTCAAGACGCTCAGCGGCTAAGTCGCCCCCGAATGGAGCACGAGCATGAGCTTTGACAGCTACATGACCGTCTGAAATAGTTAATCGGATTATTTCAAGAATCCCTCCGTCGCCGGTTTCAAATGAAACTTGTATGATCTGAACCAATAACCTTTTCGAAGCGGCCAAACGACGACAGCAAAGAGGGAACGACCACCCTTCTTTACCAAAACCTGTTCCGTGCTCCATCGAGTCAGTAAGCTGGGAGTGTAAGAATTGCCAATGCATCGAGTCTAGTAGTTTTGCGCAGTTGATTTGCCCTCCTTCAGTCTTGATGGTGGGGAGTGTCTCTTCGTTGACCAAGTGCCATAAATAGCACTCCCAAAGCCATTCCTAATACGCGATGAATCTGGTTTGAAATTGTCTATATTCAAGCACGTACCTTATCAATTCGAGTCTGTGTAGACAGAGATTCTGCCCATGCCCGCACTTCGGACCAACCAAAGAGCATTTCTGCCTTTGTTTTATGAGAGAACAATTCTATGTTCATTTCTTGAAGAAAGACAGCTGAATACAGACTTGATGAACACTAGGAGGATATAGTAGTGAATTCCCCTTCTAACGGCTTTTGTAGCTTGAAGCTTGCTTATACTATCATGATCGTCAAGGAATGAAACTTCCTTTTAGCGTAGCACAGTTTGGCGACTTTCGGTTTCGCGTAACAGCCTGAGAGCGCAAGATAATGAATTCTCTGCGCCGCTTGACTGTTTATGTTGATACTGCGTTCCCTGCGGCGGCAAGAATCCACTATGTACGTGCCGCTGCATGAACATGCCTCTGATAGCTTCTACGGAGACGGTCATTTCCATTCTGGCAACAATTAACTGCGGTTGCTAATGATGAATAGCACGACGGGCAAAAATCTGGGACTTAGGGCTGAGTAGCTGACAATCAATAGATGAGACTACTCTCTTCGACGCACTTGAGTCAAACTTTACATCATGAAGAAACGACATTCTACAACTAGCACGTCCTAACCTGTTTTACTTAGAGGGAAAAGTGTTGGTCATAAAGCCATTGATATTTGGACTACAGACTTCTTCCCCTTACCTATCCTGGTCGTATTTACTTCTCAATGCCACAAGAATTTTCTTGTATCCCTCCCTGTGGAAAATCCTTCAAAAAACCTGGTTCGCTATCAAAGCACAAGCATGGCTGTGTGCATGCTCTTACCAGTCACAAAAGAACACTGTACGATCTTCGCAATACTGCAGTTCAATATGCCGTACCCAAGAATCATATACATCGACGTTTTTCTGTATGTTTTTTTCTGACCTTGATGTCTGGGCGCTCCTTATTGATACTTTTTCCTGTGACAGTCACTCATATCCCCTGACAGTAGTCATGAGAATTTACGAAATTATGCTGCATCTACCTCCTCCATGCCTTCTGCTCATAGCAATATGGCTGAAACGACGACCATGCCAACATTATCATCCCCACATTGCCGAACAGGCCGTCGTAGTCGCATTCCTGCTCGCTTTGCAGACATTCCTCCAGAACCGCTTTCGCCTGCAACCGAGTCCGAACTTCAGGCCCCCATGCCTACTCCGCAATTCTTGCCGTTAGTCCGTAGTAAATTGGTGACTAGAGCAAATCATTTCGGTCTTCACAGAGAATATGAATGGATGCCGACATACGATCCAACTGACCAGTTATCATTGGACGATCTGGCCAATTCCCGTCAATATCCTGTCTCTGACGCCAATCTTAGCGCGGCCGAAGTTCGCCCACCATACTGGCCATTTGCCAACATTACCATCTGGCGAACACTATCTTGGATGAACAATGGCGCTACTATTAAATCAGAGTCAGAGGTTACATCGTTTGTGCAGACCATTATTCAACAGCCAGACTTCGACCCCCAACATTTCAACGGTTTTGATGCTCATAGAGAAAATACACTTTTCGACAAGGCTATAGCCGGTACTGACTTCATCAAAAGTCAGTTCATCGAGTCATCGGTAGACATTTTAGTGCCATCAGGCTCTGCTAGCGTTCAGCCTCGCACTTTTACTGTGACTGGGCTTCTCTATCGCAACCTTACTGCCACAATTGTAGAAGCATTTCAGGACCGCTTGTCTCACATGCTACACTACTCGCCTTACAAGCTTTTCCATTGTAATAAGCTGACAGGTCAAGTACAGCGTGTCTATGGTGAATTGTTCACATCAGAAAGATTCCTGGATGAATATGAGCAACTGCAAGAACACGGACAGCTGGCGCCTGAAGATGCAAACTGTAAGCGCGAAAAGGCGTTAGCGGCGCTGATGTTCTCATCAGATGCAACACATCTCACAAATTTTGGAAACGCCAAAGCCTGGCCAATCTATCTAATGTTCGGAAACATGTCCAAATACATTAGGTGTAAGCCCAAGTCGGGGGCTATGCATCATTTAGCTTATATGCCATCGGTGAAGTGTAATTTGTCTTGGTTTCTTGAAAATATTTATTGATTTTATGATTAGCTGCCTGACTCGTTTTTTGACATGGTCTCAAGCTTCCATGCCAAATGGAGGACCCAGAAACAAGACATCTTGGGGCACTGCCTGTAAGGGCGACTCTGCGCAGTGTCGAGCTCACACGAGACCTAGCAGAGGGATTCCGAAGTTTATTAAGCTCATCAGGAAAAACACTTTTTTGAAAAAAGTCTTTTAATTTTTCAAAAAGACTTAAAAAGACTTAAAAAGACCCCAGGAGACCTGGGTCTCTAGGAGACTTAAAAAGCAAAGTCTCCAGGTATAAAAGTTAAAAAGACATTAAAAAGACTTTATGAAGCAATAAAAGACAATAAAAAGTGTACTTTAAGACATCACAGTTCTTAAAAAAAAGCAAAAAAAAGTAATTTAAAGCGCTCTTGAAGCAATCAAAAGACATCAAGTGCTTCAAATAAAGTATAATAAAAGACCTTGCTAAACATTTAAAAGATATAAAAAAACCATATTAATACATTATCAGGCATATTTAAGGATCCTAAAAGATTCAAACAAGGTCTTTATATAGCATATTAATAGCTTTTGTAGACACTAAGAGAAACAAATAAACCCACTTAAAGATATAAAGGCACAACATAATGTCTTTTTTTTAAAAATATAAACATTTTTAGAGCTTTAGAAAGACCTAAAAGAGTACAAAAGAAGACTCTTGTGATATCTCGTAGTATCTTTAAAATACTTCTCTATAGCACATTAGCAACCTTAGAAAGCTATTTAGAGATCTTATGAGACTCTGCAATCGCTCAAAATAGTGTATTAAATGTTGCCTTTTATCTAAAATAAGTATACAGGGAATCAAAAGAACAATTATAAAAGAAGGCATTATAAAAGAAGGCTAGATAATAGTATGAACTACAAATCCAGTGGTAATGCTGGCTCTGCCTCTGGTAGTACTGGTATAGTTGCATTCAAAGTTCCGAAATCAAAATCTGCTAAATCATCTGTTTCGTCATACCCAATAAACATATCTGACGAGCTATAAACATAATTAGTAAGGGAAAAAACCAGCGAACAAATTAAACCTACCATAGCTGTTGGAAAGCATCTTGCCTCCACTTTAAAGCCCATCCACTAGACTTCTGCTCGAGAACCATCCAGTTACCCATATGGCGACTATATCTATAGCAATATGATTAGTAGTGCAAGGTAATAAGTAATAGCAGAAGCACTGTACAAAACTCTAATAGTCGTTTCGTCAAAATTCTTCCGACTCTTTGTACCATGGCCTTCCTTGAGCTCTTGTAACGAATGCTCCATCTAAACCAATTGTGAGTAAGGATAGACTAGCGATAAAGTAACATTAATAGAAACATACAGCTGCTAAAGTAATTGCAAACATCGATGGTGGTAATGCCTTGTCTATTGCTAATTGCCGAGTAACCAGAGTCGTCAAACTATTTGCTCGTGTTGCAGTCTTGAACCACAACTCTTCAATTATATGAAGCATCTTCTCTGACTTGAATGGCTGTCCTCCAGTCGTCTTGGCCTAATACTCCTATTAGTATGTTAAATTATGAAAAAATATTACTTACAGTTGTATCGACTTGATCGTACATGAACTTTGCCTTTTCCAGGAGCCAGGTGATAATTTCTTGATCTTTCTTCTTATTGATACCAAGCCCATATGCATTCTGGGTCGCACTTCGGGCAGCAGTAATTACCGAGCTCATGAATTGTGAACGAGCATAGGAGATCTAGTACTAGTCAAAATACTTAACCAAATGAAATAATATAACTTGTACTCACATAGCGAATGACGAGTGGCTTTGTAGCTCTTTCCTTTGAAACCTGGATAACAAGGGGGGTATTATTGCCTTGCTTAGCAGCTTCACAGAAAGCTGTCCAGCAAGCATCGATTCGGTCTGGACCTACCCCAGCAGTCCAGAAGCTTGGGCTATACACCATGTTAAAGCGAAGATACTTCTTCGCCTCTATAGCTGTATCCATAACATATGGTGGCAAACTATGCTTCGTCACCTTCTTTGAGTGCAAGGAAAACCCACTGTTCTGACTTTCCAAAAACGAAGCAGAAGTCTTAGAGGAGGTTGTTGACGATGGTGCAGAGCTCTTGAAAGAGGTTGCCACAGACTCCTGGGATCGCCGAGTCCCAAGCCTCTTCGATGACTATAGAATATTATTCAAGGTTAGTTCTATATTGAATAGCTACAAAGTGCTTACTTTATGCTCGGAATCCGATAAAATAATAATCTATATACGATAAGAAGAATAAGTATAGCATATACCGATAGTACTAGTAGAGAACATACCTCATTTCTGGCCATAGGAATATCATTAACCCCATCGTCATGATCCTCTTCATTGCCTTCATTTTCCCCATCTTCCAAACTATCGTCAGTAGTATCCCCATCGTGCCTGTTAGTATTTGTTGCTTCGCCAAAAACCTGATTGCCTATGTCGAGTTCTTCCCTGTCGAGATTGTCAACTCTTGGTCGTTTAGCTGCTCTATTGCTGTCTTCTTCATTACCATCAGAGTCTTTTTCATTCTCGTTTTCCTCGCCCATAAGTCTTTTGTTGCGAGCAGTAATCTCTAGCCAAACCCATTAGTATCGTTTCAGCAAGGAGACAAATACATACCTTCTTCTTTCTCAGCCTCAGCCTGCTTTGAAGTACTCGCATGCTGCTTGAGTATCTGTTGTATCATGTCCTGAGGTATATCATTTATAGTTAAATTCTTTCCCTTGTTAGAAGCTCTTGGCTTCCTTTTCGATGCTGCCGACTTGCTGGAACCAGACTTCGCTTGGGAGGTAGTGCTTCTGGTGTTGGCCATAGGGATAGAAAACAAATAGAAAGCAGTATGAGTAAGCTTGCAAAAATGAATGCTTATAAGCAGGAAGTAATTGCCAGGTGTATATTTTACGAAGGGAAAGACACGATACGAGCAACTATTTCCGGTCTGACTAAGCTGGAATGGCTTATATAATATAAAAAGATAGCGACTACCGAGTACAGCTCTACCATATAGTTTGGTATGCATATTTACTAGACCAGTTATTAATTAAAAAGGATGTGCATCTATCAAGTATATTATCAGATGTCCATTCATTAGGCATTGGGGCAAGCTTGGGAAATACTGGAAATAGCATGCAACTTTGCCGAATATTTGAGACTGGAATAATTGAGCACCAGGCTTGAGTACCTGTCGGATTGGCACCTGCTAAAGGTTCCATCTTTTTGATTAGATACATGTTACCATTAGAAACAGATGGCTGGGATGGTATTGGTGAGTACCACTCAATATATGCTAATGGCGAAGTTGTCCAATTGTGAGGGGCATCTTGTTGCCCTAAGCGAGTATCCAAAACCTTCGGAAGAGTAAAAATAACCTTTACTCTTCCTATTCTTGTGCCTTGATTAAAAGAATTAGAAGTGCTATAGCAACATATAATCTACATACCTATAAGCCCAGTTGACTCTGCTTTATCATTAACCATAGCTATAACAGTATCAAATTTTCCTAAACTGTTCTGTTGTGATATTGGAATAGCTTTCACTGAGTCTTTTCCCCTGTATTATCGTCATCAAGACTGGTAGGACTAAAGCGAAGTATGTTGTAGACATCAACTCGTGTAAAGGGTAAAGTAGCCTCAGCTAAAGCTTGTTGCGATAAAGGCTGGGACCGGAGACCATTAATAAAGACCTTCAGTGAGTGAATAAAGCCACGAGCATTATGCTTCTCCTGGATTAGAGAAAGCATTCTTTTAGGATAATTGGGATATTTTGCAAGGGATTTGACTGATTTTGGTGGTTTATTTAATGGTGTATTCATTTGTAGATTTGCTTCAAAGCCAGTAACTTTTTCCTGTCGTGAAAGCCAAGTAACCATTTGAGGAAACTCATCCCGTTGATTACTTGCTCTCCAACCATCCTTTGCAAAGTCGATGTGTAGTCGTTCAAACATCTCAGTGTTATAGTTGTCTGTTGTCCCAAAGAGCTTGATAGAATCAACATAATGCAGCAAAGAGTGAAACTTGGGGATATTGAAGTTGTCTCGTACACCAACATTGAGAAAGTATGCTTTGTGTTGGTGAAACCGCTTCAGAGCATCGGTCAAATACTCTAAAGTAGTTGTATCATGGGTGGGATATTGGGCAATATAGATAAAGTCTAGCAGTGCTGTAATTGCCTGGGCAGCTTGAGTTGGAATACTTCCGACTAAGCAGCCTAGAAGAATTTTAGCCATGTTTTTCCGTTCAGGCCCAGTTACTTGAGAGAGAGATGTAAATCCATTTTTGAAGTGGCGAACTCCAAAGGAAGGTGGAAGACTTTGAATTCTCCGATCTAGCTCTCCTTTCTGTAAAAGCTTTCCACACCATGAGATTAGATGCTTTAGGACCCCTTGATAAAGCTGGTGTAATACATCAGGTGTTAATGACTGGTGAATGTCGGTCAGAGGAAAGTCTTCCCAAAAAGGCTTGAATACACTGCCTGCAACATTATGGGACATGCAATATTTATGAAACTGGTTCTGGTTGTCTCCCGAATAAAGTTTGGCCTCTTCAATGGTGGATTTTGTCCATTGCTGAGTTCTGAGCTCTGATAGTGCTTCATCTCCAAGATTATTGGCCTTTGCTTTGCATTTGACACAAGTCCCATATTTCGTACAAGAAACAAGACATTGTTCAGGATAGTCGGCAACATAGCAAGTAAGGATAGGAAAAACAAGACGAGTAGCACCATCAGAGCTTGCCATTTCTATGCCCTCATTTCCAGCTTTAATGAGAGGTTCTAAAACGATTTTCATCGATTCATGGAAAAGCCTTTGAACTCTAGATCGGTGTTCATTTTCACTCATTTGTGATCGGTTGATTTTGTCAACTGAAAGGTAGGCTATAAGGATGGTAGCATGGGAAGAGGGCTTTCTTCTTGTTGCTTTAGGGATGTTTCCAATCGTAAGATAAACAGGATAGGCTGATTTTCCCCCTGAAAACTGGGTTAACTGGGTTTTGTCTGTAGCAATTATGACAGGAGCTAAAGTAGCTCCAACTGGAAGTCGGCTCTAAAGTGAAGTAAATACAACTTGCTATATCAAGAATTGCAATTTGAATATAACATACCTGAAGAACACTCCACCATTGACCTGTCCACATTTCATTGAATATTCGCCCATCTTTACGAGGACTAGTATACACCTTCTTAGGCTTAAATTTCATCATAGGCGACAGATGGGGGTCCTTCCAAAGAGACTCGATGGCTTGTATTGGATTACGATGCCGAATAGTATATACTTCATTAGGTTTATCGGCAAATCTTAGTTTGCGAGTCTTCCATTCACCTGCTTTCTCGGGCATAGAGTCAAGTTTCTTGTGCAAACCCCGAATATTATGGTATGAGAGGCCAAGCTTTTCGACAACCTTGATAGTTTGAGTTAGTAAATACAATTGTATTAGTAGTATTGAACTTACCCCAGGAATTTTAAGTAATCGGTCAAATGCATTATGGCCTGGCCCATCGTTAACTGCCCATTGAGCTATTTTCCAATCTAGCTCTGAATGAAAGGGATGAAACTTGGGATCCACTCCCTCTTGAAGCATATGAACATCACCATCGCCATCCAAAGTGTGGATATGTGGGTTACTGGTTGCTTGATATCGAAGAATTCTACCAGCAGTAGGATGCTCTTCTTCAATCCTTTCATCGTCATCATCATCATCTAGTAATCGCTTCATTGACAGCACTCTACTGCGATAAGCAGCAGTTTGAGGACCTGGGCCTGCCTCACCCTCCAAGTAGTCGTCAGGACCTGGAATAAGAGCAAACTCATCTACAATATTGTCGAATTCCTCATGAAAAAAGTCCTCAAGATCTTCGCCATCTAATTCTTCGGGTGTTTGGTTACTAGCTTGCTGTCCAGTATTCAGGGCACTGCTAGCAATGTTGTCGTTGGATCCAAGGTCGTACTGTATTGGGGCATTTTCTTGTATCTCGTAGGTGTTTTCAGCATTCAAATCCTCTAGTTTTTCCTCCATATACCAGGAGCAAGATCATGATGAGGTTAAATGGGCATTTACCCCACCCCAGGTTTTGAAAAATCTTTCGCATCCAGCAGGGCATTCAAAGTTGGGCATTGCTTATCAGACTCCAAGAGAGATAGTGGGGGTTTTGGTACAACTCTCGGTTGCATTCTCACACATATATCTAAAGTACCAATTACAATTGTGCTATTAAAAGCTGTAAGCTCACAATTGCCAACCATATACACCAAATCGATTTAACATACCTATTTATATAGTATATTTCCGTGAGTAAGCTAAGGTCTTCTTTGCATATCTGATCGTTTTTGCTAATAGAAGCTGCTTTTGTCGAAGCAATGCAAGAAGCTTTACTCTTTTATTGCTCTTATGGCGATAAATGGCTTCCAAAGCTTTTGACTTACGATACAATCGCCGATGGTACCGAAGTGTCGTTTGCTGCAGCTCAATACATTTGGCCTTTAGTCTTTTGTTGGCAGCTGGTCTGGGCCAATATGGCAATGTAAGCTAAATAGTATGAATAGTATATTAGCAATAGCAGTTTGGAGGCAGTTTGTATAAGTGCGATTTTGAAATAGTACATACCTGTTCATCCGAAAATTGGGGCCATCTATTATATTTCAAAGTATAAGCATTGTAATATTCACTACGATCTGAGAAGTCTTCAGGATGGAGTATTGCATAATCCAATGACAGACAATGCTGGTAGGACTTAGTAGATTCGGAATAGACATAGAGAAATACATACTTGGGAAGAGTTGGAAGAGTCAATGTTCTCAGGAGCTGCATCATCGGAAGTAGCAGGAGCAAGCAAATACTATAAGTACTAGTAATTAGCAGGCTGTTTCGGGAATGGCAAGGTTATAGTAATTACTCTTTCTTGCTCATAGTAAACTGAGCTTTCAACCTCATCACTATTGGGAAGCATGAAATTTGGGGTTTCGAAAGCGAAGTCAAGTGAAAGGTCTCAAGCTGGTAAATAAATCATGTGATTATTGTTAATGATTCCGGGACTACAACAGGAAACTTTGGGCAGAGTTGTGAATGTAATATTGATTGATTTGGTATGCAAAATACATGAAATGCATTTGCCATTTAACAAGTACTATTGAAAATTCTTATACAAAACAAGTTATATATTGACCCTAACAAGACTAGATACATATTATACAAAACATTGATAGGGCGCTTATGAAGATGATAATTCTGCTCGGAATAACGCGTTCAAGGGCTCGTTAGAAAGCTTGAATCAACATGAAGATGCTCCAAAAAACCGCGAGGCAATTGAGGAAGTTGTTCTTGACTTAGAGCAAAATTAGTCCAAGACAGGGAGATGGAGGAGGACATGGCTACTCACAGGCATCCAGGAATCTCAAAATTTGTGTAAGGAACGCGTTCAAACCCCACATAGATGGTGAATAAACATGCCAAGTTGCGAAAGCCTTTGTTGAAAATTGAAGGAAGGAGATGATATTTAACTCTGCAGCAGTAGCCATATGGTCATTAAGGAGGTCGGATATTGAGGGCTTATCGGCTGCCGAAACCTAGACGAATAGTCTATAACTATGTGTAGTAAAAGACTCTAAAAAGAATTAGGTAAAAATACGAACAGGAACCCAAGATATGAAGTACTTTACCTGGGGGAGGGAGGAGGAGGAGGAGCACATAAGTGATTTCGGGTTCCAGGCAATGATATGAAGCGTTTGAGGGCTCGTTGGAAAGCTACAATCAAGGTGAATTCAGCATTGCAAGAATTGAAGAGATGGAAGACGAACCTATGTCAGAATCAATGGGATACCTCAAAACTCCGAAGTTGGACACAACTTTAGATGCAGGATGCTTGGTTGCTCCATAAGTTAAGCCGTCGTAGAGGCAGGTACCTAATGTAGTTCAGTAAGTGTTCCCAAAGTTTGAAGGACTCAGGACAGCTGGAAGCGCACCTATGAATTAATCTGTCCCATCTAGAGGAAGGAGGACACCTGTATCGACATCGCCTTTATACCCACTAAATCGCGCAATGAATGGTACTGTTGGATAGGTATTAATGAGACGAATCAGGAAATGCTAAAATCATACTGTTTGGTTGGTTATTGGCAGATATATGACGAAAATTGTGTCCTAAGGGCACTTGACACCTATAAGATGGTACTTGTCTAGTACAGGATGGATTGGCATGATCTTGGAGATGGTTTGCAGAGGACTAAGATGTTCTTGAAGGTGCAAATGTGAGAAGAATGCTATATCCCCAGCCTACACCCTTTGCACTATGGTTATCTCCCAGACACTAGCAATCCACATCTTACTATGACTTAAGCAAGATTAAAACCCCACTATAGCCTGTAAGAAGTGTATTACCAATGTCTTTAGATCCACTAGCAGGAAAGGGTTGAGTGGGCCCAAAGCCAGTAAAAAGACAGAAACAGGACAGAAAGAGTAAGGGCAGTGGTGGTATTTGGCTGGTGTCGCTTACCTGATCGATGTTCAAGCTTGATCGCCAAATTTAATTCTTTATCTAATCTTCATCAGCAACCACCACATCGCCAGAATGGCTCGCCTTTCGAAGCCAGCCAAAGCTCGCATTGCCCAATCTACTGTTTCTACTATTTCCAAGAAAGACCTGGAATCCTTACTTCAGTTTCTAGAATCTGACACTACTGCTCTTCGCTATCTCAAATCTAATAATAGAGCTGCCTTTGCAGCTTCTGCCAAAGCCTCTGAACTCGGTGCAGTCTATTTCTCTGGCAGCTCCTTTCCTAGCATATATGAAACAATCACATCTGCTCTTCCACCTCGCCATACACGCTTCCCTACTTTGTTTGCTGCCTATAAAGCTGGAAAAACTGCAGCAAAGTCGTATAAAAGAGAAAATCCAACTTTACCAAAGCAACTAGACTTAACTGGACTAACAAGGATCGGGACGAGTTTCTTAAAGGCATCAAGAGGGTAAAGGTTCAGAAACTGGCTGAAAGCGACTACTACCCCCCCCCTATGCATATCATCACCGAGAATCAGGAAATCATGGACAAATGGAGGGACCATTTTACAGTAGGCAAACAGGCCGATGCTAGGATTCCTCGAAAGCCATTACATCTGCTTGATCCTTCTAGACTTTCTTTGGACATTGGTCCCGATGAGAATGTGATTCTCGAAGACTCTGAAACTGGCGAAATTGTTGGGGTTGTTATTCGTGGCTTTTGCAAGCATAAGGGTGCTCTCAAATGGGCGAAGGATACTGCCGAGTTTCAGACTGACATTCGCTGAAATCTTAGGGTATTCTTGTTTACTGTCTTTGTAACTTATACTAATATTTTTTATAGAAAGAAGATCCTGGGAAGCTTGTTCAGCTTGGTTGGTCTGCAGGTGCCAGAAGCCGATGCGAGTTTGGCTGGGTCCGAAACATCGTCGCATCAAAGAAGAAACTTTCGGACGATAAAAGGGTTGAGGCCAACATCGAGGGTTCCAATTT
Source organism: Stropharia rugosoannulata (assembly GCA_028532985.1). Lineage (NCBI taxonomy): Eukaryota > Fungi > Basidiomycota > Agaricomycetes > Agaricales > Strophariaceae > Stropharia > Stropharia rugosoannulata. The sequence continues at coordinate 3,378,661 of JANCIK010000002.1, read as the reverse complement.
GTTTGCCTTTATATGGCAGCTTATGGAGAAACAGCTTCCTGAGGAGGTGACGACTGATATCAAGAACTTTTCAAAGGTGCTTAAAATTCCTTCAAACAATGGAGAAGGTAACAACTACCAGGAGTGCCATGAAGAATCATCGGTGAGGACAATGAAAGAAGGTGATTCGGAGGCTCCAACTACCGATGTTACAAAGTATACTGTGTCTCTGCCCCATGAGTCATATGATTTCTTTGGTACTGGTCTTGCCCCACCAGGAGCTTTTATCACAAGAAATTATTCAAGGTATATTTCTCTTGTCGCTATATCTCCATTTCTGATCATCCACTTTAACTTATAGGCATATGCATAAGGAAGGTCACCCCACACATATGGAGCAATGCTTACCCTGCATCGTTCCCATAACTGTGTGTCGTATGGAGGAAACTTCTTTCTTCTTCCAGAATATGGGATTCGTATCCAGCAAGCAACGAACACTTGTATTGTCTGGCAGCCTAAAAGGCTTCATGGAACAGGAGTCCCCAATGTTGATCCGACCACTGAAGACCCTGATTTCCAGCAGCTTGTCGCTGCTATCGTCACTTCAAACACTTTAGCAGCAGCTTGGAGGAAGTATTGTGAGGGAAAGGTAAACCTAAAGGAGTTTGAGAATATGGTTGATGAAGTTGAAGCTGAGGGGCCTTTGAATCACGAAGGCGATAATTAGTAGACTAAAGCTCCTAGTCATTATTATTTACAAAGTACATTCTACTATTGTACTATGGTTATGAACGATACCCATTATGTACTGGTATAGCGAAGTTGGGTAAATAATCAGGTGATCATTATAGTTACACAAACAGTAAATGTTTTTCGCTGTAGGCTTACTATATTCTGTGCTGTTTCAATCGACCCATACATTTCTTACAATGTCTACAACAACTTCTTGTCTTTCTATCAAAATGCCCATAGTAGCTAGTCGGCAAACCCACCAGGTGTATTTTGAACTGTTTTCTAAGTGTATGTTTATATGCCAGCTCAATATAAGCTTTACTGATCGTATCTGCTGCTATTAGTCGGAATACATAGTATTCACCTTATAGCTTATATGTTTTCATGGCTATACATATTATCCTCAACACTGCAAGAGATTCAGGAGCTTATTGCTCCTGGATGGACGAAAAGTATGTTGTATTTATTTTGGATTGTGATATACATTCTTATGTAGTGAAATGTAATAGTTCCCTTTGAGCTTCGGGATATTATTTTAGAAGCTTTGTTTTGGGAGCTGCCTAGCTACAAGTCAGGAGGTGTCTTTCGGCAGTTGGGATATAAGGCTTGGTTAGCAAGCCGAAACACTATGCCTTCGCTGACATCACTGGACCAATATGCAACCCAGCTCCAATTCTGTGAAGACTTTACTAGTTTCTACTGACAGCATCGCCTTTCCAGCTGCACCAATGCATTTGCTAACATTTGGGCATTGCAGTTCCGAATTCCCAGAGTCAACAACCAACAGAATACAATCGTGAAACTCTATGTGATTATGTTCTCCAATATGCAAGTAAAAGCCTTACAAATTCACTGTGGTGATGTTGCTTGGTTGGTTTCGGAGGTTTTGGATAAATGGGTCGATTCATTGGGTCCCCATTTAGTCAACCTTCAGGTTATATATGACTGTCGTATGCCAATACTACCGATACAGGTTAGTTGTATACTTCTATGTTACCCTATCTTTACTCATATTCTTTATATTAGGATAATCGTCTTGGACTATATCCATGGTGTTCTAGAGACTGGGCCTCTGCTTTAGGTCGTCTTTCATTTCTGAAATCGGTCATTATCTATACTCCTCGGTTGCTACATTACCATATGTACGACACCAATCCTAGTATGGGTTATATGAGGGACTTTGTTTCCTCACTTGTGTCTGTTGTTTGGTCGCCGACAATGCCTCAACTGGAACGAGTCTACTTTCTGACAATCCAGGATAAGCATGAAAAGGACGATCAAAGTTACAGTGATGGCATACAGTTTCTAGCAGAACGACAAGTATTAGATCAGAATACCCAGAGTTGGAATGGGTGGGTTTGCCGACCAATCAACTTGTATAATAGAGCCCGACAAGACCTGCATAGAAATGACCACCAGTTGCGACTTTTCTTTAGTTAGTTTTTGTAATTAGATTAGAATTTACCCTATAGCTATAGAATTTATGGTTTTACAGTGGAATGTACAAGTTTTATATGGTTATAAGAAAATGTACATAAAAAAGACTTGTAGAGACCTAAAGAGACCTACAGAGACCTACAAAGCTATACTTGGTTTAAGGCAAGGCTAAAAAGACTGCCGAAGACCTATCAAGCTATTTAAAGATATGATTGGGGCTTTAATTAAATCTAGTTTGAAATGATGGACTAAAAGTTACTAAAATGTCTTTAAATAGCTCTCGGCAAAAAAGTGATTTTCCTGATGCTGTAAACTATAAATACAATAGAAGCGCACCTAGCAGAGGGATTCCGAAGACAAAAGCCTAAGGAAACCCGCTGCTGGGCGCCACAGTACATAATAGAAGCGTTGATTGATGCGTGAGAATAAACTATACAGTTGATCCGCCACAAGAAGCCACCACATCACATCCTCATGTGATGTGCATCATACATCATATGCACAACACATGATGGACGTGTCCCATCAGTACGTCACATGATGTAAACCGCGCGCGCCTGTGCACAGTACACACTGCAGAGCATAGTGTACACTGCACGGGCTGCGCGCGGCGTAAGAAATAAAAATAAAATAAAATAAAAGAAAGTGAAGGAAGACGAAATGAAATAAAATAAAGGGTGACGCACAGCGTCCCCTTACATCACCCCCCCTTCAAGACACGGCGTCCCGGCGTGGCAAGGTGATCCACTCGCCACCATTGACTGTTCTATACCGTCCAGGCTCAATTGCCAGGGAGCCAATAACCGCGGAGCATCAGGATGTTCCCGGTAGAACTTGGCCACCAGCTGAGGTGAGAAGACGTCTTCCGCATGCTCCCAGGAGTTCTCCTCATACCCATACCCCTTCCATTTGACGAGGAACTGAAGCCTGTTTCGATGGATGCGGCTGTTGAGGATGGCCTCAACCTCGTACTCCAGCTCGTTATCCACCAGCTCAGGTTCCGGAGGAGGCGCTGCAATGCGGCCCGGAATAGGGTCAGGGAGACAGGGCGTGAGCTTGACAACAGGGAAGACAGGGTGGAGACGCTTGAGAGAAACCGGGAGTTTGAGACGGTAGGCATGAGATCCAACAGCAGCCTCGACCGTATACGGGCCCAGGAGACGGTGGGACAACTTCTTGGAGGGACGGGAGGTACGGATGTCTGACGCATCCAGGTAGACCTTGTCACCTGGTTTGTACACCGGGAGAGGGTCACGTCGCCGGTTGTAGAAGCGAGCCATGTCATCTTTGGCCTTAGCCAGCGCTGACTTGGCTTCTTCCAATGTACTAGCCATCCGCTCCTTGAACTCATTCACAGTCTCCAGTGACGATGGAGCTTCATGAGGTTCAAAGCCCATCCGAGGGTGTCGTCCAGTGTCGAGCATGAAAGGCGTATGCTGGGTGGAGGCGTGGACATGGTTGTTGTACTGGAACTCGGCCAGAGGCAAGAGATCCTCCCAGTCGTCCTGACGCTCATTCACGAAGGTCCGCAAGTACTGTTCCAACTCCATGTTAACGCGCTCCGTTTGACCATCAGATTGGGGGTGGTAGGCAGTGGACGTCGCCAGGCGGATTCCCAACAACCGGTAAAGCTCTCTAGTGAACTCGGCAATGAACTGAGGCCCACGATCCGAGAGGACTATCTGAGGGAGACCATGGTGGCGCCAGACATAACGGAGATAGAGCCGGGCCGCTCCAAGTGCACTAACAGTGGTAGTCGTTGGGATAAAGTGACCGCGCTTGGAGACTGAGTCTATCACGTTCATGATGGCGTCATGTCCATTGGAGAGAGGGAGTTCCACGATGAAGTCCACACTGATAACCGCCCAGCGCTGCTCAGGGATAGGGAGAGGATGAAGCTCACCAACCGGGCGGTGACGCTGGATCTTGGTGCGAATACAGAGGTCACAGGTCTTGCAGTACTGTCCAATGTACCGAGACATCTGGGGCCACCAGTAGTTGCGCGATACTAACTCCAGTGTCTTCCAACGTCCAGCATGACCAGCCACCTTGGTGTCGTGGTGTAAGGAGACAATACGGCGGCGGAGATCAGGGTCGTTGGGGACGTAGATCTTATCCCGGAAGCTGAGGAGACCATCTTGCATCCTCCACTCCGAGGATCGCACAGAACGGGCCCCACTGCTCAACAAACCCTTTGCTGCCTTCGCCACCATCTCCTCATGTTTCCCCTGACGGTTTCCCTTCCGGATCTCGTGCAACAAGTCCTTCTCCTCGCCCACCAGCTCCACCGCCTCGAGCGCCCGGATAGCAAAGAAGGCGGGCTTGAGGAGTGTCATCTCAGCGTTATCCCCAGCGCCGTCTCCATGATCAGCTCGTCGTGAGAGGGCATCAGGTTTCCCCATGGAACGGCCAGGGCGGTGGCGGAGCGTGAAGTCGAAGCGGGAGAGGTAGAGGGACCAGCGGGCCTGTCTGCGGTTAAGCTTTTTGGCTGTCATGAAGTACTCCAGATTCTTGTGGTCTGTCCAGATCTCCACCGGATGAGCTGCACCTTCAAGGAAGTGTCTCCACTCCTCCAGGGCTCGAATCACCGCTAGCATCTCCTTGTCATGGATCTCGTAGTTACGCTGTACGGGACTGAGGCTCTTGGAGTAATAGGCGACAGGGTGCCATTTCCCATCTTCACGCGACTGCTGAGAGAGCACAGCACCAGTAGCAAAGTCCGAGGAGTCTGCCTCAACGCGGTAGGGCAGGTCGTCACGAGGGAAAGCCAGGATGGGAGCCGAAGTCACCGCAGTACGCAACATGTCAAAGGCGGCCTGAGCATCAGAGGACCACGACCAGGAGTATCCTTACGCGTCAGCTCAAAAGCGGACGGGCATGGTGAGAGAAGTCCTCGATGAAGCGGCGATAGAAGTTGACGAAGCCCAAGAAGCTCTGTACCTCCTTGCGTGACTTGGGAACCGGCCACTCTGCTACACCTGCAATCTTGACCGGGTCCATCTCCACCTGACCTTCCGAGATGATGAGCCCCAGATACTCAATGCGACGCTTCTCAAACTCGCACTTCTCCGGCTTGAGATACAACCGGTGGAGTCGCAGACGCTCCATGACCAGACATGTCACCCGACGATGTTCCTCGAGGGTCTTGGTGTAGATGAGGATATCGTCAAGGTAGACACAGACAATGCCCTCGAAAATGAGGTCGTTGAATATCTCGCTCATCATGGTCTGGAACGTTGCAGGCGAGTTGGTGAGACCAAAGAACATAACCGTAGGCTCGAACAGACCGCGGTTTGTTCGAACGCTGCCTTCCACTCATCTCCCTCCTTGATGCGCACATTGTTGTACCCCCACCGCACGTCAAGCTTGGTGAAGTAGCTGGCACCACGGAGTTGTTGGATGAGGTCAGAGACGAGAGGAAGCGGGTAGCGGTTCTTGATGGTCATGGCGTTCAGCACACGGTAGTCCTGGATGAGGCGCAATGACCCGTCCTTCTTCTTGATAAAGAAGACAGGAGACGCCATCGGAGACTTAGAGGGACGAATACGGCCAGTGGCGAGGTTCTCCTGTAAGAACGCATCTAGTTCCTTCTGCTCAGGAAGCGTCATAGGATACACCTTGCAGTTGCTGGGTGTTGCTCCGAGTTCCAGTTCAATGGCGTGATCCCAAGGTCGACGTTCTGGCAAGACATCAAAGGACTCCTTTGAGAAGACGCCCTGAAGTCATGCAAATGGTTAGGAACGTCGTCGCGGAAGTCCTTCTGTCCAGAGTTGGACGCAAAGGCTTCTGCGAGCCGCTGGGACACGGTGGAGGTAGACTGAATGAACTGGGACTCGGGGGGTAACGACGCCGCAAACAGCCGGTTGTCGTCGTCCTCCCAGACAGAGTGGAGGGCCTCTAGTAAGCTGCAAGCGTCCTTAGGAGCAGGCAGCGGTTCAACTTCCTCCAACTCCATCTCGGGGACTTCGTCGTCATCATCCTCCAGCTCCATAAGGAGGGGCATAGGGCCCTGGGTACAGGTCTCTACCGCTCTGATCTCTGCGCGAAGCTTAGACTTCTCCGCACGGATCTCATCACGGCACGTGGAGCACCGGCGTGGGCACCGTGACATCTTCACCTCTCCAGTGATCCAGTCCACTTCAGGGTTGTGTTCTCGAAGCCAAGTGTGGCCCAGAATCATATCCTGACGTCCGAGGTTGGTGACGGGGAAGACGGCGCGTTCAGTGTGGTCCTTGTAGCGAAGGATGAGCTCCACAATGGACGTGATAGAGCCGTCTTCATTGAGTGAACCGTCAACGTTGTGGACTGGAATGGGGACCAAGAGAGGGCGTTCCGTCAGCTTGTGCTGCTGGACGTACTTGCGACTGATGAAGCACTGGTCAGCGCCGCAGTCAACCAGGGGCCTGAGGCGAAAACGCTGGCCCGTGTCCGTGGTCTCGATCTCCACTGGAAGGTGAAGGGAGTTGGGACTCGGAGTAGCGGCAATGGTGTAATGAGAGGGAAGTGCGCGCTCCCAGCGGCGAGCACGGGCCTGGATGCGTAACGCAGCAATGGAGTGAGACTTGGGAGCAGGGGATTTAGGCGTGTCAGGCAGTCGTGAAGGTAGGTCTGGAACAGAAATAGATTCGCAGGGCTCTACCGACAGTACACTATAACGACTGCCACGCGCGAACGAGGGCACGCCGCTCACTCGTCGCGATGCACAAAATCCTCCTCCTCCTGGACATCATCCTCCTTCCTTTCATCCACCGGCGGAATAGCATCCTCCTGGCCCTCCGCAGCGCGCATGTGCTCGAGTTGCTCCTGAAGCTCCGTGAGAGTCATGTGGCGAATGTCGAAAGCCCGGGGACAATCTCGAGAGATGTGACCAGGTTTACCACAGCGATAGCAGGTAGGGGGTGTCTTCCCAGCACTACGAGCACGATCAATGTCCATGGGAGCGCCCAGAGGAAGAGCAGGGGTAGCAGGCGCGCGAGGGGCAGGAATAATGGGCAGAGAAGCACGTGGAACGGTTGCAGGGGAGGCGGATGAACGCGAAGCCGCGGGGGGACCAGAAAGCGTAGGGTGTGCCGCACGGAAGAGCTGGTTGGTCTCGCGGTTGCGAGCAACCTCCACGGCGCGTTCATACCATCCCTGAAGCGAGGCGGGTCGACTCTCCGAGGGCAGGTTGGCGACTTGACTGTCCAGCGAAGGGGATAGACCACGACGGAACTTCATAATCAACGCCTTCTCGTCAATGTACCCAGACTTGAGGACAAGGTCCTTGAAGGCGTCGACGTATTCTTCAGCAGAGCGGCGGCCTTGATGGTAGGAGGTGCTCTCGAGGGCGAGCTGAGCGTGCTCGGCCTCGTGCTGCTCGCAAAAATCGCGAATGAACACGGCTTCAAAGGCGTCCCAGCTACGCAGATTGAAGTCGGAAAATCCAGACATCATGGCGCGTTTCGAGAACTGGGCGGCGCGGCCCTCGTTCATGAAAGAAAGGGCCCAAAGAACTCGAGAGAATTCGTCAGGAAACTGCGAGCCAGCCAGGGCGAAATAAATGGTGCAAGAATTAAGAAAAGAGCGCCCTTTTTCGCGTGAACCATCAAATGGTTTGGGAGACGCAGGTTTGAGGCGAGAGACAGTGGGAACTGCAGCTGCAGGAGCCGTGTGGGCGTCGAGATGAGGAGGGGATCACGAGGCGCAGGAGGGGCGGGTGCAGGTGCAGAATGCGAGCTGGCAAGTGTAGTCTCGAGGAGGGTGCGGATAGTGTGAAGGGAGCTCGAAACGTCGGCCAATTCCTTCCGAAAAATCGCGTTATTGTGGTCGACGTACTCCAGAAGCGACGTGAGGGTGAGGGCGGGTCTGGACAAGGTATTTCCCGCCTCAGGGCTCGCAGAGGCGTCTGTATCCATCGACATCGAAGCAGGGAGGGGTGTTGGAGTCCTAGGCCGTTTCCGAAGGCAGTAGGCGTCCAAAACTGGTCCCAGGCAGAGGCTTTTGTACTGTAAGGGCGACTCTGCGCAGTGTCGAGCTCACACGAGACCTAGCAGAGGGATTCCGAAGTTTATTAAGCTGTAAACTATAAATACAATAGAAGCGCACCTAGCAGAGGGATTCCGAAGACAAAAGCCTAAGGAAACCCGCTGCTGGGCGCCACAGTACATAATAGAAGCGTTGATTGATGCGTGAGAATAAACTATACAGTTGATCCGCCACAAGAAGCCACCACATCACATCCTCATGTGATGTGCATCATACATCATATGCACAACACATGATGGACGTGTCCCATCAGTACGTCACATGATGTAAACCGCGCGCGCCTGTGCACAGTACACACTGCAGAGCATAGTGTACACTGCACGGGCTGCGCGCGGCGTAAGAAATAAAAATAAAATAAAATAAAAGAAAGTGAAGGAAGACGAAATGAAATAAAATAAAGGGTGACGCACAGCGTCCCCTTACACTGCCGACGGGAGTTAGTTCACGCAATTTGGAGCAAGATTCTTGATGATGAATTTATACACGCTTATCATTACGGAGTCGTCATAAAATGCAACGATGGAGTCGAGAGAAGAATATATCCACGGTTTTTTACATACTCAGCTGATTATCCAGAGAAGTACGACAATAACATCATATACTAATGAGTCCATTGAACTGACTATTATCTACAGAGTTTTATTAGCAACTGTTCGCGCTAAAGGTCTATGTCCTTGTCCGAGATGTTTAGTTCCCAAATCTCGCATGGACTGTCTGGGCATGCGGCGAGACAGTAACTCACGCCTCACGCAAATGCGCCAGTACATGGCCTCCACTGTGAAGGCTGCTCGTGACGCCATTTATCGCTCGGGTCTTGGAATTCGCAGTCAGGCCGTGGAAAATTTACTGAAACCATTCTCCAGCATTCCTACCATAGTAAGTCCTGTTTGAAATCTTACAACCTATATTGATACTCTTCTAGAACGCCTTTGTAGACCGCCTGGGCCCAACATACAATCCGTCTAACATGCTCGTTCCCGATGTCCTGCATGAATTTGAGCTCGGTATTTGGAAACAGTTATTTATACATCTGATTCGCCTGTTGTATTCTTCAAGCAAGAAAAACAATGATCGTGTTATGGAACTAGACAAAAGGTTTATTTTTGCAGATCTGTAAATTATAAATGAGTTCTTATTTGATTCTTGACCTAATCGCAGGTACCGTGAGATCGGGCCTTTCGGAAATAGCACCATCCGAAGGTTTTCCAATAATGCCTCCGAAATGAAAAAATTGGCGGCTCGAGACTTCGAGGACATTCTACAGGTTAGGCGCTTTTCTGATACATATATACAAAGTAGCTCTAAGTTGCATCATAGTGCGCAATTCCCGCGTTTGACGGCCTTCTTGACTCACATCATAACACCCGCCTCATGAAATTGCTTTATCGCACCGCTGAGCTTCATAGCTACCTCAAGTTGCGTTTGCATACCGATGAGACCCTGCAGCGCACCGAACGGTTGATTATCGAGTATGGCCATCTTATGCGGGCATTTCGCGATAAGTCATGTGCGGAATTTGACACTGTGGAACTACCAAGGGAAACGGCGGCCCGTGTTCGTAAACAAGCAGCAAAAATTACGTCGGACAACGGTTCAGCGTCCGGAGGTGTCAAAGTATCCTGCCAAAAGAAGAAGCTGAATCTCTGCACCCCAAAATTTCATGCACTTGGAGATTATGTCCACTATATACGGGAATATGGAACAACTGACTCGTATACAACGCAACTGGTTTGTGCATCAGTTCACATATGATTCTATACTTACCATTATCACATTAGGGTGAAGTTGCACATGCGCCTGTTAAAAGAGCATATGCTATGTCTAATAAGAGAAATGCTCTAAAACAGATGAGTAATAGGTATATGCGCCAGCAGTTGTCGAGAAACTTTGAAGTAGTGGAACAAAAAGAATACGAAGAAGCCGATACAAGGGAATATCTTTCCAAGCATTATATAATTTCGCATAATCTGAACAGCCCTTTAAATATCTTTGCATTTGTTCAAGATGGTGATCCTGCGAAGAAGGTAAAAAACTGTTTTTTCTTCTCTGTCCTGAACTTTTCCTGACATCGGAAACTTGTAGGATTTTATTCCTAAGCTACAAGATCATCTATTTGCTCGGATGCTTGGGCGCGCTTTTGATGGAGACGACCCTGATCAAATTACAAATGAAGATCGCAATACAATACGACTACGAAATTCTACAATCTACAGACATTGCACAGCAAGAGTAAATTACACTACGTATGACATACGACGTGATTTTGATACCATCAACCCAAAAAGCCGCCCATTTGTCATGCTGGCATCTCCTGATACAGCTACTAATGCCGTTCATCCCTTTTGGTATGCCCAGGTTTTGGGTGTATTCCACGCCGATGTGCAGTGTAATGCACCTCAATCCACTAATGGACTTACATGGCAACAAATGGATTTTCTATGGGTGCGATGGCTTGGCTCTGAACCCGGGGCATCACACGGACATAAATTTGCCAAGCTTCCTATGGTAGGGTATGTGCCTGAAGAAGACGAACTAGCTTTCGGGTTTCTGGATCCAAGTCTCGTCATTAGAGGTTGTCATTTAATGCCAGTCTTTAAAAATGGTCGTACAAGGTCGCTTTTAACTACTGAGCGCCAAACAGAAGCTCGACCGAGCGGTGATACGACAGACTGGGTCAACTATTATGTTGGAATGTAAGAATTCCATTTTCGCTACATGAACTAGAGCTAGCTGACACAAACACACACCTTCCAGTTTTGTTGATAGGGATATGTTTACGCGCTTTTGTGGAACCGGCATTGGTCATGTCGACAGGACATCTATTCCTCCAGGAAATATAGACCACGGCGGCACGGATACTATTGCTGATGAATATGACGATGATTTTGAAGAAAATACCCACAATGAGCCCTCCGTCTCAAGCGAGGATGAAGAGGATTCTGAAACTGAAGACTCCGAGTCAGCAACCAGTGATATTTCCGACGGAGGATACGACGAGTTATAGGAGGTCTTGGATATCATTTTGGTAGTTCAGACTACCCATCGATCATGTAATTACATACAACATTTAGCGAAACGCGCAAGTAACTTTGGCCAATATCACAAATTGATCGTCTCACGTATCTGGAATACCGCCATCAGAACGAAATATCACTCTCTCTTGACGGACTTGTCAGGGATGTGATGTCTATCTAACAAAAAGGACGCGTCTCTAATCACAGCCGGAACGGTCCTAAACTAAATTTTAAATGAACCACATGACAATGTTGAAATGCATTTCCCGGTGCGCCGGCGGTTCTGAATGGTTGTGCCCTATGACAGTGAGGTTGCGTACCATTCAGGCGTCGTCCCCAAGTACGTGGGCGAGAACGTACCTACTATCGTCACACAGGAAGAAAGCCATTCACGAAAGACACACGGTACGATGCAGTGTCGTTCAAGCAGCACGTTACAGGTGTAGTGAAGGGGATAAACAGTGCGCACCACTCCTCGATCACGATCGTGCACCTGAGCCAGTCGTCGTAGTACGCAATCCCGTGGGATTTGCAGAACAGGAACTGTACGCCTCGCTCCACTGGGCCTACAGATCAGTCCGTGTACCGACCGCGGGCGTGTACAAACTTTAACATGTTTTAGTAGTACATGGACACTACTCGTACAGCTTGCATATATTGCAAGTACTCGCACGGCTGCACGGACATGCACGACTCGAGCAGACAAAATACATAGGTGCGCCACAAATGAGAAGTGCCACTTATGATAATGTTGAAAATAGACCGGCTCCAAGTCTGCGGTTATGAATAGACAACGACCAACAGCGCGCGGTCACCAGTACACGGCCCCAGTACGGACGTTCGGCTGCACAAAAGGCGCACGAGCACGGATGCCAACACGTCGGACATGCGCAGATATAAACGGTCGACACACACGGACGCCGTGAAGACCCAAACATATGTGTGGAACGACGTATTGAGAAATTTTATACATGTCTGTGCTCTCAAAAATTTGGGCTTATTGATTCCCGGACGCAGCCATAGATACGAGCATCGCGTAGTCATTTATTTGGATGAGGATTTTGTGTTGCACCGGATGCCTGTTGCCGCCTGATCCGGTGCCTAGGCTGGCGACGATGAGCATTTCTTGACCTGCCGCACTTGTGCAGCACCAAGTCCACGTTCGCATTTCTTTCACCGCCGCCCCTTTTCGCTGTCGCCATCTTCACCACTAGTAGACATTTCATCCGTGTTCCACAGGTGACCAAACACGGTGATCTGCGATTTGAGAAGAAACAAAAATTAGTACATACGCGAGGACAGTCAGCTTGCCGCCAGTCGTCCAATTGTTGTTTTCACAGTTTTCAACTGCGTTGTCTACTCCTCAGTTTCTTTCTGATACAGAACGCTTCATTATCCATCACCCTTGATAGTGGGGTCTATTGGTTTGTTTGTCGCAGCGACAGAACAGACGGAACAGAAGGAAAGGAGGACATACGAACAGGTGCCTCTGGTAAGTACTTTCTCCTGCCACAATATCGCCCTCATTTGCCGTTCTATTAATCTGGATACTATAGTCTTGTTAACTACTAAGACATAACGGACCCAAGTTGAACATACGGAACGCGCCTCTACCATTGCACAGGTCCTTAACTGCAGCTAGAAGCCGGAGGGAAGGGCATACGACAAACATACGGTATCCCTGGCACGACCAGTTACCATTACATCTACCCTTGCGCCTAACTCTTATTCCCTTTATCCTTATCTGGATATTAGCATTCTGCTCACCACGTCGGTGGAACGGGTGGAAGGTCAGGTGGAAGGTCATATAGAAAGGTTATCAGAGTGTCGTTGGTACGTACCCCATCATATTCCCCTTGTCTACATTTTGCCTGAAGCCCAGCTGACTCCTTGTTGTTCTTACGTTGCAGGAATCACAGTGGATCGCGGGCAGTGGTGTGACATCATCCCATGCCCGGACGAAGGTCGATTCATGGGTAGCCCGCTGGCTCTTCCTCTGCCTTGAAGTTGTCTCCTCGTCACATCCAGTCCCCTGCTCCAGCCGAGCCGAGCCATAACTCACTACGACTCGAGACGGGCGAATAGGCGCGCAAGGAGAGGGAACGCGAGAGTGAGTGTAAACGCGAAGATGGAGACTTATAAGTAACATCGCGATACGGACGCGACATCGCTCCCGCATGAGCCCACTACTTCGAACGAGAGCGATGTAGGCGGTAGTTTGGAGCACGGACAGACGTGTGCAGGTTCTGGCATGCCGTTGCGGAAATACGGCCATGCCTGCCTCGCCTGAGGGACGTACGACGAAGCCGGGCAGGCCTAGTAGTAATGGCAGCCCGCACCTTACTCACCTTCGCCTGCTACACTCAATCATACAAACCAACATTACTCGCAAGTTCAACATACGCACTATCTGCAGACACACAGGCACACTTGAGGCACACCAAATCCCCACACGCAGCGCCTTACACACAAGCCCAGTCTACGGTCACAACCGCAAGTGGAAACGCGAACAATATCACATTTCTCTGTTTCCACCCGCCACCCCGAGCGAATTCTTAAAGGACTACATCGATTCGCGTAGCTCATTGCTGAGGTAGGTACACTTTTGCGGCCACGATAGGACGCCCGCAGGCCTATTGCGCGCTCTAGCTCCCCGTAGAGCTACCCTCGCTCCCACTGCGGCCTCCATTCAAATTCCAGGCGCCCGCATACCGCACCCGCGTTAGTGGCAGAAGTTAATTCAAGTGGCAAGCAACCCGCGAGTCCAAAAGACAAGGCCGCATCGACATCGTCAGTGCGGAGTCGTCGTCCACCGTACCGTTATTCAGCACTATGGAGGTGGTCAACACGTTCCCTGCTATTCGCCTTTCCTCAGCCCTGTTTTCGAGATGCAGCTTGCCGTGCGCCACCTCGCCGGCGTCGGTGCTGACCCTATCCTCTGCACAGTTGTCTGCGTCAACTTCGACACCGCCTGTTCTGCCGCTTTTTCGTCATTTCATCCATCCATCCATCTACTCGGCAGGCCTTGATTGGTTTACCTGTGCCGAGGAATGCTTATTATGTTCGGCTCAACTGCTATCCTTCCTCTGAGGATGAAAAGGCAGAGGCTAGATCCTAGTCCGGGAATGCATAAACATTAAAGTGAGTTCACAGTGAAATGGCTTCATTAGCAGACTACTGTAACATAATTCACAGAAATACTAGATCGCTAAACTGTATCTTTACGGCTGAGGCTGGGGCATTGGAGAGGAGGACGCATTCGGATATTGGAGTATCTAATAGAACTTAATAGGCATCGTATACTTCTGGAGCGGGGCTTTCGTTCTACGCCAGTGACATCCGTACACAAATCCTTGGTCGCAAACAATCTGTCGCAGTCACAGGCGACCATAGTACGGCCGCCCACGGGGCTCGAACATAAGCTCTCCGCTCCGTGGGCCTAAAACCGAGCCATACTCTTCGGCACTCATGCTTCTACTACGACGTCGCCACGCGGTGCTCAGCGGAGAGACCGATTTTTATCAACATTAGAGGGTGAAGCAAGTGATAGTGAACTCATTACAGAAGAGGTCTCATAGTAGGTTATGGCATTAACACGGTCTCACACAGATTCTTTTCACCAAAAGCTCGTTCTACATGATACCGATGCGACATGTGGGGTTCTATGTTGCTCCCGCTGCTGTCGACTTGGTATATAGTGTGCGCGCCCCAACTCGAGACGTTGATTTGAGTGTAGACTCGGACCTCTTGATTGAGATGATCGCCCACTCCGGAGGTAAGCATTCTTTATGCGTATATATTTGACGAAGAGTAAGGACGGTCATAGACTTTGCCGATTCGTACGATCCGGCTTCTCACGAAGAAGACCTACTGACGGTCTTGAAGTTAGTAGGTCCGGTTCCTCTCTGGTGAAGACGATACGGAAAGCCGTTTGCTGAATGTGATGAAACTTGGCGACATCTTGTCCGATGACGACACTCCTCGCAATGCAAATCTGCTATGGAGTATAGGAACGTTCATGATAAAGTCCACCCGGCGTGAGTGCGGTCAAGACTATGCATATTTTCAACATTCACGGTGCAAGAGGCGACCACATGGCGGAGGTTTCCATTCAGACGAAGTCGACGACAGTCGTCCAAGCAGATGACGACGAAGGGGAGGACAAACTGACGCATGACGAGACGGAGAATCTAAAGATGCTTGTTACTCCCACCATTTCATGCGCTTCCTCCGCTGCAATCATGGATCGCGTCATTTCCTGTGCGACTTTTGCATCTTCTGCGTAGGTTTCAGATTTCGACAGCTCCTGCCGCTATATAGATGTTAATAGTCATGTCCACGCCCTATATCTTTTACGCCCTTCAACCCACCTAGAGTCCAATAGGCCAGATCTGACGTGAGTCCTTGCAAACCTGAGGCAAGTCGGTGGTCGCATACGCTTTTTTAGAAGGTGGGTGTGCTCGAGCTGCACTGGCTCCCGAGTATCGCGTCCAGGACGGCGATGGATCTTTTACAGACTCCCCTCTGTGCATATGGCAGACGAACAGGTAGCTTTGGTACCTTGCAAATAACCCTCCGTATCACGACTATGTTTTCCCTTCCGCCGTGTCACGACTCCCCGCCGCCCACAATAATACTCTTGTTTTCCTACACTAATGTTCCCGACTCCTCTAGATAACCGCGTCATAACTACCGCCAACATGGTTATTCACGGACTTCTTTGCGAGAACTCATGTCGTTTTCAACAACTCATCAGGAGAGCTGGAACACGTCAAACGACGACTTGGCGTATGGCGGGATAGCTCAAGACAGTGAGCCCTTACCAGCGCCTACGCAAAAGCCCGCATCGCTATGAGCATTCCAGATGCACACATCAGCCCTCGCGCAACCGGCCCAGCTCAGCTGAGGCTGTGGTTGCAAACATCAGGGTATCGATATTTACTCTTCTAGTACGCTGGTTGGATTAGTCGTTGCTTTGACCATTTGGCTGGTTCTTGCACAGTTGTTTCTTCCCTTACGTTCAGCCTCGAATCTAGATTGCCCACAAAGAGAAGGTTACCCCTTTAAACCTGCGCAGTGACACATCCAGGTTCACCGAACACGTTCCGTCACCAGCAACTTCATCACCCAATGTCTCCAATGAGATTACATTACATTATGACATGCGCCCCCTTATCCATTCAGGTCTGATATGCTCGACCATGCGTTCCCCCGTCCATAATCAACATTTTGGGACACCTAATCAGCGCCCCTTCTATATTTCGCCTTCCATGCAACCTGGGATCACTCATTTTGGCCCAGCGTTGCCTCAGACATATTTATCGGCGCTTCATCTTCATGGGAAGTTGGTGATCTCTACTTTGCGAGCCAGAGGTCGCACAGAACCGCGTCCAGCAGAGTCGCGTTTCCTGTCAAGCTCTGTATCGCCTGTTCAATATAGTAATCAGGGAACCCCGGTTCTCGCAGGAAGGCAAACGTTCTCGAGGGTACACCTTGGGATATACACGCAACTAATAGTTTGCATGAACGTCCGTTACCTGTTGACCTGAACAGGGAGGTTCAAGATGGGTCTGTGGATCACTCTATGCCACCTCCCTCCTCAGTAATAACCAGAACGGTCCTGGCTCTATGAGTCCGGACGTGAATACTGGCTGGGAGAGCCCCAGCAGTCGAAAGTCGGGAGGGGCGACTGGACCTGGAATGTCGATGGAGATATCTCTGCCCGGAGACATGACCGTGACGCCGGTGAATGTGGAAGATGAAGTCTATGACGCTGGGCAATATAGGTTTTGGTGGGATGGGAATGGGTGAATGGGCTCCTTTATGGATATGGATACTATAAACGGCACGGTTGGGATGAAAAATTAGGATTGGACCACGTAAACGCCAGGATGGAGACGGAGATGGGTGGTATGGGAGTAGACGGGATGGGTATTCATGAACCTTGGCCACATGGGCATCCCCTTGGCTCTGGCCCGGGTGCCTTCAGCTGGTTACAACGCGTCTGTATGGTTCCTGTCGCACGTCGAGATACAGGATCATAATATTTTAACTCGAGTCTGTAAATTTCCTTCAAATAATCACAACTTGAATAACTTACTAGGAATGGTAAAGCCATAACCGTCACAGTAGAACGGTAACATCCTAACCGACTTCTCCTCGACTTGTTGCGCCTCCGACTCTACTATCAACCAATTTGTCAAGCACTCGAGCGCCGAGCGTGAGTGTATGCTCTTTTTCTCCTAGTACACGCTCAGCTCTGACGCCGTTACAGCTCGTGGGCCTTATCTTCTTGAATTTATCGATATTTAACTTGATGCTGCCCCGTCTTTGCCGGCTGTACTAGCCTCAATGGATGTCGGTGCTGAGATTAGTGATTTATTTCAATTTCCCAAACACTCGGAAAGAAATCGGGAAGCTCACCATGCGAGCGATTATGCGTAGGTGTTAGTATTCAAAACATGGTTGAACTTGCCATGGGCGATCTGGTTCGATTTAAATTCGAAGTGACGGGTTTGGTGTACGTTTAGTTTCCCACAACTTCAACAACCAACTTCGAACTCTCGTCGACCATCACTCCTCTGCTTCGTACTTCATCCTTTCCTTGGAGTCATAGTCGGGCTCTTTATTTTCGAACTCCAAACTGAGAATTGCCTGTGCCAACGTGTATCCAAGTGAACTCCGAACCGTACGAAAACGACTATGGTGACGATGAGCATGGCAAAAGTACCACTTCCCCCGGATGAAAGGGTCCCGCAGGCATATGATCCTCTCGTCACTGAACTCTTATTCGACATGGAACTGGGGACCCGCGAGTCGTGGTACATCGAAAATGTTTTAATAAGGTCTGGAACTGCAGCAAAGGTATGACTGTTTGAAAATCCTGGTGTATAGTACTATACCAGCTATCTCGTCGTTTTCTAAACGTTGTATTACTAGGAAAATATTGGAAACAGTTCTACGGGCAACAGGAAGGGTAAACGCGATCGAGTCTCGTATAAGCAAGCGCCGTTTGACTTATCTGGGCGTCCTCAGGCACAAGTAAGTACTACTGGACAAGTGCTATGTGCTAGTACCAGTTGGCTCAAAAGCTCTCATGTAACGATTCTTTTCAGGTATACAAAATACACGCGTACGCATTACATCCGGCCGCAGTAGCAGAGTTTTCGTCGGAGGAGTCACTGCCGTTCACCAGTGATGATGACGAGTCTGCGTCCACCGTCAATAAGTTGGACATGCAGCCGGGCGACAACATTAATCAAGGTCACAGCTTAAATTATTTAGCGAAAGCAGCAAGTTGTTCATGGGGGATTGTGGGCACGGCGGAGAAGTTGTTTCAGTACTTGGGATTTAGTATACACTAGTAGTACCGCTGTCTTTACTAGTTCGGGTTAAGACTCGGATGATCTTTTTGACCCGATATTATGTTCTTGTAGACTTGAACAAGTTCGTACTATAAATTCATGAAAAATTACTATTATAAACTGTACTGTGGTCCCATAGTACTCGTCGCAGTAACTCGGTTTCAACTTGTTGAAGTCTCGCATTTGGCCGAGCCGTCATATGCATATACCGTTATCAATCTAACACTTTTACTGCCATGATTGAGCTTGTAAAGATCAAAACTTGTGCATTCTAGCAGGGTAGCTTATAAGAGTGCCTCTCTTTGGCAATAAACTATTACACTTGTTGTTGAGACGCAAACTCGCTCTATGGGAAAAAAATATATTTATTCTTTTCGTAAGGTAAGGGCTTTAGTACAGCATTACGAGCTAAAGGCTGGAAGCACCGGACTTGACGATAGTAAGGCGGTAATTACAGAGCTTGCAGAAAGTCTGATTAGACCAAATAGGCAGACTTTCAACGTGCTATAACTCATTGCATATCCAACTGGCACTGCCACCTTGATCATCAAGTTTAGGCGTTAGTTACCAAGTCTTATATTCACAGATGATCAATGATCTATTCCCAAACAGGTTATTGCGTAGCTGTCAATACGCTACCCCATTGTCGGAGATAAGGATAGATGATTGGCTAGTGTATCGTCAATGTATCAGTATGTCATAAGAATGTCCTCTTTTAACTACATCAAATGGCACTGCTTACTTATAGCTGAGGAGCTCTCAGACAACTTAATTACAACATTCAGACTAATAGGTGAATGCATTACAAATGGTGATAATTTCAAAGCAGATGTACAGTACAAAATTAAGTATTCAAATTACGAGCTCAGAATTTGACATTTCATAATTGTATATAACGCTTTTGATTCTGATGGCTAGATTATCGGAGTTAAAAGACAATCCCAGGTTCTGAACTTTTTCCTGATGGATGTCTTCCTTGCTTTGGCACCGGTACTCGTCCCTCGGGGAGCTTCATGCTGTCAATCATAAAGGGTACGTTTTTACTTTTTATACTATCTCTAGCGTCTTATGTTCTCGTATAGCACTGTGCAGATGCTCCAGAAGCTCATCATAATGAGTGTTAACACAGGCAACTAGACTTCTCTCATTACCTGTGCGGCAGTCGCCATGGTACATACCTTCTGATGAAAATACTCCCCGGAGCTGATTTCTACTTTTCAGCTTTCCGAGCGACCTGGCACCAAAATTCATCGAAGCATTCTATTCCTGATAACCCCTGTTCATTTCAACACGCTCCTTGGTAATCTTAACGCCCGGGACAATATGCGAACAAAGCTCAATGCAACTTTCAATCTCCCGACATTCAACACAACCAATATGGGCACTGTACGTTTCGGAACAACACTTATTATATTCTTTCTTTATAATAATTAACACCGGTTATTTTATAGGGCCCTACAGCCACGGAGACGCCGTACTCAAGGCCGCCAATGGAAATGAGCAAAATTGCAGCCGAATCCAGTGACAGCACTTCAAGCCACAACAAAATACGCATACAAATAGGCAACGACTCGTACTGAGTGATGATGCATTTGCAGCTGTTTTCCAATGCTGGGTATTCGGGTGTTAATGGACAAGTATAGATATAAGTGCAAGTAAACGATAACGAGTCTAATTAATGACAGCCAGTTCCGTGTCGGCGGTCTGAAGGAATACAGGGCCACCGCCGAACTGGCTGTCGACGTATGTCTTTTCGGTAGTGGCAGGGACTGGTATTGGTTCTCTTGCGACCTTGTACAGGTTTATGATCATCCGAGATGTCATGACTTCCATCGCAGCATGAAATGGGCTGAAAAACTGGAATTCAGTCTTCTCCTTCGCTTTAAAAGAGATCAAGACTTACGAGTAACTGAACCATGGAATTTTGGTGACTCCCTGGTACCTAAATTCAGCGATGACATTCTGTAACAACGTCCAGAGAAACATACCACAACCATCAGATTGTTAAAGACGAGTAAACAGCTTATGCTGTGATAAATTCTTCTCAACTTTTGCCATGTACATACAATTAATAGAGCCCAATCCACTAACCCGAAAAAATATGCGATATTATCACGCAGTATGAGATTGTATAGAGAAATTCTTTGTCCGTCTCGCCATCTTGACACAGTGGATTTGGCCGTTTTGTACAACGCCCAGAAAAATAGCACACCTTCAAACACAGTTGCTAATATGCTATCAGCGTACGGTCTTAGGCGTGCTAAGCGATCTTACTCACCGGGAATCCACTGCGCCCATTCTATCCCTGAGTGGACAGACGGACAGCCAGGGAGGGGATAATGGATGGCCTCGGCGATAACATGCCGCCGTCTTAATGCATTAAAAGAGAGGATCCAAAGAAAAACGCCGATTGAGGCTATGAATAGGATGAGGTTTATGAATGCAACCTTAGCGGTATGAAGCTGATTAACTGTTTTATGTCCAGAAACGCACGTTAGCAATGGCAGACTTACCCGCAGAGAGCACTTGTAGAGCGCATATATGCGCATTTGCATGACAATTTCTATGGGCCACAGACTGAGCGCGCCTACAATTCGAATGATGGAATCCATAGCCACGCAGCTTCCCAATTTCCAAACAATAAGTCGGCGATCTGACAACAATAAAGAGTTTAGTTCTTACAGAGTGTCATTCGTAATTCCAGGTATAGAGAAAACGTGAATTTGTATGACATCAAAGAATAGTAGAAATATTCCGTAGTATCGAATCTTGCGATGAATTATGATGAGCCCAATATTGCAAGTGTTACATAGGTAGGGTATTTCCTTACCCAGTAGAACAGCAGTTTTCCGGTGGTTCTCTTGCTAGGCTTTTGCATGAGTTAGCTCAGAGAACATGCTAAGCCGGGAAATAAAATGCGCACCCATACGTATTTGATCTGTAGAGAGAAAATTCAATTTACAAGTGCTTTTTAAATAAGATGATCTTGCAATGACCTCGGGCTTACCTCATCTTCAATCGTTATGACTATATCATTAAATCAGCAGAAGTAAACTCGGATATTAGATGATCTGCGAACAATAGTCATGAAGCACCCAAGTCAGCCCAGGTACTGTCGCAACGTGTGATTAAAATCTCCACCAAGTCTTGAATAGTACTATAAACACTCACAACAAGCATTGAGAGGAATCACGTTCCCTCTGTAAAGCTTAACATAAGTACTCTGGTCAAGCACGCCAGCGACCATGGAGAAGACGGCTCCGCCTTGCAGTAGATCGAAGAGCGCAACGAAGAAATGCAGGTGACGGGGGGAACCCTGTTATCCACCTCTTCTTAACTTTGTCCTATATTTGTAGTGCCGGTGTGGGGCACCTGAAATACGACATACTGATTCGCTTGGCAAATAAAGAGACCTGGGCGTTGACGGACGCGGAGTCTTGTGGCTGGTTTACGAGAGTGTCCGTGATGGGTATTGGTTCAAAGTGACAGATGCGCATGGAAGTGCCTGTGGATTCGCGGAGAGGAGACCGTCTATTTTTGCAAGCTCAAGACATTCCCACTGGTGGAGTGTTAACTGCGAAAACGAAGGATCAATTTCCGGAAGTGATATGAGCAAGATGCGAAGGGAAAGATCGTTTCAAAAGTAAATCATACCAACGTCTTAATTTGCCTTCATGCGTCTTCGTCTTGTTGCTTTTCATGATCTGCGAAAAATACGCATGTGATGTCAGCTACGGAAATAGGACTTTCCTCTAGCATTGTTAAGGAAAGCAGGCAGTCAAGGTAAATATAATTTGACCCTTCAGATACTTTCAATGATCCTACATGGCTAAGCTGGTCATGTGTGCAAGATGTACAGCATCCTGACAGCATCGCCGCGAATCCTCTCGGCTTCTGAGTTTCAGAGAGAATGTGACGGCATTCATGCATCTCCTTCATGGGCAATGCGATGAATCCATTGTGGCAGTCTATAGGTAATCACTTAATACATTATAGCTATATAGGCATAGGATAACAATCACCTATGATCCCTTGGGACATGATCAGGCACGGGCATAGGCCGAATGGGCGCTCCGCGCTGTTGACGTTGACTGAGAAAGTGGAGTCAATGCGAGAGTATAAACAGGTCATCGCTAATGAGCTCTGTCTCAGTAAGTGACAAAATCACCCGGGAGAAGTGGTTGGATTTAATTTGAATTAAGTGTCTTGCACTGCCCTCAGCTGCGTATTGTCACGAGTGAAGCACTGCAAGCCCAAAGAGTGCTGTGCCAACCTGAGTCGCCCCTTCAGCATGATAAATGGCTCCATTATTTTATGAATTATGCAACCAGTGAACATTCCAGTACCGTGCAGTCCTCGAGTCAGTTCGAGTTCGTAATGGACCTCGGCTGAGATAGAAGAAAAAGCATATGCAGTAAACTTCAGGGCTGTTCTAGCAGTGTAAAAGGCAGTTCCGTTGCTCTGCCAGTGCGAAGTGACTTAGGTTTCGGTTCAATCCGAGTTCGTTTGAGGGAGCCGGGTGCCTCGCTTCGTAGATAGCAAACGTAGGACTCTCGGAACTTTTTTTCGTATAGTATGCTTGTGAGTGTGATTGGATTCAGTTCAGGGGAAAGGAGTGCATATAGGGAATATTCAAGACGGTTGATGTTGAGGTTCCCGCGCTGCATTTTCCCGACAAAATTCCCACAATACGCGAGCCGCTAGCCGCCCAAATAAGCGCCTTCATTTCGCCCACTAAATAGTTTCCAATGGGTGGGTAGTTGACAAGGGCTTTATTTTAGGTGCTTGGTGTTATCATGGCACCTCTTTTTGTTAAATTTTTTTTTTTAAAAATCCGTGATTGGTGTTAGAATGATAGCTTAGTTCATCTCTAACTTATCATTTGTCGGCTGAACAGAGCAGTTCACTTAGATTGAGAGAGCAGCGGTGATGCACACCTAGGCAATCAGGCCAGAGTTGAACAAGGTAATAAATGGAGTGATTATTCGATCCTTCACTTCACATGAGCTTGTCAGAGCATAGTTGACACCGTATCATGTAAGGCTAACACTTGACAGTCCACCAATAAGCAGTATGAAGAGGTGTGTTGCTGCGATGGCACATACAGGTGTTTGGTACAACGTCTCGATGCCACGAATTTGGGTATGTAGCAGCCCGAGAGTGCCTAGAACGGCGTCTGGCTGCTGGTGCTGGTTCCGGGTAAGAATAGGCCCAATACGGGTAACCCTAGGCCAGTGCGTTGACGTCTCCTGTGATCATCACCAGTAGCAGAGGAGTCACTGCATATGATAGCCACTGATAGACTATACGAAGCAGGTTATTAGCAGTGGTGGGGCGGACAGTGGTATCAGTGGTATCAACTTTAGTGATTCGTTCGTCATTGTAGGGTAGCACATTCGTCTAATGGCGGCGGAAGGAGTCATTGTCAACGCGTCAGGGTTGCGGGCACACACGCAATTTAGCGCGTAAGTATTTACGGATTGGTATCATTCCAGGGAATTCTGCTGTGGACAGCATCACTGCTCCGCGGATGGACGAGACGATTGAGCGCCTTGAATTGTAAAAGCCAAATTTTGAGCTAGTCATTCCGTGACATATTGTTGTTTATGCTGCCGATGTAACCCAGGCACAATGCGCCATCTTTTACGCTTCGAAGCCTTTCAAAGCGCGGGAGAGCAGCTGAAAGCAGCAGTCTGGGTCCGATGCATGGTAAGTCAAATCGGCCGGGAGGCTAAATATATGCGCTGATTTGTCTGTCCACAAGCGATGTACGCTCAATTCACCGGCGGGGAATGGCGTTTCTTAAGCCCTGCCCGAGGTTCAAGAGGGGGCTATTCTGGGAGTCGAGGATAGAGTGCTCGTCTGTAGCAAGCAGTAATGGTCTAGCTGCCGTTTGTGCGAAGCCCAGTCACCTGGACCCGGGATACGTTGGAGGCGAGTAAAGGTGGATTGTTCGCATCGAGGACGGTGAGGCCCAACAATGGCAAAGAAGTTGATGCTGTGGGTGGTATAATCGTCGGAAGGAGATTGCCAAGCGGAGCCGCGGAAAACAGGCCGGCGGAATTGTGCGAAATGTGGTCCGACACGAGGCTGGCTGACTCGATGGTCGTCCTCGACGTTGAGCTTGTAATTGTAAGGAAAATAAATGCATAGTAAAAGAGAAGGCAAAGTAGATTTATTGTAAAGTATATTTTTGTTGATGAACAGTAGAAGGAGGAGAAACATGTCTGGGTTGTGGAAGGGCGGCACGTGAGGTCATTGCGAACAGTCATCATTATCCGAGGTGCTCTGCGAGTCTCCGCGTTTTCATTTCTTGTTTCCGTACCATTTCTTTTGTCAGCGTCATGGCACGACTCGGAGCAGCTTGGTAAGCTCTTTGCGCATTTTTGGGACTACTTTTGGCTTACTTATGACTTGTCCTTGTCTTGCCGCTGTCTTTCTCCTTTTCCCCCTCTTCCCGCCACCATGCGTCAACGCTACAACAGGACGGCCTCCACCCTCAGTGCTCTCTTTGGCGCAGTCACAAACTCCCTCCTTACCCTTCAAGTCCTGGCAGCATGGAACACCGTCAAATGGGAGCCGGAGAGCGAATGGGAGTTGTCTGGCGACAAGTGGCAGTTGACGGGCATAAAGGTTCTGTGGGGCCTCCTCACCGTGTACTTTGCCCTCGCTGCTGTGGTTAGTGCGGTAGGCCTACATGGCATCCTTAAGGTGCGTGTTTCTTGCTGTCTTTCTACATGAATCCGTCTCACATTTGTCGCACATCAGCACAAACCCTCCCATGTTCGCTTCTACCGAGACTATTCCATCGCAGACTTCTCCTTCTGCGCCTTCTTCACAGCGCTCGCCACATACGGCGCCTTCCTCAGCCCTGCGCGTGCGGGCGTCTGCGAAGAGCTCTCTCACCACCCCGAGTTCATGCGCGATATGCTCGAGATGGGGCTCAATCTCGAAAACTGCGAACTGTGGCTCGAGCGGGCGATTTTCGCGGGGTTGGCCTTTATGTTTGTCCTTATGGTCATCCGAGTGAGTCCTTTTTTCCGCGTACATCGTGCATTTTCTTGCGTTCCATGCATGTACGGCCGCGCAATGGCCTTGTGGGATGTTTGCTTGTCCACATTACCCGACACTGACCGTTTTAATAGGCGCATTTCCTGATTGCTGTTTCGAAGTACTACTCGCACCTCTCAAGACACAGATCTTATCACCAGCGCAGCGCATCCTGCTCAGCAGCGCAAGCATGTCTCGGCGGACTGTCAAGCTCAGGATCCATCCTTGCGCCGCAAGCAATGCATCGTATATTTGTCCTTCCCGATGTGGAAACGGGAGTTGACGTAGTATATGCTCCCGTTCCCTTGCACACGCTCCCGCAAGAAATGCAAGAGCGGGCCACTGAAGCATGGATTGCGAGCTCCCAATCGTCCTCGATACCCCAGGGCTCAATATTGCCAACTCCACATAGACATCATCACCGCAGGCACCACCGCCGCAGTAGTTCCCGTGAGACCACTGGCAAAATCAAGTTGGATATTGCAGCCGACGAAGGCTTGCTGCCGGTGTATGTGGCTGAACCACAAAGCGACGTCAAGGCATAACTGCCCTGCTAGGTTGATCTTCTGTCCCTTCACTGTATCCTTCCTGTATTACTACTTTTTTCCCTCCGCTTTCCTCTTCTCAATCGGTCTATTCTCTTGGACAATGAGGATATCCTCCCCTCTTGTTTACCCTCTCACTGCTCCCTTTAGAACCCAAATTTGGTTCCCATCTCAATGCACCCTTCTTGTTCCCGGTTAGGACCGCTGCCTCCCGGCATTACCCTTCTTTTTGTTACATTACGACTTTCCCTTCCATTCTCTATTTATCCTCGCACTCTTCTCATGACCCCCCCACATTGTGTAGTACATATGACAGCAATTTATGTTAGTTGCAACCAAGCGAACAGGCAGGCGCGGGTGAACAGGCGCGCACACGATGCGGACCACGGTGCAGGTGATTGATTTGAGTGCGATGTATCGTAAATTGAGCTATTTTTATCTAGCCGGTGTGTCGCATTTGGCCGGCATGGCTGCCCTCGCGTAAGCTGATTGCTCATTCCCGCAACATGTCCTTCCGCACATTTGGCGTCGCTTAGCATTCCCCTCTTTGTCAAGCTTTCTTAAACTACTTACTAGTGCGTCTGTATCCGGTGCACTGCATATGGGCTCATCGTGCGCGCTGCTTAGCACCATGCGCAGTCTTGGAAAGTAAACGCATGCAATTATATGGGCTCTCTTCCAGGTGGTACTTAGTATTCTGCGTCATCGCTCGGCGGCGCATTGACAGGAACCATGAATGTTAATGAATATTCGTCCTTGGAGAAGCTCAGTAACGCATCATCAGCAGAAATGGGCCTAGACTTCAGAGCACGCGCTAGCCAAGGCTATGATAGGTTATGGTGTAAGCAAGGCTACTGCGTACGACTGCGTACCCACATCCTATGCCTTTCAGCGCTGTCCTACACATCGGTGTGTGGTGACGGAGAGCCGCGGCAATTGGTTGTGCACCCACCGGGCTTGCTTGCCCCATTGGTCTACCGTATGTCTGTGTCTGGGCGCTAATGGTGTTCTGCTGCGATTTTGTTCAGTGCTACGTTCCGGTGCACTGGAATGAATCATGACTCTGCTGGCGTGTTGGCCTGTTTTTACACTTCTGAGCTTGGCTACAGGGCCTTGGTGGGTGGATCATGAATTGCACACTAACGGTATTCAATCAGCCACATTGGCATTTCCATTTCAGCGCGTCCTGACCTTGTCCTGACCCGCGGCGTTTGCTTGTGTGCCCACCGCTCTTATTTAACCGTTACTACGCTGTTACTGAAAGACCTCGTGGTTAAGAATACACCCTTGACCTTTGAAAAATGATCTTATTTATACTAAACTAGTAGTACACTCGAATAGCTCGGGTTAGGCAGTCCAAATCAAAGCTCAAATGACAATAGCCTTCGCAGTCTCGTCAGGGTAAAGAACATCATACTCTTTAGTCTGGTCGTCCAGCTGTGCGCTGATCGCTTTCAGCTCAGTCGCGAGCACAACGAGGTCCGCGACGAGCGCCTTACCAGCGAGGCCTATAACGGGGTCCGGGTCCGCTGCCGCCTGCTGCGCGAACGTAGTGAGCGTAATCGACTCGTCCACCGCGGGGCTGAGCAAGTACGGGACCTGCGCCATGAGTAGCCAGTCCTGGTCTTGTTGGCCGGACTTGACAGGGAGCGCGTCCACTACATCCGCCTCTGTCATAGCAGTCAGCGCGTCGAGCGTCGCGGGCAGGGGCTGGTACAGCGACGACGGTTTGTTCGGAACGAACGTCATATAATATTGCTGCAGGTAGTTCACCGCCGTGTGCTGCGGCGCGGCAATGTGGATGCACATCGTCGTCATGTCGATTAAGTCGTTCAGAGTCGTCACAGTTGGGAACTGCGTCATCTTGCCCCCGAGCGGCGACTGCATTTCTTGGCAGAACGCGGCAACCCAGGAGTCGGTCTGTACTTGCAAGTCTCCGCCAATGTAGTGCGCGGTGAGGACGGTGGAGACGAACTTGCGGATGGTGTTCCAAACAAGGCTCATATCGCGTCCATAGCCGTAGTTGTGGTACTTGGGGTTGGTCTGGATTTCAGACACCGGGAAGCCTCTCTTGTTGAGATCGTTGGGAATGTATTTACCCATCCAATCGAAGTTCTGGTATTCGTAGTTAATGAATTGCGTAATTTGGGCCTCGCTGAAAGAGCAGAGTGGTATAATGACCTTCGGAACTAGGACAGAGAGCGTAGTAGTCCAATGATCCTTCAGCAGCTGATAAACAGGATGATCGGTGGGGAACGACCGCTGAGCCGCCACAAGAGTGACTTCCTCAACGAAGTGCGTATCAGTAAGATGCACCGTGAGTTCATGACGGAACCAGTCTGACACCTGGGCGCACATCTTTGCGTAGCGCCACGGCCAGTCAGTCGCTTCCCCGTCAGTTGGATCAGTCGGCTGAACGCGCTTGTTAAATATGCAAACAGACGCCGCCAAGCTACCTTTCCAATCAATGATAATTGCTAATGGGTGAAGCTGGCCTGTCGGAGGAAGGTAGTAGAGAACGACAGACGCGCATCCAAATTGTGGGGAGCCATCACTGCTGCCAGTAGGGATTGAAGTGATCGCATCGGTGGGCCGAAGCCCGGCAGCGGTGCGGAAGTAGCTGTAGTCCTGAACGTAGAATGAGTTCGTAGGAGCTGTTTGCAAGAGATTCAAAACATCGGTATTTCCCTGAGCAACTGTGGTAAATGTCTGGATCCAGGTTGTGCTGGCAAGAGTAATAGTCGTCGAGTTTGTTCCGGTGAACGACTGTTGCGCAAAGACGGCATCGGTATACCAGTCAGGACGTAAACCGATATTCGGGGCGGTGAACATGTTTGTCGGATGTAAAAGGCCAGTAGAGGCTTCCTGATGAAGTGTAGCATTTCTTTGTTCAAGAGCTTGCATGGTTTGAGCCCCGTCAGGTCCCAAACTATCAACGTTGTTGATATCCAAATAATAGGCATGGAACATGAGTACAACGGTGTCGTACAAACGTTGGAAGTTGAAGATTTGTAAAGGGTTTTTGCTATCCGCCCATGGAATGGTTTTGACATGAGGCGGGAAGGAATCATCGTCTTCGAAGACATATTGACTCTGTCGGTCTGAAAGTGATGGTATGCCGTCGGTGTCAGTGGCGGAGGATTGAAAACCAGCGACGTCGAAAAACCAATCCAACCTACATCATGGATATGATTACTTGAACATATAAAAAGCAAATAACTAAGTAACATACGTTCTCTTTGCTTCAGAGAAGCTAGCGACAGTGCTTTGGATGGCTTCTTCATATGTAGTTGGTGCTGGGCGACCTACGACATATGGTAGTAATTGTCGCAGGCGCAGTATATCGAGAGATGGGGTTGGGTTGATGAGGTGAATAGACATTAAGAAACGTGAAGCTGTTCAATGCAGGACTACTCACATCCTCGAACTCTTTATACGTTTTTGATAAGCCTATGATGCTGTTCAACCGCGGACACAAAATGCAAGCTATTGAAACCTATACTTGGCACAATTTGCTATTTTTGAGTCCTGTCAGCGTCAGTCGTACCGTCGTGTTACTTATAAGGGTCAAGTACATGTCAGCCTTGCCCAATGCTGAGCACTGAGGGCTGAACGTGAACAGTGACGTGCAATAGTGAATCGAGTGGAAAGTAAAAGCTGTATCGCTGTGTATATACATGTCTTTGAAGGTCCCTAATAATTGCTCGCATGAACCAAAGCCATGAACGTTATAGTACTTACGACTGTCGATAGCCCGTCCGCCAGGAAGTTTTCCTGTACATCTGCCATCCGGGATGCAGTACAGGCTGGCTGTCAACCGTCGACCACTCTGCAAATATGACTACCCTTTCCTCGCGATATGTTTTCTTTAATGTTTCCAGTTTCCGCAAGGTCTGAGTACTCCCAAGAATAAATTCATGTCGATAGGACCGAAGCGGGCGTGATGCTCCATATCATACTGTCAGTACCTCGTCAAAGATATTCGAAACTTGTTCAAAACATCAATGGGTTTGCGGTATTCGGGGCATGTGGATTTCAAGAGGATTCTGATGCCTTCGCAATACAAATATTTTCGGTTTACAGAGCGGCAATGGCAGAGATGCAGCTGAGCCTTCGAGAAGGGGATCTATCATATAGCTGTAATAAAGCTAGCTTTGAAAGTCGAAGAAGGGAATAATAATGTATACGATTGCCTCGGAGGAGAGAGATCCTACAGGTTACGGCCAAGTTACGGCAATCGGTCACCGGTCACGATTCACATCCCGTGCATCGTGCGCACAGACCATTCAGCTCTTGTAAAAGGAAACCTCAACTGTCCCACTTACTTTTTCCACCGCACTCAAGTCAAATTGCAAACCATCGCCCAAACCGTCCCGACGGCTGGTTTTGTGCCAAAGTAGTGCTGAAACGAACGTCGCGGATGTCTCAGCGCTCGACCTTGTCACGCCTCTCCTTGACTGCCCAGTCAGCGAGGGCAGAGCCGGCAGTCCGTACACCTTCAGTCGGTGACGTGGCAGTGTATACGCAGAGAAGTATCATCTTATTTCCCATTTTATTTGCGTATTTGCTTCGTG
This sequence comes from Stropharia rugosoannulata, assembly GCA_028532985.1. Taxonomy (NCBI): domain Eukaryota; kingdom Fungi; phylum Basidiomycota; class Agaricomycetes; order Agaricales; family Strophariaceae; genus Stropharia; species Stropharia rugosoannulata. The sequence continues at coordinate 3,347,942 of JANCIK010000002.1, read as the reverse complement.
ATTCGGTTTTTCTTAATCCATTTATGTTTTCTGTTATCATCTTGTGCACCTCAATCATTCTCGTCCTCAAGAGATGTTGAAGCTCCAAGACATCAAACCCAACAGCAAGACGAAGATTAATTGTGTGATTACAAGATCTTCAAGAATGTATTCAGTCTCAGTCAGTCAGCGAGAAATCAACAAGAACAGTGTGATATTCAATGGTGTGATAAAGTATGGTACATGTGCAATTAGGTGTATACGACCTAGGGGGAACTGGGAGTAACCAAGATGTGAGTCCACAAACTGCGTGATTACGAACAACAAAAATATTAGCATGAATATAACATGGGCAATAAGAAAGGAAATCAACAGAGTGCGTCAAGAATCTCAACTAGCAAAACATTTGTACAGGAAAGCGATTGATAGCAAGAGAAATGAATGGGTGTATGTTCCTTCTGCCAAGTCAGTAAAACGTTGCGGTGAGAAAGGGTATTTCGAACATACGATTTTTGACAACTGCAGTCTCTGTAGCATTTTTTTTTTCAATGGTGAAGGTTACAGATTTTGAGCTTAACGACTTTGATACGGCGGTGAAGCCTAGAAGTCTGTCTCTGTCCAACAAGAGTCAAGGTTTAGTCAGTCCCAAAGAGAAGCTTTTACGCACCACCAAAGCCTGTCTGAGCCACCTAACCGTGCGAGACGGACAAAGAAGCAGCCGAGGAGTCCCATGCTGATCCTGTTGATGAAGGACTGTGGCAGGAGGCTATAATTAAAAGTTAGCATGAGTCTCGCACCCTCTAATTGAGCATATGACACTTACCCCAACAGCCATGGGATTCACGAAAACAAATGTTTCCTCATATCGCGTACAAGTCGTTGGCTGGAAGAACAAGAGTACAGTCGAATCAAATTGATACGAAGCAGCAAAATTCGAAATCAACCAACCTTCACGACTAGCACCCATGGGCTGCTATCATTGTCTGTACGAGACGGACACGCGAGATTTGGCAAAACGGCGCGTGGTTGGGTAGAGGGAGGAGTGGATAAATGCTGAGTAGGTTGTAGGTGAGTTTTTACACTCTCAGCCTCAGTACGAGTCGACATTGGGGACGGGGAAGCCAGAGGTTGTGGACAATGCAAACGAGAGTAACGAGGCCCAGTAGAAGGGCAGCAAACAGCGCTGCACGCGCTGGGCTCAACAAAACAAAGAGTAAAATGGTTGGAGAGGAGGGAGTTGACGGGGCAGGAAAGTTGAAAAAAAGTGGCAGGAAGCGACAAGGGACGCGAAGAATTCGGGAGGAACCCTAGAAATGGACTGCCGCACGCGCCGAGTTCAGATTGCGCTGAATACCCTGAACAGATACCATGAAGTTATTTCCCCGCAACATCTTCAGAAAACAACCAAACCGCCGCGTTCGTTACTGGATGAAGGATCAGCAAAGCAGAGGAGAGGTTTCAGGAGGTGCGTCTTTCGCAGAGACGCTGCGAATAGCTGTTGACAAGGGGCTCGTTTATGCTCATCTTTATTTATTTTCGGCGTCATTGGCCCTCCTTCGTTGAATTACCGACAGCCGCACGCAGATTAATAAACGAGACACCTAGTAGACTGGTGAACAAGAATACCAGTTGGGCATCAGCAATTCAAGTTTTTGTATCCATGGCTTCGACGTGCATTCCTATGTTGTCATTCCCGCAGCACTCACCTTTCTCAAGAGTTTCAGAGCATCTCCACACAGCTCTACAGTCGGGCTCAAGACTGGGTAGTCAAACCCTCACGAAGAGGTACTGGAGCCAGCGAAGATATAAACCCGAAGACGTAAACCCTTGTCTTGTGCCTTGTCTACTTGTTGGCGTTGGCTACCTGGAGATTGCGGTCGACAGAATGCGAAGCAAAAGGTATCCGTCAACTCCCATTCTGGCAACAAAAATATTCTATGTTGATGAAGCAGCAAAATATGGCCTTCTTGCCATTCCTTGTTTGTTGATATTCTTCTGTTGCTCTCGTCGTCGCCACCGCCGTCGCTCGTAGACTCGATCGAGGAAGCCTTTGGTGTGACGGCGTAACAGTCACGGTCACAACGACTATGCTCGATAGACACGCATAGTAGTCCCAAGAACAAAAGAACAAGATAGCTGGGCAGATACAGAGAAATTTACATGTCCTTTACGATGGGGTTTCTATGCGGAAGCGAATGTAAATGCTGAATATTTCCCAAGCGGTGCTGTTCGGACGTGTTTCTTGGGGAACTCGCGGGAACCAGTCAAGACTAAGAGCCACTATACAAAATCAAGAAGACAGCCCGAGGCAAGGCATTTAACGGGGTTGACTGTAATGGGACGCAGGCAATCTACGTTCTGGCGTGGAAGCTAGCGTGCACCTTGTGAAGATTTTTTCTTGAGGACAAGAAGGCTAGAGGAAGAAATCCTTGTTTCGGTGTCGTGTCAGTACTGACAACATCGGATTCATACTGGTGGGGTACCGAGTGCATGCATCGGCTTCGCGAATCTGAGACATGGAAGTCCTGAACTGAAAATACCTTGAAATCCAACTGGCTAAATAATGTTCTGTTGCTCTGGGTCAAGTGCATCCAGGCGAATGAGAAAGTACATGAAACTCACTAGTACCCTTCCGACCAACTTCCCGCTCTTCCCGACCGACCAGCCTTCCTGACTGAGCAGCCTTCCCGATCGACCTGCCCTTCCGACCGACCTGCCGACTAACAACAAGCATACATCCACCCAAGAATAAGATACCTTCATTGCGGGCTCAATTGATACCTGGTGTGTTGAAAAGTGTTCAGAATGGTAATGCCACTGGAGAAAAGAGACGATCGGTAGCTGTCGACATCATCGTGGAAGTGCCTTCAAAGCACTTCGATTTTCATCCTACTGGATATTTGATTTTATGTTGTGTTACTGGCTATCCCAGGCATGAAGACTTGAAATTTTGAGTACAATGGCTTCAGTTGTGAGTCGTTGTCTTTAATGTGCGGTCGTGGAATGCTAAATGTGATCGAAAAACAGTTGAATGTGGAAGAGGAAAGGACGTGCGCCTGAGCGGCAACCCAAATGTGGAACACGGCCACCCACAAACATACAAGCTTCCCGCAAGCTACCATCCCGCTACGTCCTCAACTGCTAAATATCATCTCTACCTTATTGACGGTCTTTAGTAGGAGAAAACAACAGCATTGATTTTTTGTTGCCTTTCACCAGGAGTTCTTAAACGGTTCAAACAAGCATTACTTCCCTCACCGTCGCCGTCGCGCACTGGCCACGTCTATCTGAGCTAGTAAGTACATCTCTGCCAAAGGAGTATAACATGTGTATATATCCGAACTTCAAGCAGAAGAGTTTGTACCAAACTACCCGGTCAAAAGCTTCAAACTCACTCAGAATGCCCGTATACACTTTCCCGTGGCATGTTTGTGGGCAAATGTCGCATTAGAAAAATTTCATGCAATGGGCGATGTATTCAGAATAAACGTGCACTCATAGGTACCGCCTTTCAATCGAGACTGCTGGCGTTCACTTGGGAGCCGAGATACCTAAGAAGAGACTCAAGCTCAAACCGATGTCGATCTGCGCTGGGATTAACAGATTTTCATGATTGCTGGCTGAAGTCGAAGAATTCAAGCCGTCATTGAACTTATTACTGTAGATCGTCGCAGAGTAAGTTGTTTCCGGAAAACATTATACACTCCACTACTTATTCATTTTGAAGCTTGACTCTCATGCAGTATTGAGTGATGCTCCACTCTTGCACGCAACTTCAAAATCTGAACGTCAAACTTTAAGCCTCCATTCAGAGCTTGGCCCGTCATCGAGTACTCAAAAAAAAGGTTCAAATCTCAAATTGAAATTAGTATGATTAGTGATTAGTTTACATATTTATAACTGTATAATACGTGATGACTGTGTTGTAAAATTACCTCAAATAATAATAGCTTTGGCAGTCTCATCGGGGTACAAAACATCATACTCTTTCGTTTGGTCATCAAGCTGCGCGCTAATTCGCTTAAGAGCAGCAGTAAGCAGCACCAGATCCGCCTGCAGTGTCTTACCGGCCATTGCTGTCACGGGGTCTTGGTCCTTCGCCGCCTGCTTTGCAAACGTCGTTAGGTTGACTGCCTCTTCAACTGCAGGGCTGAGGAGGTAGGGGACCTGCGCCATGAGCAGCCAGTCCTGGTCCTGGCCCTTCTTAATGGGCAACGAGTTGACAACATCTGCTTCAGTGATCTTGTTCAAAGCATCGAGCGTCGTTGGCAACGGCTGGTAGAGAGCGGACGGCTTGTTGGGGACAAATGTCATGTAATACTGCTGCAGGTAGTTGACTGCGGTATGCTGAGGGGCGGCGATGTGAATGCACATAGTGGTCATGTCAATAAGGCCGTCGAGCGTGGTGACAGTGGGGAACTGTGTCATCTTGCCACCGACGGGGGACTGCATTTCCTTGCAGAACGCCGCGACCCATGCATCATTCTTCACCTGGGCATCTCCACCAGTGTAATGTGTAGCGAGGACAGTAGAGACGAATTTGCGAATGGTATTCCAGACTAGGCTGATGTCGCGACCATACCCATAGTTATGGTACTTCGGGTTTGTCTGCAGCTCGGATACGGGGAAACCTCGGCTGTTCAGGTCAGCAGGGACATACTTGCCAGTCCAGTCGAACGTCCGGTATTCATGGTTCATGAATTGAATGATTTGAGACTCTGTGAAAGCACTGAGGGGGATAATGACTTTGGGGACTAGCACGGAGCGTGCCAGTGCATTGATTGACAGTGTAGTAGTCCAGTGGTCTTTGAGCAGTTGATAGACAGGATGGTCAGTGGGGAATGAGCGCTGAGCAGCAACAAGCGTTGCCTCCTCAATAAGATGAGTGTTGGTCAAGTGGACCGTGAGCTCATGCCGGAACCAGTCTGATACCTGTGCACACGTCTTAGCATAGCGCCATGGCCAGTCATTTGCTTCTCCATTCGTAGGATCAGTGGGACGGATGCGCTTGTTGATAATAGTAACGGAAGCTTCCAGACTGCCTTTCCAATCAAGGATGATAGCCAACGGATGGATCTCGCCCGTTGGTGGAAGATAAAAGAGGACGACAGACGCACATCCGAACTGGGGCACACCGTCATCAGAAGGGATAGATGTGATCGTGTCCGAGGGTCCTAGACCAGCGGCGGAACGAAAGTAGCTGTAATCTTGTACATAGAACGAGTTCGCAGGGGCTGTCTTCAACAGGTTCAAAACTGCCATGTTTCCTTGGGCGGCCTTGGTGAATGTCTGGATCCATGTACTACTGGCAAGCGCGATAGTGGTTGGATTCGATCCGGTAAATGACTGTTGGGCGAAGACCGCATCCGTGAACCAGTCGGACCGCAAACCAACATTGGCGGCGGTGAACATGTTCTGCGGGTGCAAAATGCCAGTAGATGCTTCTTGGTGAAGTTTAGCGTTTCTGTCCTCAATAGCTTTCATAGTTTCTGCTCCGGCGGGTCCCAGACTTTCAACATGATTGAAGTCCAGATAATATGCGTGAAACATGAGTACTATTGTGTCATATAAGCGCTGAAAGTTGAAGATTTTTAGGGTGCTTGTACTGTCGGCCCATGGAATGGTATTTAAATGAGGTGGGAAGGTATCATCGTCCTGGAAGATGTACAAATTCTGCCTGTCCGCCAATGAGGGAATTCCCTCGTCGTCTGTAGCTGAAGACTGGAATCCAGCAACATCGAAGAACCAATCCAAACTAAATCAAGAGTTGTAGACAACGGTATGAGGACTGTTAAAAAAACCTACGTTCGTTTGGCCTCTGAGAAACTATCCACAGTGCTTTGGATGGCCTCTTCATATGTTTTGGGTAATGATCGTCCTTGGATATATGGCAGCAGCTGCCTCTTGCGCAGAAGAGCAAGTGAAGGATGGGTATTGATTAGATGGATAGACATGTTGTGCAAAGGAAACGTAGATGCAAAGCCTTCGAAACCCAGCGGTCTTAAATACAATCCTTGAGCATTGCATTCTGACCGCGGATATCGCATTCGCGGTCCAAACGAGTCAAGAGTGTGGCGTGAAACGTGTCCCCTGTATTAGATAACTATACACCAGTGGTGTTGGTGTAACATTAGTTTGTTCTATTGCAAGGAACAGGTTCAATAGAGTCTCTCCACGCGCCACTAGATGAGAAGAGATACGTTGATATGGCACTCGTAGACGGCTGATGGGCGCTTGTATTATCTTTGTACATCTCTGACGGCGCGCCATCAGCGGTGGCTTGGCTGTCAACCGTTGACCATCGGGCAGTTCCTTAAGTCATCCTCCGGTACTCGACTTGTAGTCCACCTAATCTAGTAATAGACTGAGTGCTTCCCTGATACACAAAATGAGTTATTACGCATCAGAAGCTGTACGGTCAGAGCATCACAGTGAAACGCCTGAATACATCTTTGAAAATGCTGTGAAACGGAATTCATCTCCTTCAAGAAAGCACATAGGGCATCTGCTCTTCGTTACAGTTGAAAAACGTGTGTCTGCATCTCGGAGTCTCCAGTTACATATGTAGAAAGTGTCAGCGTGGGCAGAGCCAAGTGTTGGCAAAAGCAAAGGCCGGTCCGCCCGATTGCTCATACACAGGCGGAGTTGCAAAAGGTGTAAGTACGCCTTCGGCAAGGTCTCAAGTTGGTCTTAAAATAAACATAAGTCACTCACCATCCTCCACGGCGGATGATTATTATGCATACTGGATATCTACCCTACATGCTCCACGTTTACTCCAAGCCTTGTCGAGAAGCAGGGTACAATAATTTTATTGATTAGCATGCAGTATACATATTTCATTCCCTAAAGACACGGACGTCGGACAGCGATTATTCTGAGAAACTCTTGTCAATCTGCATCTAGGTCCAGCTCCAGCGCGTCCTCCAGCTCCTCTCGCGTTATCGGCTTCTCTTCTTCTCCGGGGGTCCAGAACGATGGCACTGCCAGTTGTAGGTGTTCCACGTACCAGAATGTGAATTCCTTCTGTTGCCGCCCGCCCGACCCTGTGGCATTGAATCGCCCGCCGCCTCGCCCTCTACCTCTACCGCGCTCGGTGTGCGTTCGCTGACTATCACCCTGATTAGGGACAAGCTGTACAAACACACCCGCCATACCCATACCCACCATGACCAGATCTGCGACAAGCGGCTCCATGAGTACCGTAATGTCGTCCTTTTCCGGGTCATGCGCGTATCTCGCAGCGTATTTTGATTGATCTTTCTGTTCATGACCGTCATCCGCATTCTCAAGCACGCTGTCGCCCTGCACCTTAGGCGAATCGTAGTCGACTTCTACGCTTCCGCTATCCCAATCTAGCCACGGAGCCAAGACGATGCGAGAAAGTCGTTGGGTCAGCTCCTCTTCGATGCCTCTCCATTTCCGGTCCTTGTCAGGTTCACCAGGCTTGTACACAGCCTTCACCTTTCTCATGCTTCGCTCTGCTACGCCGTATTTATTTGGACCCCCATGACCACCAGCATCGTACTTCAATGGCAGAACCGTCATTCCAAAAATTTCCATCAATGGTTGAACATGAGGAGGCTCCCAGGCCGCCTTCGCTGCTTCTTTTTCAACCGCATTAATTTTTCCATCAGGTTTTGACCAGTCAAGGTCATCTGCAGGGATATCTGGCTCGAGAATCGGATCCTCTGATTTACTAGTGGCATCATCGAGTTGGGTAGTAGTACTGAAAGCATTTGTGACTGCGGATTGACTTTCCTGAACGGTTATGCTATTAGAAGTTGCGTCTACAGTTACTTCTTCCTGCTTGCATAAGGTTGGCTGAAGTTGGATTGGGTCAGTAACTGTGTTGTTATTCTTTACATTTTCCAGGTATGAAGGACTGTCGGTCTCATCGGCCAGCACCACATTTACGTTTCTTTGGCTGATTTGTTCAGGGACGTTTTCGTTCCCTCCATCCCTTATCTGAAGGTCAGCAGCAGAGACACCGAGGTTTACGGGGTCAGCTGGCAATAGTTCAACATTTTCAGCTCTAAGTTCCTCCTCGAAGCGCTTTAACGCCTTCTCCTTAGTGTCGTTGTCGAATTCATCCTGGGGAGCATCCGCATCAAGTGACTGGTCGACCTCATGGTCAACTTCGCTCTGAAGAACACTTGCATTCGATTCATCCTCGAGAAAATCTATCTTCCATCGCTCTTCTACCCATCTTTTGCCATACAATGCTTTCATGCCAATGCCAAATTTGTCTGGTAGCTCTCGGCAAAGCTTTCCCGTTCTGCCAAGTTCAAGGATACCCTGCTTCGCAATGTCTACAGCCTTCTTAAGTGCCCTTTCTGATTCGGGAAGCGCTTTGACACGAACAACGAAAGATAGAAAAAATTGAACAATATGGGGGAAGGAGACAAGATAATTTGGTGACCATATTAAGGATTCATGACGCAAATACCAACTGAGGAATATGCGGACACTAAGCTCTGGGTCGGCCAAGAATTTGAGCAGGCGCGACTCCCGTCTGCCGGCCGCAATGGCAAGGAGCTTACGAACTTCTTCATCTGAAGATACTGGGATGGGCACAATGTTGTACAACGCGTATGGCGTCCGAGGAGGAATACGTTTGAACTTTGCCTGTGGTGGTTTCTGATCCTCGTGGTTCGCAGAATTGGTGCGATCCTTTTGGTTGCGGCTATCGTTGTCAGAATCATTTTCATCGGAGAAAAGAAGCTCGTCATTATCTTCTTCGTCGGAGTCCTTTGGTTTTCTAGTCAGTTTCTCTTTCTCTTTCTCTATCTTGGTGAGTTCAACATCAGAGTCCGTTTCGTCGTCGAAGTCGTCGGGGTCTTCTGGCTGTGGCAAATCTATGCGCGTCCACACAGGAGGGGACCCCAAAAGACCCACATAGAGTCGAAATTGATCCCAGAGATAGTTGACTTTCATATAACCAGGCGGCCAGATCCTGCCTGTTCGAAATTCTGTTGACGCCATATGTATGCGGTCAATAGGCGACAAGTTTCTGAGTAGCAATAAAGAGGCGGTTAATTATTTATGAGTAGATACTATAAGCGATCAATACGTACTGATCATAAGTACGTGACCCCCGTAGGTCTTCGCCTTCTGCCCATTGCTCGTACCATTCCTTTTTGGCGAACAAAAGGTATCGTTGGCGCCGCTGTTCCTGCGCCTTTGCTACGGGATCCAATTTCTCCCCCGGCGAACCCTTCTTCCCCTTTAATTTGTTTTTTCTTTCAAGCTTCTCATCCTCTTCCTTTTTTAATTTCTTCGCCGTTGTTTTGCTCTTGTCGGTTGTGTGATTGACGCGCAGTGGCACAGTTGGTATTCCGAGACCATCGAGCTCTTCATCCTCGTTGAATATTTGAATGCCGTGCTCCTTAAAGTCCTTGAATGGTATTATCTTAACGCCTGCTGGTGTTTCGGGGAAGGGGGGGAAGCGAAAGAGGGGTTCCGCTTGATTGGCCGCTTTGCTAGGCGCGCTGTTATCTTTCAAGATTGGGGACACATCTGGACCTGTCAAAGGATCGTCCATGCCTGAGACGATTGCGGATGGTAAAAACTCAAAATTGAATGGTGAAAGAATGTACAGGCAATTAATGATTGATTGGGGTGTTGTTGAGGCGATTCAAAGGAGACTGGACACGAATCGCGCACTGCATTGATCAGATTCATAGGGCCATGGGAAATCCGATCAATTGATCCATCATTGTGTCCTAATTTGGCATACTTATATACATTGTTGTCCTTAGACGCCGTCGACGTCCACAAATGTTGAAGGAACGCTGACCGACTCGTCGCAGAGTCGCAGACTCATATAGCCACTCAATAGACTTGTCCGCCGTCAATTAATATCATACCCCGCCGCTAAATTTGAATCAGTTTAATCTTAATATATACTAAGTATACATACTTTCATAATTTCATCATGCTTCTTCTATTGAAGGTTCATTAACTCTACGAGGCCTTTAAAATCAAAGAATTTCCGACGACCAGACAAAGACGTCCTTGTATACCACCCTGTCTGAGTGCAAACAAGGGTGTGGTCAACGACAGTCTGCCAGGGCGAATAATGGCGGAGCCACCGGACCGGGAATGTGATGGCGTGGGAAAGAAAGAATAATGCCTCGCGGGCAGAGCGTGCTCATTATATGTTTGGACGCAACGTTGCCAGAGTCTTGCTTCCCTTCCACATCCTGCACCTCATCGCGATAGCACTTCACCATGTTCAGATTTTTCTCCAGGAAACAGCAACCCCCTCCAGGTCCCCAACTACCGGACACAGACGCGACCAATGGCGTCTCTGAGAATCCTATCGAGGCTGGATCCTCGACTTCCGGAGCCATCGCGCCAGACTTCCAATTCCCTTCCAAGCAGCAACAACTACACACGCCTTCGCCCTCTGTTGATGGCCTTTCCGCAGTCGTATCTGAAACACCGGCGTCTAAGCCCAAGCCTAAACCTCGGGGGAAAAAACCGAAAGCTAAACCAAAAGAAGCCTCCCAGCCGCCCGTGGCAGAACTACCACTCCCTGGACCAGCTGACACCCCATCTCCTGCTCCTGAAGATGTTGTGGTCACTGACCCCAGCGCACTTTACGCCCTTATAATGTCTGTACCGGCCCAGACGTTGCACACATATACTCTGGCGCGCTTAAATCCCGCCAACCATCCTACACCCAACGAATCGCCGGAAATCACACCAACAATGCTGACTTCATTGACCAAATTTTTCTCTACCCTCACACCTCCCCCCAAGCTCCATTGTGTGCGCTGCCATCGCGGATATTTTGATCTGGAAAATAACGACACCGCGTGTCGTGTCGCCCATGACGATGATAGCGCCATTGTCGAACGCGTAGGGCTCGGGAAAGGCTTAGCCGAATACGAGACTTTGTGGGGTTGCTGCGCACGCACAGTCGAGGGGGATGGAGACATGGGTCCACCAGACGGATGGTGCTACGAGGGCGCGCACACGGTGAGTATCCGTATCGTACTGTACTTCGTCCATGATCTTGACAACTCAGCAGACTGATGCCAAGCGTGCGAGGTTCCGTGCTGATTCGACTCCCCAAGACGATAAACTCGCGTCGTGTGCGCGCCTTCGATGTGGCTTGCCTCCCGTTCCCCAGCGTAGCTCACTGGGACGCGGGTCGCGCAAGAGAGCCAGGGGGACCATGGAAGACGATACGGAGGACGAAGATGATGACACACGATCTTTGACTTCGTCCCACACGCGCTCTCATTCACGCGTAGTCTCGATGGCAAGCCTCAAAGGAAAGATCAAAGAAACCCAAGAAGACACAAAAGCAGACACGAAAACTCGCCCTGCCAAGCGCCCTAGATCACGCAAACAGTCGACCACCTCCATGCTGCCTCCTGCAACCAAGGATGATCAAGCAATGGATGTTGACGCGCCCCAGCAGCCGTCACCTCCGAAGTCTCCCCGACGCAAAGCGATCACATCCACATCCAAACCCCCTTCTACGGTCTCTCTACCGGTTCAACGCAGCCCTTTATCCAGTTCATTTATTCCTACAGCTGCTAGTTCGCGTTCTGAGTCTCCTACACATAGGCCACGCAGTCAAGTGGAGGTGCAGATCATCTCACGTAGCCCTCCCAAGATGCTCAGTGCAAAGAGTAGCACTGTAAGTCTGAAAAAGCTTAAAGGAAAAGCTGGCAACGCAAAGACGCGAGCTCTTGGGGAAGTCATTGATTCAAGCATTGTCAATGAACGAGCCTGAAAGAAGGGAATCCAATGGCCCGTATCTCCCCAATTTACTGTTGCCAACAATATTTTCACCATTCACCTCATGACTTTCCCTTACTTCGACATTCGAGGATCTCTGTAACTTTTGAGTATTAGTACCAACGCACCTCACTCATTGAAGGATTTGTCTTTACCAGGGCTCTAAACTATCTATTAATTATACGACCGTCATGACGCTATTGGACAGCGCTATCCTCTCCTTAGCAATATTCCCTTTATCTATCTCGACCAATGCCGTCGAGGACAGATGATGATACCAAAACATTCCTTAAAGATGGATATTCTGCATATTCCTACCACCCGTTAATACATTGTATACTTCACATGTACTAATTGGTTTATTCAAATTTTATTTTATTAGATCAATTGATTTTTATTTGCAGATTTGGATAACTTTGTCTTGTTGTTCACATAACTTTACGCAAGTGTTTTGCAAGTGTTTGATGCACGGAGATCTATGTATTAAGTGTTGACGTTGCCCACTGACTCCAACTGGTTAGTGAGAGATCATTAACATCGTCCGCCACATGGCTAAATATTGCATGGCCTTCTATAATAAAGTATCGCTTTCAGCGATAGTGCCTTGCTGATTGTTTTGGGCAAACAAGCAAATAAGTTTAAATTTAAAGTCAAGAGATACCCTTAAAAATAATTCAAGATGACTACATGAATTTTAAGGAGGCGCCGACGTTAAGAGTGAGAATTATCTTAAGTACAAACTTGTACGGAAGCGGAGGTAGCAAATGAGACAAGGGGCATTACCAAAGACATTATACTCGACGAGAGAGAAGGGGAACTGGGTCAGCCTGTAGATGGAGCGATAACATTGGAATATCCTCCCGCAATGTTTCTATTTCAACCTGACAAAGGATCGTCAATAAAATTCGAAGGAATACCCGAAGGATTAATACCCATAACGCCTTCGGAAGCTTCATTGTTTACAGCCAGAGGAGCGAAGAAAGAAGAATATCGCATAAAGAGGCGACAGTATGCAATAACGCCAGGATATGTGTTTACAGACTATAAATCACGAGGTCAAACAATTGAGTACGTGATTATAGACATAGGAAAACCACCTACTGGAGCACTTTCACCATTCGGAGTATACGTGACACTATCACGAAGTAGAGGACGCGATACAATTTGATTGCTGCGGGAATTCGACAAGAAGTTGTTCCAGAATCATCCATCGGAAGACCTACACAACGACATGAAGAGGTTAGAGAAGCTAAGCTGGCAACGAACAAGAGAGAAATACGAGCATGGCGAGTTCCACCAGTGAAGCAACGATGGAGGACGAGATCTTGGCGGGATCTTGGAGGGAGCGAGGACGGGAATGACAGAGGCTTACAACGCAGAAGTGACAGAGTGGGAAACGGACGTAGAATGATTAAATTACATCTGTGTAGCATATAGGCTATAGACAAACAAGTACAAAACGGAGCGATTTTCGAAGGAATTAGGATGGGGTGGGTCGTGGATGTATTTGGTTGTGTGTATAAGAGAAGAGAGAACAAACATGTGCAAAACGGATAAGAATTAGACAGTGTGGAACCTTACTTTCAGCAAGGCCAAAACTTCCGGTCGAGGATTAATGACTTCACAGTGTACCAATGTGACTCTAAAGTCTTTTCAAGTACAGAAGTCTGGCTCAGTACTGGAGGCAGCGTGACTGAGAGCCTGGCTGAATCTGGCTAAGGAGAGCGCATGGGTATTGGGCATAGCAGGGGCGGGAAGAAGCCGAGTTCCGTTCAGCGAATCACAGTCTCCATATTTTCTCCTCTCTACCCCAGAAACTCCTTGGCATGTTATAAGGGTGCCCCAGCATTGCAGACTGCTCCACTATTTCTTCCCTATATCCTTAATCTCGTCTATCACATCTAATGACAGACCTAGCACGGGAGCCCAACGGGTCGTCCAGCAGCAGAGGCACATTGTCGCCGCCCAGCATGCCACAAACACCCGGCGAGAGAACCGACTTAGAAGGCATACTACTGACCCCAAAGCGCGCCATGGCGTCCTTTGAGAACCTCGTAGCAATGGCGAATCACCAGGAACGGCTGAAGGAGGCCCGCAAGATGGTCTGGAGAGACAAAGGCCAGCCTGTTGTCGAGTTGGACACTCTGGAAGCCTGCCTGGCACACGCCATGGCCGGAGGATTCAGTGAGTAGATCGTTTGTGCTCGGTATGCAGACTAGATAGCGCACTAACGTTGTGAATCAGGATCTGCAACGCTCGCATTCAATATCCGGGCGTCTATTAACCTGGTGCTGGCGCTCATTCGAATACACCGTGTTCCAAGGTAAATGCTCTATGTGCATCATTCATGAGGAGTCCTAATATACCCTCTGCCCGCAGGGACTACCGCACGGCCATGATACGGCGGGCGGTCTTTGGACAGGACACCTGGCGTTTCGCCGCCATGCTAGGTGCGCTTTCACATTCCCCATCTACAACCCGAGTGACCTGTCCCCCGATCAGGCACCTTCACATCACTGTATAAATTCATAATTAATGCCCTCCCTATCCTCATCCCCGCAATAAACCCAAGAAATGTAGCAAATGGGTCTTCTGCCTTAGACGATGAAGAAGACAGTATAGACATCGATAGCCATAATTTGTTGGTTGTTCCTCTGGAGAAACGCAAAGCGCGTCTATCGCTGTCGAAACGTGCCCAACTCGTACTCATCCGGAAGCAAACGCGAAGGTGGCACGCGGCTCTCGCAGGAGCGATTGCAGGCGGCCTGGCAATCATATGGGAAAAGCGGAACAGGCGAGGTGTCATCGCACAGCAGATGTTTGTCCGGTGAGTCTCTATTAAGGTCTTGCCTAAAGGAATTAATTCACAGACGCTAGTGGACTGCAGGGTTCATACAATGCCTTCACGACTAAACGAGGCCTTAGTGTGCCTAATGGAGATGTATTGGTGTTCTCGCTTGCTTGTGGACAAATACTGTACGGATTCCTACTGCGCCCGGACACATTGCCTCGGTCGTACACTAGCTGGTACGAAAGATGTATTTCTGCGGCGCGACTGGACTCTCATGCGCGTGTTTAGGATTTCACAAGCGTCTAAAGTTCCACCGGAATGTGTACGCATGAATCATGATCTTGTCCGAACGGGTGTTTTCGATCTCAAAGACCTCGACCAACTCGTTCGACGCGCTGTAAGCCTAATATCAAAATGTTCCATGGACTATGCCTTACATTCTGTCTACAGGACATCACCGCTGCGAACAAGTCTGATTTATTTTCACTCCGTGATACATTGTTGAACCCGCCTTTGCCCGTAGATGGCATTCCCCCCTATATTATGCGCTACGGCCCATGTTCCGCCGTGCATCCAGCACTTACATCGTGCGCATCTGTCCCACTAGACAGATTCTTTGCAGTATTTAAATGGATGCTACCCATCTACGGCGCGCTCCATTTTGTCCCTGCCGTCCTTTTCAAGCGGAAGGCATTCGTGGAAGACCCAGCCAAAATTCTATTCAAAGCAACAATTGGCAGTATGAGGAGCTCCGCATTTTTGGGCGTCTTCGTCGTGATTTACCAAGGCATGTTATTATCGTCTTCATTTAGCAACCTGCATCTTCTAATAGTATCCGGTTTCTTAGCCATGTACTGTTACAAGCACAAGCTCCATAAGTTCCTCACGCTCCTTCGGACGGGCGCCCTTCCTGCTTCTTTACTAACGCATCCACTTACCAAAATTTCACCATGGGTCACTGATATGCTGATTTCTAAATTCTCGTTTTGGGTCCCCGGGTTCGCAGCGGGCCTCTCACTATTTGTAGAGGAAAAGCGCAGGCGGGGCGAGCTAGCGATGTACGTACTACCGAAGGGTCTCGAGAGCGCGTGGGTTATGGCGAGAGGTAAGGGATGGGTGTTCAGGACCGGAAAATGGGGGGAAACATTTTTGACTGCAATAGGAATGGCTATGGTCATGGTACGCTGATTCGTTTTCTCTGCCTGTCACAGCCCATCTCATGTGTATACAGAGCACTTACCAGAATGACCCGCAACATCTTTCCGGTCTTGTCAGGAGGATTTTGTATCAATTCATTGGACCTAACTAGTGGTTATTCAAAATGCAACTTGCAAAAACTATTTGCAAATTGCTGGCCACCTGAATATTTTATCGTTGGCCTATAGTATTGGCGTTCAAATATTTTAGGAGACCTTAGTATCTACTGCCTGTACAAAAGACACATTGCCATGCACTTCTAGTATATACTATTTGTTGTAATACATACTTTATGGGTCACTCTTATGGAAGTCATCGTACTTTGGTCTATTAGACGATTAGATTAGATTACATCATGCATCATCACATTGGGAGAGTTTGGCAAGACTAGTACGGTCACAACTCTACTTTCCTCTGCTTGACCATCTTCATCATCAGTTTTCTTATACATCTTCTTCGAATTGACTTCATCAGACTAACATCATGGGAAAGAAGCGAGTTCAATCACCGCCCCGGCCAGCAGCTGAAGGGGATGCCTCTACTTCTCAACAACCTGCCGAACCTCCGAAAGAGCCTAGACAACCGCAGGATGTATTCTACTGCAAAGGCAAGTTTCTCGATGTTTCCGATTGAACTGCATTAGCCAAGGCACACCTCAGACCAAAGTTCCAGCCGACGCGCTTAATACCTCTTGCCATCGTCCTCGCGGAATCGTGCTCTGACATCTTGTTCGACAGTGTGCTCGTTCCCGCTGGAATACTGCGAATTCGGATCGAGTCTTACGAGGTGCAAAGAGTGGTTGAAAGAGGAACACCCTGATCTTTATGACAGGTACTACTCGGAAGGTACGTGCCACGGGCGATCTTATGTATCTGATGCTAAGTAATCTGCGCAGAGGCTCTGACGTCTAAAATTGGCACGCTCAGTCTAGAGGCGCAGGCCAAATTGGAAAAGGAGGCAGCGAAAAAGGAGGCGAAGGCTGAAGCCAAGGCGGACGCGGCTCTCAAGAAGAAACTTGCCTCTCAGGTCCGCTGATGCATAATGCATTTCTTTGTTATTCATGTTTATGCTTGCGTCTACAGGTAACGATTAAGCGCATTGAACGCACAAAGCGCAAGCATGTCACAGCTATCCACGGTCTAGAGGCGTTCTCGATTGATCTGAAGAAGGCGGCGAAGCAGCTCGCAGGCCGGTTTGCGACCGGAGCGTCAGTTACGAAAAATGCGCAGGGCTTGGACGAGATTGTCGTCCAGGGCGACGTGTCGGATGAAATTTACGACATCCTTGAGAAGGGAGAGGGTGTCCTCAAAGGCGTGCCCATAGCCAACGTAGAAATAGTGGAAGACAAGAAGAAGAAAACAGAGTAGACGCGTCCTGCACACCTCGCTGCCTTATACATTGTACATATTCTTGACTCGATTTCTCCTTGTTTTTATCATCTCTGTTCAAGATATCACAACAGTTAAAGTAGACATTGTACATCAAACCTGTGGGCTCATTGGGAAGTTAGTGACGGAGGCAAGACGGAGGTACTGGTAAATGCCTCTTACTAAGTTCAGGTTAATTGGATCGACGCAAGGGCAGTTGGCACACACGTGCCCGCGGCCACCATTCCTCACTTTGGCGTCATCGAGTAAAATCAAAGGTTGATGATGAAGCCACATAACAAATCCAAGATGGGATGCCCGCTACATATACTGAAGTTTACTTATCGCAGGTCTTTGATAACTCCCACATAAGACATCGACAGCCGTCCCTGACATTGCATCATCGCCAATAACCTCCAATAACCTATAGCGACCGCCGACTGGTCACTTCGCTACTCCTACTAATTGTCTGCTATTATGGCGCCTAAATCTGCCCCTGAATATCCCAAGCCGCTTCCCCTGCCTCTCAGCCAATCAGACCTCGCCCATATCAACGCATATCTCTCTCAACTGACGCCCGAAGAAATCCTAAGATGGGGCATCGAATATCTGCCAAACCTGTATCAAACAACGGCGTTCGGATTGACAGGACTTGTTGCGATCGATATGCTGTCGAAAATAACGACATCTCCTCCGCCGCTCATTTTTATTGACACTCTATACCACTTCCCGGAAACATATCAACTCGTGGACGATGTGAAAGTGCGGTACGGTGTGCCCGTACATGTGTTCAAGCCAGAGGACTGTAAGACGGTGCAGGATTTCGAGAAGAAGTATGGAGAGAGGCACTGGGAAGCAGATGATGCGAACTACGACTTTGTGGTCAAGGTTCGTAGTCCGTTTTGACGTGCAGTAATCGCCTGTTTCTGACTCTCCTGCGTCTGGTATAGGTGGAACCTGCACAACGGGCATACGAGAAATTCAATGTCAAATCAGTCATAACCGGACGGCGAGCAACGCAAGGTGGCGCGCGCGCCACTTTGCAACCGTTGGAAGTCGACAGCAAGGGCCTACTAAAACTTAATCCTCTGTTTGCCTGGAACTTCTCTATGGTAGAATGGTACATAAAGGAAAATAGCGTCCCGAGAAACAAGCTCTTGGAACAGGGATACCGAAGCGTAGGCGACTGGCACAGTACGATTAAGGTGGAAGAGGGGCAAGACGAGCGTGCGGGACGATGGGCTGGGAAGGATAAAACGGAGTGCGGCCTGCACGAAGACTTTTTCAAAATGAAGGCAAAGGCAAAGGCGCAGACTGGTCTGTCATCTCATCTTATTTGCGAAGTGAAACGAAACTAAAATGCAACGCAGCGTAGCTTACATGCTTTGCTCGATGTGATACATGAACTCATTAAATCAGGCTTAATAAAGCTCTCAGCGTGCGTTTTACTCGCTTGACATCCTGGCCGGTGGCTCAACTGAGGTCGAACAATCAAAGCATGATTTTATACCATCACTGATTCAACTACTAGCGTCTTTTAGTCTTTCTTGGAATCTCATGCTGTCGGAACCATGGACAATATTTATAGGACGTCACTTATGCCTTGTTATATTCTAATTTCTTGTACGCCCTTTGATGGATTTGAGGCATTCACGAACCCTTCCCAAATCAAATGCAAATGCCAGCATTTATTTTTTCTCAGTTGGTGATCACATTTGCAGCGTAACGCACTTCACATTCTGTACCTTGAAAGTAGTAGATTACTGATCTGCTGGTTGTAAGGCGAAGAGGACGGACAGCTTAGTAGCGAGGACGACTTAATCTAGCTAACGTCTTTCCTTTTTCGGGCATGTAACATGGACCTTCGAGCGACCCTGAGGTCGAGGAAGGAAAATTGTACAAAACAGCATCCTGAGTCAAACATGAACGCAACCTTGTACCTACTAGTAATATAACTTCTTGGAGCTAAGTGGGCTATCAATGCCAAATTTTGTATAATGCCACCTGTCGGAACATTTTAAGAACTAAAATTAGGCTAGTACATACAAGGCTCACGTACATAGTCATTCATTGACAGATGCTGAGTTCAGAGGTAGTTGTCCTAGGTAACTATGTAGATAGTAGAAGGATATTTGAAATTACTAGGTAGGGTTTTTACAAGTCATTTTCTGTAGCATACACTACTAATGATAAAAGCAGTGGATATAATGGTCGAAGACAGTCAAAGAAGCCGACATGGCCTAGAATGAAAGCAAGACTTCGCATGCTGAATATATAATTATATATGCAGGCATGGTGAGCGAGCTCCCGGAGAGGAATAAGCAAGTATCAGAAAGCGCTGAAGGGATACGTGATGATATAACAACAGATATTTACGAGATAAGTCTGACCTAATAAGACGGAGAAGCACAAATGCCGGTCAGACATGCATAATAAAGAGGGCCACATACGGTGAGAGATTAAAAATGAGTGTGGTGGTCAGCCTATCCCCGGTCTACAAGCATAATGGAAGATAGAGGCTGTGAGTATACGAGAGAAATTAACTGGATTGAGTAAAGAGTCTGTTAGTAACATAGGGCTGGTTAGCGATAGATCCGGTTTGACTAGCAATGACAAAAGTAAAGACAACGACAAGAGACTTTATACAGGAGAGATTAGATGTCGTTGTTGATGAGCCCGAGGGACGCATCAAAGAGAGGGATTGACGGTTTCGCAGATATACACGGGATGATGGAATTAAGGCGGATTGGTGGCGGAAGTTCATAGTTTCAACCTTTTAGCCTGTGGGGCGTAGGTGGGAATTTTAGCATATGAGCGAGGTATAAACTTGTCAATGTAGTCCTAAGAAAAAAGATTAGGGGTTGTACATCACTGCAGAAGAACTTTGACAAACATATGATGACTCTGAGTCGGAGCCTCCGCTACTGTATGACAAATCAGGGGTGGTCGGCGTCGTCGGACTAGCAAGTGGGCTATCAAATTCATCGTCAAACTCATCGGCCGCTGATCGTTTGAGCCCTATGCGGACATGACTAGTCAATGCCAGAGACGAGGGAATCGTCATGACAGGCGGAGGTGTGATGCAATGGTATCGCAGTACCTCTGAAAAATGTTTTAGAGATATATGTGAACTTGAGAATAAAATGTACCCACCCAAGGGTCTATATTTGAAGATGAATGTAGCTATCTTCCTTAAGCTCGTCACCTCCGTGGATGAAAAGGGAGTTGCCGAAGATAGAGGTAGAGACAAGCCTTCGCTTCTCTGAAGATAGTTCGAGAAGCCCTTGTGCAGTCGGTTTGCCTCGCCAACTTGAACGACATGGATGTCAAGCGTTATCGTTCCAAGGTTTTTCCAATCTTTTCCTATTCCTATCAACGTGTTACAATCGACAATATAGAATGAAGCTAAATGTGGACTGACCGGCTGACCTGGGAAGATTAGCGAAGGTCAACGGCAGACAAGAGGTGGGCGACGTTGCAATACGAGAAAAGATTGCAGGCGCATAAGTACGAGCCTTGATGACTCGCCCTCCAAGCTCGTAGCCATCCATAGTCACGAAACCGCTGATATCATAGTGGTTCACAGCGGTAACAGGGTCAGCGAGATCGCGCCAACGGATGGAGAAATCCTGTATGGGACGGCAAGGGTCAGTACGATGCTAAATGGTACGCCCTATCTGTGAGGGACGGAAGGAATTTCGGGAGATCGAGGGGACGGATCCGCCGTCGTTCCCCAGCCTGCCCAGCGGCGGCGCGAGATACGGAAGCAAATTGGAAATATATGTACTCCAAGCTTATGATCATGATCCCCACAAATCCCCACATTATCAGAGAATGTTGTACGCACTTGCCCAGGCTCTCCAGCCACCCAACATGTTACAACGCCGGTTTCCTCGTCGACTTCGGTGGCGAATTCAGCGAGCTTAACTTTGTTTTCGCCTGTGATCCAGGCTTCGACGCCGTTCATCTGCAGAGGCATTGCTGCTTTTGAAGGATGGGGTTGTTTTGGGTAAATTATCCGAGTGAACGGAAAATTAAAGAAGGACGAAGGGAAAGAAAGAAAGATTAAAAGAGAGAAGTTACAGCCTCGCAAACGACAAAGTCGGTGCTGTGCGTTCGGCCAGGGGCCAGATTGAAGCTCTTGTACACAGCTTTGTAATCTATCCTCCCACAGATTACGTCAGCAGCACCCTAAACGTGTCCCATCATCTACTGAGTTGTTGACGCGACTTGTACTCTTAAACCATTCCAGGTATGAAACCGCCTCTTCCACGAGACTTGCAACTCAACTCCTTCGACAGCCAGCATGATCTCTCACCAGACCCTTCTATCAATTGCCAATTCACTGGGCATTTTTGCAATGATCACTGTGGTCGGGTACCACATCGTTGCTGTCAATACTCGCTACATCGAACAAAAGAAGCAGCATTAAATTATTGTGCTTACACCCTGTAGATACCTTTGGTAAGTCCAAGCTCCCAAATATCTCTGGTATGATTCTTACAAGGACAGTAGTAACATCATACCACGGAGTGAATTCGAGGATCATTTCAATTCCAGTCCGACTAATGCCAGCGAAGCTGGTTGCGGTTAAGCGTTACACGTTGTAAAAGTATTCACTTTTTCTCTTCAAGCCATACAGAGAGAATCTAGGCAGTCCAAGAACTTCGAATGAGCGGCAGTACTCCGCTGATTTAATGCCCATTGCAAACGTACTAGCCAGGCTGGCGAAGGTATGAAGGAGCACTCCCGCTATCACTGTCTCGTTCTTCCTAGGTCAAGACTACGTTGCACTATAATCTTAGAGATTAAGGGATACCGATCTGACTGTTCTTCTCGAAGACTACCGTACGGACGTCGCAGTCTGAAGGACCTACATACCTTCGGATGTGGCATGAAATAGGCACGAGGTGAAGTCCTCCTAACCGCGAACACGAAGTCCTTGGTCACCAATTTATATAAGAGTTGGTGACTTTCCCGCAAAATGAAGTAAATTGCCTTTAAGGCAGCTCACATCTTCCGAGCATCTAGCTTTCTTTGAAACCACTTAGTTCGTATCTCTATCGACAGATGTGTTTAAATGTTAGACATTGGAATCTACGTTAACGCTAACGATTTTCTTTCTGTTGTCTGTGGCAACATCTACTTCGCTGCGCATTCAATCTAAAGGCTTAGTCCGGAGTATTTGGCTCTGTTCCTTGAGGTCTCGCGAACCTTCCAGCGTCTAACTTTAGTTCCTTCAATGATCAATGACATGGGTGTTCTGGGCTTGTTTCAGCGTTATATTCAGAAGCGATATTACCTTTGACTAAAACTCGGATTAACAAAAACAGCGTCGTAACTACCCGATTCCTTCTGTTTACTCTCGATTGCAGTTTGTGTGAAGATTGTCGTCTATCAGACTGTACTTTCCAAATGCGTTGACTCATCGTCGGTCATCGACACTCGCCTGAGCCGCCCCATTTACTCACGCGTGTAAAATATCTGCGACAATTCATTTAACACTTGCGAAAGATGTACCCTACCTCAACTGCTCAAAATTGAATGGCGTTTATTGTTGCTTCCGTTTGGCTGCCTAAATATGGGCCTGAAATAGTCCATGATTCTGAAAATATATTACTGCTCAATGATAACGACGTCAAATTTTGAGATCATGCGCCAGGCATGACAAGTGTTTAGGGATCGGGAACCTTTTTGAAACCTGAGTTAACTGCTTGTTTTGGGTAGAGGTTCCGGGACAGGCAAGTATGATGGTGTTTATTTCTACTGCTATCTCAGTGATTGGGATTACAAGACAGACATCAAGTAAATAATGGAGGATCTGTTGGACTTCTAGCTTGTGTGCATAGTGTACACTACTAATACGTGTTCATGAAATGTCTAAATGGGATTAAGTGATATGACCATTAGGAGACTCGTAAATTGGTTTGGGCGCTTAATTTCCAAGTCCAACTTTTGTGTATGGTTCATAGACTGCTGTGACTTCTGGCGTGCCCGATTTTGAAATGTTATTGAATGTCAATCTCAGTTCATTGTAGCGTTCCGATGACATTGGTTTTTCCATGTCGATGAACAATGCTTAGTTTACCAAAGACATTTTAGTTATAAACATCTTTGAGAGAAGGACAAAATAATCACCTTCAGTTGCTCCCTCCCTGCTACTTAATTCATTGATGAGCTCCTCGTAATCAGCATACCCTGGTGCACAGTTTTTTCTTTTGGAAAATACTGTCGGGTATGGTTTGTGTGATGCCCATCCGGAAACTTGTAACAATTCCGCCATAGGTACTTTATTGCGTCTCCAGGTCTCAGCTACTGCGAGCCCCACCTCATCAGGACAGTACCCATGGTAATTTGCTACAGGACTTCGACTAAATACGACCTCTGCCCCTGCGATATCGACCATTCTGCGCAAGATCTTGCAAATGAACTTATGTGG
This sequence comes from Stropharia rugosoannulata, assembly GCA_028532985.1. NCBI lineage: Eukaryota > Fungi > Basidiomycota > Agaricomycetes > Agaricales > Strophariaceae > Stropharia > Stropharia rugosoannulata. The sequence goes on along the minus strand of JANCIK010000002.1, from coordinate 3,324,412 downwards.
AAATTGCTGAGCAGACCATGACTCAGTCTGGCATTCCTTACAACAGTAGAGTGCAATGTTGCAGCGGCCGCAGCGCTGGAATTGTCTACCTGTACTGTGGATTGAATTTGTGCAAAGCTGGGCAGAGCATTGCAGGTCGAAACGGGCAATGCGGATATGATAGAGTGTGTTTTTGGCTATTTTGTCATAAAGCACTGGAGGGACCTCTGTGATTTGGCAGAAAGTAAAAGTGAGTCAGAATTCACTGTTATTCATAAGAAACCATTCTCACCATATTCAGGATCAAATACACTAAGGCTTGGATCTTGTTGTGAATCTAAAAATGCAATTTCCTTGCTCTCTATTCAGATGTTAACATCAGAAGTTATACCTTCCGTGTAAGTGGCAACTTGCCTGCTTCACGTTCTTTTTCAATGCATTCTTTATCATACGCAACGTCCCACACAACGGGGTAAAGTCGAACAGGGGGAAGTGGGTCAATGTAATGTATTAGTGCCTTATAGATTCCCACCGCTTGATATGCCAGTCGAGCAGTAGAAGACCGTCGGCTGCGAGCTTCAAGGAGTAGACGTGGGTCATCTGCAAGATAAGCTAGCATGGCAAAGACTTGCATGGCTTTAAGTTCAAAGCTGTTGTACATGATCATTCTTTTTGCAATGGGCTGATTTTCACAAAATGCAGTGAAATAACCAAGCAGTACCTCGGACTGGTAAGTAAATGCACGTCCCATTTCCTTGCGTCTTGTTTCGGCACGTAAACGGAGAGTTGACAATGTGTGGTCGAAGAGGTCTCGTGCAGAATCAACCACATGTCGCGTTAAGCTTGAATTGATGACAGAAGGAATAAAAAGAGCCCCACAGAATCGGATACATTGGGTAGCGACACGGAATACTACGGGATCGCGTACAATTTGGGACCACACGATGAGGCTTTCAATAAGATTGTCTGGTCCAAATGGCATAAGGTCTTCTGGGCAAGTAGGCCAATTTAAAGCTGTTCTTTTCGCCACAGCCTTCATGCGGGTGTTTTCCAAGGTACTTGTGAGAATTCGGAAGAGATTGATGATGAAAGCAGTGGAGCTTGGGGTTTGCACATCGGTGCTGGTCGTAGAGAATATTTCTTGCTCTACTATTCTACCAAATCTGTGGTATTCGCGGATTTTTTTGTCCCTCAGGTGGCAAGAGCAATGTGAGATTTTATCCAGGAAAGCTCGTGCCTCGCTTTCGGAGCGTGGCTTGAACAAAAATAGCAAAAGTGACTCCCAGAAGTTGAGATCGTGAGTGATTGCGGCCCAGAAGTTTTTGAATCCATGGGCGTCCTGAGCATCAAGAATACCTGTTTGCGAGGCGCCTAGGAGAGATCTAGCGCAGTGAGATGGGTCCTTAAGATTTTCGAACAGGGTGGATAGGGAATTGGAATGTTGAATGGGTGCCATGGTGGTTTGGGGGAAGCATACGTGGTGTGGGTGAAATACTGGTGGGCATTTATACGCCGTGCTGCCTTGTGCTGTGCTTCAAAGCACTGCATGTTGCACAGCAGAAGTTATTGTTGGGTTTGTTGGGCCACTGTCGGCATGTGAAGTTCTGCGGAAGATGCCGTTGCCTAAATAGGGACTTCGCCTCTTCCCCGAGCACTGCAACAATACTCACTACAGTTAGTAGTATGTATGAATTTTAGGTGTTGACTCCCTTGCAGTGCTCTGGCTTGAACGATTCACAAATCTCTCAACTTTGATACTGTTTCGGAACTGACTTGACTATGGAGATGCAGTTAGATAATAGAAGGTGAGCAATTAATTGTAAAAGCGATGATTATTTACTGTCTTTTGTCGTAGGCGATATCTAAACGCCATGACTATTTTAATTCTGTTCAAGTGATACCCAAGTCATCGCCCTATTCTGTTGTTCATATATTCTAGTCGAGACTTAATGATGATATCGGCAGTATACTTGCTCTCAGAATTAGGAACGCTTTTCCTAATTGGCAAAATGAGTCTAATCCGGGCCAGGACATCTATCACCCATCGTACTCGCGTCCTGCCTTTGCCCCCACATTGCACGACACGGCTATGCTTTTCGCATACGAAATAACCTGGCGGTTAACTGGAAGAGTGTTATACTTACCCCTCCGAACCGATAGCTAAACTTTGTCAACAACTCTGCTTCGCGCAACCAGGCAAAACATGCTCAGGAACCCAGTTCAATTGATTCTGATTTGTTCTGGATTTTACTGGACGTCATTCTTCAATTCAAAACGAATCCTCGCAAATGCGCAGATGCGTCACGTGTATGATTGTCTCTTGCCTTCCGGAATCCGGACGATTTGGCATCGGCTTGTACTCTGCGTTCAAACATTTTGGTGCGGAGTTCAAGTCGTACTTCAATCTACCAGAAATGATACAAGTAGAAGCGAAGTTGATCCAGGGCAAGGGGTTCATGTTGCTACCTCTGATTCCCAAAGTACGACCGACGGGCCCAGCTTTCGCTCTGCGGCATTCTTACCTCCTATTCGTTCACTACAGACCTTTCTCGGCGCTGTCCCACAGTCTGCCAGACATGACGATTATTCTGAGGTATGTTTTTATACTGAAATATGTCTATGTAGCATTGATTCGAGGACGTGACCATAGACCAGATTTTGGTGTGGACGGCTCCCAATTCCCTGCTCTACCGCAGATACGTTCTCCTACCATCAACCAGCAGGTGTTTACGCACCGCAGCTATTTTGCACGTCCTCTCCACATCTTCGAAGACCATCCGGAGGACCTTAGCCCTGACAATGAAAAGTGAGGGGCTCTTACTATCAAACGTCTGTCGCAGCCCTCACCTGATGCTGGCTTATTTTCGTTAGGTATGAACATTTGGGAGACACTGTCCTGGGATTGACAATCACTAGTATGTTGATGGAGATGTTTCCCGGTCTGCGTGTTGGCCCGTCCACTGTGAGGCATCTTGATGCCTCCCACGTTCGCTTGCATCATATAATTAATATCATGCTGTCAGAAAATACGGGCAATGATTGTCGGTAATCCGACATTAGCAGAAATGTAAGAACGTTATACAAAAAGCCCTCTTCGGGATAATTTTGACGACGAAGGGGCGTTTAAGATCGCGCAGGTATCGCCTTCCAGACCATCTACGCTTACACCCTGCTCAGGCCATTACTCTGCGCGCGTCAATTAATATTCAAGGTTAGTAATGTTCCTGTCTTTTTGCTTCAATGAAGAAAGAAGCTTATTTTCTCTATCTTAGCGGACGTATTTGAGGTAGCTTGTCCGACACTTCCTACCGGCATACCTATCAGCTAACTCATCATCTCAGGCGTTTGTTGGCGGCTTGTATACAGAACAAGGATTAGACGTTGTTAAGAAGTGGACCGACGTGCTCTTCGGGCCATATGCTTACGCCGCGTATAATATTGCCCGGCGTGACCATGGCCTCCCCCCGCTACCCGCGTCCTGCCCACGGGTACCTACTGCCTCGGCGACGTCGTCTGCAGCGCACGCTAGGATCGCCGCCGCACCGAGCTCCGAATCTGGCGAGTTTATGAATGCGCCGACAATTGGTCATCTCGCGTTGTTCAATCAGTATCTGCAGAAGGCAAACACCAAGGTAGAGTGGATTTATTCAGACGGTGACCCGATGCGCGGTGTAGAGCCAGCTGAGGAGGTCGCACCGTCGCCTGAAGTAGAACTCGCGCCTGGAGAGGTCGTAATGAAGGGCACGAAAGCGACGCCTGTTTGGCACGTCAAAGTTGTGGTTGACGGGGAGACCTACGGCAGGGGACGAGGAAATACGAAGAAGGCTGCCCGCAATGAAGCTGCGAAAGAGGGCCTCAAGAAGATGGGTATTGTTGTTTGGTAAGGGACTGATTTGTTTCTTACACTTGAATTAATTTTTAATCGGAGTGATAACGTGCTGACATGTTCCGTTTCCAGATTACGGGAGGGAGGGCCTGGCATTTCCTCTGCAGACTTGCGCTAGGGCACATGGCCCTAGCCCTGGTGTGCAGTGGGTGTGTGAGTAGGCTGACGGTGGGATGCCGACCTAGATCATATGGGCAGGGAATTAAAGTAAACCGTATCTGTTCGTTCAGCTTTACGTGCCATGAATAAATAAAGACCTTGCAGGGTGGTCGAAAGTTTCTTGTATACTTTCTATGTACTATGTACTGGCGGACCATCGTCATGATCACTAGTTCGTCACCCTCGAATATCTCAGCTTCCACTCTCTCTACCTGCTTAAAACTTTGTACATATCATCAAATAGCCTTAGAGACCATGTTTGTCTTTTTTTGAGCTGTATCGTTGAGTTTTGAGGGAGATATTTTTTGGCAGGACGGTCACTCCGTCGTCACATAGTTGCCAACTCGGAACAACGGAGTTTCAAACGGCATTATGGCATACGTGTGAACAACGCGTCATTAAACAAAGTCGCCTCTCATCCTGGCACGCACGCTGAAAGTTGCCAAAAATGGGACTAATCAAGAGCTCACAAACCGCATTCAGCAACATATTACAGATAATGAAGCAGTACTAATCACGGATCGGGATGCTCGCTTTTCTGGTCTATATTACAATTCACGCGGCACGCCAATCTCGAAGATTGGCGCAGGAGCCAATACTCACTAACACTTTAGAGCTGGATAATCACGTACAGATACCAACTAATCATTATAATCACTATCCCCAGTTCCCAATTCCTTCTTACAGCCATAGTGCTTTATATCACCCTTATAATGATTCAACTTATAGCTATTCTAATTAAACTAGTTGATTGTTTATATGTATATAGACATGTCTAATACTCTAATATATACTTCGTTTTCATCCTTACTAACTATGACTAGGGCATTTCCAAAGCCTCTTGACGAGACAGCGATGAGCAAGCTGTCGGAGATTGAACCACATGTTCGTCATTCTAAAAATAGGTGTGACTTGGTGTGACACTGACGAACTAATGATCATGACGATGGTCCGCCAGCACATAGTATTACACTATAATCGATATCGCCATCACTTCTGTGATTTATACAGATGTCATCCCTCCACCATCCCCACTGATTCCCAGAGCTATTCTAGGACTCTAGGATGGATCAAGCTATAATTACTTATCAGCTTCTGCCGGTGGGAGGGTACTTATGCTACTCGCAAGTTGAGAGCATGGGATATTTGGTAGCGATTTTCACGGCGTCCGGACAGCATGTGTCATTTGCAAAGTCACATCTAAGGGTTGTATGGCCGACTTGTGGTATTTGTAACATTATATGCATAACCTTGTACTTTTGAGGACGCCGACAAAGTCCGTGGAACAGACAATAGGCTTGCCGCAACTTAGTATTCAGTCGATTTCGCGCGTAGTCAACTCCACTTACAGAGAAGGACGTTATCAAGTTGGGAGCAAATAAGTTAATATCACGAGTCAGATTGACGTTCCCTCTCGCGGAGGAGCAAGTCAGGTTCAGGTTAGCATATCCCGCTTCGTGCTCCTTGGACGCCTCATAATACATATACGATATGCACATAATACTATGGTCATCATCTGACTGTTCGCATATAGATTCCCTGCGGTTATGGCTCGACTTCTTGTCAGACTACATTCCGTCAGCACGGAGAAGGTACGGTACAGTGCGCACTTTTACGCCACACTTTGGGATACTGTTGCGTACATGCGTGCGATTCGTACCATCCCGCACTACTGCATGACATGTGAGCATAGCCATAATATTCGATAATTCATGGGTAAACGGGCCAGGATTGCTACGTCAGGTACTTCCCAGAAAGTGGGTCTATTTCTGGTATCCACAGTGTAATAAAGAAAAGGATAACTAAATTATGAATCGATGGAGCAAGTGTCGTAAGGGTAGTAGAGCAAGGCGCAACGCAACGCTGCTCCGCTACTTAGTAGCGGCGAGCAGAGGAGTTGCGATACCAAGGGGCTGGGTAAATTGTACGATGAATGGTAGGGTGGGATGAAAGACATGATAAAGTACGTGCTATCCGCAACAATTTACGCAGAACCTGTGGTGTAAAAGCGCCATGCGAAGTAGGCACCTAGCAGACCAAGAGGCAGGAAGTACATCAGGCTGTGGGAATGTATTAAGAAGGGTGTCTACGGGAAGAGTGGCGGTGAGAACGTACTTGGAACCTTGCTCAACCGCATTCGAGACACGCTCGGCCTGCGCTGCAGCAGCACCGGACTTGAGTTTCGACTCCTATGGTGGGTGGTATTGCAGTTAGCTTCGCGGTGGTAAGCGATGAATGAATACATACTGGACCCTGCTCGAAGTCACCGACGAGCATGGCGGGAAGGAGAGCGCGTGCCTCGTCGGAGTGACCGACGTCCTCGAATGCTTCGGTGGCGTCTTGACCTGGGGAAGAGATGATTATGCGGGTCACAGACGTGCCGGGAATGCCACGTACCTCCCTCAGCGAGGATCACTTCGTCGCCTCCAGGGTGCTTTAAAAATTGAATGAGCGCCATAGAATATTATAGCCATATCAAACCAACCTCGTCCATGAATTTTGTGCAGTCATATACTGTTGGGGGAAAATGGTTAGATATAGTGTAAGCCAAAGGCTACGATTGGCTAGCGCACCCTTGCCGTGGATGAGGATGTAAAACTTGCTGCGAGACTTGTTGGCACGGAGCTCTTCAAGGGAGACGATCTTGGAAGCCATTTGAAAGAGGAGGAAAGGAAGAAGGTGGTGGGACTGGAAGGACGAGTAGGGTGTGACTGCAGCGGTCAAGAGCCAACCTTAAAGAGGACGAGACTATTAAAATCAATTCCAGATTTCCCACGTACAAACTCGTCGTTACACCGAATAAGCTGATCCGGACACGCAGGACTTATAAAGAGCAGGGTTGCAATAAAAATCATGTATGGCATTATAACGTAGATACAAAATACATATACATAAGTACGGATGTCGTCTCGGCTTAGTACTCGAATGGCCATGTATCAGCTGCGGAGAGCTGGACATTCAAGCGTGGACCAAGAAACCGTCGATCTTCCACGTACAAGTTGAGGTAACGAAGGCACTGGAAGCCGTGTCCCTAGGCATATGTATGTGGGGCAAATATATGAATCTGAAAGGAACGCGAAAGGTGTTGCGGAGAAAATCTGTGTATTGAGAGCTTGTCGCAGTGCGAGGACAAGTGGCGATCAGCAGTCCAGCAGCAAAAATTTCCCTTTTAACCGCAAGCGGCGGCGCATAATACGACCAAACATTGGAATAATCATTGCACGGGGCCTTGTATTAACGTCTCCTCCTGCCACCATCATCCCCATTTCCTCCAAGGCCAGTTTTCGCTAACTGCGTTCCTCGTCACAGCTTCTCTCCAATGGAGCACGACGCCACAGACATCCTCGGTCAGGACACAATGCCCAGCGCCAGCAGAGCACACAATGCGCTTTTCTCACTCTCGCTTGGCCAGTTCATCGGCATCTCCGTCATATTCTTTGCGGTCTATGTTTTCGGATTACGACTTTGGAGGCGCGTGCTTCTTTGGAGAGAACGATCATACAAACTGTAAGTTCCGCACCCGGTATCCCATCGGAATGTCTCATTGCCACCCAACGCGTGTTCATATCTTTCCCTCTCCTTGTAGAGCAACGCGGCGGCGCCATGGGATTCCAGACAGTGACATGAGACCTTTTAATGTGGCCTATGCTGAAGCGGCAATGCGCGCTCGTGAGGAAAGTGAACTTCCAGCAAAACCCGGACCCGCCCCTCTAGCTTCTGTAGTTGATCTTGGAGAGGCGTCCTACGAACAAAATCTTCGCAATCGTTCAGGTATGTGCTATGGATTTAAAATACATGTGCTTAGTATGCCAATTATTACACAAACAGTTCCACAACGACCAGAAGGTGGAATGCGCAGCACGGTCATGCCTCCGGGTGGCTATCTCGCAACCCCTGCACCCTCATATTCGTCTTCTTATGCAATGAACGGTGTTGCCACCAGCCAGTGAGTATCTTCTATTAGCTTCAATCTATATAAGTAGTACACAACTGACTATGTACTAGCAACAATCTTTACCTAAATTTGCAGTCAGAATCCAACCCTCAGTTTGTCCAGGATTCAAGGCCTTTGAATCGTCAGCAGGAATATTACAACATTCAAAATACAAACGGATCATCTAACGGAATTGAGGACAAGAAGCGGCCTTTCGATGACTCCATGGACGAAGAGCACAATACTAAAAAATCGCGCGTCGATGAGGATGCAGTCATGGACAGCGACGTAGACGCGGATGAGGAATTCCATAAACGTGGTGCGAAACGTGGCCTGCAAGATGATACAGATGATCACCCTTCTCACAAGAAGAACCGCGGGAAGCGCGCTCGTAATGGAGAAAGAACAGATGCAAGCATGGACGTAGACTCAGAGGAAGGTGACGAGGTCACCGAATTGCGTTCTATCGCTCGTGGAAAGAAGCGTGACCGTGCAGAAGCAGGTTCTACCTTCGGTGCCGATGATGACGATAGTATGGACGAGGCGAATGGCGACTCTAAGGCCCGTAGACACAGGAAACGCCGCACAGTCGCTAAGCGCAAATCTGAGGCTAGTTATCAGCGTGGCAAAAAGAGGGACAGAGGCAGCGATGACGAAGAGCTCAGTGATGGAAGCCACTCAAGTTCACCAGGCCGTAAGCTTGCGAGGACGAAACGTGGAAAACGCACATCGCGATACGCCCATAGTGTAAAGGATGATGTATCCATGGATGGCTCAATGACTTCAGGAAACAAGATTCGATGTGTGGGTGACGAATGGGAAAGCGGTGGGATTCAATACAAGATCGGTCCTAATTATCAGCGTCTGCGTCAAGCCCTCGTGAAAAAGGCGAGGCATCGGTTCCTTATGGTATGTTAATTTTTATCGTGGACTCAGCCTCGAGGCCTGTGCATTAACTGATGATCTCCGATGTTTCTCCCCTTTCATGGTCAATCATTATTTGTTTCATCTTTAATAGCCGCAAGACTCGCAGCATCCGGATCGCCAAGAGCACCTTCAGGTTTACGTCGAAACATGGCTCACTGAGGAAGAGTACAAAGAGGCTAAAGATCAGCACCTGCTCGCATGGCAAGATGATTCTCCTTCTCGTTCGGAACTCAAAGATAACTTGACGATTGACGTAACAGTAAGTCTTTTATCTAATGAACGTTTTACATGTTTCGCGTATTGATTTTCTCTATAGCACGCAAATTCCAACATACCAGGCAAAAGTCTTCTTTGGGGCAATTCGGCAACGACGACGCCAACCTTATCACCGGCTCCTCCTTCTCCTACCTCTGATGCTGGTACTTTAGATAGTGTCAAACACCGTGGTGGATCGCGCCATCCCCTTGCCGTTACAACTAGTGTCCCCGCAATTACGCACATTCCAACTGCCAAACGCATTGCTTCGGCGTCCCAAGTACTCTCCTCGAGCACTGCCAGTTCACCGCTGGGTGCTAGTGTTAATGCTTCCCCCGCTCCTGGACTTTCTGACAGTACCAATGCCATTGGCAGTCCCCGTACGCCAAACAAGGTGTTTTCGAAATGGGAGAAACAAGAGCTTGAGGCGCGTGCCATGATGAAAATTCGCGAAGCCAATAAGCGGAAAGAGTTGGAGCGTGAAGCTAAAAGAAGGGCAGAGCGTGAAGCTGCAGAGCGGGCTGAGGAGGAGAAGAAACGTCAGCGGCAAGAGGGGGAACGCGTCGAGCGCGAGCAGCGAGAGGCCAGTGAGCGTGCACGGAAGGAAGCCCAGGAGAAGGCCGAAGTAGAAAAGAAGGCAAAGGAGGCAGCTGATGCAGCTCAGAAGAGCTCATCTGTGCCGAAAATCACTGTCACTGCTCCATCTACTGGCCTGGGATCGCAGCCCAGTCAATCAGGGACACCGGCGAGCGCGGTTCCTCCTGGTACTACCGGCGCAACTTTCTTTGCTATGCCTTCGAACCTGTCTGCAACACCATCGCCATTCAGTGCTCCTAAACCCGCAGCTGCCATCCCCAATAACCCGTTTATCTCTTCTGCGCCGGGTGCCGCTAAAACAGATGCAAAACCACCCGCTTCGCCTGGATTTTCATTCGGGACTGCTCCATCAACCACGGCTACTAACACGAGTGTTTCTGCCCCCGGTGCCGATGCAGGCTCCAAAACAGAGTCACAAGGAGCTACATCAGGAAACCCCTTGTTTGCGCGCTTGGGTATGCCAGCAGTTCCTGCAGCGACCTCGGAGTCAGCGAAACCCGCATCTAACCCCATGTTGTCTTTTGCTAACTCCAAGCCAAGCACATTCACTGCCCCGACGCCTTCGATTCAGACCACTGCGGGTGCATCGGCAGATTCTACTGCGACGACGACACCAAAGTTTAATTTCGGCTTTGGAGCTAAGTCAGTGGCTCCCATGACAGGTAATACGAACGCTGCGCCCAAAACAGATACTCCTGCAGCACCCGGCTTGGGTAGTGCCTTTGGTTCAAACACGTCTACGGGCGCTTCAGGCACAACTGCTTCATCCTCGCCGTTTTTATTCAAGGTACCTGAGGCGCCTTCATCTGCGACTAATAACGGGAGTAGCCCGGCTGCTGCAAATTCTGGGTTCAAGTTTGGTAGCACATCATCGGCCTTTGGTACCACGTCAGTTTTCCCAAGCAGTACATCCGCTTCCGGACAGGCGAACACTACTGCTAAATCGCCATTTGGAACCCCGAGCACATTTGGTAGCGGTGCTGAATCTAAACCTTCACCGTTTGGTACCTCGGCGACACAAACACAGAATGGCTTCAGCGGAGCAGCAGTAAGTAAGCCTGGAGAGGCTAAGCAAGAAAACAAGCCCTTATTTAGCTTCGCAAATCCGGTCGGATCAGCCACGTCGAACAAGCCTTCTCCATTCACCCCAAATAGCTCAAATACCACAGCGGCCAAGCCTTCATTCTCTTTCGGTGCGCCGCCCCCTGCGAACCCTCCTGTGAACACAACGGCAGCGCCTGCCAGCAGTGCTCCTGCTGCACCCAAGTTCTCGTTTAATTTTGGAGCAGGTGCGGCTGCTACTTCCACAACTACGTCAGCGATATCGCCGTCGCTGTTCGGCTCTGCGCCTTCTTCGGGCCAAAATGTTTTTGGCGGGGGCATGTTTGGCGCAAGTGCAGCCAACCCGGCGCAGAAGTAGTGAGCTTATGCCGAACTACCTAGACATGCCTTTGCAGGTGCGGAGAACATAGGGAAAGGGATATTTAGTATATATACTCTCTCCTATTGCGTCCGCTTGGCAAGGGGCAGGCAAATCTCAACGTGCTTATTTCTTGCAATTTCATTTTCATTACAGAATTCTACACACACAAGTCTCCACGCGCGCTGTATCATCTCCACATCAGTTTTCTTCTGCGCATACATTGCACGCAAATCAACCATCGTCGCGTTTCCGTTACAAGTACATAGCATACCCTTTAATGGACATGTATATCATCAAAAGTGTCCCTCGTTATGTTGTATTTAAATGTCACTGCTGTGCGTTTATGCACACATACACTGCTCTCGTAATTTATTTATATGGAAGACCTGCCACTCTCGTTGAAATGGAAAGAAACTAACTATAGGCTAGTTTTTTGATCGCTTCTTTGCGAATTGTCCATCGGTTCAGTACATTGAACTACACCCTGTACAATTACCTAGCATGCTACATCTGGCATACAGTGCATACAGTACACATATGCCACAACATAGCCAGTGACTACTGATACAAAAGAGACCTAAGAAGTCTTACATCTGGAGCCTGCTCCGTTAAATGTACAGCTGCAAAATAAAATACCTTCTACCCTTTTAAGTTCCGCGGACCAGCCGGAAAATAGTTACCGCAAACGCTTGCAGTGTGCAGGCTACCACACCCTAAGCAGCCCGGCGCCAATGGCCACGATGCCAACTGCGCTCACGCCAAGGAGCAGCCAAACACCTACGTCCCAACCGATGCGTTTCCGGAACTGGCGTTTCTGCAGTGCGCGCTCCTTGCGCAGCAGCAGCTCGTCCGCACCCGTGCGCGGGCTGAGCCGATCGGCCTCGCTCAATGTCGACGCCAGAGGCGACAGACCCTGCCCGGGAAGCTGGGTGTGCAAGAGGGGCGTGCGCGGCGGGACGACGATGGCTAGCGGGCGCTTGAAGGTATGAATGAGGATGTGGAGGAGGGCGGGAAGGAAGTAGGTCCCAATCAGGCTGGCCAGGATGACGATGGTGGTAAGGACGGTGAAGAAGAGCGAAGACGAAAAGATGTAGCTCTGGCGCTCGTCGTCGCCAGCGGAAGGGAAGGAGTACGGCGGGATAAGAGAGAGGAGAACGACGAGTAAGGTGATGAGCAAGCGCGAGACATTGGTTTTTGCTGAGCGGAGGGAGTGGATAGGGATGGGTGGAGTGGTCATGATGGATACCGGAACCCCAAGAAGGAGAATAATAGATGCGAGTACATTGCGGATTGTATTTAGAGGGATTGATGGTAGGGTAATATCTGGGTGGAAAGAAGAAGATGACAAGGAGGGGAGCACGGGGATCAAGGTGGCATTTAATGATTCCGTGAGGAAGAAAGTTGATAGAATGGGTGTGCTGATTGAACTGGTAGAATTTGCAGGATCAACCTGTTGGACAGAAAAGTATGACTAAACATGGCAGACATAAGGAGCTGAGGGAGAAATGTGATTTGGGTTGATACTCACATTGGCAGGATGATTGGGAAAAGCGGCGAAGATGACCGACGGCAGGAGAAATAGAACGGCAGACAACGTAGATAGAGAAGAAAGTATCCTAAAAGAGCGTGAGCGTGGCACTTTGCCTGTGGAAATAGGTGCCGGTGATGTGCTTTTTAGAGATACATATAACGGCAATGTTGACGATGAACAAAATGCGAAGACGGTCGTTGCTGAAAATAACTGTAAGCGAAATTAAAGTGTTAAGATAGCAAGAACAGTACCTAGGCCTTGCCATGTATATCCATCCCCTAGCCACCCTACCTGCGCCTCAAGCAACCCATGAACGTGTGCGTAAGTCGTGCATGCCAGCCATGCGACATATGAAGCTACCGATAGCCAAGTTGCATACATGATACGTCTCGAACTGAAAGATCGTGCATAAGATAGGTAGGCAATGAAAACGCCGATACCCAGTGTTGACAAGATATATGTCAGAGCAGTGTGTTTACTGGTGGACATGAATGGCTGGAGGGTATACATCGCATCTAAGAATAGTGTATTCAACAATGGCACACCGCGGACTCGACGGCAAGATTGAAGACTCACGACGCAAATAAGTGATAGCAAGCAGGGTACTAACCGCCCCTGTACCGGAGCGCACCGCAAGTCTGATGACCATCCTTTGCCTTTCCTTCCCTCGTCCTTTTGCCAGAGTCTCAATAATGACATCCATCAAGTCTGCTTTCCGTAGGTAGCGAGCTAGCATGTACCAAATATGTCGTGCGAATAGCGAAGCAGTAGCTGCGAATATTAGAGCTGGTAGTCCATATCTGAGGGGTAATCCAGAGTTCGGCAGGTCCAGGGCTCCTAGTCTAAGATATGGCGCTAGGAGGTAGAGGAAGACGAGCGACGGCGGGAGAGGCGAAAAGACGACAGACTTGCGGACCTGGAACAGAGGGCCGACGATGTCTTCATGATCGTCGTTATTTTCATCGTCACTGAAGTCAAAATCTGCATCTCGCTCGTCTTGGTCGTGCACTAGAATGAGCGCTGCGGATGAATCAAGGGCCGACAGGGCCGACGGTTCGTCGTCACTATGCGAGCTCGCGGAACTGGATGCTGAACTGTGCCGAGAATGACCACTGGACGAGAATGATATAGAGAGAGCTGGGGGTCTGTGGGCGGACACGCCAGCGACGGCGGCGGCGGTAGCGACATGCGCCATAGTGGTGGTTAGCTAAAGAATTAAGACCGTCCATTGAACCTAAACTATTCGTTTATTGTGGCTGTGCTATCGGCCCGTACACAATGATTATTTCTGTCACCCCGCACTTTCGACTTACCACCTGCCACCTTGCTGCCACCTGCCACCTTTACTTATCTGACTTCTCGGCCAGCTCACCAACTACGGATTCGGAAACAAGCCATACATCAGGCGGCGCCGTAACGTGATGTCGTCCGAAGGTTCTAAGGAGGTCGAAGTCATTGATACGCCGAGATGGGAACGCTCTCCCTCTCCCCCGGATGACTGGGGTGACGTCGACAGCGGTGCTGAATGGGGGTTCGACATTATTGGAGAAGAAGTCGATTATGATGGAAATGTTCTGTGAGTCTGTTTCTCTCTTTTTAGGAAGTATGAATTGACTATGTCAGGCTTGAGGTCAGGCTTTTAAGTACTTGTTTTGACTCAATGACTGAAGGTTTAGACCATACAGGTCCGATGGGATGAATGGAGCCGTGCAGATGGTACTAAGACGACTTGGGAACCCTCCAATAAAGAAAGCATTGATAGCTCCAGGTACCGAAAAATGCAGAAAAAGCGACGTCAAGATCTTGCCTCAGAGTCCTTGGAAATCGAGGTGCCTAGTACAGCTGATGTTCACAACACGGAGACGTTTTTGCGCAGTCAGGCGTACAACGAAAAGCTTGCGCGAGCCAAGAAAGAACCCCCGCCGAATCGCATCCGTGAAATGGCTGAATTGATGAAGAAGCACCAAGTAGTCGCCTCCGGCCAAGTGCGCAGGAGCGTGCGCCACCATACAGAGTCCTCACGCGATGCATCGTCTGCGTCTCTTGGGCGCTCGGCATCGAGAGCTATGTCCACCAGCTCTTCAGTAACTCTGCAATCTTCAACCTCCAAATCTTCACAGCCGCCTCAGCCGCCACCTATAAATAGCGCTTCCACTCATTCTGTACAAAGCGTCCCTGTATCCATCCCAAGTCCAATGTCGGAGAAGGCTAAAGGAAAGCAACGTGCTGTACACATTGAAGGCCCACCACCGCCTTCAGACTACACGTCCTCGCCTCGTAAACGTGTGAAACGCGTGGTACCGCCCGTGGTTCTTCCTTCATCGTCGCTTACGGTAGAGGCGTCTATACCAGGCTCCACACCTCCGGGGGAAACCGCTGAAGTCAGGTAAGGCCTTTCGTTATTGCTTGTTGATGGCTTCTAAGTTTTGCACAGACGTAAGAGGTTACAAACCGAATGGACGCGTGCCGCGCACAAGAAGGGCGCAGAAGCCGTTACATTCGGCAATGAAGTCGATGAAGAAGCTATCCCACCTATTGACAGGTCGTTTATATACCTTGAAAGCGAATATAAATTGTATGGGAACCATTTCTCAGACATTTTCTGCTCACAAAATGGTATTATTGCTCTAGCGCGCCAGGAATCGAACAGCCTGATAGCGGTTTCCTCATGTCATGCGATTGTATTGCTTGTGGACCTCTCCCCGAAACTTGCGGATGTCAGGTTGATTGGGAACAGCATGATTTCGCTTACACCCCTTCTGTAAGTGTTATGCTGTTGCTGGTTCTGCATAGTCAGATTCATTGGCATACAATTCTTAGGGCCTTTTTGCTTTCAATGTTCCAAAAAACGTGGAAGTCATTGAATGCAATAAGGTTAGTGTTTGTCAGTAAAACCCTTCGTTTATCGAACGAGTCGTTCCCAGGGATGTGCCTGTTCTGTAGAGACATGCATGAACTCTGTTTCCCAGAGACCGCGTCGAATTCCTATAGAAGTTTTTAAAACAAACGCACGCGGGTGGGGCGTGCGCTCCCCCGTAGCCATACCTCGAGGTAAAGTTGTAGGGATATACACTGGGTATACAATCTCAATAATCCGAATACTGTTAGTGTTTACTCAAAAAAATTGATTATTCTAGGCGTTTGATGTATGCACCATACTTTGTCTTTACTTTCATGTAATTCATGTGTATTGTCTACATACAGACGGCGCGAGGACGCAGTAGCACTGCCTGCCTCCCTTGGGGCATACTGCTTCGACCTCGACGGCAACGAGTTCGTGCCAACAGGGAGCCAACCCACTCAACCCAGCCAAGGCGATCAGAGCCATCCCGGTCCCAGTCAGGGGGGAAGTCAGTCATCCCACTCAGCGGCTTCAGGCCGATACTCCGTCGATTCTAAACTAGAAGGTCCGCCTAGTCCTGTGTGTCCATCTAGTCTGTTTGCTCATTCTTCAAGGATAGGAAACTGGACGCGTTTTATCAAGTCAGTAATACTTTAATGCCTTTAATGATTCAGATACTATTTAGATCCTGTATATCTCCAGCCACTCCTGCATGCCCAACCTCGAAGTTTACCTTGTCGTGCACGATAGGCCCGTATCGGTATAGACATGCTTCTTTACGACTCTTGCCCATTTCTGACCACTCATTGCTACGCTTTTTGCAGAGCAACATGCCATACATCGTTTTTGTCGCAAACACACCCATAGCTCCTCTCACAGAGTTTACTTTTGACTACGAACCGGCCGTTGCTGCTAACATAAAGCACCAGGAGTTTTTGAATCCGGGAAAAAGGAAGGGCCAGAGTAAGGGTAAGGTCGTGATCCCAGAGGGCGCCATGCCATGTTTGTGCGATACGAGGGAGTGTCGTGGGTACTTCAGAAGCTCTTAATGAGCTTGCACCCTCGTCATTAGAATATAGAGGCTTATATCTGTAATGCCTTTTTGTGAAAATGTTGTCGAATATATTGATTTATTTCTAGTATTTGTGGCAATTCTTAGGCGCGAGGTACAACCCAAAACATTGTATGTAGGTCCAAACAATACATCACATTTACACTACAACAGCCGTGATCCACGAGTATAGACGCGATCAAATTAACACGAGAAACCGGTGAATGTAATTATATACTATATAGACGCGATAAGCAGAAGTAAATGAAGGGGCAAGATGGGTCATCGGAATAGACAATGTCAGTGGTTTGAAGCGTAGGGATGCCACTACTGGATTGGAAAGGGTACTGCAAGTGGCGGTGTTGTGGTAAATCATTGAATGAATGAACGGGAAAAACAGAACATAAAAAAGGGGGAAAGCAGTAGAGGAAAAGAAATCTAGAGCCATCTCCGCTCGGATTCAACCTCATAGTCACCAACTCCATGTATACAATGGGAAACAGTCCATCAACGCCTGCGCGCAACAGCCCTCCGGTTTTCATCCGTCAACATCGTCTTTGGCCCGCGTCGCGCCATCGCATACAAGAACACAAACACAACGATCGCGAACTGTATCCACAGCCATACCTTTACAATGAAGCTCTGGTGATCGTCCCGCGCCGCGCCGCTCTTCTGCGGCGTTGACGCCACCGAGGAACCCGCAAGCACCTGCAGCTGGTTGTCTTCCCATGTCTCATCCGCATGCTCGGTGTTGATGGTCGCGTCAATCTCACGGTCGTGCGCGCCTCTGCCGCCGCTCCGTCTGCGTGTACGCGGCTGTCGTTCGTCCCCATGAGGCTGAGCGCGCGGCGTCACAGGCGCAGGCGGGTAGTCCTCGCCGTCGTCGGACGCACCGGCGTCGAGGTAATACACCTCCTTCACTGGCGTGGAAGTGCGCCTTGAGAGCGCGTTATCGAACCCACCAATCATACTGTCGACTGCATTCATGAGCCGTTTCGGAATGGCCAGTGCAAAGGAAGGTGCGATCGGGGATGGTTCCGCAGTATCAGTGAGCAGCACCCGGTCGCCGTAACTATCTATATCTAAGGAGCTAAAATTGATGCGCCTGCGTTCTATGCTCCTGCTCCTGAGGCGCCGGGCGACCCAGCGGTTGGGTCGCGTGCGGAAAACATCAGACGTGAGCTTGATGCGCGGTGACTTGGGCATCGGGGAGGTACTGCGGTCATCAGCTTCCCCGGTCCGGAACTGACTGGTGTGCGGCTGCTCCGGTGTGGGAGGCTCAACAGAAAGCTGGAGAGTGTTGGCCGGCATAAGAAAAGAGCCATCTCGGGATGTACGTTCCTCGGCATTGCTTGCACTCTTGCCCAAGGCGGTTTGCATGCCATCGAAGTCAAGCTGGTTTGAGTTTCTTCTAGACAAAGATCTAGAGGAGGGTGACGGCGATGGAGGAACGGATATTTGACTGTAATCATACAGACTCGAACTTCGAAGATGGCGATTACTACGTTCACGGTCCTGAATGTCATTCCAGCTTCCGTTCAAACCTTGTGCGAGCTCGGCATGCAACGTAGGGCGCCCTGCAAGTGGTGAGAGCTCTGCAAGAATTTGAGACGGAGGAGAAAAGAAATGCAAAGGGGAGAGGCGAGTAGATGTTGTCCCGTCCGGCCCTCCCATGGTTTCAGAAGACCAACCGGTGTAGTTGTCATGCCCTTCAGTCCATGGCGACGAATCCGAAGGAATATTGTCTTCACTCGAGTGGACGGATTCTACTTGTCGTGGCGCCAAACCTTCCCCGTCGAATAAGCCCATCACCGTTTTGCGTGTTTTTGCATTAGACGTGAAGTCTGGGCGGACAATGCAAGTGCCCCGCAATGATTGCACTTCAGTTGCAAGGGTGCGCTTGAGGCTCCTGAAACGGACTGTTTCAGTAAGCACGGTGTCCTTTTCTTCATCGAACGCATTATCGTCCTTATCTTCCCAACCTTGCGCATCAGCCAGCTCAAGTTCTAGGGAATCGTGATCAGAGAGGCATTCGTAAACTCTGCTCATGTGTGCAGTATCTCGCTGAACAGCAGATAGCTGCTTCGCGGTCTCAACTTGCTTCTGCAATATTTTGGCATTGGCGTCCTCCAATTCCTGTACCTTAACCAAAAGTTGAGTGATAAGTGAGTGTTCATGAGGCTTCAGCGACGTTCGTGAGCCAACCTGTAGGTCGGTATAGAAGTCGTGTAGCTCTGAGGGATTTACAACCGGGCTGGACTCCTTAGGAAAGAAAGAGAAGGTCTCAGATGGACCACCAAATGTTGAACCCTGCGGCGCAAAGCTCGGCGCATTGCTGGAGCTATCGGTTATCGCCCCGCGGCCAATATTACGCATGGCTCGAAATTTGGCTTCACGCTCTTTCTTACGTCGCCAGGCTTGAGAAGAAACGGCACCTTGAACCTTTGCTTCCAGCTCATCGCTCCTGGCTTGTGTCTTCTCCAGCGCCTCACGGAGGAAAGTAATCTCCTTTTCTAGTCGCTTTAATTCGCGTCGACCAGCCTGGTCTGAGGATGTAGCCTCCTTCTCGAGTTTTTCAAGCTTTTCCATAAGTTCAGCATTTTGGTCAGAGAGTAATGAGACGTCTGCAGCAGCTATCGACACCTTCCGGGCATGTCTCCGGGACAGTACTGGAGAAGGTGACCGGCTGCGGTCTAGGGCAGATTCAGAAGATGAGGTGGTAATATGCCCGTCAGCATATTCTTCAGGCAGTAAGGACTGTTGATTGAGGTTCGATGGGGAAGAGATGGAACGGGCTGGAGAAGAAGGTATACGTGCAAGAAGTGCCTCGTGCCTTGATTTGAGAGCGACATTGCTCTGGAAAAGGCCCTTGCAGACGGCAGAAGTTATACCAAGTTCTGTAATAAATAAATTACTGGTCAAATTCCGTTACTAGACGAGCGCACCATTTTCTCTCTCCTTAATGAGCACATCTGCTTTCACCAATAATTCCTTTAATTCCTCCCTTGACTTCTCATTTATCCACGCGATATCACTCGGTTCAGCCTCGTCAGGCTCTTCACTGGGTATGTCCCAACCGACCATTTGAAATGTCTTCGCCATTGGAGAGCCCAGGATGTCCTGGCGCATCTGACGGCGCGCGGGGAAAGTGAACGGCGACCCATATGCCGGCGGTGGGCTAGAAGATATCTTGCGCATAGCATTGGCCTTGCGCGCCTTAGCTGGGGGAAGCGGGCGAGGGGTTTCCAAGTTCAAGCCTAGCATGTCGTTAAAGTTCTGGGCAGTAAATGTAACGGTTGTCAGTCCGAGTCAAGCTGAAGAGATTTATGGGCCGCCAGATCATGCTCCGGAAGTACCTCGCAGGATGGTCTCGTTGGAAATTGGTCCAAGCTGTTTCGTATATTGTTACAGCTATGCCTGTATATGTCAGCCTACGGGTATCGTCGCATCCCAGACGCGGATGCAGGCTCGAGATGGTTATGTATGATATGCAAATACGGCAGTGGTTGCAACCCATGCAAACCGCAATCAACGTCACCTCCGTTACTGACACGTGAACAGACGCGCACCAATTTAGCCCCCTCTCACCCTGCTCTTGCATTCCACCGTAATGTCCTGTGATTTCGTTCCACGCTCCGTAAAGAAACGAAAGACCAATACGCCAGCAGCGAGAACAAACCCTACAGAAAAGGTGACTACCTGCGCTCTTTTTGTCCCATTCTGCGGCTGAGCTCAGCCTGCAAGACAGAGTTTAGCCCATAACGAAAAACCATCATCATCTACTGCGCTAGTCAAAAATGCAATCTCTAGTGCAGCAAGTCAGATTATGCCTGTACCAAAAACACCAGCATCAAGCTCTCATAAGGATCCCGACCCACGCCTTCTCGCAGACTTGATCTGCCTTGCCCTGTCAAATTATGCTCTTTGGGCCGAAGTTGACCTGCGCCGGAAGATAGACCGGAATACGCAATCGTCCAACGACGCAGAAGATGACAAATTTGAGACTCGCGTAAATGACTCTGCAGGATGTTAGTGAGCTATCATCCATAATACCAGCGCAGGCCCTAATCAATACTTCCTTGTTAATAGTCATTCCTCTAGCATACCTTTTTAGAAAGTCGCCTGTATTCGTCCAAGCCTTGTCTTCGTCATCCTTTCAGTACGCCGAAACGATGTATGTCAAGGCGTTGCGGACATACGCTACGGAGTTTGTCGATGTCCGGCTCGTTCTATCATCCGAGACCAACAGCTCCAGAAACCCCACTGGCTACGAAGTTCGCAGGAAGCTTGCCGCTATATCAAATGAGTACAGTAAACCTTACTGGGATAGACTTACGATATATGTGGTAAGATTTTTATTTTTGCTCAAACGTTGTCAAGTCGTCTTGTTCACCGCGTCACAGGAAAATATCCCGGTTCATTACCGACATCTACCTGGAACATTAAAATTTATCACGGATCTGTTAAAACCCTCCCCGTCCTATAATCCAGCCCGAGTGCAGAGCATTGCGTATCCTTGCCATCATAGGGACCAGTCAAATGACATACCTGTATGCAAAGGCTTTGCACTGATCACTTTGGGAGCCCAGGAAGACATGGACTACATCCTGGAAAAGTGGCCATGGAATGTACATCCTGTTGATTCCAGTTCCAAGCTGGAACATGGTCACTCCGCCGCCCAGGAGGCTGCAAAATTTGGCTTGCGCTCAATCTCCAAGGAGCACTGGGAATCGCTCAAAGCAGAGTACCTGCTCTTCCGCCAGGAGCTCGTTCAAGAAATAAATCGATCTCAGGAGACACGGCACGAATCCATAAACTACCCACAGGCGACTGCACGAACTACCAAAAACAACACTGATGTGCGGCCCAAAAAACTTAATCATACATCTACTTCAAAGCACGCTGGAGAGCGCACTGAGATGACCCATGTACCCACACTGAGCGCTGCTAAAATTCGTGAAAACTCTCCGTATCCCTCGGGCTGTCTTGTATTTGTTCGACATCTACATCCCGAAACAAACAAGACGACCCTCCGCGGACTCTTTATGCAGGCGTGGAGCGCCGATAATGCGAGAGCACCGTCGTCGACATTACAGCCAGACACTGTCATAGATTACCTCGACTACATGAAGAGCATGGATAGCGTACGTTCTGGTTTATTTGTTCACTCGTATATATATTGATGACATCATGCTTAGTGTCACATCCGCTTCAGCACACCCTCACACGCAGAACAGTTCGTCAACTACTTTTCTGGTTGCGAAAAGCGGCAAAATTCCGGCTTGGATGGTGTTGGGTCGGCCCTCGCGTTTGGTGATGCAGCAATCGCTGCTGAGCTTGTCCTTGGCAAACGCGAAGAAGTCTACTGGGAGAAAGTGCCAGAAAAGGTCAAGCGGCAGGCGGTAGACAAGGCACTTAATCTCTTGAACGTTCAACAAGGCCGAGAGTCAGAAGAAGCTAGTGGCGGACGCAGGAAAAGAAAGCGGTAGTCTTTATGTACTTCATCTTGATTGTGTTTAATGCAAGACATAAATTCGTGATCATTGATATGCGTCAACTAGTAAGTAAACTATATGTACTGTACACATGGTCTCGTAATCCAAATTCGTGAACGGGGCGGCGAGGAGAGTATGCAAGGTGTCGCGGTCGGGTAAATGAAGAAGGGGCATAAAAGAAGAACTAAAACATAGACATAAGGCTAGAAAGCCTACCTAGGTTCCATCGCAAACTCCATACGAAGCTTGTCTCTTATCCGCGCAAGTGCTTTGCCCATCAGATTCTGGCCGTCGCCATTGGCACCGATGCCCCAAAACGTATCGTTGCGGTCTGAATAAATCAGACTCGCGTCGCCCGTCGCGAACAGCTTGGTGCGCAGGTCTACGTGCGCTCTAAATTTAATAAGCAGGACCTCATCCATCTAGAGTATATTATCAGCACATCTTGGAGGAAACATGTAAAGAGAAAGGCATACGATGCCAAGGTGCACGTATCCCCAGTCTGCGCGCGCAGAACTCGCATACTTCGTTGTCATCTCGTACAGGGAGGTAATGTCGGGGCACTGGCGTATCTGCTCTGCA
Organism: Stropharia rugosoannulata; assembly: GCA_028532985.1. NCBI lineage: Eukaryota > Fungi > Basidiomycota > Agaricomycetes > Agaricales > Strophariaceae > Stropharia > Stropharia rugosoannulata. Next base: position 3,301,751 of record JANCIK010000002.1, on the reverse strand, counting down.
ATATCCGGGTGCTGGTCGACGTACTTGAATGCTTCAAAGAGATGCGCTGCAGTGGGGTACAACTTGCCCCGGTGCGGAACGCGATGTGGCGAATGGTTCATGAAGACGCTGTACGGGCTGTCCTGGTTGAAGTAGATAACGCTTGGGTCCGGTGGTACTGGTGGGTATGCAGCGTCCACGGAGGTGGTAGATTGACCGGTGGTGTGATGTACTCCAGCACTGGCACGCCTCAGCACGGACTGCGGAGCTGGTGCTGTGGCATGCAATGGTTGGCTTTTCACGCCAGCGCGAACCTGTGATATAGTGCGGATCAGGTCTGCAGCCTGTTGCGCTGTCTCCGTTGGATATGATACCGTCTGAGTAGGATCCTTGTCGCCCTGAACATAAACGGGTACAAAATGCACCTGCGGCTGGAGTTCCGGCTTCTTTTCCTTTTTGCTGAAGGCGCGGAGCAGGCTTTTCCCTATGGACTTTTTACGTTCAACTTTGGCAGGCTGGCTAATTGGATTAACCGTTGCCACGTGCGGACCGTATGACGCAGTTAGCAAGGCTGATGTGTGGGGCATGGTAAGAAGTGATTTATAGGGCGACATCTCGTATATGTCACGCGGGGGAGGAGGCAGAGGATTGCTCAGAGAAACATTTGGCCGTTGCCCAGTAGGTCCAAATGCAGAGGAATTTGCAGGTTCAAGCGGTTGCATGACATGGGCGAAATCTCCATTGATTGAATGCGGAGGAGAATAACTAACTGACTGCCTTGATTCCGGTCTGCTATGACCATGACCCGAACTGTGACCGTGTTGAGAACGACTTCTTGACCTATCAAGTTCATTGTCTGCTGGCGCTCTAGGGAATGGGGGCACAAATGGAGTGGCAGTTCTGCGTTCTGGCTCAGGGGGGGCACGAGTGACCTCCGGAACTAGTCATAGAATAATTAAGTCAAGCTGACATTTCACCAGGGAAGAGAGCGCTAACCAGGCATTTGCATTTTTGGTATGACGGGCGGTACGACTCGCTCGTCTCTTCTATGCGACTCTGAGTGGGTGCGCCGGGAGTCTGAACAGCGTCAGCTTACGCAGGCTATTTACAGCAACGGTCCCATACCTCTTCGTTGCTCTGCTCCAAATCCACCCACGAACTTCTCAGAGTCTCGCCGACGCGACTTCCGGCGACTTCTTCGACGATCCTGGGGCAGCCAGTCCAGTAATGGAGGTGGAAGCTGCGCACCCTGCCCATACGCTCCAGGTGGTATAAATCCGGGCATTTGCTGGGGGTACATACTCGGACCATAGCCTAAGGGGCCAAACTGATGGAATGGCTGCTGGTTGTATGGCCCAGGCAGCGGGGGCGGACCAAATGGATACTGATGCTTGTTCGCGCTCTTATAAAACTTTGATTGACCGGAGCCCATTTTCCTTTGTAGAGAAGTTTACGCTATAGATGGGTATGCCTAGACAAGTTGGTGACTCCCCGTGTTTTAAATGAAGTAGTGCTGGGTACAATGCAGCAGGATTGGGAGAGAGAGAGATAGGTATAAGATCAGACTGTAGGTATGAAAGGGGTAGCGCTATAGCAACATGAAAGAAGAAGAGTAAGAATAGGGGAGGGGACAGGATGAAAGCCAAAGACTTGACGCTTCCGCCGCATGTTGAATTAGGACATGACTTCCAAATAAGGCAAGCTGCTAAATACGAGGTGCTCATCACGTGACGGCGCATTGTTAGCCGATCAAGCTTACCGTAACGATATTGCTAATGACCAGTCCATCATCGCTCACGTCTAAATATCTGGATCATTTCTTGGTCATTTCTATACTCAAAGCATTTCTCTGACACTATTACTGTGTTGCCTGAAGACGAACAAGGTCCCAATCTGTCTTCACAATGCCTATGGACTTTCCGACATATATTATCCAGCTTAACGATGCCATACTAGCCGAGAATGGGTCTAACCTGGCCTACCTCCTCCGCCCCACGAGTCCTCATGGTAGAGAATTATTGAAAGAATTTAGAAATCCAACCGTCAGTGGAAATCTCTAGCTGCATAACGGACAACCTAATTAGAAACGGATAGCGCACGACCATGGGTCGATACGAGGGTTGCATGCAGGGTCCATGGGATGATATTGCGATCCAATATGTTCTCGTTTGCACTCACGTCGCAAGGAAGAGATATATCGAAGCGTTCAAGGAAGAGTCTCAGCTTGTATCGTGAGTTATACCAATCACCATCAAAGATGGACTCGTAACATGTCTGCAGTCTCTTCCTCAGGTTTTTCACCGAAAATCGTGGTTGGACGTTACCTGGCTTATTCTCGATATTACGAGATCTCAGAGACCTCGCCATGGATGTTAGAACGCCCTTCCTTCTGTATCATTCAATCGCTAATGTCCCAGTAGGCTGACTTTCACGCCAAATATAACGGCCAGAAAAGCGAATGCACTGAAGAATCAGCCCGTGTCATTGCCAAGGCATTTGGCTATTGCCTGACTGACCGGTAAGTACTATATAAATCTCCTAATACGATATTTCTCAGGCATCTATATACTACAGGACATCGCCACCTGAGCAGTCTCGGAAATGGGGTGTTTATTATGTTGTTGGTCTGGTGCTTAAAAGTTACTTCCGTGTGCGTTTTTACTCTAATATATATGTTGGCCTATATTAATACTTTTCAATGTAGGTTAAGAAAATATCACTTTCAAAAAACATTCTCCGCGCACTACAAGCGAACAACGATCTCCCCCCACTTTCTGCATACCCAAAGTCACATCAAGTGAGTAAAAACAATAACACAATCCCGTATTCGAATTAACACGCGAAGGTAACATACAGGTATTACATAGGCATGCTAAGTTTCTTGAATGAAGAATTCGCTCAGGTAAATGTGATAAATTTCACCTACGCTTACGCTGATAACCCAACATAGGCTGAGGAACAACTAACACTTGCATTCTATACATGCCACCTCGGTGCTCACAGCAACCAAGAGTGCGTGTTTATATTTTAATCTCTGGCTTGTTTACAAGTCCATCTCCAGGCGCATATTGGCATATCTAATCCCTCTGCGGATTTTGAAAGGTCACCTTCCCTCAAAAACGCTATTGACACGTTTCCCTGTTTTGGATGAAATATTTTCACCATTTATAGCAGCTATTAGGAACGGCGATCTCAAATCCTACGATGCAGCCCTAGACAAATGGGAATCACGACTACTAGAGCTTAATCTATGGCTATCTTTGGAAAAGGCGAGAGAGCTTTGCTTGAGGGGGTTATTCCGCAAAATGTATGCCTCGTGTTTCTTTGGATTTCCGCGTACTAATGGTTTTATGCAAAAGGTGGGTAGCTGTAGGGAAAGGAACCAGAGTCCCTATTGCAATGTTCCACACTGCTCTTAAGGTAGCAAGCATGGATGTGTCGGAAGACGAGGCAGAGTGCCTCGTTGCCAATATGATCTACAAGGGCTTCATGCGGGGGTACATAAGCCACCAGCAGCAGATGGTCGTCCTGGCGGCAACAAATACTTTCCCTAGGGCGGTAGATCGTGTCTCGCCCTTGTCAATGATATGAAGCGTAGTCCAATAAAATATCATCTTTCCGCAAAGTTATACTGAATTTCACGCAGAACAAATAAATCAAAGGTCCCAATCCTCCAAGGAAAATGCCAAAACCCCAAATGCTGGGGCGGCCTCACTGCTACCACCCGCTAGGCTCTCCACCCCACGACGAAGGAAGCGGACGAGGCTGTCCAGTTCCACCGACATTTTCTCCGTCCGGACAAGAAAGCCTTCGGAATTAGCAGATACGTCCAGCATGGTATACGACGTCTCCGGAGAATCTTCGTCCATTGCCTCGACCTCGTCTTCATCCGAGCTGTCATCTTCATCGTGTACGTATTGCGAGAAGGCCATTACGTTTTTTCTGCTCCGTTTCTGCCGCCGACTACGGTGCCGCTTTACAATGACTAAGTGGCGAGACAAATCGAGAGTACCGGTTGTATCGCCTGAAAATGCAACGAATCCTTCGCTGAAATGTAGACACATATCAAGGATGGATATTATAGTTCTGTGAAAAGCCGCTGTCTAGAGTGAATAAACATCAGTAAGAAGTACAGGACCGGGAAGCAGTCTGCTCATTACTGACATTGGGTTTCAAAAGACAACGGCTTTTAATCTTATCAAGGCTGCCATGTAGTCAAAAATAGTTAGTAGTAAATAGGTATTGTCTCGTATGTACTAACTGATCATCATGTATTTGAATCATGTCATCCAGGGATTGGGCCTTGCGGAAAGCTTCGTGAAACTTGGAAATTTCAGCATGTATAACCTATTATCAAGCTATTAATGGGCGCAAAAATGTATAGTGGCTATGACCAACATAGGTTGTTATAAAGTTAAGTAGCGTACTGAATAAAGTGAGCTAACCGTACGTGCATGCCAGATAACGAACACACTGACTTTATAAACCAGCTCAATCGACTCCTTATCGCAAAGAGAGCTTTGAGTTCATCTCGCGGATGACCCGCACCACCCCGTTCGTTCCTCACCAAAATCCGTTCAAGAACGTTTTTGGCTCTGCGTATTTGCATTAAAAATACGAAGACCTCTCCATATTCGTGAATCGCTCTTGGTGGAAAAATGTAAGTCAATGGAAAGGGCACAGCGTATTCCGCGGCCAGCTTTTCGATTGCTTTCACAGTTTGTCTGATGGCACGATCGCTGTCTTTGCCTCCGCGGTAAGAAAAGCGAACAAGAGAAGGGTTGATCCAATCTTTAACGCCTGTTGTCATATTCAAATTAACCACGTCAGTGAAGGCTGAGTTCAAGAAATGGAAGTCGGCCCAAGGCTGGGACGAGTCCATCTATGAAGAGTGATCAAAATAAACCATTTGACGAGATTTACCCTATAGACTAACCTTGTTGAATACCATATCAAGGAAGTGGCTTACTGTGTCCCCCTTGCGCATAAAAAACAAGTCTTCCATGGCGTCTATATGCTTCCACAAGAAGCACTTATCCACCAATACATTGACAAGATGAACTGCCACCCTTTGGCATTCAGGTAGTAAAAAGTCGAAGATAAGATGCGACAGAGTGTCGTTAGAAGCGGAGAAGAGAGTCATATCCGTGGATCCAGAGTCAATTTGTGTTTTATCAACAAGATCACCAAAGGTTTTCCAGTCATTGAAAAGCGAAGGCGGTAATTCATCTAGGGCTGTCAGTAGCCCCACTGCTTTGCCTGTGCCCAAAACAAGCGATGCAATATGTTCCAGAAAGAGTGGAACAGCTTTCGGCGCTGTTTCCTGATCATTGGACTGCTGTGTGTATGAAGTAGACGCTTCGCGCAAATCATAGCCATCATGCCAGAAGTCTGGATCCAATAAACCTATCCCCATCATTCCGAGGCCAACCCCACTGCATTCGATGAAAAATTCGTCGTCAAGTTCTGAAGGAGATCCAACTTTCCCTCCTGTGCGGGGACCTGAACCTGAGCCCATGCCGTTTGTAAGCCATTTACCCATCATAGCCCAGGTGGGCTCCGCAATGCAGACAAAAACCTTCATTAGAGCATCACTTGTGATAAGTTCGCGCCTTTCGGCGTGTTCCTGAACCGCAGAAAACAGTGTGTCTAGAAGACAAGCCGTTATTGCTGCAGGTTGTCGGCGCAGATTCGCTTGTTGGAAAAGAGCTGTATCCTGCCCCGGAGGAATACGGAAAACGCTGTATACGATAGAAAGGAGCACTTCGAAAGACATCTCATACCGATCCCGAATAGCTCTCTGCATCCCCATAAGGCTGACTACTATAAATTCATCACCTGCGGCACCTGCACATGCACGGCAGATGGCCTCTTCTCTTGATGAGCACCATGCATCAAACTTACGCACCGCTTCATCAATGGCATACGCAAAAGCTTCGCAAGTTCGAGTAGAAGTTGGCTTGTTGGCTTGATTGTGTAAAGAAAGACTTGTAGCGAATACGGCGGCGCTGAATCTACGCAATAGTTCAACTGTTGTGGCAGTCTGCGCAAAAGATGACAAGATAGATGCTTGAGATGATAGACTCAAATGATTAAGACGGGGAGTTGCTGGGGTTGTCTTGATTGGGTGTGAGCGCAGTAGAGCACTTTGACAAATTAATCACCAACCATGAATGAATTTTCAATCCAGTTGAAAACAATGTTTCTGCTTCCCTGCAAGGCTAAGAGTACTTCTCTGACTATGTCCTCTTCATTAAGATATCGCTGCATAACTGTTAACTAAATGTTTTTAGCAATGCTCATCGACACCCACTTCCGGATTTAGCATACTGAACGCGTCTTGAGACCCGTTATTAGTAGCAAGGACACGACCAACGGCGGGACCTAAGAATGTTTGAAATTAATTGATAAGGTCTGTATATGCATTGCATACCTAATGTCGAGGGACCACTCATATGGAAGACTGTGTCGGTATCGGCGGGTATGGGGGAATGAAATTCTACTCTCCAGTACTGCTTGCTATACAGACCCTCTAGAAGTTCCTGGTATTTAGAAAAATTATGTGTTTCTGGAGAGGTTCGTTCAATCAAAGATATGTATGATGAAGCTGAAAGCGGCGAGGGTGGCTGCTCATACTCGGATAATCGATTATCTGGATCGTCGAGCGCTAGGTCGTCTGAATTGAGCGGTGAAAGGGAAAAAGAGCTACTGGAATCATCTTCATTTCTAGGGCTGGAAAATATCCCCTCCCAGTGCTCGCCTTCGAAGGGCTCTTCGGCAAGGATATTAGCCCAGGTTAATGTTGGGGTAAGGCGCGGTCGGTTTTTGATATTTTCCAAGTATGCTTTTGCTCGTTCTAGAGTACCATCTGTTGGTGGACGGTTGAGCGCGAGCTAATAATACATCAGGCTATGTATTAGCACGTTGAGAATTCTATGCCTAACTAGAAATTGTAAGTGGTCGGGTATATGTGAAGTCTAGATTAAAGATTATTTAAAAGCGTACATTGAAACACGATATTTGCTTACCTTGATTTCTTGATCAAGATCCATCTCTCTTCCCTCTGTGTGAGCTTTGAATTCCTTGTATGCAGTTTCCAAGGCTTCCGCCAAAACATCTTTCGAATTTATTCGAGCTTTGAGAGCATGTCTGTTAATATGAGTACAGCCATATTGCGCGTAGGTGGATTGAGACTTACCCGCTGACATGTTTGTCTATAGTCATCATGTCGACACTCGCCGAAGCTTTGCTGATCGTGGAGGACTCAAGCTGTCGAATTGAGTATTCAACTAGCTCTTGGAACGAGTCTCTTTCTGGATCACTCTGACTTCCATTCTCTTGTAGGCCTGTTACTTGAAAGACGAGCTTTTGGACACCAGGGATGAGGCGCGACCGTGCGTGTCTGGAATAAGACCTTATGGAAAACCGGGATTGTGGCCGCGAAGTAGAAGTGCTTGATCCAGGGCGAGCGGATAGGCTAGACGGTGGCCTTGGTGTAGCATTTGATGACAGACGCGAGGCACTTCGTGAAACAGGTCTGGAGAGGCTTGAAGGGGGGCGACCATGTCCTTTGGCGGAAAGGCTTGAACTGCTCGAGCTTGGAACCGACATTTGTGGCATCGAGGAAGTCAAAGTCACGTCCAGGTTGTGACTCGTATTGAACGCGCTGGACTTAATTGGAAGCTACACACGCGGTCGTGACTTGTGCATCTGGCAAAAAGAAAGGGGCGCCAAACTGTTCTTTTGATCATTATACACTTGCATATACTAGCCATACATAATCAATATCTGAGTCCTGACAAGTAAATCTACATTGGATCTACAGCTATAAGCTCGTGATTTGTTCATGATTCGCCTTCGGATGTAGTAACCTGGAATCGTATATGAAGCGTTTGTTAAAACTTAACAGTTGTTTAACAGTGTCACTACGGTTATGTATGAGAACCGTCAAAGAGTCGACTGATTGGCCTGCTGACACTCCCGCCGTCGTAGTACATTTTGCTTAACGGTCGGACTGGACGGTTTCTTCGTTTGCCTTCCCTCATACTGCGAATAGCCTGGTCTAAATCACCCCTGCCAATCGAACCACTTCCAGAGAGCGCAGCATCGACAGCTGTTATCCCAGTGCTTTCATTCCGGACCTGTCCCTTCAGTGCCTTCTCCTGGGCTTCAACCTTCTCGATCTTGCGGTTACTTTCTGAGGCTAGCCTGCTGTCTAGTATGGCCTTGGCTTCTTCGGTTCTGAGTTCAGCATCATGAACTTCTACTGCGCATTTCTACAAAGATTTCAGTATCATTGCGGATATTTGCAGAGAAATACAAACCTGCAGCGAGGATGAAAATGAAGCAATCACTCCAAAGAAGTCTTCCATTTTGGGGGGGTCAGGAGAGTCCGGGTTTTCCCCATAATAAGTAAGCAAAGACCGAAGTTCCTTGTTTAGAGCAGCTCCCATGTTTTTGAGAGCCTCAATAGACTCCGTTTCTTCAGAGATAAAGATCTAGCAAGGTCTGTAAACAAGGGTATCATTGATTGAGAAGAAACATTTACCTTCATTGTTTCGATGAAACGGTCATTGGGAGGGATATTCTTTATCAGAGAGTACATAGCGACTTCCTCTTTGACCTGTTGCATCCCTGTCACAAGAACGTTAACGTTTTGTAATAGATTTTGCACAGATACTGGAACAGCACGTGAGTACAGTAAAGAGAGACTCAGTACAGCGATTTTTTACCTCGAGAAGCGGCTTCCAAACTTGGAAGGTCTTCTATGAAAGTGGCAAGAGTTGGATCTTTACGCAAGAGGACACGAGCTAGATAATGAAGCAGTGTTGGACAGCTGGGATTAGCCTTAGCTGTCTTCGTCTCTTTCATCTATACAATATTAGACAGTGAATGCAAAATATGCGAGCTTAGATGAACCTTTAAAAGTGAGTCCAGCTGGAACCCTTGAGCACCACCTCTGAAGGTCGACCCATTCAGAGTATTCCCAAGCACCAGTACAATCTTTGTGATTGTCCGTTATTATTTTTCATCTACCTAAATGAATGTCCATACCTGCAATATTTGCTTAAGTTTAGGAGACGATCGGAGCTCGCGGGAAGCATTGCGCAAGATGTTAAGGTCAGGCCGTAACTCGGCAATTTCCAGGTCGAGCTTCCGACGATACTGCATGCATTCCAAGCGCCCAGAAAGGCGGGGGATCGTCATGATCTGATCATAGTCATGAAACGAACATAGGTAAAGCTTAAAACATACCTGATAGAAGTATTGATCTGCTTTAGCAAGTTTGCCGACATCTTCATAGCATTTGATCCTTTCCACCTTCAAATTCGGTCAAGGATTGGCTTGGCTATAAGATATTATTGTATGTACCATACCTCTTCTGCAGTAGGAAGCTGTTTACCAATCGCTCTCAGATGATCAACGGATAACACTTTATCATCTATTTCGAGCAAGGCTGTTCGGATCTGAGGGTAGTCCAGCTTGATGCGAGATAACATTATAGCTACAGAGCAGTTTATCATAAAAGAGGTTCGGGCAAGAGATGTGTTACATACCAATATTATTAGCACGAGTTATGTCCAATAACGTAACGACATTTTGCGCCTTTGGGATTTTCGTCCGCGACGCATTTACCGGAGCTGGCTCAATAATAAAAGTGGCTTCGAGATCCGACAAATCTAAGTCGATATGTTCTGATATTTCACTCCACACTGTCGGAACGGCTATGTTAGTACCGTTATATTTGTTCCAGAAAAACGGCTTGAGCTTTTTTGTTGGAGGCACAGCGTTGCTCTTGATGATAGGGCCCGACCTAGTGACAAGAGGCGGAGGAAGAGGTGGGCCTCCGAAACGCGTAGGTGGTGGAGGAGGGGGAGGAGGGGGAGGAGAAATAATAACAGAACAAAAGGATGGTGGTGGGGGAGGCGGCGGCGGTGGACGCACTGGTGGCACTAATTTTGATGATGTAGTGCTTACATCCCTTGATTCTTCTACCACTCTTAGATTGGCTGATGAAACCAGGGAAGAGGACAGTGGAGTACGTGTTGCTGTGGGTGGAGGCGGAGGCGGTGGTGGAGGTGGCGGCGGCGGCGGCGGCGGCGGCGAGATGTTGGTACTGATTATACTGGGAAAAGAGGAAGCACGGGAAGCATCGGTCACTTTCTGTTGCCTGAAAGGAGGTGGTGGCGGAGGTTGTGATTTAGCCTTGAACTCTTGCTCAGTTCTAGGCTTTATAGCAAGGCGGATTTTGAGATTGGATATTTCATCAGTGAGAATTCGTATTTGTTCATCTTTTTCAGCCAGTCGTTCGATGGTTTGGTTTGCCATGGCTTGGGCATCGAGATCCGCATTCCTGTTCACATCCCAGGACTCCTCCCTTGACATGAACCTCGTGTAAACAGACTCCAAAGCCCGTTTAAGATACACAATTTCTTTGTCCTTTGCGAGGAGCTCAACTTCTAGCTCTCGTATCTACCAGATATGAATAACATGCACAACGATTATAATAAATGTTGCTGTTACCTTTACTTTATACCTTGCAACTTCATCCGACAAAGTATTCAAGCGTATCTTGTCTCGTTCTCTTTTAGCCCTCTCATCCTGCATATAGACGTTTAAGGGGGAAAAATCAACGGCAAAAAAAACGTACCGCTTCTCTCCCTTCTCCTGGATTCTGCAGCTTAAACTGATCGAGTTCAGTCTGTAGTTGTATAACTTGCTTCTCCTTTGCAACAAGGCGTTGTACAAGTCCATTTAGATTCTGCTGTAAATTGTAGTTGAATAAACTTCTGATATTATCCGAACATGAGACTACCTCTTGTCCGGGTTTACGAACATGCCCCCCGCCAGAAGCTTGAACACCAACTGGAAGCGCCTTCAAAATATTTAACTCGGCAATTCGCTCGTTTAACTCTTTCCGTAGCAGAATGCGCTGTTATATTGTCAGATATTATAAGAGTCATGAGAGCGTATAGAAAAACCTCGTCGTTAAGTTCGTCAACTCTGGATCGCAGAGTTTGCAGTTCATCTTCCAATAGATTACTTGAACTAGAACGTGCACCATTGATATCTATGACTTGTCCTGTGATTTGTCGTATTGAATCTACAAAATTCTTGAGAAAATCCTCCCATTTCTCTGAGCTAGTATACTTATTATCAACTTATAAAGCACGGTATAAACACTGAACATACGAGTTGTCGATTATGCCCATCTGCTCTATAAAATGACATAGTATTGTAAAGAGATCGGCCTTCAGTTGTCTAATTTTTTCATTTTTTTTTTTTGATAAGAGTCAGTCAAGTCGGAATGAAAGAATACCTTACTTACATGTCCACGTCTCTTTGGAGAATTTGCTCGCAATATTTGAAGATGGTCAATATTGTCTGGTATATGCCTTTATGTTGCTTGGCTAGTGAAATTAAATCGTGTAGGACCGCATCAGAATCGGATCCCAAGCGTTGGTGCCCTCCAAGTAAGTGGTCTGTTAAATTGCGAGAGCGTTCTCGCGCGTCTTCCTCGTCTTCAAATTTCTCCTCGCTGTATAGATTCAGCTGCGTGAGCAATAGTTCTGGAGGTTTGACATATCGTAAGCCCTGTGAGATGCTCAGAATGGACGTTTCGATGCTTCCTTAACGAAAGAAGACGTACAACGATGAGTTCATTCAGACCTCTCCGAGTAAATTCTTCACGGAGCAAAATGCGTTCCTCTAGATCATCTGGGCAATTTGTAACAGCATTTATAAGAGTCATTGCGGCTATTCGTGCTTCCCAAATTCCATCTTCATTGCTTCCAAATCCTATCTCGTCATCGGTATCATTGTTTATATCGACTTCAGCAACGCGTAGTGTTGACAAGAGGCTCTCAAAACGGAAATCTTCGTCAAAGGCTATTCGGAAATCCGATAAAGCTGCAAGAACGGCTTTGTGTCCCTCGCTCACAGAGAGCATGCAAAGTGCAGCTAATATTTCAGATGCCAGCGCATGAATTTTGGGCGATGAAGCATGAAGCGCATATGATATGTGTGTGATCACGGTCGGAGATACCAGAACTTCATTAAAACCCGGCTTTGCATACATTTAGCAAATTTTATAGAGTGCATAGAACAGACTGACGAACCGCAGTGTTCAAAAGAACTCTCAAACACTTGAGAATCTCTAAGAGAGCTATCGTTTCCGTTTCGTTTAAAGCCCTTTTCTTTCCGCCTCTTCCAACTAAGCTCGATAACAATACGCCAAGGGCGTTTAAACCTTCCTCTGGTCCAACAAAGTCTTGAATAAAGGCAAGTTTCGCTGTCGAGAGATGTACGCGCAACGTTATCAAGTGCTTCACCAGCTTCATATCAGGCGCCTTTCCGAGGAGGCCCGCCATGTACCAATGGGCAGATTTGACGGATTCCTTGCCGTTATTTTTCTCGACCTTGTCTCCACCTGTGGATGCCCACCAGCTGGTCCACAAGCTACCTGTGCTTTGAGGTTGAAGGGGTTGCATATCTTCCGTTGAATTTATTACTGGAGCCAGAAGTGAATCTTTAGAGCTATTGTTACTATGCAATTCCCTCGAAGATCCGCTGTTATCTAGAACTGGTGGTACTGTCGTGGATGTAATTCCCCATCCAATGGTGGAGAGACGGCGAATAAAGCCAGAGTCTCCCGTCAGCTGGGGAACAAGTTTAGGCAGTAAAGCTGCTGCATTTGCAGGGCCAAAAGAGACAGAGTGTCTCGTTTTCGCATTATTGGATTCTTGTTGGCTCATATACTGTTGATTTTGGCGGACCAGGATCTTCTTACGTTCGATTGACATAGAAAGCATAGCGTCTCGTTTCTCTCCTTTCAGCCCGAGGTCGTTCTGGTTATAGTTGAGTGATCATGGTTACACGGACGTCACGGCACTTACTAGCATGTCGACAAACAGTCCATCAATATCTTCATCATTGTTAGAATCACTTGCCTGGGCATTAGCACCAAGTTTGAGCGGAGCAGCTTGTTCCAGGAGCCTCGGTTCACTGACACTCTTTCTCATTTCACTCGGTGACAACACTTTATTGCTAGACAAATTCGGTGAAGTGTTAGTCGGTGATGAAGGCAACCAACCGTCAAAGATGCTTGATAACCGTTGCGTCACAATTCCCTTCCGTTCAACTGTTCTTGTCTGATTTGACGCGGGCATGGCACGATCGCCCATCTTGGCTGTATTATCTTCCTCTTCGTCCTCTTCGTCCTCCGATGATTCTTCAACTGACGCTAATCGGTTCAAGGTTTGCGTAGAGGGACCTGCAGCGGGAGACACATTTCTTGACTTCGAGCGGCGGAACCATTCTTCGGGGACACAGAATCTGAATTGCCGCCTTGCAGTCGACTTAAAAGGGTTCGCGGCAAAGGGAAATCCGAGGACGTTGAATAAGATGATCGTTGACGGGATACGCGAAGATTCTAAGGAAACGTAGAAAACAAACGGCCGAAAGAGAAGCAATTTACTTACTCTCATTTGCACAATCAATCCAGACCTCTTCAATAGCATACTCCAAATTGCCTGCTCCCGGAAACGGGGACGACTGTGAGAGCCCTAATTCTCCGATGACGCTTTTGATAACCTCGGACACTGTTGTGCTTCGAGAAATAAAAACTTTATATTCGAATCCTTCGTCAATTTCAGGGACACGCAAAAAAGAGAGGACGGTCGATAGCAGTGGGTGCAGAGATACTAAGCGAAGCACCGGATTATGCAGATGCCCTGTCATAGGAAATGCAGAGAAATGGTGCTCAACATCTTCGGACTGAGTGCGACAACTAATGATAGGGGCAATACGCGTAGTAGCCTGCACAGTACCTAAAAAGCCTGTGAGTGAGGTGCCACAACGAGAACGCGCTCTAACTGACCATCTCCAAGGGCGGTGAGTTCATCCTTTTCCCAACGCCTTCCAGTTGGCTCTGCTCGTAGAAGTTGCAGGGCCCAGCCATGGTCTTCTAGATGCCCCAGAACCTCTTCCTTCAAGCCCTTCGTAGTAAACAGGTATTCGACAACATCATTAGCATTGCCGTCGGGAGATATTTCAGCAAAATGCAAAGACCCAGTCGGAAGAATCACTGGCACTATCAAGGCAGTTGATATAATCTCTTCCCCCATTTCTGAAGGAGAAGCAACCGACGCGTCGTTTACTGACACAATGTGAATTCCTCTGATGGTTTTACCGTTGATTTACCGCTTCAGAGTTGATGTAGTAGGGACCGGCCTTCGTGATGCGGTATTTATCGGTGAGTTAGAGACTTCCGGTTGACTTCCCCCATATACTCTCAGCAAGAGAAAGTTCTGGAGCATATCCAACTATCATTATTGTCAGTTCGTTGACTTAGTATCATCAATGTCGTAAAGAACATCCGCACCACGTGGTTTGCAGTGCGACCACAGAGGTTGCCCAGAGGTTGCCTAATTAGTAAAAATGACTTTCGTGCTCTTTCGTTTGTCTTTCATGCTCAAACCAATGACCGTTGAATAATCACGCGCAACGTTGCTGTGAGGAACTCCGAATTTTTGAATGTTTACATTGTGCAACCGAAGTGTCGCCAAAATGTTCAGGATCCTTTCCATTTACTACATTCAAATACTGCATACATTCATAGTACCATTAAAACTATACAGACATAGCACAAGTTTGGAAGGGTATCGCCGGAAAACAAGGTAAGGACTCGGAGTACATTAAATAAAATAACCATGAAAGCTTTGCAAAAATCCACAATATCAATATTCAACACTCGGGTGGAATGCTAATGCCGGAATGTAGCATTAATATGTTGAAGTCGAGTTCATAGCCGATTCTGTGTCTACAGAAGGATGCACCATGTAGAACACTCGAACATTCTTTCCGTCAAGGGCAGCAGACGACTGGCTGTCCTCGTTTGAGAGCAAAGAGTCTTCTTCACCAGCCTTCATCTCAAGCAGGAAATTTTCCTAAAATAAGGCATTAATTATGGAGTGGAGATCATAGCAGTGTCAAGTACCTTGACGAGTTTCCGAAGCAGCTTCGTGATAAGCTCCTTTTCATACTCCAGCTGTTCGACATCTTGCATTTCGTCCTCTTTCTGCTCGAGATACCAATCGATCAACTCCTCGCGGTCCATGCCCTTACCCGTTGCCTCCTCCCTTTCGCTCAGATGGAGGATGATCATCGATTGAAGCTCCATATATTTATCATGTGAGATGACCATCCTGTGTTTGGGAGGGGCAGGACCCGCATCAGTAGGAGGCACAATAGAGCCACCACGCGAGGAAGACTCAGTAGGTTGAGCAGCTTGTTTCCTGCCGACGTTCACACGTATAGGCGCTGATTCATCTATAGTGGTGTCCGCCATTTGTATATCATCGCCGTCGGCATCAGGGGCAGCAGTTGGTGGCCTATCATTTTCACGTTCGCCCTCCAACTCTTCCTCATCGAAATCGACGGCATCGTGCTCGACGTGAATGATGGATTGCCGGAGGAGAGTGTATGCCTCGCGTACAAAAGCAGGTGTGATCTATCAAAATCATTAGGTTGATATAGACTAAGCCGGAATGAAAGGACATACATCTGCTGAGCAATTAGCACGAGCAATTGCCTCACTCAATCGAATCATACTCTCAAGTTGTCGAACAGTGATGCGATATGAGTTGCGACCAGCCCCCGTGGCATCATCTTGCCTCAATATTCTGTACTTCTCGACCAAAACATCTGCAGCTTCTGGAGTCATCTGGTAATGAAAATTGTAGGGCCACTGTATTATGTGGGGAACATTGACACTACCTTAGGATTGAAAGTCCGGGCATATCGAATGTATCTTTGCAGTGTTTCGGTACTGTACTCAGGATGAATGGCCTCATCTTGGAACCTATGCACATTAACTATATGCTTTGCGATATTCAAATCCGTCTGAGGATCACATTCGTCCAGAACGACAAAGAATAAGTCAAAGCGACTCATGATAGGAGCGCTCATCTGCAGGTTTGCTCTAAGTGACTTCTTCCTATCGTACCGGCCTCCGATCGGGTTTGCGGCGGCAAGGATTGAGGTGCGGGCATTAAGGGTGGCATGAATACCAGCCTTTGCAATAGATATCGTTTGTTGTTCCATGGCCTCGTGAATAGCAACTTGGTCGCTTATGTCCATTTTGTCAAACTCGTCGATCGCACAAATACCATTATCTGCGAGCATGAGCGCTCCCGCTTCTATGGTAAAATCACCTGTCTCTTCGTCTTTGACAACAGCAGCCGTCAAGCCGGCTGCTGAAGAGGCTTTGCCTGAAGTGTATACTGCACGGGGAAGGAAAGAGCAGATGTATCTATAATCCGATGAATAACCAATTCATTGGGGAGCACAACAGGGC
The DNA here is from genome assembly GCA_028532985.1 of Stropharia rugosoannulata. NCBI lineage: Eukaryota > Fungi > Basidiomycota > Agaricomycetes > Agaricales > Strophariaceae > Stropharia > Stropharia rugosoannulata. The sequence goes on along the minus strand of JANCIK010000002.1, from coordinate 3,285,415 downwards.
TTACTTCAAGAATTGCGATTTTGAAGTTGAAGGGTCACCAACAATACATATATTGATGTCACCACGCAGGTGCATGCCTTCCGGCGTTTGTTTATGCACCCCGCCCATGAGTTGTAATAACAATCCTTTTTTGACGATTTCATGGCCATACACTGTTGGCGCAATACTTTCGACAAGTCGGGAGTAGATATGATCAGAGTCAATCATGCTTTTCAGTTCCTCGAATTCAGGTTCAGTCAAAGCTTGAATGAAGGACTGTCCGCTCTGATCTCCGATTTCTTCTTCTCCTCGAATATTGGTTCCAGCCTACTCGCATGAGTAAACATTACAGGAACAGTGTAGAGCGCACTTACTCGAGAGTCTGCATCGTGTACCATACATGCCAAAAACGCAGTCTTATACTGCAAATCTCGTACTCCTAAGCTTTTCAAGCCTGTAACACCATTTCCGCCAACGCCTCCCGTTGACTGACTACCCTTATTTGCTTCGCGTTGCATTTCAGCTTTATTTCCTCCAGGAAGTCCGAGCTGACTGACATCGGGCACCACTATGAAGCTGCCTGTGAATACGCATTTATCTCCAGCCTTAGCACGTTCCACCATTTCTGAACGAAGAATGACATCCAGGGAACGAGGCATGGAACCAGTTGGAATTTCCGAGGGATTCTCTTGGATACGGACCTTTTGCCAGTCGGTAAATTTCGAACTGTCAATTTGAAGCTGCCATGCTGATCTGTTTCCGCAGGTAGGATTCGGACACAAAGCAGGCTGGATAGGTTGAGTCACGAATCAAGCACAGAATTGTTGCACTTACTTCAGTATATTTAAACTGCTGTTCAATGTCGTGAACAAGACCATTACAAACTTCACAAATGAACGTCCCAAAAAGTAGCTCCGGTCGTACTTCGCTGGTGCGGGTGACTGTACCGCTGATGCTCATCAGGGTACCGATCTTGTCAGTCCTCAGATCACGAATACCAGAAACAAGAGGAAGGTGATAGAATGCCACATTAAATTCGCGTGACTGCAAATTGGCTGAATCTGTCGTTGCAGCGGCCGGGTTGATTTTTAGGTATTCAGGCTCGAACTCCGTCACAAGATTTAAAAGAGCACGACGAAGGTAGGGAAGGAACCTGTAATATTGTTTCTGTATGGCATCCGCAAGAACATCGTCTCGTTGCAGTAGATGTCCGAAGTCAACATAGAGTGTTGTAAGCTCGTATTCTCGCATCGTGTGTATTTGTTCGATGTAGGTGCGTTCTGTGCGGGTTTCAGCACCAAATCCATCAGAGCCTGGGGTAGCGGGAAGAATAATCTCTTCAGTAAAGCTATGAAATCATTAACGAACGAACAAGTCATGAAGAATTTACTACTAACGCTTTGAGGAACGTCTCGAAGCTCTCGGCCACACTTTCCCCAACAGCGTCCTTTACAATCGGAATTTCGCCATTCATGTGGCGTGTCCTCTTTCGTCTCCCCCGCGAGCCACCTTCATTGTTTTCCTCTTCTGCTTCATCGTTGGCAAGGGCGAGAGCATCAGCAACTGGACGACGGGGAGTTCCGTTCACAGAAGGAGTAGGATTCGGAACGCTGCTTGGGGGTAAGGACGAGGGAATGGCAACAGGCGAGGATGGGGCGTCGGATTCCATGATCAAGGTATCGCTGGGTGTGAAGGGAAATGCTAATTGCTCATGGACATCGAACGCGACTGGAATGAAAAACGCTATAGTAATGTTTAGGGCAGGTTCTTTCGTGTGTAGGCGCGTGACGCCATTTAGTCACGATATTCCCTGATCAGCCTGTCACTCGGAGCGTCGACAGCAAGTCAACAGTCGAACAACAAATGGACAGGTTTATACCAAGTCAATACCGTTAGCAGAAACAACTAGTCTTTACTACTCCTTCCGCCATGCAGGATCTTGACCCTTTGGATCCGGCATACGTACAAGATGTCCTTTCAAAACCACCGTTTGTTAATATATCGGGAGTCATCAATGCAAGGGACCTCGGAAACTACGCCTCATTAAATAGGCCAGGGTATGTTACCAAATCTTGGTACTTGATTCGCTCAGCGGAGCTCTCAGGGATCACAGAAGATGGTTAGCATGAAATAACTCTGTTAGGAGGGCTCACTCATGCACTTTCTTAGGCAAAAACAAGATTAGGAAGCTTGGTATCACTAAAGTATTCGATTTACGTTCCGATACAGAAATACGCAAATACAATACACCCATACCCGCCATCGACGGGGTTGAGGTTCTACATGTCCCAGTATTTAAGGTTGAAGATTACAGCCCGGAGATGATGGCCAAGTACGTACGTGGGTCCCATACAAGTGTTTATTGCCCAAATTAAATGACTCCTCTTTACAGGCGATACCAGCTCTACGCCAGCGGCAAAACAGAGGTGAGCTCTTAATACTTTCACGACGAATTACATTCCTTATACAACTGGGTATAGGCGTTTCTTGAATTATACTCCCAAATTTTAGATCACGGAGGTCCTGCCTTCGGGGCGATACTTCGTCATATCAAAGACAGTCCGGATCATGGATGCATTTTCCACTGTACAGCAGGAAAGGATAGAACTGGGATCATAGCTGCTATTATTCTGCGGGTACGTTCAACGTTTCAATAATATTGGTTGGACACTAAACAATAATTAATTACTGTCACAATACGGTCATGACCCCTCAGCTAGCTGGGGTGGACGATGAGCAAATAGCACACGATTACGCCCTCACAAGAGTTGGCCGAGAACCAGCACGTGAAAAGATCATGGCCCGCCTCTCCAAAGAACCTCTTTTCGCCTCCAACAACGAAGCCGCCTTGAATATGTTTACTTGTCGGTATGCGCTGTTCATTCGTTTCGATTACACCTTATTGAGACTTATCACTTTAGTCATGAAACGATGACAGCTTTTCTCCATCACTTTGACAAAACGTATGGTGGTGTCGAAGAATACATCAAATGTTACGTCGGAATGACCGACGACGACATCAGTCAAATCAAACAGAACATCTTAGTTTCACGCTTTTCGCAGCTGTAAACTGCTTGTAACGGTGTCCGGGCAATGCTGACCAGCATAACTCTGAACATGTACTGTATAAATGTTAGCAACTTAACTGAGAAAGTCAAACATTAATAAACCCTTTTATTTTATGAAGTGAGATGATGTATACACAATTTAGAATAAGCGAGAAATTAGAACACTGACTGCAAAAGATCGAGAACGAAGATTGAATGCAAAAAGGTAACATGATATAATCCGTATATAGCAAAGTCCCGGCAGAACATCGAATTAACATGCACTGTTTCCCAACTATTTCCTACTCAAATCCAACGGCCGTCTTTGTTTCTGTGCGTGGGCCAGGGCTACTGCTGGATTCAGATTTGAAGGTACACTCGCCGCATTTGGCCCAATGAGACCTGTTAGGGGGCCAGCTCCACGTGCTCTGGGATTGAGGGGAGATAATGCTCCTGCTCTTGAGGGTGGCGGCGGTATTGCAACATTATTAGACGATGTGATGTCTCCGGTTACTCTTCTACGCATAACCAGTTGAGCAGGAGCTGTTGACCGTCCGAGCTTGTCCATAGGATCATGGTGTTTATCCTCTGGAAACCCGACTACCGGAGACGTGTCATTCTCGGGTGTCTGTCGTCGTGCTTTCTCATGTTTGGCTTGAACGGAACGGAAGTGACTGAGCAGATCTTGCCATTTGATTTCATCGCGGGTAATCTTGGATCGAGCTGCCAGAGGTGTTACAGAGCTACGAAAAAGATCAGGAAGAGAATTATTCGGATACGTGTTGCATCTTACGACTTCGGTGCGATTTGCAGAAAACCTGCCGAATTGACAGCATTCAAACGGTTACGCAATGAGACAAACGCTGAGCTTTGGGGCAACAACATTAAGATGCCATACAAGCATTTGAACAAGTAAGGGTAACGTTCTGGCTCAAGGAGTTGTAAGCGAATGTCTAGGTCCCACAGTGGTTAGAAAGCAGCGGAAAAGGCTAACTAGACGACACATACATGTAAAGACTGGAGACTCAATAAGTTGCACTAGCTTATCAACTTGCACCAACATTTGCACTGTAATTTCGAGATCGGCAAAGATTTGCAAAAGATTCGACGCATGTTCATATGCTTGAGCCAGAAGACAGAGCGAAAAGACAGACACCGCATTGTGACACCATGATCTATATAGCGTCGTAAACAGTGCCTGTCCGTCCTGCTGAAATTCCATATTAGCACATGAACGCCAGATCCCAAAGTACTACAAGACTAACCCTTGTTTCAAGACTTTTTAGCCGCTTTCTGAAGTCAGCCAACTCGGGTGATGTAATCAAAATCAGATTAAGTTTTTGTACAATGACGCTGGCAAACTCAAGGTCCTGTGCAATGTCATTAGACATATATATATAATTATAAAAGGAATGACCTTACGTCTTCCTTCTCTATGATCTCAGCGAACGTGCGGTATATTCGCTCGGTGTTCAAGTTGAGACATAGCTGGCGAATGATGAGACTACCCCGAGTCTCAAGTAACCTCCTGTCCGTGCTAAAGAGTTCCAAAAGGTTAACCATAAAGGCCTTAAAATAACTTTCCTCCGAACTCGAAGAAATCTGAGCTAGTAGCTGCAGATCGTGTTTAATAACCTGTTTTGGTGAGTTAGAAAGAGACACGTTAAGTTTAACAAGGTAGTAACCTCTTCAGAGCTATCAGATAACGTCTTGAGCAAAGCCGGGAATGTTCCATCATCCATGGCAAGAATCTAGGATGACATCAGTACTGTTCGCACAAAGAAAAGACATATAAACCTTCTTTGGTGCTTTTTGGTGAAGCATAATAAGCCATTTAAGCGCAGCAACTCTGGTTTCCTCAAATTCACTCAGAAATTGGATTGTCAATTCGTTGACAGTACGCTGATAGTCAAAAGGATCAAGCTCTTCCATATGTCCAGAATTAGCCAGGTTTCCACTGGGGCCAGTTTGGCTGCTCATTGAAACAGGGGAATGCGGCCGACTTGTGGATGCACCGGAGACCTCGGCTGATCCGTTTGAGCGCGAGGTTATTGCGAGATCGACTGTACTAGCACGAGCACGCATCCCGGCATTAAGAGGGACATTCTCTATGACGCTATCCGACATATCCTTTGAGGACGAACCTTGTCTCGAGTTAGATGTTGGTGTCGGAGAACGGGGGAGCTTGGATGAGGGTATCGACTTTTCAGACACGGCTTTGGGGGGTGACGGTTCCTGAGGAGACGGAAGTTTCTGAATAACATTCAGCAACAGTTTGTTGGTGCGAATTGCAGCCGATTGGATCATTGGAACATGATGCGCAAGGTTGGGAAGGATGGCGGATATGAGGCGGGGAGTGAAGGGAACCATGACGTCGTTCGCGAAACTCAAGAATTCTGCCAGCCACCTTAGCGCTGTGGCCTGTTGAATTTCTTCATCTACCGGAAATAAGTCAACACAACGCTAGAAAAAAACGCCACAGCCTTACTTTCTCCATTCAGCTGGCGAATCAGAGTCTCTATGATAGCGGGATAATCAATTTTGACACCCTGACCCGGAATCCAGGCTACAGGTCAAAGTTAGTCGAAGAATAAAGAACATTTAAAGGGCAAATACCCCCAAGCCCGTCCTCCCCTTCCAAGGCATAATCACGTTGTCCAAATGGACTGCTGTCATACGACCGTTCATGTTCCTCGTTTTCCAGCATATACAATGCACGTTCAGCGTTTTCCAGCGTCAAGTCTGGTAACTTTTCACTATCAGATTTTCCCCCTCGACGAATTGAATCAGCAGGAGTTTGCACTCTTCCTTGTTGTTCAAGCTGTTGCGAAACAACGGTAACATCCCGTAACTCGCGCAGAAAATCAGCCAACAATATTTCAGTGGCAACGCGAACGTCTTCAGTAGGATCGGAAAGATATTTCCTGTGTGTAAATCGTATTAGCTTAATAGATGATAAGCAAAACGTACATACATAAGACCATCCAAGAATTCAGGGAGATATGTTATCAATTCCAGTTCTGGTACAGAGTCTAGGACATTGATCCATGATACCAGGTAGCTTCGTGTAAATGGGCTGACAACGTATATTCGCTCGCGAAGTAGAGGTATAAAATATGCCAAAGAAAACGCTTTCTTTACGTTGTCTCCTGGGGTACTATCTGGGAGAGGAACAAGGACGCCATTAGGCTTCTCGCGCTGTGCTCTTGATTTCTCAGTTTCCGGATAATGAGGAATATATACAGAGGCAGACTCAGCAACTATGTCTTTCAACAGGCGGTCTAGCAGTTCAGCACCGTTCTTCACTGATAGCTCAGAGTCTGCAGCCAGCTGCACAACCATTATCAAGAAATGAACAACCTAAACCACAACAACAAACGCACCTTGCTCAATGCATCAAATATATCATTGAAATACACGAGAACTTCTCCTTTGGACACCTTCGCGATATTGTATAGACATTCCGCCGAAAAGTAGCGGATCCGGTTTTCAGGGTCGACGAAGCAGTCCAAGAGCGGTTCGATGAACTTATCCATGTAAGGCGCAACTTCAACGCCCAGAGCAATAGCCGTCCCAGCCAGTCCTATCAGACCTCCATTACGAATGTGCAGCTGGTTCGAGGGGTTGTTAAACATCTCCACCAGTTGGTCAATGATCTGCCCAATTCGTTTGTGTTCTCCTTGTTGATGACATTCCCGGACCTGTCTGACGGAAGAGCCCATGCCATGAGATGTGTAAAATTCAAGCATACAACGCTATCCAACCCACTTCTCGAGCTCGAGGGCTGCTGCCTTGCGTTTCTCATATATCTTGTCAATTAGCTGTTTTGATACAGCAGAGTCTGGTTCATACTTTTGAGAAAGGACCATATTCATGATGAGAGTTTACAGCGTACCCATGTTCCGACAGGTAAAAGACTGTAATCCAGACTGCAAGCAGAGTGCAAAGTAAATGATGAACAGCTCGTGGCCTGAGGCAGAGGCTCCAATAAGTAAGTCGCGTCTATGGCGGCAAGGCGAACATGTGACGGTTTGATCAGTGCAGACTTCAAGCTTCAAGCTTCAAGCAGACTTGATATTATGTTATAGGTGCATGAAGTAGTATGTTAAATGTTACATACTCAAGATATCCAATCGGCTAAGCTGTATAAGCGTAGAAATGGATGAGATAGAATGTACAAGAACAGCAAAGACAACAGCAATATAAACCATGTACTAGTACGTCAGGATCCAATGAAAAGTATTGATTAAGACATCTCGGACAAGTGACAGCGTCCATCGCAAAAATAAAATCGAGAGCCCAGTCTAAGTTTTGTAGGACATCAGAAGGCAGAAAAGGCAATAATGGCGTATTGAATAGTGCGCCAGAAAAGTAATGAAAGCCTACAATCCCTTTGCACGAGTCATCTCATGCCCACTGAGATAGACATACGGGCGGGGCTGATACTCATCGCACCAAACGATTCTCCTATCCCTCCGTCGTCACTCTTTCCAGACGTAGAGTCTTTAGGAATTTTAAGATAAGGTCTCCTCGCGTCATCGACTTCTGACGAATCGTCCACATTCTCCTCCAGCTCTAGGTCTTCGAGATCAGAATCTTCATCGTCTTCATCGTCTTCTTCATCATCAATGGCTACAGATGACCATTCCCTGTACACGCCCTGAATGAAGACGTTTGACTTTGGAAGGCGGTAAGGGTCGAATGGAAAGAATGTAGTTAATTCGATCGCAGCCGGTTCAAAGAGAACTTTGGATTGCAACAATGACAACATAGATGACAGACTGTTGCGCGCAGAAGGAACTCCTGTTGATTTGGATACAGACAATGAAACAGAGATATCCTTCCGTTTGTTTGTTTCCAGGATTGTGTAACAATAGATGAAGTCAGTTGCTTGTGCGACACGGGCAAATTGCATAACCACATTGGGAGAGCAAACCTGGAAATCGTAAGCCGAGAAATAAGTACCACAAAGATGGCACATACCTTCAATGGGTTTAAGATACAGGTGACAATCCTTTTCAAAATGGAGAGCTCAGGCATCCATTTATCCTTCGTCCTTCCCGCCTGTCGTAGCCGCCCAGTTCCATGGGAGTCACTCTGCTCAGTACTTAAGTCGGGGTCAAATTCCAGGTCGAGATCTAACTCCTCATCGTCTTCGCCCAGCAAATCCCTCCATCTAAAGCAAAAGATCAAGAAAACTGCTTGCGAAACTGCATAGAATACCCCGTGCTGCCCAGAAGTCAATATAGAGCTAACCATGGCTGCCGCATTCTTTTCATTGTACGACGATAGCCCTTTGTATCCACTCCCTGATTCAAGTCCCGCCTTCAGGTCACCTTCAATAGCATCAAGGTGTGCACGTAGATATTCGCACAAAACGGCAACCACCCGTCGAGTTCCCTCCCGATCTATAAACGTTGCACGACTCACAAAACTACCAATATATGAGGCCGCGGCTGCTCGAGTCAGTTCAGGAGTAACCAGATGAGCGTTCGCAGATTGCGACAGGTCATTTTCTGCGGGACTCAGATTTGATGTAGAAACGGGTCCGCGAATTGAGGAGGGCATCAGTGCGCGCTCAACAAGCATCCCTTGAAAGACATCCGCAAATTCGGGATCCAAGGATGCATACCAAAATACGAGAAACTGAGTATAACGTGATTTGAACGTCGGGAGGATGGTTCGGTCAAATATGGATAGAAGGGAGTGAAACTGGGCGCGAAGGGGTGATTTGTCAGGAGGAGCTGTAGAGATTGTTGATGGGATCGAAGACGATGCAAACGCAGAGGATGTAAGAAGTGATGTCGTTGGCCGTGACTTTGAAATACTCCGTTGGGCATTCTGGGTTGAAGGAGGACCAGACTCCAAGAAGCTGCTTTCCAATGGTGGCAGTGGTGGCAGCTCTATCGGAGACATCGGACGTGAGTTCACGCTTCTGCTACTCCGCTGTTTCATTTTGTCGAAGTGCTCAAATAAGAGGTACAATGTAGCGTCTAGTTTCTTGACCATATCCTGTATATGTTGCATATTCGTGGGCAATTCCGGTCTTACAGTGGAGTCATCCCCCAGATCTTCAGCCTCTGATGAGAGGTCGCTAAAGTCGTCCCCATCTGAGTTGTCGTCTTCTGAGTCGGAAAGGCAGTGACCTGGTTCTTGACCCAAGATGATGTCAAACGGGTCAAGTTCGCAGTCTTCCTGCTCAGGAAGCTCCTCTTCGTCAAGTTCATCAAGTTCGATTTGAATCTCAACCTGCAAAGAACCTGAGCAACAACCACCGCCATATATTAGGATCACGCACGTCTATTTGGATTGCTCGGTCAACAATAGTGGCTATGATCTTGTCAGCCAATTCTGGACAGTAGCTTGAAATTCGTAGCAAATTTCGAATATATGTTGTCTGGGCAAGTTGATTTTGCCTTTTATGTGGAAAGAACCGAACCAGGAGAGGTTGCAGAGTCGATGGAAGAGTAGGCACCAGGGAAATGATGTGTTGCAATAGATAGTGCAAGCGATCGTAGACAACTCTTCTTGTCAAAGGAGTGTTGGACGTCGACGGTAGATTTGAATCGAGAGCCTGGATTCCCGCTTCTGTTAAAAGTCAGATTCGAGAAACGACTGTGAATGCGCATATATATACACACGATACGTAAACCCCTGTGCGATCTTAGATAATACGAGGGACAGATATTCGGGACGGGCACTTAAAAGCATGCCTATAAACACGGTGTACGATTTAACTGTCGTGTTGTCGAGCGTGGTCCAAGGCATGTTGACGATGGCGTCGACTAATGCCGAGTGTGTTCTCTCAAGGCGAGACACAACGTGAGATAGAGCCAAAAGCCACAGCCTGATCTGGGCAGTATCGAGCGGTTGTAATTTTTGCAAAGGTGACGAGAAGGAGGTGAACTGGGAGACAAGCTCGTCAAAGGTGTCGGATATTCCCTGATAGCCTTCGTCATTCGAGTGGCATGCAAAGAAACGAGGGAATAACGCACGTTTATTTTCTGTTGGAGTGCATTCGAGACAAAAGATAGATACATATCGCGTTTGAACAGCTCGTCCTGTTTTACACGAGAGTTCGTTGCTATTGGGCGACGAGCGAACAGATTTGCTGAAGCCTCCTTCGACGCCTTGGACGAAGTCTTCCTTGGCGGAAGTTTCGCCGTCTCAGGTTTTTGTCCTGGTGAAAATTCTACGTTGCGAGACATCGGACCTGACTTCGGAGCCCTGTGATTGAACTGGGAACGAGTTGAATGTGGTTCCATGGCAGTCAGGAGGATATCTGCACGAACAAGGCGCCGGTTGCAGGGGACCGCCATTTTTTGGAAAGTGCCTTACGTCAGCAGCTCCCATGGGCTGGCGCAACTGCTCTCGCGTCCCCTCAACTTTAACAACGATGTCCGCATCGGCCTTCTCCTCAGCCCATCGGCAATATGTCAAAGGTCTTTATAGACGTTTCTTGAAGAATCAGCTGGACTGGACGATTAGACGGGATCTATGGCGCGCCCAGGCCTTGCAAATAAGAGCAGAGTTCGAGGCTAACCGGTGAGGGTATTGGCAGGTTCTCGGGGCTCTTCGTTGACCACTATGCACAATAGGGATGTGTCGGATCCACGAGCGCTAGCCAAGATCTTGGAGAAAGCAGAGGCAGCACTCATTGAAATGAAACACCCCGACCCCGTCATCGGTGAGGGCCGTTTGTCTATTCAGTCTTCTAACCACGCTCAATCCAACACAGCACCGACGGCACCCGGTGGCACTAAGTGGTACGTCTGTTCGCTTGAAGTTGCTGCATATATACTCACTGACTCGCAGGGAGCGCAACCTTCCTGTATGTATTGATTCCGGTTCTATTTGATACTTGCTGACCCGGATAAAGCCCAGTATGGCACCGTTGTACGACCACATGAGTGCGCCGCATCATTGACCGCTAGAGTAGTAAATCACATGACTGTAGCATGGAATATACTCTCGTACTACTACCCATTTCTTTCCTTTCTTCTCGCGACCATGAATTATATACGCGGCGCTGTCAATGCCATAAGCGCCCCGTATCAATATTACAAGGATCTACCCCCAATCAACCCGTCCACTTTAACAGGTGCTATCGACGTCATCGTCATTCAGCGGCCTACAGATGATGGAGACATGGAACTCGTATGTTCCCCATTCCATGTGCGATTCGGCAAATGGCAAGTTCTGCGACCAGGAGAAAAGAAGGTGAACGTCTTGGTGAACGGAAATCCCATTCCTTTCAACATGAAGATTGGGGAGGCTGGTGAGGCCTTCTTCGTGTTCGAGACTGAGGATGACGTCCCAGCGGATCTCATCACTTCACCTATCCTGCAGCCAACTGTGCCTGGCGACGACACAAAAGAAACGCAAGAGGCAGTTCCAGTGAACATTGATCGTTTCGGAGCAAAACCAGATAAGGACAGGGAAGAACACCTCGTCGCAGAAGACGAATTTCAATCCAATGCCGAGAGAGATCGTACTGAACCTGAATTTCTTGATTTGGACGCTAATGTAGATGAAGAAGTGCCACCTACGCCAAAGCAGCACTTCAACGTTCCATCTGCGCTGCGGAGGAGTGGTTCCAAGGCTACAATTGTGCAATCATTCCTGCCGCCAGAGCGCGAACAGGAATTAGAACGCAGGCATACTCCAGAGATGTCAGAACAAGACCAACGAGCAGACGAGGCTCTCCAGTCACTTAGGTCGCGCGCCCATGTTCCAGAGGTTGAATACCACCATGGTGAGCTTTTTATAATTCTACTTTCTCGCAGCGCCTGATGAGATCGCAGATGTAACACTGGACATGGAGGGGTATAAATCAGGTTACCATGACCATGAACGATCCGGTCACAGAATGCGGTCACTACTCAAATTTCCTCGCAAAGAACCAGTTTCAGAAACGGCCTCCAGAAATGCGCAATCACAGACTTTAGCGCGCTCCAACTACTCTGAGTCTGTGCTACCAATCGAATTTTCGTCAAAATCTCCCTCGTCCCTCTCCTCCCCTTCTCCTTCTCCCTCCCCTTCCGGATCTGAATCCGCTTCTCCATCGTTTTCAAACCATATACATTCCTTTCGTGCAACTTCAGAGCCTCCACCCGATCTAGAGATAGACAGTGATGCCCCAAATGCTTTGATGCGGCCTCAGCAGCTCGGTGGCTTAGATGCATCGGCTGCAAGTCAAGCTCCCGTAGCATATTCGTGGGAGTGGGGTGCATTTCCCCAACCTTCTCCGATAAAGGCATCGTTTGGAAAAGGCGACCGGATCGATCCTGTGCAAAATAAATATGCTCCTAGAAAGTGTAGTAGACTATCAGAGAAGAAAGGCCGATTCGCCGGCATGCGTCTCCCAGTTGATTCCGACGACAGCATGTGTTTGGTGGACGAGCTTGTGCGACAACAACTCGAAACGTCTAAAACTGGGCCAGTAGGAAGAAGTAGATCAGTACCCCCACACTTCTTAGTCGGGCCTGTTAGCAAAGGTAGACGATATAGCAGGGAGTATAAAGAATATGAAGATGTTGAGACCGAAGAAGGCGACGACGAAGAACAAGAACAGAGAGGGCGAGGACTTATATGGAATGAAGTTTCGAATGGGCGAGGAGAAATCTTACCGCAAGAGATTGATAGCGAGGGTTTTGGAGCTGGTGGAATGCTTAGCGCAAGTCGTGATGATTTGACTACATTTATTCTCAAGATCGAAGGACGCAAACTCTCTTTCAAGTTGAGCTTAATTCCACCAGAAGGCGAAGACGCACTTGAAGAACAAAAGGATGCGCAAAGGGAACCTAGTTTTCTATCAGAACCGACAAAGGAACATGATGAGATTGAGGCTATGAGAGTCTTTGATGATCATTGTATAGACTGGAGTCGCTTTCTGGAAGATGAAAGTATTATAAATGACCCACACCTTGTTATACGTTGGGCGGGGAATCAGTACGTTCAAACTCATTGCCCATTTTTAATTTTGAAATATTGAATTTCTGGCTAGATATATCACAAGAAATGACGGGTCTCCTTTGATGGAAGCGCTTGTTCGATGGCGCACAACAGCCTTAGCAAAGAGAGCGTCTGGTGATATTCTCAGGCCTGTTTCACCTCCCGCAGACGGCGGATATAGCGACAATGTCGGTGACATCCGTGACCGATCTCACTCAGGCACACCGTCTTCTGTTAATGCAACAGAAAATGTGTCGAATAATAAGGTTCACGACGAAGGTATGCCCAAGAAACCTGCTTCTTCTTCATGGTCTTCTTGGTGGAGCAGAGGTAGACAGAAGGACACAACCAATGAAAAATCCAAGCAAACTTCTTTGCATGATCATGTAAGTCACGACTTATGGTCCTATCACTATAACTAGATATTCATCAAGGCAGAAGTCTTCAGACAACTATTCGGTCCTCTTACCCTTTCCAAAAGGGAATGAAGGTTATATCAATAAAACCAAGAGTGCATCCACGACCAATGTGAAGGCAGATATTACTCCCACCACCCCTCCCCGACATCCATCAGATTCATCTATCCCGAACTTGAGCCAGGATGAGTCAGAAGCGACTCCCACACGTCCTGCAGCTTCTGCTCCTAATAAGAAATATGCTAAAACTCTACGGTTAACTTCAGAACAACTGGTAAGTGCTGATTTATAGGTGTTCAAAGCATGTTATACATTGAGCCACTACTTCTCCCAGAAGTCTCTCAATCTAAAACCCGGTAGCAACTCAATCACTTTCTCATTGTCCGCTTCTGGAGCAATTGCTGCAACTGCTCGTATATTTGTCTGGGAGTACACAGACCTGGTCGTGATTTCTGACATTGATGGCACGATTACCAAGTAAGCATCTTCGGTTTGACCTCACCCTTCGTTGCTGAAAAATCTCTCTTTAGATCCGATGGCTTGGGCCATGTTTTTGCAATGATTGGCCGTGACTGGACGCATCTAGGAGTTGCGAAACTATACACAGATATTGTGAAAAATGGTTACAAGATCATGTACTTGACTTCCCGTGCTATCGGCCAGGCAGATGCAACGCGCGATTATCTCAAGGGCATCAAGCAAAATAATTATCAACTTCCTGAAGGTCCTGTCATTATGAGTCCCGACCGTCTCATGGCTTCCCTGCATCGGTACGTTCCCATAATGTGCATGCCATCGTCCGGACTAATCGGATTCTCGCACCAGCGAGGTTATTATGAGAAAACCTGAGGTTTTTAAAATGGCATGTCTTCGCGATATTCAGCGACTGTTCGGCGAATCCGCGAGGAACCCTTTCTATGCTGGCTTTGGTAACAGAATTACTGACGCACTTTCTTACCGAAGTGTCAATGTGCCAAGCGCTCGTATATTTACTATTGACAGCTCGGGCGAAGTTAAGATGGAATTGCTGGAGCTTGCTGGCTATAAGTCTTCGTAGGTATTTATCTATCCTGTGTCCGGACCCTCAGCTAAACCAGCGTCGACTAGCTACATTCATATGACGGATTTAGTTGACCAGATGTTCCCACCTATCAATCGTAAATGGGCGCCTGAATTCACCGACTTTAACTATTGGAAACCTGCGATGCAAGATTTCCCCCTACCCGACTTTACTCCTCCTTCTCCTGCCCTCAGCGCACGTTCTGATACATCCAACCAGAGTGCACTGACACGTCTACGCAATTTCAGTCTTGGTGGGAACTCAAATACCCCCAGCCGTCCACCAACCGGTAAACAATTTACCGTGACTTCGAGCATTGGCGAGGCAGGAGTTGAAGAGTCGCCATATCGCAACTCCCATCTACGTCAAATGTCTTCTTTCGAGAAACTGACCACCACGCTGGGTTTCATGTCCAAGTTTAATGCGGAGAATGAGCACTATCGCAGCATCAGTCCATCGTCGTCCTACGTATCGGATGACGACGAGGACGACGTGGAAATGGGAGGAGATGAACCGCGGAAAAGGACGCGCAGACGAAGCATGACAAGCATGCCTGGCACTTTGGAGGAGCAGCACTTTGAGTTTGATGATGATGACGACAAGAACAGTGATAGACAATTTGTTCACGATGACAGCGACGGTGGATACGAAGGCGAAGAGCATGATGATATTGAGGCCAACATCGAGGAATTTGACGACGATATCCTCGCAGCTGGTGAAATGGCCAATGTACCTTTCCTTTAAACGAACTTGAATTGGATCCTACCTAGAACGAACGATTTAATTTGGATCTCTTTTTTTTTTTTTTTTTGCTTTTTTTTTTTTTGCCTCATAATGTTTCCAGCTACAGTAGATCATCACGGAATACAATGTACACAGCAACTGTATAATACATACATCGAACAGCAAGTAAATTGCGTAAAGAATTTAGGTATGATACATATTTGAATCCAAGCTGGCAGCTTTACGCTGCAACCTTTATGACAACTTTGCCAACATGGCGTTGTGATTCAAGATATGCATACGCGTCAACTACCTGCTCGAATGGGAAGACCTTGTCAATTACAGGTTTGGTCTTCTCAGGATTGGCCTCAATTAAACTGATCATATCTTTGAATCTGATGAAACACTCGCATTTAGAGACTTTATTTGACTGCACAGAAAAAGATGAAGGCGTACTGAGCAACAGAGCCAATCTGGATGCCACGCAAAGTAGTTGCTGATCGGATGACAGAGAATATCAGGTTCTGATCATTGCTGTCCTATTGTTGGATCAGTCAGTTACTATACGGAGCATTTCAGGAGGATCATTGGCTTTAACTGACCGAGCTAACAAAGCCGATAATATGAATTTGGCCAACACCCAGGCGAGCTGAACGAATGGACTTGTCCAGGGTACCGCCCCCAACCTGCCTGCATGTCAGTTACATGTTCTTATAGGATTACCAAATGGTAGAATTTACCTCTATGACATGATGGACACCAAGCCCATTAGTCTAAATGCCCGTTCCAGTCACTACAACTTATAAATTACACATATGCGACTTACGATTTTAAGCACCTCTTCCTCCCACTTCGGAGTCTTCTTATAGTTAATGACATGCTTGGCACCAAGTTTAGTCGCTATCTTCAACTTCTCGTCCGATGAAGATGTGGCAATGACTGTAGCACCAGAAGCAATAGCAAACTGGAGGCCGAAGCTAACAATAATTTTAGTAGATTGTTTGTGCAGGGAGAGACCGCTGGACTCACATAGAAACACCTCCGGTACCTAGTACAAGGACATAGTCACCTGCTTTCACAGGGACATGTCCCACGAGAGCATTATATGCAGTGAGAGCCGCACAACTATAATTAATGATCGGTGTCGGTTCATGAGTGGTCAACTATAAAAATATTCACGGAAGAGTAGAAGCTTCTTCATAACTGAAATGCTTCGGGATTTCCACAAGTGACTATTCTCCCTTATGTGAGCCAGCTGCCAGCCTTACGGACGAAGCTATGGGTATTTTTGACTTACATGAGCAGGGAAAGTGCGATATTGGGTGAGAACGCCGTGCGTTTGTCCACCCAAGCCGCTTGCCTGGATGGCTGGCGTGACTGGCCCATCCAAGTGGTCTGTGGCGAAATTGGCGCAAACTCTTTGGCCGACTGACCATCCAGTGACGTCCGTTCCAACTGCTATGATCTCTCCAGCACCGTCCGAGGCTGGCACAAGATTTTCGGATAAGCTGTGTTGCATCCTCAATACTATACTAATATTTATCATTGGGGTTCACTCACCGAGCAGGGTATTTATTAGACGCGACCATCAGATCGCGGTACTTGCCATACGATTAACCATGAACTCGATAAGGAGGGTGTGGCGCATACCTGAAGTGAAACGGCATGAATCTTCACCAACACCTCATTAGCTTTCACCTTTGAAAGCTGTACTTCGCTCAGGACCAGATTTCTGTACGAGCCAAGCTGGGGAAAGGAATATTGACGCGAAGTGGTCGGAAGTGCCATGGCTCAGCGCAACGGTGTGGGCCTGGGCAATGTTCTAAGAAGTCGTGAATATATATGAAAATGGGCAGCCGATTCGCTCAGTCTGATTCGGAGTCTTCGGTAAGACATTGCTGAATAAATTGCGCAAGAAGGCCAGTCACAGTCAGCAAACGTTGCGTGCTTACAAGCTGCTTATTGAGCATGTGCCATGGACATCATAGAACACAAAAAATACGCGACCTATTTGGGCTACTTGGATTGGTGTGAAATAACTATCAAAGTAGTTCGCACGATAACTTAGATCTTAGACTTGGTGCGACCGGCGCCAACTTGAAAGAAGAATCACTGCGAATCACTAATAAATTCCCTCCCCTATTTTTCTCAATGCTGATCTGGTGAATGTATTATTTATTTACTTCTACATACATGAAGTTCGAATCTTGACCTCCATGGTACTCGTGCGCGTCGCACTTTCGACTGTGCCTATTTCGCAGCTACTTTAATTACGACCTTGCCAACATGCTTCTGCGATTCGAGGTACGCATATGTATCGATAGCTTGTTCAAATGGGAATACTTTGTCCACTATAGGCCTGGCCCTTTCGGGGTGAGCTTCCATCAAACTAACCATATCCTTAAATCTGACATGCCGACGTCTCAGAATGTGACTTTGCAACCTGGAGAACGAAAACATACTGGGTGACAGAGCCAATATGGATACCCCTCATAGAAACTGCCGAGATGATCATGTTTAAAACAAAATTGGGATTATTTGAGGCCTATTGGTACATGGATTAGTACATCGATAGTTCTACATAGTTTACTGAATTGAACTGACATAGTTTGACATGACCGATGAGATGGATCTGTTCAAGACCCATACGACTCGAGTGAATAGATTCAGAAAGAGTCCCTCCACCAACCTGTTTGCCATAGGTAACTAATACACGGAAAGGTAAGCAAGTAATACTACTCACTTCTATGACATGGCAGTGAGCCAAACACAGGAAAGGTGGGTGGATCAAAAAAAAAATTGCGAGCGGTGCAAACGACGAATCTGCTTGGTGGTAAGAGGACGAGATGGGAGAGATAAGGGGCTCTCCTCTCGATGGCCCTCGGACGCGCGCTTGACATGGCGTCGAGCTGTCAAGTTGATCCTAGTCGATCCTCTGCTTATTCTATCCCAAGATCACGGAATAAGCCATATAAAATGATCGATTGGTCATCACTACGAAGCCTGTGAAGGAGACTAGCATGCCACATCCTGGTAGATCCTGGTAGATCCCTGTAGATCCTCTTGCTCTCGGATAAGATAAGCAGAAAAGGAGTGGATTGGCTAGGATCAACATGTATCTGCGGATGCCCAACTATAACAGGTTGCGCTCGAATGTCAGTGAAGCATATTTGGTTGGACGTAGACCCAGCAAGTATCTTGACCTCTTCTTCATAAGTGTACTTTCCTTATTGTCATGTAGGGGCACGATGATGCCACTGCGATCATGCTCGCCGTTAATCTACCTAACGTCAATCTTTTAGGGATTTCAACGGTAAGCATTGCGCGGGCCATCCGCAGCGCGACCAACTTTTGACATTTTATTATCTGCAGACGCACGGGAATGCCAACAGTAAATGGACTGCGATAAACGCAGCGCGTTGCTTGTTGGCCTTTGGAGGCCCTACGAATGTGCGCGTTTATCCAGGGGCCAGTGAACCGCTTCTACTCCCCGCAAAACATGACCCCGAGATTCACGGTATCGATGGACTTGGTGGTGTTGAAGGTCTTCCGGAACACGACGATCCTGCTGTACTTGCTCTGTTTGGGAAACATGACGACGGTAGATCTATGCGCGCGCTTGAAGGTATGTCTAAGATAATCCGTGATACATGGAGAAACGGCGCTGGACAGCAGGTCACTGTCATCTCTACCGGGCCAATGACCAACATCGCACACTTTACCAGTGTGTATGCGGACCTGCTCCCCGCCGTAGAAGAATTCGTGTACATGGGTGGAGGAGTCGGGATGGGAAACCGGTCTGCTGTGGCAGAGTTCAATATTCTCTGTGATCGTAAGTCGCCTCCCCATGTAGATGCTGGAAGTCGTGGAAGTGAATATTTTTGCAGCACATGCGGCACAAATGGTCCTCAATGTTCCAGTCAAGAAAACCATGATGCCCATAAATGTTACGCACACTGCAATAGTGACGCAAGCTCTTCATAGAGAGTTACTTTCACCTGGTTGTTTAGCAGGTACCGAGGACTTTCCCGGGCCCGCCACCAATCTGCGCCATACATTATCCACCTTGATATTGTTCTTCGCCAACTCTTACAAACTGACGTTTGGATTTAATGATGGTCCGCCTCTCCATGATGCTCTGACTATTGCCTATGTTGCCCACCCTGAACTGTTTAAGACCACTCGGCATCGCGTTGACATAGAACTCACTGGCGTCCATACCACTGGCGAGACAGTTATAGACATGTGGAAGTATCGACCATGTGATGACACATGGGGTCGCGACGGCCGTAATTGTATCGTCGTGGATTCCATGGACGTAAGTCCTCTCAATCAGGGATGAGTGTTAAATACTGATACTGTATGGCACTGTTCGGCAGGTACCTGGATTTTTCAAAATGTTCCTTGAAGCTGTTGCCCGATGCGACAAGAAGAGTCCTCTTAACCGTAGAGAAGTCCTACTTTAATTCACCGAAAGTTGCGCACAGTAACTTCTTAGGATCTATCTACTATCTATTATCATAAAATCCAGTATAAAGAGACAAAGAACGCATATGATTGGCTAGTCCGGGTGGCGTGGAAAAGTATTTCCTGCAAGGCTACTTTCCAACTCATACTACGACGTAGAGCTGAAGCCCTTAATTTGACAAGGCTTTCCAGTATGCCCTGATTGGTTAGGAAAATTTGTTTGTATATCATATTGCCTGAGTTGCAAACAGCTTCAAGAATCAAAGTGGTTGAAGTTCATTATGCATTGATACAAAGACGCATTTACTACCCTCAAATTATGCCTTGATTATGCATTCAAATTTCAAGCTTCAAGCTTCGAAGGTAATCAAAACAACCATTCAAATATTGCAAGCATTCAAATATTCAAAGTTTAGTTTAGTGCACCTTCACTCAGCTCACTAAAAATGCTAATACACATGTGGGTCAGCTTACATAGAACAGGATGCACTATTACTAGGAATTACATGACCGGGGACACAGTTGAGTACTATGACTGTTGCATGTACTTAAAGTAGTTTACTCCGTGCTTTGCACGGGTGAATGTCTAGTAAAATAAAAATATAGGAGTGCGCGATTGGTGCGCGATTGGTGAGCGATGACAGTAAGCCGTCGTTTTAGCGGCTTTTAGCGGTGTGAAACGCCATCACGTGGTCTGCGCGTCGCACCATGCTTTCCCCTTATATTATTCGAACCACGGCCAAACATGAGGGCAAATAAACTCGCTTGTCTTGTCCAGTTTCCTCTCAACGTCGTCGACTCGGTCACTCCTTTGGTTCCGTATAGCGAGCAGCTGCTGTCGACGCTGCCCACGCCCTCGAAGGACTAACGCCCTTACGTATACTACGCCCTAACGCTCTCTCAAGAATTGCCGACCTCCTCAAGAATAACACCGTCATGATCTCCCTAGTCCCAGCACTCATACTCGCATTTATATCTTTTATAGCTTCAGCCTTCATTATCCTCCGCATTGTTGTTCCTATACTACCCCCGCACCCACTCAGCAAACGTGTTTCACCTGTAAGTTCTTTTCTTGGCGGCCCATTGTGACTATTTTCAAATCCCCATTGTAGGCCGAATTTGGGCTACCTACCTTTCGTTCGCTCTCACCGGCAGACAAAGGTCACCTATGGCTGGCAAGTTTAGACATAGTTGCACTTGCCCTTTTCATCTGGCAAGTTGTCAATGAATCGACAAGTGGGCCGACCGGAGTTGCACTTGCGACTGACACAGGCTCAGCCATTCGCCTTTGGATTCTCGTCACAATCAGACAAACATGCCTCCTCTTCGTTGCTGCGATTACCCTTCTGCACATACGTATGGCACGCTCAGTGTCCTTCGGTGCTAGACATTGGATGATCTGGGCACCGACGGCGTTGCTTGTTTTCACATCTACAGCCGTTGCAGGTATACTTTCTGGAACAGGAGTGAACACCTTGTTCGCCGGCATGACTGCCTACACCATCTCCATTGCTGCTTTTAGTATACTTTCTTTTGGGTACTTGGTTCATACACTCTTTGCGATCAAAAGGAATTTGGCTGCCATAGATGAAGCATCCAACCCATGGCCTCCCTTAAGGACAGAAGATCTATCTCGACCATCACTTGCTACTGAAGACGTTGATGCTGTCCGCGATGGTGCTTCTTGGATCACCTCCATTCGTGGTTCGCGTAGAAATTCGGTGTCAGCTTGGTCATTCTCAACAACCACTCACCATACATGCACGAGTTCCCATTATCACGGCCGTCCTCAGACAGCCATTCCCCCTTCAGTGCCAGCTAAATCATCGTACTGGTTTGGCGCAGCAAGTACCACGGATATTCAGATCCCTCCTGTGCCCCCTCTTCCTTCTCCATTAGGCCCGCTATCTCCAACGATGGCGGATGCAGACCCTTTCAGAAAAGATCCTCTATTCGCAAAGGATTTTTTAAAGCAGCAAAAGCAGCGCTTTGGCTCTCAGACGTCTTGGCTGACGGAGAGTCAGTCGCTTGCGCCTACCGTCACTGCTTGGTCCTTCCCAACTACAAATTCTCAATATGAGCCCTCCGTTCATGGTGGGACAATCTACAATTCTAGCACTCATGATTTGGATGACCCCAAAACCCGGCCGTCTTCTCCTGCAATGGCTGACGCACAAGTTTTGGGAGGTTACGGATATGCTCCAGGTGGAATGGAGGAAAAAGGTTTTGGCTCTGTCATGAGCTCCGTTGAAGCATCTGTCATCGAAATATCTTTGCTGCCTGCCTTCGCTTGGTCAGTCATGATTTTGCTTCCTCTCGTAAGTTTTTCATACCTTCGATGGTTTCGGGCAAGGCTAAAATTGTGAATAGAGTCTTGCATTGCCTTACTTTATTACACTTTCACAGCAAATGGCACCGCCTTGGGTCATGGAAATTCTTTTCGTTCTGTCAGTCACCCTATCATCTCCCGTCTTAGCGATCAACCTCCTTTGTGGAGCGCCTTTCCCTATTCCAGTCGGGTTATTTGATAGTGTCGGTTCTTTGCCTGCTGTCTCCAACGGGCCAATGATACATGGTAGTTTCCCGCCTCCACAGTTCGCTCAAGAATATAAGCGCAGCACTAGCATGAGTGTCACTGTTGTTGAACCGCGTCGCAGTGGTGACGTTTGGCTCAGCAAAGGCGACGCTGTCGATGGCAAAAGCAAAATCGGTCGAGCAGTTGGTATGCTTCAAGCGCGTCCAAAGCTTTCTGTCTTGCCACCAGAAGACAGCGAAGAAGTCCTGGAAGAACCTCCTGTTCCATTTGGACTTGATTCGACAGGAGAATTCCATGTTAACGGCACACCGAGATCTGAGGTTAGCGCCCAATTCGGCAGGCTTGGAAAAGACTCCAGGATGGGATCGAACCGAACTGGAGTCACTGACATTACGCCATTCTCCAGCGAGATCATGGTTGCACAACGGCACTACTCAGCCATGGCACAAACGGTTGTAGTACCCGGTCCTAATAGCCCATTAAGTTCAAATAATCGTGACTCGGCTGGAGCCGCTACTCTTGTCGGCGCTACTACCGGTGTCATGAGCAAACGGAATAGCCAAGTCTCACACTTACGTTCGCGTTCTACTTCGTCAGTTGTGCCCTCTCCAACATTTGCTGCTCAGCAACGCGCCAGTCCGACTCCTCCTCCAAGAGATCCTCTTCCGCCCACTCCTCCTAGCGTGCGCAGTGCCCGTCTTGCAAAGCTAGCTCATAAGAAGTCGTTCTCCTCTGGTCTTTATCTTGGCAAAGATTTTGATGACGAGATGAACGAGATTGATGCGTTGACAGCCGGTGTTCTTCCCCTTCTTGTTCCGGGTCTCAAGGTTGGCGAGGACATGCGCATCAAGAAAGGCGGTTACACAGCTCCAGGGACATCCGGCCGAGAAAAAGGCAGAAAGGCACCGAAGAAGCTTGCTGAATTCGGTGAGGATCAGTCGACACGGCAGGCACACACGACTGCCGCAGCTAGGCGCCAGCCACGAAGTAGGAAGGAATCTGGGCACAAGAAGAAGAACTTCAGTTTACCAAGGTGAGTCTTATCATTTGTAGGCTATAGCTTGTTCTCATTTGATATAGCTTGGGAGTTGGACGAGCTAGCATGAACGCTTTTTCTACTTGGGACAATCAAGCTGTCGACAATGCTGGGGGGCAGTACGCGTGCCTACCGACCGAAGCTGAAGGACATGAAAGGCGGAATGATGTTGACGATATCGCGCCTGTACAGAGGGAAGTTGCTCACCTTAGACCTGTTCAAGAAGAAAGCTTTGCCGCCAAATCTATTCGTCCCTTGGGTCGTACACCTTCGACGCGTTCTATGGGTCTTCGTGCCGACGTTCCTCATGACGTAGACACCGCTCGCTCGTCCATGGTATCACTTGCGAACATGCCCCCGTCGGCCGCCTCCACGGTCACTTTATTCGAAGAGATGGAGGGCAACTTGTTGGACAAGCCGCTAGCTGAAAGCACTCCTCATTCGTCTTCCCATAGAATGCCACCTCGACGCCCAGCCCCGCCCATGCCCATGCCCAACGGCCGCCGCACAAGTGGAATCTATTACAAAAAATCGATCGAATCGGAACAGCCTGTCACACCGCCAATGAATGTCGATGAGGAGGAGAATGAAGTTGAGGTCTCGCCACTGGCAAGCATTGCGAACTTCTCATCGCGCGCACTCCGTCTCATTCCGAAAGCAAGCAAGTTGCACCGCGGGTCAGCGGAAGTCAACTCCCCCAAGGAAGGCCTGCGCACCTTGACATTGCTACAGGACCGCGGTAACAACATGAACAACAGCCCGCCGGAAACTTCGGAAATAAGGCCACTAGCCATCGGTCGCGCGCAGAAGGTACGCCGCATTCGGCAAGACGAGAATGCTTCAATAGTGCGCGTGCCGTCGCGGAACAAGAACCTCAAGTCGCTTACCCTTGTACGGTCCGAGACTAGCAAGATGCGCGGCATTCTGCGCCAAAATGAAGTACTACCCGACGTGGTAGTCCGTCCACCATCAACGACGGAGCACAACATTTATGCCTACAACTTCCGTGATTGATTCACAAACAACCATATACCACCTCGCTTGCTTTGAAATTTGTTGCTCTTTATCATTTTGATCAGTTGTTTATTCACTTTGTTCTCCCTCTCTAGAAGAGCTTTGAACTCTTTTGCACCTGTTCTTTTCTTGCTTTCTATGTTGCTAATTCGCTACCCGCTTTCCTATTGCATGTTTTTAGCTATCGTTCTGTTGCTCTGCTCTGCTCTCACATCTGTCTTGCTTTCTATAATATGCTGTCCCATACCTAGCTATCATGATCAGTAACCGGTTGCTGCCTCTAAAAAGCTTTCTACGTACTACGTCTATGCCCCCCTATGCTGTCTCTTTATACACACACATCTTTACCACAAATTTCTGATAGTTCTTATAAGCGCTGTACGTAACTACAATGTCCAAATTAAAGTCCGATCACTGTATCAATAGAAAGATACACTCCATCCTCAACTGTTTGAATATGTGGAATGTGGAAGCAAAATTAAAACATACAATACATGCAAAGTCTCAAACTAATCCAGTAAACCAAACATGCTAACAAGAGATATAGGAGCTGGCCCCCCTTCCCTGGCCTTTGTTTGCCCACAATATGCAATAACATATTTTGACGGGTGCCATGAGACTGTAGGCGACGGAGCAAGAGACGGAACGCGATGAAGGGGAATCCCTGTTTCCGTAGAACACTGCGGGAAAAGCGTCAATCACAAGTCATAACCACAAATAAAAATAAAAATAGGCATACGATGTCGATATACGTTCCTGCACTGGCAATTGCCAGATATTCTCCGTCGAAGGAGAAGCTTAATCCATTTACCGCATTCCTAGTAACCCGTGTAAGTTCTTAATGACTCCGGAACACATATGTGGGAACTCACTCGCAGATAGTTATGGTCCGCGCACATATCCAATCGGTCAAATCGAACATGTTAATGATTGAGTCGAGGCCTCCAGAAGCCAAGTACCTGCCACGCGGGTCGAGGGCTAGCGCGACGCAGCCGCCTACATGGGCGGCGGGGCTCTCGCGTACTGCTAGGGATGGATAGTCTATGACTCGTAGAGTGTGCTCAGTGTGATGACTTATTACAATGCCATCCCCGACGTGGTTGAACAACGCGGTTGACCCTACTATCTGGGGGATGTGAATATTTGTGTCGTCGAAACAATGCTGAAGAGGCACTTACAGGTTCGCGATCAGACAATTGCCATTCGTCTTTTGTATCCTCGCGTGACCGACCCAGCGTCAAGAAGGAAAGTTGGTGGCCCGCTGTGATGTAAAGCAGGGACCGGCCGTCGGGCGAGTAGGCCGTCTGTACTGGCGTTACCGACGACTTCAAGCTGACTTGTTGAATGCATCGACTTTCTGAATAGAATAGTTAGAAGGAGAGAAGCAATTGCAAAAATGCTTGTCATACGTCGTGCGTCCCAGAAAACAATCTTACGATCCTTCTGACTTGATGTACAAAACAGCTCGGGATGGGTTGGGTTCCATGAGATATAGTCAACGTCCTCCGAGTGTCCGCCGCTATACGTAGTCGCACTTCGGGAGTCCAACTGTGGTGCAAGTCAGAAGAGGTATAATGCAGAAAAAGACAAGCCGACGCACAGCTTTGTCTGGATTCCATACGCGGGCCAGCTTGTCGATGCCTACGGCCGCGAGTTTCTTCCCGTCGCAGTTCCACGCGACGTGGTTGATGGCCTGGGTACTGGGCATGCGAAAATCGCGCGGTTTGAATGCAGAGAACGTCGGAGGCTACATGAGCCACCAGAGCGAATGAGTTAAAAGCCATGGCGCGCGGTGAAACGGGTCTTCATACATGGATGCTTCTGACAGCGAAGGTTGTGTGAAGGGGCGGGGACGGTGGGCGCTCCGGGATGGGAATTTCGTCCTCATCCTTTGTGTCCTTTGCAGGTGTCGGTGGTACAGACATAGTGACAAGAAAAGAAATACGGCGGCAGTGAACAATCAAACGGAACGGATACCAAGTTGATACATAGAGACAAATACCGGCAAAGGGGACAGTAGTAGATCCCACACTGTCCCACATAACGAAGCTCTGTTATCCGTCACTTTTCAGGGCACAGACAGGCACAGACGGAACAGCTCGTCGATTGAAAGTTTAAATACCAATTGACGCCACGTTCACGTTTTAAAAACGTACTTTTTTATGTACTTTTGTCTACACATAAAGCGGGATTATACTAATATGTAATGCAGAGGAATTCTATGAATTAGAAAAATATGTCGACACATGAACAAGATGAAGCGTTGATGGATCACAAGAAGGGCAAAGTCAGTACGTGGTGTGCGCAATAGAAAAGATGGAAGACAACGAAACAATACTTAAACACTAGGGTACAGAGAGTTACAGAGACGTAGTTAACACAGCCAAACAAAAATTCAGAGGCGAAGCAGAAATATTAGTTGGTGAAGAGAGTGCGGTATAGTCGAATGTGGAAAGGTGCCGCCCTGCGGTTGATGCGATACTACGAAGAGGCGGTCTTTAACACTTGACAATTAACTCGGAAGGAATAAACACGCACTTCTCGCATTTCTTCCACTGTAAGCCAGCTCTTCCGCCCGGTATCTAGATCAATTTTATGGGCACGGTGGGGTAATTGCCGCTTCCAAGCAAATCCGATGATATAGAATAAAATCATAACGGGGAATGCGAGATAGATGGCTATTTACGAACTCGTTAGAACGCTCTTCAAAGGGTAGTATAGGGGAAACTCACAAAAGAAATCTTGAGCAACAATGCCAGGGTCCGCATCCATGCCTCCAATTGGCCAAAGGGCAATCCAGAATTGTGCAATGAGGACGAGGATTATCAATATAACTCCACACCATGAACCATACACCCCCCCGAAAGCCTGGAAAGGCAGCTCTTCAACAGAGTGGCCTTGGACAGCCCATGCTCGTCGGAAACGAATATGGCACAAGCAAATTGACATCCATGTGAACAGCGTCGATAGTCCCGATAATGCAGAGAGCCATTTGACTGTTACAAGACCGTTAATTATGGAAACAAGACATATTGCAGAGACTCACAAACGACGTCGCCCGCCGCACCAACATTACTATATGCTATAGGTCCAAGCATAAGTATAAAAATGACTCCCCAAAGAGGTCTGCTGGATTTATCAATGTAGGTGAAAAATCTTGGCGCATATCCAGTCTCTGCAAGAGCTGCCAGCGTTCGCGAACCGGCATAAACAGCTGAGAGCCCTATGGACAAGACGGAAACGCAAATAGTCGCGTTGACGACATCTGAACAGATACTCATGAATAACTTATGTAGTCGTTACTAAAATGATATGACGTACGATTAAACCCTTTGATATTAGCACGCTCGACGGCGATGACGAAAGGAGAGGCGTCAGCTCCCGAACCGCCGAACAAACGAGGGTTGTCCCATGGGATGAGGAGGCCAATGATTGTAAGAGAAGATATGTAGATAATAGTCTTTATAAAGCCGTGTTATAAACCTTGCAAAGAAGAGAAAAGATAGTAAGACTTACAACTCTCCAGAAAGTACCCTTAACTGCTGCAGGCATGGTTTTTCTCGGATTTGGTGTTTCACTGGCCGCTAAACCAACCAGTTCTGTACCAGCTAATAGGTGATGAGAATGTAGTGCGAGATAATCGCGCCAGGAAACGTACAAAATGAGAATGCCGCCATGACAAAGACGGTGCAGACACCTTTGAATCCATTTGCGAAAGCTCCTGGATTGTGCCAGTATCTCCCTCCTATATATTCGCTGTATAGGCCACTAGATGGTCCACCACCACATACACAAACACTAGGGGCTAATAAGACACAAAATAAATTGTTTATAAGACTTTCACTCACATCCCAATGAAAAGAAACACAGTAACCACAACCAGCTTGAGCAACGACCCCCAAAATTCTTCCTCAGCAAACCCGAGAGTCCCAAAGACAGATGCAATGACTAAATGACGTTGTGAGCACTTAACCAAAATTATTACTTGTGCGGCAAACTTACTGATGGCCAGCCAAAATATCGTAATCCAAGCAGCCACGGGTAAGATATCTCCACCCCAATACTGTACTGTTGACGCTGCAACGGTTATCTCTAATGGAAGCACAACACCCCATTGAAAAACATAATTCCAGCCCATAGCAAACGCGAACGATGGATCCAAGAAGCGAACAGCCAATGTGTAAAATCCGCCAGAGACGGGATATAGAATGGACAATTCGCCAATGGCCTAAGCAGTCCCAATGAATAAGAAAAATCTGGCGGTGAAGGGTATACGAACCTGAGTGACGTTGATCATCATAAGCCCGATGATAATCCACGCTATGAGGACACCAGCCGGTCCACCTTCTCGGAGGGCATTTCCTGAGCCTACGAAAAGCCCCGTACCGATACTGCCACCTTGAAGAAAATGTCAGTCTCCAAAATATATGACGTACAGAGGTCAGACTCATGATTACCTATAGCGATCATCTGAAGATGCCGAGGCTTCATCTTCTGCTGTAGCATAGGCCCTTCATCTAACCTGGACTCTAGATCCCGAACATGTTTGCCCTCGATAGCCTGCCCACTGAGGACGCATATACACATTAATATATGTGCATCGCTGAAGATGCAAGACTTACCGAGTAACTCCGGGAGCCCGTTTAAAGCTCTCGAAGGACAATCCAAGGCGTGTCCATATGCTTTCTTTCGAAGGGTCGTAAAATTCAGGTTTCCGGAGAGGATTTGAATCGAGACTGGTCGTGCTGATATCTTTTTCTGGCTTCTCAGCCATGGTTGGGGGCGCAAAGAAGAGAAAAAAGAGTCGCTAACTGGCAACACGGCAAAGAGATAAAGGAGAATGTTTGACCCCGCCGCAAAATCTTTGTGCATCGTCCCAACCCGCAGACTAAAGTGATCGGCCTAAGGTAGGCTCGGAGATGCTGTCCTGAACAACTGGGCATGTGTATGTTGTGTTCCCGCCACAATAATCCTTGGAGCGTATATAAAAGCCATTATAGCATAAGTCCATTCTTACGTCGACCGCAAGTAATGCAGTTAGTACTGGTCGAAAGGTCGGGTTTGCGCGCCAGCCCAGAATGTTTCGTCTTGGTTGCAATTAGACCGCGCTCGGCAGATCGGCGCTAATCGGTCTGGGGGATACACAACGGCACACAACTCCACATTGATGACCCCACTCATATCGACGGAACTTGACTGAGTAATTTGTAGGCAACACCTGACAACACATGCTACAGGGTGATTTTCCGTCCCTCGGAGGCAGATTCCCCTCAATAAGACTGTCAACCAAAGTGAACGGTGAATCTGGGCACTCTTGCGGAACTGCAGAATCGTCATGCATTGACTGGTTGACCGTTGATATGTGCAATTAGCATAGATTCTTCCAGTAATTGGCATTTGCGGAAGCGCGGCGTTATCAGGAACAATAATTAATAAGGATCCACCTCCCAACAGCTCGCAACTGCCTCCAGTCAACCTCCAGTGCTTGTTCACTACTCTATCTGGCAACGGCATCGGTAGGACGAAGTAGGATGTCTATGGACATAAGCAGGTCTCATAAACTTGGTCTGAACTTCAGGTGGCAGGAGAGCCTCACTCAGCCTGGCGCACATTTTACCAATGACATGAGGAATCGGATGTGCGAGGATATGCGGCGCAGTGACGTTGACTGGCAATAGTTGACGATACGTTGATGCTGATGCAAACACCGGCACGAAGGAATCCGCAAGTCCCAACTCGAAGCAAGAGTCCGTGATTTTGTCCTCTTACATGGGTTGGTGAAGCCACACTATGACGAACCGTCCTTCCTTGTAAGTACACTATGTCGTCGAAGTCGCCATATTCACATATCGTTAATAGTTCATGGGAACCCTGCGTTCCAGCTATCAGGTTTGATAGATAGGCAGGTTTACCCAATATCTCGACAGCACGTAGCTACACGCCTCAGATCCCTCTAACAACCGTTTGACCATGATCAAAGAATCGGAGCACTGGGTACAAGCCTCTTAGCTGGGGGATGCCTCTTCCTATCACGATTGCGATTACACTCTAGATTGCGCGAGTTGAGTGCACTTTCGTATGGTGTACTTCTCTGCGATACTATAGAGAGGTCTCTAATTAGAATTCCTGGATCAACCGATTGGATGACTCTTATAGAACCCGGTCGCGGCAGGCTATCCATTTCTTTTTATAGACCTTATTTTTATACACGGCGCCCATATAGCAGCTGGCTTCCGGGTATATTTCCACCCAAAATAACTTCGTGGGACCGCGCACAACATACACCATACCGAAGCCAACTGTTACACATGGTTTCTTAGCTGGACCATGAGAAAGGTTTATCGCGACGCATATAAGAATCATTCTTTAACACGTTGGTGTTGCCAGCCGTCTTAATCTGTGGAGGCTCTAGGCATTATGCATTCGCTCTCCATCGCTGTATTACTTACTTTGCTAGTGGGGGTCGCCTCAGTAGGATCTATCCCAACAGGAGACTATACGCCCAAAGTCAAGGAAATTATCGATATACCAAGAGACTGGATTAAGCACAGCGAACCATCGGCTCGTCAAAGAATTGTTTTGAAACTCGCCCTGCCCCAGCCAAGGTTTTCCGAATTAGAGAAACATTTATACGAAGTCAGCGATCCAGAACACCAGCGTTACGGCCAACACCTTAGCAAGGAAGAAGTCGAAGAGCTCGTTGCCCCTCATCCTGACAGCCTTGACGCCGTGAACAACTGGCTTGTGTCCCTTGGACTAGGCGAGGATGAATTAGTCCGGTCTCCGGCAAAAGATTGGGTCACTATCACAGTACCTATTTCCAAGGCGGAGCAGATGCTCGACACCGTAAGCAAGAATTAATCGACTTTTAGGATGCTCCCTAACTTACTTGATTTTAGAAATATTATATTTGGGAGCATGTTGCAAATGGTGACCGCCTTATTCGAACCACCAGTTACTCCCTTCCTAGCAGTCTGCATGGACACATTGAGCTCGTTCAACCTACGACTATGTTCGGGCGATTCAAGCCCCAGAAATCGAACATTTTTAAGGCTTCACCGTTCACGGAGTCCATGCAGATGAAAACAAAGGTTGTACATGCGGCCAATGGCGTATCCGTTGACGCCAGCTGCAACCAAGTTATTACCATCACCTGCCTACAACAGCTTTACAACGCCGTTGGGTTTACACCATCCGCTAAAGATAATTCAATTGGAATTACTGGCTACCTTGTATGCTCTTCCTGTCCTCCGTTTCTTCACCATGTTTAACCTTGATTTACTCGATATAGGAACAATTTGCCAACATGCAAGATCTCCAATCATTTTTCGCCGATCAACGTCCTGATGCTCTGAATTCTTCTTTCAAGGTTGTTTCAGTTGCTGGTATACAACATACCTCTAGCGTGATATATGCACCCACTTAAAACTTATTCCCTAAGGTGGCCTGAATAACCAAAGTCTGGCAGACGCGGGAGATGAAGCTGACTTGGACGTACAATTTGCCTTTGGAATTTCCCACCCTATTTCAGTCAGTGCTTTTCTATTTCTATTTCTTATCTTTACTGTTTTCATTACTAAAAATACCATACATAGCCAACCTTCTTTACAACAGCCGGAAGGGCTCCTTTCATACCTGACCTTGGTGAACCTGCAGGTGACGATGAAAATGAGTAAGTGCTAAAATTGCTTCAAGTTCAAGTTATCTTTGACGCGATGAAACAACAAAGGCCCTATACTACTTGGCTCGATTTCATTCTAGGGATGCCTAACCCTCCATTAGCTATTTCAACTAGCTATGGCGATGACGAACAGACTGGTTTGTTTCTATCACAATTTATATCTTATGCAATATTAAACTAATCTGTACTATAGTGCCGTTCAGTTTCGCCCAGCGTGCATGCAATCAGTTTGCTCAGCTTGGTATCTCTATTTAGATCAAGTTTCCTCATACATATGCCCATATTATCTGCAGGTGCTCGAGGCGTATCCCTTATGTTTTCTTCTGGTGACGGGGGCGTTGGAGACGGCGACGAAGATCCCGCAACACAAACCTGCATAACGAATGACGGACGGAATCAGACAAAGTTCATTCCCGGTTTTCCTGCATCGTGAGTAGCATAAAGGTACTTTATCTCCCACGAATTAACTGGTTTGTTATTTCTAGGTGTCCCTTGTAAGTCGAAACCACCGGTAGACTGAGCTTAAACCTACTTATAACGTCTTCTTCAGTGTTACGGCTGTTGGCGGGACATCACATGTTCCTGAAGTCGCTGTTTCTACCTTTTTCTCTGGAGGAGGCTTCAGTAACTTTGTAAGTCAAAGTCCAACTCCCTGCTTACTCAATTGTGCGAGAGGATACTCATCATCCCTTTTTAGTTCTCCAGGCCTTCATATCAAGACAAAGACGTTGTCCCTTACTTGGACAGTTTGCCAAAAGGAACGTACGCTGGGCTCTTCAACCCCAATGGTCGAGTAAGACGACTTGTGAAGTTCATTTGTTCGATTTCATAACCTGCGGTCTTGATAGGGGATCCCGGATGTTTCTGCCCAGTCTGACAATTTCAGGGTCTTCATTGGCGGTCAGGCATTTTTAATCGGAGGGACCTCAGCCTCTTCTCCTACATTCACAGGTTTCGTGGCCCTGGTAAACGATGTTAGGTTGAAGGCCGGCCTTTCCCCGCTCGGATTCCTCAATCCATTCCTTTACAAGCAAGGATTTGCCGGGCTCAACGACATTACGGTAGGAAATAATGGGGGATGCGGAACACCAGGTTTTAATGTAAGATTTCTACGGCACTTTAATAGAATGAGTAACCTATATTGACTCTTGATTTACTCAGGCATCCAAAGGCTGGGATCCTGGTAAGTAAAGCAATGGGCAATGCGTTTTACGTTGTGCTAACCCCTTGTTTAAAGTTACTGGCCTCGGCACCCCAAACTTTGGAAAACTCAGGGAAATCGTCATAAACATGTAGCCTGACCTGAGGATGCTCTACTATGTATCTTCAATTTACACCTATAAACGCTCAATATAGCCAAAAGTTGGTCAGAAGATTACATGTATGATGTATGCGAATCAAGAACTTACCTGAGCATAGCAAGTGTTGTATAATAAGCCCTCATTTATAATGCATCACTTTCATCGGCTTAGTAGTAGGCATTTATTCATTTATCTCTAAGAAGTCCATCGTGAGATACACTCATGCGGTTTGAAAGCTTTCGACCATGTTTCAAACGTCCACTATCCAAATCCTTAATATTTCGCTGGCACGCCATCGGAAGCAAGGGGGAGGAAGGTATCAGTATAAATCAGTCTCGCTGTAGAAACCATCCCACTCCCAAACATCTAACATCCTAGGTGTCACTATGCAAACCCCCTCATTTCTCGGCTTGCTGGCAGTGCAACTGCTACTAGTACTCGCCACAGGCAGAGTATTGTCAACGCAGAAACCACAGTGACACCATGAAGGAATTGC
Organism: Stropharia rugosoannulata; assembly: GCA_028532985.1. NCBI lineage: Eukaryota > Fungi > Basidiomycota > Agaricomycetes > Agaricales > Strophariaceae > Stropharia > Stropharia rugosoannulata. The sequence continues at coordinate 3,251,705 of JANCIK010000002.1, read as the reverse complement.
AGCTGTGCCTCCCGGTTGGATACATTAAAGTCAACCGTCTCCGGCATTAGGGCTCCTGTGAGCAAGGCAGAGGATATTGTGGCATCGTTTCATCAACCTTTCATGCGAAGTCAATACTTTACTTTTACTTGGAGTTTGCCTGGAGCCTTTGGTCTGGACTCGATTTCTAAAATTATAGGAAATAATCACCACGTGTGGCACAAGCATGGGAACATATTTACAGTGGCGATTGAGTGGCGAGTCCGACTATCTTGTTCGGACAACGAGTTACAGCCTGCCTAAAGAGCTTCTTGAACATATGAAGTTAATTCAGCCAACGACAATGTTTGGACGGTTCAAGCGCGGAAAGTTCAATATTTTCCCCCGCCCAGCTTTGTGCCCTTCAAGATAATATAGGCAGCACCAAGGCAGCACAATCAAAAACAGGATCTGGAATATGTGTAGACGCCGCTTGTAACAGTACTATCGCTATCACTTGATTACAGCAGCTTTATAATGCTGTTGGATTCACTCCGACTGCCAAAAGAGGCCAAAGGTAAATAAATAAGTATAACGTGATATCTGGTGAGTGACAGTGCCTATTGCAGAGATTAATGCAAGATTGATGCTGTATTACGGAGCTTGATATAGGGGGGGATGTAAACATTCAATACTTACAAAATCCTTCGCCTCCGAAAGACCTGATGCTGTTAATTCCACCTTTAAAATCATCTCAGTGACCGGTGTGTTTAGATTCTGCACAATTTTTTACGGACTGGGTTTCTGGCAGGTGGTCAAAACAACCAGAGCCTGGCAGCCGCTGGTGGCGAAGCCAACCTTGACACGCAGTTTACTTTCGGTCTTTCTCACTCTATCCTGGTTAGTTCCTCTAGAAGTTTCTAAGATTGACAATATTGTGTTTTGGATATTCTGATGTTGCGGCCCAAGCGGATCTATTCCAAGTATTTTATGGGCGGTCAAGCTTCAGGCCTTCAGGCCTTCAAGCCTCAGACTTTAATTGTAGGTACCTCTGCTTCGTCACTCTGCTTCGTCACCTGCCTTTACTGGTTTCGTCGCACTCCTAAATGACGTGGGTCTACAAGCCGGGCACTCCCTTTAGGATTCTTGAATCCTTTTTAGTGCTATTAAGAGACTCAATGGTCTGAATGACATCACCATTGGGCACAACTCGGGATATGGCACGCCCGGATTTAAGTAAATGTAGCGTTGTGCTTTCTCCTTAGCCATGTTTTCCCTAACTGGTCATTCATTTTCCTTAAAAGGCATCAACAGGCTGGGACACAGGTATGTTGTTCACGGAATACTTTGAGTTTACTCTGACGCATTTTTGCCTACAGTTACCGGTCTTGGGACTCCAGACTTGTCCAAATTGAGAGATCTGTCTCTGTAGTCAATCAGCTACCTGATCGCGAAATGATTTTGATAAGTATAATCAAAGTGTTGTAGAGATGTGGTTCTATTTTTAGGACCGTTGTGCCAAAGTAGGAATAGTTTTACAGAGATGCTTCTACTCCGCGTATTGACAGCTACTTCAAGCGCGCAATGGACCAATAAAGAGAACTACACTGCTTAGTGATTAAGTCAATCGAGGCTAGTTTTGAATGGCGTTCCGAACCACTCCGTGTCTTCTTTAAGTGACTCTAGCAATGCACGATCGTGGACCTCCCATAAACTTCCATTACCTCCAGCCACGCGACAACAGGGCATTCAAGAAAATGCCTCTCCTTTTCGTGTGGATAATTCTTTTTGTAGCCTCCTGCCTTCCCATCAGGACAGCAGTAGCCTCAGAAACTTACTATGCTGTGAAGGAGGATATTATATCCCCCCAAGGATGGATTCGACATAGCCGTGCGCCTCCAGATCATATGCTCGCGCTGAGGATTGCTCTTACCCAATCGAACTTTGGCGAGCTCGAGAGACACCTTTACGAAGTCAGCGATCCCGACCATGAGCGATATGGGCAACACTTATCCAAGGAAGAGGTAGAGACGCTTGTTGCGCCTTGTTCGGAAACTCTCGATGCAGTCAATAGCTGGCTTCTATCACTCAACATTACTGAAGACTCAGTATCTCGCTCTCCAGCTAGGGATTGGATAAGAATCAGGGTTCCGGTCAAGATGGCAGAGGCTATGCTCGATACAGTAAGATGCCCGTGAATGTATGAACCAGGTCATGATGACTGATCGTTGAGCAGAATTACTACATTTGGGAGCATATAGCCAGTGGTGAATACCTCGTGCGAACCACTGCATATAGTCTACCATTGGCGCTGCATAATCATATCGATCTTGTCCAACCAACAACAGTATTCAGTAGGTTCAAACAACACAGATCAAGCATCTTCAAGGCCGTACCGATGGGACCTCTTCCAGACACAATTGACGCATCTGAAAAAGTCGATGGAGATTCAAACCTCCCAGAGGAACTCCGACTTACTGATGCTAGTTGCAACCATGCTATCACTATAAAATGCTTACAACAGTTATACAACGTCGGCAATTTCAAGCCTTCTGGGAAAGGGAACTCTAGTATAGCTGTAACTGGCTACTTGGTACGGACTTTCAAGCAAATATGCCTTGTAAGAGCAGTCAATCTTAACCACCGTAACCGCAGGAGCAATATGCAAACAAAAAAGATCTTCAACAATTTTATGCCGACCAAAGATCGGATGCCGTGAACAGCTCGTTCAGTTTTGTGTCCGTAAACGGTATTATCAAGTATTTCCATTATACAGCTTGCTCTCTAATGATTATTCCAGGAGGAAAAAATGATCAGTTGCGCTCCCAAGCTGGTGATGAAGCAAACCTTGACGTCCAATTCGCTTTTGGACTCTCGCACCCTATTCCAGTAAGCATATGTTCGAGCGGCGGTGAGTACTCCGTCTAAGAATTTGCAGGCGACATTTTACTCGACTGCGGGAAGATCCCCGTTCCACCCGGATGAAGACACTATGTCGGATACTAATGAGTGAGCGAGAATAAGAAATACTTGAGCTGAAAATAAATGACCTGCTTAGACCATATTCTGAATGGCTCGACTTCATGCTCACACAGTCAAATCCTCCGCTAACGATTTCTACAAGCTATGGAGACGATGAACAGACAGGTAATCCGGATCAACTCAAATATAATCTAAGCGCTAACTGGGCGCTTAACTAACATCACCGGTTAATAGTGCCGAAAAGCCTGGCTCTACGAGTGTGCAAGGGCTTCGCGCAATTGGGTTAATTATCCCTAACCTCTAGAGAGTCCAGTCAAGTTAATGAGGAGTTTTAGGTGCCCGTGGTGTAACCTTGACATTTTCTTCTGGAGACTTCGGAGTTGGAGACGGAAACATGGATCCGGATAGCCAAACGTGCATCAGCAATGACGGTAGAAATAAAACCATGTTCTTGCCACAATTCCCAGCATCGTGCGTCCTACCAATACTATCTTGTATAAGTCTGACAAGCAATTACTCCATCGCATAGGTGCCCATTGTAAGTCACCATATCTGAATATGACTTACCTTGACATTTCATGATAAATTCCATGTCAGCGTTACATCCGTGGGCGGAACAACACATATACCAGAAGTAGCTGTGTACACGTATTTTTCTGGAGGAGGTTTCAGTAATTACGTGAGCCCGATTTGCACATACGAATAATCCTGAAAAATAACTCTTGCGATCGTCAGTTCTCTCGTCCTTCCTACCAGAATCAAACAGTCCAATCGTTTTTGAGTACTCTTCCAAATGGTACATATAAAGGTCTTTTTCACCGGTATGTGTTGGCAGGTGCATAAGCTTCTCGGTTCTGACATTTACTTCAGCCAGGGACGAGTTAGTCACATCATTGTTTAAACCATGCAATGCCTTATTAACAAGCCGCACAGGGTATACCAGATGTTTCAGCGCAAGCAGACCTATTCAAGGTTTACCGAGACGGAAGGGCGTGGCTGATTGGAGGAACATCGGCAGCATCTCCCACGTTCGCGGGGTTTGTAGCAATGCTGAACGACATCAGATTGGGAGCAGGTAAACCGCCGCTGGGATTTTTGAACCCATTTTTGTATTCCAGAGGTTTCCAGGGCTTGAATGATATAACAATCGGACATAATGGAGGATGTGGTACTTGGGGATTCAATGCACGTATATTCACATTTTATCAAACTTACCAATGACTGACAGACTGCAACTATAGGCGTCAAGAGGTTGGGATCCAGGTACGTGATAACCAAATAACCTGTCACTCAAGGAATAAACGTATTGTTTTTGCAAGTCACTGGCCTAGGAACTCCGAACTTCGGCAGGCTCAAGCGACTCGTCCTCGAATATAGTGCTGAAAGTGTTCCAACCTAAGAATTCAAATCAACGGACATAATACAGATACATATATACTGCCCTGGGGCCACACGTTGGGAAATCACTTCCGCATTCTCTTTTTGAAGCGCTCCATAACCTTATTGATTTTGTAAATATTGGCGTATTAAATTCAAAACCGTATAGGCACGCACTATTTCGTCGGTAGCCATTTGTATCCGGTCATGATTTGACCTTCGGGGTGAATCATCCTGAGGGGGCATGCCCATTGCTTCTAATTTGGCATCTCTGAGGACATCGGCGTCGGACTTTGCTCTTGTATTTGGCCTATAGACTGCAGATGTTGTTAGTGGATGTCCAAGGATGAAAAATGGATGACCTCGCTTACAACGTGAAGCAACCAGATGTTCTTCATCGTTCTTGACCCTCTTCCGCTCCTGGCGTTCTTCAGCGACCACCCTCTTTGCCTTTTCCGTATCTTCTATATTCTTCAGTCGGGTACTTATGGGGGAAACAGTCAACAAATACACAGCCGGACAAAGAAAACCAATGAGACGCACTCCATGCCTAAATCGACCTCGGGGATAGCGGTGAGCATAGTCAGACTATTCGTGACGCTACCAACGTCCGTAGTTGGCTTCTGTTTCTCAACTTTCCATCTGTCCTCAATGTTGTACAGCGCCTCTTGTGGGTCTATACATCCTGCATCCTCGTCGTCAGATTCCTCCTTTGGTTTGCTCCGCACTTTGAGATTCTCCTCAATGTAAGCCATCCTGCGCGAATAAGAATTTCAGGGCGTAATATGATGCATAGAGTTTACGTACATGTGTTTGTCGACGTCGAGTGTGTTCGTCTGCTGCGTGAAGTTGTTCGATCGTATAACCCTACGTGTGCGCGCCTCTTTCCCTTCTTCGTCGCTGAACAAGAACCCATGTCAGCAGACAGGCGCTTAGAGATAAATGATATAACTCACTCTTCGTCCTCGTCGTGGACACCTCTCTTCAGTCCTCCTTTCTCCTCGTGCACTCGCTTCTTCTTCTTCCGTGCGTCGCCCCTGTTAAGCTTGGCAACGTCGATGCCCTCCCGAGCCTTGCGCAATTTGCGCAATTCCAACAGATCGTTTAACCTTTGTTGTAAAGGAAGGTAAGCAAGAATATCAGGGTTCTAGAGGGAATTCTGCACGAACGCAATAGCTTCCTCTTGTTCCTCTGTTTGTTGTGGGGTCTCCTCCTCTCGCTCTATTGATATTTCGCGCACTCGTATTTGAGGGCGCGTACGTTTCTTAATCATCGGAACAGTCGCCATAGATGCGCTAATCTCGAACGAGAGATTTTACTTTAAAAAAGAGAATGCGTAACAGTGAGTAGATTGGAATAGAGTGTTGAAGTCAACAGAAGTCAATTGGAAGTCAAGGGGCGGTTTGAGTTAACACACATGTGGCTGTGCTATAAAGCACTGCATACAGCTCTAGATATTGCCTCTAACTAGAGTACAAGCTAATACAAGTCTTCTCGTCATACGATGTGTGATTTATACATACTGGGTAAGACATATAAACGAGAACAAGGGAGAAACAAACAAAAAAGTACAAAAGATCTTAAATACTTTGGTATAGCATTTTTGGTGATTATACAAGAGTCCTCAGGCAGGAAAACAACCAAGAAAATTATAGTGCCAGGCTTCAAGGGCAGCACAATGGCATATGAAGAAATGTAAGTCTACGCGGTGTTCTCGTTTTCCGTCGATCCGGGAGTAGGATATGCCACTGGCTCATCCGTGGTAAGGGCCGTTGTTCCCTCTGGCCTGGGTGAAGAGGTAGATGTATCCTCAGTGTTCGTGTTCTCAGGGCCTTGTGGAGCAGCATCCTCAGCCACAGGACCTTCCGCATAGTAAGAACGCGAGAAGCCAGGAATTTCATCTTCTGAAGATGCCTGCGTTGCAACAAGTTGTTCTGGAGTAGTGCGCAGGCGCAATCGTGGTGCTCTCAGCAGGAACTCAGTCTCTTCTTGATTTTCTGGTTCGGGAGGGGGTTGTGTTGCATCGGGTGTCGCGCCTACCCACCCGGAGTAGTATGCTGACCCGGCGTCGTCGGAGTCCGGACTAAGTGTGTCGGGACCTTCAGGCCATGTAGGATATACTGGTGCAAACCGACGTGCCCTGGAAAGAGGGAAAAAGCGGCGTACAATCCCAGTCGAAAGGCCCTCTCGAGGCTCCGTCACTGACTCCGGCGCATCTGATCGCGAGCTTGTTAATGAGTCACGCACGTTTGAGCGCCGGCGATGAGCATGTTCGTGAAAGTCTATAACCCGAGAGCGAGGGCGCCGGATTGACGCTTGTCGAGTCAACCCCGTATTCATAGTTGAGAACGTCCAAGGACGAGCAGCAGCCTCTGGAGCCGCCCATTCCTCGGTGGTAGGCGGACTGGCGGTATTTCGTCGCATGGAAGGGGCTGCCCAATGGCTTGGCGCATATGCATCGTACAGGTCGCTGTTCACCCGAATACCCTCAACCGCGGACGGATTTTCCATCATCACATCATATTCCTCTTCGTCGTCGTCGAGGTCCATAGGATTTGCCGTAGCGGCGAAGTACTCAGGTCTAGCAGAACTGCGCCGAGGATGGGTGTATCCGATGCGTTGCGAGAACGTACGTGAATTGTTTGCAAGCGTGCGCAAACTTCGAATCGTGCGCTCGCCAACAAGTTTGCGATCATTGTCGTTTGTGCGGGTTCGACGATCAGCTAGTTCCTGCCGTTGGGGCTAGATTAACGTGGTATGTAACGGAGCGAAACGGTGACACACTTTGACCAGAATGTCAATAAGGGAAGCGGTGAAAGAGTCTCCGGTGTCCAAGTCGGTCACAAAATTCTCGTATGATATCGACGGCTCCTTCTCAACTGCCGCTCGCCGAATGGATCCAGACCTGGGAAAGAGGTAAGTTACCAGAGTCGTGAAACACTATGAAGGATGATGGCTTACACCAGGTTGGATATTTTTGCGTGGAGGACATCGTCTGTATAGTCTGGAGTCCTGAAAGAACAAAGAGGCTTTAACAAGCGTTTCAATGGGCGCGGATGGCCATAGAGACGCACCACTTGCCCATTCTGAGCAGAGGAAAGTGGATAAAGGAAATAAATAGGATGTAAAGATGTACGGCAGTGGTATAGGCCGTTCTGTAGAGTCGGCGAGCGTCGTTATATGCGATCCGCTCATTGTCTTTGCCCCGCAGGCACATTCCAGACAAATAAGAGTAAACAGGTCGGTGGCGCGCATACATAGCCCAGCACTGCCGCCGACGCTAATTTTATCTTCAAAGTTTGTTCAGCAGTCCATATTCAAGTTAATTATTTATGTACAGATGAAATACAGGACTTCCCTGCGAAATGTCATCCTGCAGAATTGATGGTGATGTCTATCGAAATACAGGATTGATCTCCAGGCAGGTCGACTTTAGACATTTTCTCTCACTCTCCTCCAAGTCAACTCCAAGTTAAGTAAAGAGTATCAAGCATAGATTATATGTAAGAGAAAAGAAAGTAATCCGAAAGAGCCAGTAAATGCAAGAAATATAAACTTTACGGCCGTCAACAGCATCTGCACCCCTCAATTTCCTTCTTCTACGGTCCCATTTGCATTACCATTGGCCCCGGGCTTCGCTGGGCTGCTACGTGCGGAACCAGCCGACCTGTCCTTTGTGCTTAGTAGACTTTGGAAGAAGTTATGCAGCACTTCATGTTGCGACTGGCCACCAGCGCCTCCACTGGGCGACACGCCGCCTGGTGAAGGCGACACAGGAGAGCGTGCACTAGAAATGCTAGAGGGACCAGTTGAAGACAGGGCGGAGAGACCAGCAGGTCTACTGGCGGGTGCTGGGGCCCGAGTCGGCGCCCTACCCGCCACGCTCATGTTGAGGGCCGAGGCACCACCCATCCCCGCCTCCATTTCGGACATGGCGCGTTCAACGTTTGGCAGATTGAAGCTACTGCTTCCAAGAGGGCCAACAATACCTGCTGCGGCGCCGGCAAAGTCTTGAGGGTTCCTAAATGCACCGCGCGGGTCCCTCTCCGCTTTCTTTTCGTCGTAGTTCTTTGCGAGGAAAGTTTGCTCTGGAGTGGGGTTGTTGAAAGGGGGCAAGGGAGGAAGCTTTAAAAGAGAAGTAAGATAATGTATGACGTTGCAATTCCTCAAACTCACTTTGGATCCTTGATCCGGGACGAGGTTAGCATAGGCTTTCTTCGCTCCTGCCTCCCCACTCTGTCCCTCATCTGCTTCCAGATCCCGCTCCCATGCCTCGCCCCACATTTTTGCATCAAACCCGTCTCTCAGGACACCGATCTTGCCCCAACTGTCCCATCCAGCCGGTACCACTATACGATCACGATCTAATGTATTTGGTTTATACGTAAAGGGGAATAATTTCCGAGTAGGTGCTTGAATCTCCGACCCAGATGGCTGCCCAGGAGACGGTGCGGGAGGCATGAACAGCATGTGGAGAGCGTACTGCCGTAGTACTTGAAGATTAGCCGGCTGAGGAGTTGTGTAGAATAGAGCAGCTCCATCTATTTCATATGTTAGTTCAAAATAAAAGTGGATGTTCAAGTAAACTTACACTTCAGACAGATTGTTCGTAGAACCTGCATAACTCCGTCCGTCCGCTCTTCCCATTCACCCCCTTTGCCCTTAACCATGCTGCCCATGCCCGACGTCCCGGCAGCCATGTCATTACCTTCATCAATCAGGTCGGCTTTCGTGCACGCTACGATAATGGAGACGCCGGCTGAGTTATGAGTAAATGTACCAAGTCCTAGGGGTAAAATTGTGTTTGAGAGTGTTGAGTTCGTCGTGGGCAGCTCTTCAGCCGATGGTTCGGTATAGTGTTGCAAATGGGCTTGCACTGTTGAATCACGGTGTTAGTACCGTGCTTCATGAATACGAGCCGTACAATAGCGGTACGCACGTCGTTCGCGGCATTCTTCGCGTGTAATCTCCAGCTCGCGTGAGCCATCGCCCTTAGCCCATTTCTCGACCCAACTCAGCCATGTTTCGAGCTCCTCAACAAACGTCCAGGGCCGCGTCCAGTCAAGCACAATGATTACAAGTGTCTGATGGAGTGATGTCCGAGGGGGCAGGAAGTGGGGCAGCAGCGCAGTGTAAGAATGTGCCGACGAGGGCACAGTGTAGACTGACAGTCGTGCAAGGGTATCTGTTTATCTTGCTGTAAGTCCTTGGTGACAAAAGAAAAGACGGGGGTGTGGCTCGCCTTCGTCCGCGTCGTCGCGTACATCTGCGAAGTCGTATCCAACAGCAAAGTCAATGCGCTGGTCGTCTTTTTGCTCGTCCGACGAAGGCTTATGAAGGAGGGCGGAGGCAATTGTGGATTTGCCTGAAGACGGCTGGCCGAGGATTAATATCTGTTTCGCGGGTATTGAGCGCGATGAAGAGACGGAATTGAGGATAGAAGACCATAGATCTTGCGTGGGCGCCTCTGGGGTAGACGAACGTGAAATATCCATAACTTGTTTACTCAATGGTCGCGGTCGGAGTATGAGGAAGGTGCCTGTTTGACGTTGTCGTGCTCTTGCGGAGAAGGGAGCGACGGAATCAATTGATCATGCATTGTTAAGTTTCGCGTTACGGTAGGTTACGTGCTTTATCTTCTTCCCAATAACCTTGCACGGTCTGCATACAACGTAATGGCTATCCCTCATCACAAGCTCTTTGAGTCACCAAATACGCGTTCTATAGACATCAACGGCTGGGTTATCACTGCATCGACGAAGCCTATCTCCAACGCCCCCGAGTGCGATGCGCTCAATGCTGAGCTCGGTATCCCGCTGCCTGAGATGACGTTTGGCAACAATTTCCTGACCTTGAAGCATCGTCCATCCGGGACAAAGTATGCCTTTAGCACTCTCGAGGCACTGCGCTGTGTAAAAGCAGGCGAGCTTGGCGCAGGCGACGGAGGCGTAAAAGTAGGCTACGCGGATAAATGGCTCAAGAGCAGGCAAGGTACACTATCTTATATGCATAACGCTAGAAACTCATATACAGCTTCTGCGTAATCCTCATAGAACAGACCCGAACTCGGCATTACCATTGCCTCAGACCTTGGTTGCGAAGCCGTATGACTGGACATACACCACAGCATATACAGGTCATGAAGGCTTCATCGAGCTAACCGAAGAAGATGATAACTCGTCCAGGCTCCATGTGCCTGTCTCGCCTACAATACCTTGGAGACCTGCAGATCCTGAAAATGTCGACGATGCAATTCCAATGTCTGAATTGACCAAGCCAGATCCTATCCTTTTCTATGCAGAGATCCCGTTATTCGAAGATGAACTACATGATAATGGCTCTTCTACGCTCATCGTGCGGATAGTGAGTTTATCTGTGCAACTTCTCTGAAGATCTGTGCTGAGTCAACAAAGCGAGTAATGCCGACTTGCTGGTTTATTCTGGCTCGGTTCACGCTGCGTGTAGACCAGGTACTCTTCAGGACGTACGATACCCGTATGTTCCATTCGTTCCAGACCTCACCGCCGACAATCATACGCGAAATAACTGGGTGGGAGGCACCATATGAACGCGTCCAACGAGTACGAATTCATAGTTATGTGCTTAAACATCTTTCTTACGTTTCTTCTAGTATCTTCCCAGACGCGATGATCTGACCCCATTGACTGATCCCGGTTTTATAGCGAAAATATTGTCAGAGCTACCTAACAGCGTTTCCCAAAGGGAAGGTGCGGGCACTGGGTGGCGAGGACTGGGTTTCAAGACTCAAGTAGCTGTACTCAATGCAGTCTAAATTACACGTATATTGGTACAGCACAATCGACAATATGTATTTTACAATCCTGAACTAACTGATAGATACAAGTCTCAGATAAACGACAGCAAGGAGGAGCAGCTCGAATGCTACATTAACTTCGCTTCTCGTTTAGCTTGAGAGACTTGGGCAAGGCGCTGACTCCGGAGAGTCAAATGTGGTCCTTGCGCGCCCTTTTTGCCCGCAGCAGCGTTCAGTACGGTAGCGGGGCCCGATTGCGCTAGCGATATCCGTGTTTCGTCGAAACCAGGTATACGAATATTATGATTGCGTTCTACGGTTGTACACAATCAGCTTTAACTCAAAGAATTTGAACAGCCTGGCAACCTACCCAGATGCAGCTGCAAGTCTCGAACTTCGAGTACATCTCCCCCGCGATGCTTTGCCAACCGGCATGCGAAATTCGTGACCGAGTCAATAAATTCATCTGCGATATTTAGGAGGAGCTGATATTTTCAATTAATTGTGGCCAAAAGTGAGGGTGCCGCACGTACATCTTCAACTTCAGGGTCGATCTTGACGTTGGGATCAACGCTTGCCACAAGATCCTGTATCGTCCTCCTCATACTCTGGTCACCCGGCGTACTCTTCCTCCGTTGTCTGCCATCATCGGCCGTCAGTATTGCGGGGTCATCGGGCGGTCTGGCAATCTGTGCGGGGGTGCCTAACGGAAAGCAGTAAGCATATATAAGCATATACAGTTGAACGTCTCATACCTGACATTCGTCCAGCAACTATTCCACCTGTAAGCGTTGGACGTGTTTGTGGCCACTGGACTGGCCCGGGATTGGTGGTATTAAGAGTTTGACTTATAGTGGGGTAGAAATCTGCCGAAGAAGTAGCGGCCAATGTTGGCAGGGTATCCGAGCTTCCAGGCTTTATAGCAGATTGCATCCCGAGATTTTGTGCTTGCGAAATATTGGGCACTACAGCCTAGGGTGGCGGTCCAAGATGAGAACATTAACAATGGTGTGGACATGCATATGCATACCTTTAGCGTGTTAGCCACGGCGGCAGTAGCAGCAGAAGGTGCAGGCGCAGTTCCCGGAGGCTGTCCTTTATGTGTATCTGCAAACTCTTTCAACTACATGGCACATACGCGAATAAAAGGCGCGTGAGTACAAAGCATGGTACGGGCGAAATCGAAGGGGGCGCACCTGTATAATCTGCCTTTGAGTCAGCTTCCCTTGCTGGACAAGGGTAGCCATGTTAGCCAAGAGGAGCTGCGAGATCTTCTCATTCGATATCGGTTCTCCGGTTTGAGACTTTACAATGTTACCAAGAGCCTTTATCATGTCGTTCTGAGCGACCGCAGGAGAATCTGTACTCGCCGGTGCAGTGGCCTGAAGGTTCGAGCTTGGTCCGGCGGCATTGTTCTGTTGACTCATCCTGGGAGATGTGCAGGTTGGATGCAAGCAGGTGCAAGGCGTGAAGTGCTATGTACGGTCCTTGTACGGTCCACAAGTTAACGGGCTCGGAGAGTGCCAATTGCAATTACAGACCCACGCGTTTGCCAAGCACATCCGGACCAAACATGCACCTGAAATATCTTTTTCGAATTTTGTGTACGTGCTCGGCTACTACCTACTTCAACAATAATGGATGTCTCCAATATTCTACAAGAGCATGCCGCAAAATAGTACGCTTTCTTCTTAACGATTATATGTTGTACTAACAAATGCTCTAGTCAGGTAGTTACCGTCGAAAAAGACATAGCTCTGGAGGTCGACCCAGGTCTGCTACTAGTTACAGATTTGAATCCAATTGAAGAGGAAACGTATAAGTCTGTAAAACACCTTAAAGATTTAAGGGCTTAGTGACCAACCCTTCTTAGTGAAAACTTAGAGGAGCATCTCCAAACACTCGCGCGTGATGGTGTCCAGGCGCTCATGGCATCTCTTTTCTCGCTACCTACAAAACCATCCCCCGACGGCCCTCTTGCAGTTCTCCCTCCTCCCGTATACCAACTACCTCGAGCGAAGCCTCTACCAAAACCAAAAGCTCCTACAAAATGGGAGAAATTCGCTGCCGCTAAGGGTATTTCACACGCGAAGAAGGACAAGAAGGTGTGGGACGAAGAAAAGCAGGAGTGGGTTGATAGGTGGGGTAGACATGGAAAGAACAAAGATGTTGAGGAACAATGGATCCACGAGGTTCCCCTCAATGCCGGCAAGTCCTGTATCCGCTGTTCTTTACAATATTTATTAACCTATTTTCTCAGATGTTGATTGGGACCCTAGAAAAGCTGCTCGAGACGAGCGCAAAGAGCGTGTGGCGAAGAACGAGAAGAAGCAGCAACAAAATGTCGCCCGTGCCAGCGGAAACCCACGGCAAGAACGCAAAGAAGAGATCGACCGCACGCTTGCCACTACTCGCATAAGCACAGCAAGTATGGGCAAATTCGATAAGAAGCTGGACGGCGAGAAAAAGTTACGCGGCGTGAAGCGGAAGGTGCGTGATTCTCATTTTTTCTACTTTCGTTATTTGAATATATGTTTGGTATATTCAGTACGACCCTACAGAATCGACTGCAGATAGAGAGATGAAATCATCACTGGATCTAATTGCAAAAATGGAGAGTGACTCCAAAAAAATGAGAAGTGAGCCTCGCGACGACTCCTCTTTGAATGTCCGAAAAGCCATTAGCCATGCCAGCAAAGGCCGCGGTGGCATCGCACTCGGACGCGAGTTATCAGGAGGAAGAGGCAGAGGGGGAAAGGGTATTCGTGGACGAGGAGGAAGGCGATAAGTATTGCGTCCACCGGTCTTGTATTTTCCAATCTGTTGTATTAGCGCCAGTTGGCAGCTTTTTGTGCATGCACTTCAGACTAGATGAGCAAAGTTCTCATGTATACATAAGATGACCAACGTTTGCTAGTAATTCCAAGATACAGAGTGTATTGAGTGACACAAAAGGCCATGACTACCAGTACAAATGTAAATAATTAATGTGATTATGTCCGATGCGATTGCACCATACGTGTTAGAATGTTGATACACGAACGACAGTGATAAGTAAAATGAGTGAAAGAAGACATCTACCTGTTAGCGTCAAGAGGAAGGCGGTCCAACCTGGCCTTGCCCTCGTCAATCCATTCCTTCTTGACTAGCTTCTCCTTATCTGCATAGTAGAGCCGATAAACCAACTTAATGGTTCCTTCGCTCACACCCGCAACAGCACTAATATCTCTGACCGATTTCACCTTGCCCAACAAATGGCAAGTGAAATATATAGCCCCCCCTGCAATGGACACCGGACTACGGCCATCTGCAATGCCGTGTTTCCTTGCTGCAACGATGATATCACCACATATAGCCTGTACGTTTGGCGGCAAATCCAAGTGATTGCAGTATCGAACAAGGAGATTTTCTGGGCCTGTGGAGGGTGAAGAGGCGGTGTGGACGGCAGATGCACCTGGGGACAGGTTGAAGGCTTGCTCCAACGCTTTGTAGCATTGCCCTAGTATTTTCTTCGATACATGCGTGAGGTTGCAAATCTCACGAAATGTTCGGGGCACATGAGCCTGTCGGCATGCAATGAATATACACGCAGCAATGACAGCATCCAAGGGTTTGCCACGCAAAAGTTTTTCCTCGTCTGAACGCTTGTAGAGCTGCTTCGCTATATCGCTGATAGTCTTCGGCAAAGAAAACTGGTCACACCAGCTAGAAATATCGCGGAAAGCAGTCAAAATGTTGCGTTCAGACCGTGAATTTTGAGATCGAGAGGAAGCCCTTTGTAGCTCTCGAGCGATTCCAGAGCCGCCATCACGAAAGCTAATGAGTGTCTCAAGCTGTTCCATGCCCTCCATGAGGGGATCGGACGCTGCACCGACACGAGAAGGATCGTCTCCTTCATCATTTGCAAATGTCTTGAGGAAGGTCAGTCTGGAAAACTTCCAAACTCGACTGGAAACTATGACGTACCCTCCATTCACTCCTCGTATCAACGATACGATCTCCTAAAACCAGGCCGCAGTTACCACACACGAGATCTCCGCTACCGAACTCCTCGACAATGTTTGGGTTGGGGTCTCTGCATTCCGGGCAGATGAGTCGAACAGCTAGGTCCGGTCCAAAGGTTGGCGGGGCAGGGCCTTTCGGTTGTTGTGGCGCAGCAAGTGGAAAGGGTTGAGCGTATGCCATTGTCGAGGAGGGATAGCGGGATTTTCTCCGTGGGGATTTCACAAGGATGAATCAAGCTCTGTTCTGGTCGTTTACTGTACAGCGTACTAGTGTCTGACAAACGGCCGTGTAGCGCTCTCTCCATCAGTAAATGCATGTGTAGAGACCTACCAGTCTAAGGTTACCAATTCTGCAGCTTCTAACCACTGGTTTCGGGTTCAAAGATTTGAATGGCACCAGCGACGTCAACAAGACGGTGGTGGACAGAAACAAGGCAGTTGCGGCTCCGGCCCCTCTCAGCTATGACCAACTCATTTCCACCCGGGTCACGTGAATGCAGCGCAAGGCATCGCCGTGAACGGAAGGGGTGCTTTCCATCTCCGCTTTCTCGGCAATATTCGGCATTGATTTGCGAGCGCGCACCCCAAGCGCACCCTCTTGTATTTCTTTTCCAGTAGGAACACAGGCCCCAGGAGGATTGTCATGAACATGCTACAGATACTTATAAATTGGTCGTAATATCAGGATCCAGATCCCAGAGTTTTCATTTGCAAACTAGTAAGCAGTCTACATACCAACTCTGAACTACATACTGTACATTTCCTGCCATACATCTTTCGCCAAACGCTCCAGGATCTAGTTTACTTCACTACCTTTTACGAAACATACGAGTAAGCTTAGAACTCATTGTATTTATTTACCCAGGCAAGAGGTTCGCTAGAAAGAAACCGTATTTCAATCGTATACCACCTAACAGCCGCACTTTGTCCCACTGGATGAATTAGCTTGGAATTAGCCGCATAAAAATACTGTACTGATTGTGTACTGAGCCCGCGCACTCGAAAGTTTATTTAGAAAGAGCATCACCGTGTACTCCCTTTCAATCAGAGTAGTCATAACCATCGTCATATGAATCAGACCCTTCATCCGAGTAGACGTCGTCTCCATCATCGCCGTATTCAGGTTCGTCGCCCGAGGAGTAATACTCTCCTTCATTACTCGCGACGTCATCGCTCATGTAGTCATGCTCGTCTTCACTATCTTGATCTGGGTGTTCACGGTAGCCTTCATACGAAACGACGTCGTACGATTCGACACAGCCACTCGAACGCGTCACCTCCGAGTATCCCGATAGCGCAGAGTCTTCCGAGTATATACCCTGCGACGATGAGTGGGACATCACCTGTTCAGTACCCAGAGTGGCTTCCATGGACCAGTCATTACGTTCCAGCTCTTCAGCTGAAGCATAGCTACGTTGATCATCAGAGTCGTCCTGGAGAGCGCTCGCTTGCCTGTTTTCGCCGTCATGAGGGACCATCTGCATCTGTGATAGGTTCCGAGCGTACGTCTGCAAGGAAGGGTTTGAGGAGCCATGCGCACTATGCGCGGCGGATGGCGTCCGAGAAAAGTAGTCTGAAGGATGCTGATACGTCCGGGACCTACTATGAGCTACGCGGGACGTTGGTGCATGATACTGCTGTGCATTGTCATAATTTTGTCGACTGCTGAACGATGTAGCATAATCACCGGGACTTGATGATGAATGGCTCCCACTGTCCCGCACAGAATGAGATTGCTGCCAGCGACTCGCAAGATAGTTCTCATGAGAGTCCCTATATTCGTAGCCCCGGTCTGAGTACGGAGAGGCCTGGCTCATCTGAGGAGAATAGTCGGACGCATCGCTGCGTGCTATCCGGAAATCAGGAGTTGGATACCGCGCAGCAGAGAAGGTGTTGCCAAATGTACTCCTGCTCACGCAATGGCGTGGCGTCGCCGCCGACGGCGAGTAAGCGTTGTATGAAGAGGCAGTCCCGTCGTAGATGTAATTTTCTTGGATGTCCCTTTCAAGCTTATCCATGGCATTGAGGGCAGATTCTAGAGCACGTTTGTCTTCACCCCATGGCTGACCTTCTTTGAAGCCATAGGAGTACAACTCCTGACGAGAAAGACTGCGGGCGCTACAAATTTTGTTGGAAATGTCATATTAATGAAGAGCGCGTGTTTATTGCATGTTAGACGAATTTACCTTGGATAATGTGAATGCGCCATGGTGGTAGGAAGTGAAGGTTAGTCGGCGCAGGTTCTTAGATGAAATGGACTAAGTATGTACAGCCCTGACCAAGATTATGGCAGAACCATGTTCCCCATGAGGAGGACATGAGGGATCTAACTTGGACCTAACATCTGTTGACATCGATTGTGCTATCGCCTTCGGATCTTTGTAACGTTGACTCGCAGATCTTGACAGCAAAGTGCGATGACTCAGAAGTCAGAAAGTAAACTTTCGCAGGACAAAGACTTGACACGACGTACATCATATAGAGGTGGCATATACTTATAGATTTCAAAAAAAAAAAAAACTAGACGGTCAAGTAAATTACGTGTTCACAAAACAAAACGGGAAATGAAATGAAAAACCAAGCGACGAAGCACCAAAAAAAACGGGGCATTGTGGTTTGTATATATGTGTATTGTGAGGACTAGAGTTGCGATGAGGGTGAGGCCGGGAACAGGCATTATATGTGGAATGCGGATGAAAAGCGAGATCGATGGTTCGGAAAACAGAATCAACACACATAGCAGCCAAAGGGACATGGTGAGGAAACATGGAAAAGCGAGTAGTCGTAAACATAAGCAATGGAGGGAGCGAGTATATATATATTGTAAGTAAAGTCATGAAAGGCGTGAATAACAGAGAGAAAAGAAAAAATTAATAATAAACAGTGCCTTGAGGAGGGTTCTCCATGTTGTACATGTCATATTGTCCGCCTTGCGACATGTCCATGTACTGGGGATAGCCATAAGGCTCTGGATAATAATAAGTCTGCTGGTAGGCTGGATAGGCCATCATACCAGAGATGCCAGCCTGGCTGGCATCCTCCATGAGAAGACGACCATTTGCATCTTCATATGGAGAGGCAGCACCCTCGGGGTGCGCGGATTGCTGATAATACCCATTGCTGGAAGAAGTATCAACAGAGCGGGTGGGTTGGAAGGTGGGAGCGGCGGTACGTAGATTGGAGTAACTGCGTGTGTGCGACTTAGCAGCTCGTTCTGATTCCTCAGTAGGCGCCCGAATTTCTATACGCGATGTTTGCCGTGGGAATGAGAAGATAGGAGTTCCGGTGGCAGGGTCAATAAAGCTATTGATAGGTGGGGTGTGTGATGGCCCCTGCGCTAGGAAGTCTGGTGATACTGCCGAAGGGTGCTGCATATGACCGGGGACAAATTGCACGCCTTGATTGTAGTGGGAAGGCATGACGGGGCGCGGATTATACATGGCGGGGTTGTGGAAGTAAACGGGCCGTCCGGTAGCCAACTCATAAGGCATGCCGTGGGGATCCATTCCGACACCAGGCGGGAGAGCGGGATGATAGCCGTAAGGAGACCCGTAGGCAGGGGAAGGCTGCATTGGAGGCTGCGGAGGAGAGAATGCAGTTTGAAGTGTAGATAGCGCGGGTCGCTCAGAACTTGCTCCCTCAATAACCTGTGCGCCAGTAGCGTCTTGAGGTACTTGTTTAAGCACGGCTTGTTCGGTCTTGGCAAGGCGTTCTGGATCGGACGGTTGAGGTTCCAGTGCCAGTTGTTCCAATTGCGTTTTAGCTGCCTCGGGTACAGCTGGAACCACTGCTTCGGGGGTAACTGGTGTAGGCAATGACGGTGGGACCGAGACTTGCGCTGTTTCAACCGGAGCCGGGGGCCTCACCGCAGCTGCGAGATGTGGGCGGACAGTGAAGACTTCGTCAAGGGGTGTTTCTTCAGCCGAGTCCTCATTGTCGATTACTCGATCTTTACCAGACCGCTGAGGCAAGCGGACAACGAACTGCTTCTCGCCTACATCCGAACCTTCGCCCAGATATTTTGGGGTTGAAGCCTTCGGGGCCGGCCAAAGAGTCGTTTGGCCTCGGACGATCTGAGTTTTCTGACCTGGTAACCTCACTCTGATCCCTTGACCCTGACCCTGGCGCGGTTTAAGAGTAGTCTCAAAGAAGAGGAAGGCTTCATGCTGCTTCGTCCACATGAGCTCCGGCTTGACGGCGTAACGAATACGACCGTGGGGGTTGTATGACATTCCTGCTGGAGCAAAACCTCCTCGCATGAAGCCTCCGCGTCCGCGCCCTGAAGAAAAACCAGCGCGTCCACTGACAAACCCACCTCGCTTAGGAGAGTCCTGAGCGTTCCGTGCTGCAAGCGCTTCAGCGCGATGAGCTTCCTCCTTGCGCTTCAGCTCTTCAAACCCGTCGTGCGTCCAAGCTCGCTCGATAGGAGGTACGTCTATTTCTTTCGCCGGCGCATCACCTTCCCCCTCGTGCGTGACACGCGATTGGGAAAATGGACCACCCCTTCCACGCATGGCAAACCCACGGCCTCGTCCTCTGCCACGACCCCTCCACCACCCACTCAAGCTGCGCAATTCAGTATCGATTAAACGATCATCGTGCCCCCAGAAATTCCCAATGGTAGGAACGAAGGACGGATCAGTCTCGAGCTTATGCTGATAAGCTAGGCGCGCGGACTGGCTTGAAGTGCGGGCGTGGTGAGAGGTAGGCTGCTTGGACTGTGATGGGATATGGTCAGGAATGTTTGCTCCCGCGTCACCTTTCGCCTCGGGTTCTGGCGGAACGGTTGTTGCGCGCGACTCGGATTGCCGGTTAGACTTTGGTGCTTTCTTGTTCTTGCGCTGGGCTGCCTTCGGAGCGATTGGCTGACCACTAAAATCTGCAAAATCAATGATAGGCAGACTAGAAGGACCGTTTGCTTTCTCGTCTGCCACCATCTCCGACCAGTCTCCCGATGGAGCAAAAAAAGACTCCACTCCCCCGTTGGTCTCCTCCTTGAGAACAGACTCGGGACTCTTGCTGTTCCTGGGGGTAGGGAGATGTGTGCGATCCCGTGGAGGTGCATCTTCGGATGCAGGCTCCGTGTCAGAATCATCAGTGGCCGAGTCGAGCGACGATAGATCATCGTCCTCTGACTCAGAATCGGTAGTCACTTCACGCACGAAATCCTCGTCGCTGTCCGGCTCATCCCTCGCCCTGCCCCTGCGCCTGATAACTCGTCGTTTCTTGGATGGGGCGGTGGCAGCGTGTGGCTTGGCCGTAGCTGCTTTCGTAACCTGTCGCGTGGGGGAAGTTGTAGTAGTAGGCATACCGATGCTGCGTAAGGGTTGTTGTCAATCTGCGGGTGATTTCTAACAGGCGCTCGCACGTACTTGATGATAAGGGATAGAAGGACAATAACGATGTTGAAGATGGAATAGGTATAAAGGGGTGCGGTGTATGAGAGCTCTATAGAATTCAAGCAAGCTGATAGTACGGGGGGGTGAACGGCACAGACAAAAGGAAGATTGTTGTGTTCTGGAGAAATGTGGGAGAGGAGACGATGGTTGTCGTCACAGTAAGCGGCACCGAGGCTTGTCAAAGGCCTCCGTCTCCAATCCGTCTCCGCCACACTTTTCACACTCCGGTGTCTTTTTGAAGCTCCGCTCCGCGCAGCATTTTCTTTCTTTAATTTGTCTTTAATGGTTCTTCTTGGGTTCTTCTTGGGTTCTTCCCTCCTAGCCTTTCTACATACATCTATTCAAATGCTCTGGTCTTATGGTACTTGCCACCGCCGCATTGGACAAATAGCTAGTGGCTACAGCACACCTCATGCACAGCTCTAGTCATGATCCCAGGCTATTGTTATCCCCCTTTCGTGAGCTACATACCTCCCATTAGGGTCCGGATCTTCAAGGACGCCTGTCCACCTTACAGCCTCAATTTCAATGGGAGGCCAGAAATCCTGTCATAAGCCACTCAATAGCTAGGCATATGCAATTAGCACTTTGCTTCCCAGTTGCGCGATGCTCATGTACTACTATTTGTGTACAAGAAGTTATATTGTGCTCAGTCGCTATACGAGAGCATCGGGGAAACGATTGGCAGGGAGGGAATGATACTATAGCTTCTAAGGCTCATTTTGCACAGAAAAGCAGTTGTTGTATAAGTATGTACTACGTAGCCAACGCTGCATAAGTTATCGTGGTCAAGAAGGGTTTCTATTTTTAAACCACTTGGCAGAGCCGGCTAACAGACTACCGGTGAGCTGTGGTTTCTCTCACTCTTGCAGCGTTTACACTCTACCGCCACCAATATTATGGACCCCTCTGACCCGCAGAGTTTCAACCATCGGACAGAAACTCTATCGACAGGTCGGACCTATCATTTTGTCAGTGGAACGGTCATATCGCTTGTCATTTCACGATAACTTCATCGTTTATCCCAGGTGGACCAAAAACCAGAGGGATACGACTCGAAGCGCCATCCCACTCTCGTGCTTGTACACGGTTTTCCAGATATATGGTCAGTTGGACTGCTGCAAAGGTTGGAAGTCTTTCATTTGATTCGCATATAACATGCTCGTAGGTATGGCTGGCGCTTTCAAATCGGGCCTTGGGTACGGCGCGGCTCTCGTGTTATTGCTCCAGACATGTTGGGATATGGAAGATCCTCGAAGCCAGTGGACGCTCAAGAGTATTCAACAAAGAAACTGTGTGCGGACCTGGCGGCTTTGCTGGACTTGCTAGGAATAAAGCGAGCTGTAAGTATTACGTGAACAAGTGAGCCGATCGCTATACGTGTTCTAATGGCATCCAGGTATTCATCGGTCACGATTGGGGTGCCTTCACCGTAGGGCGTTTCGCTCTCTGGCACCCGAACCGTATACTTGCGCTTGTTATGTACGCTTTCCACGCTACTTCCCGACCCGATACAATTCTTACACTCAAACTACTACTTTTAGGTTAAGTGTGCCATTCAGTCCACCGTCCCGTGAATACCTACCCCTGGAAAAGGTTGTTGAGCGGGTTCCAAATTTTGGATATCAACTGTACTTCTCTAGTTCCAAAGCAAACTTAGAGGTTCTCGCACATGTAGGCGTCTCTGAATTGTTGTACTCTTGTAAGATATACAACGAACATTTCTTTGATTTCTAGCTACGCAAGTTTCTTAGGATAGTTTACAGTCCGCCAACTTCAAGTACAAAGTTCCATAGGCTTGGGTCCCTTGAAAATATGCTGCTGAGAGAGCCTGATAGGATGCGCAAAACTCTGCTGACGGAAACCGTGCGTTTGGAATTTCTGCCTTCTATTTTCATAACAGAGCACTAAACAGTAGCTCATAGGAATTTGAATACTACTATTCTGAGTTCAAGAAAGGGATATTTGGTCCTTTGAACTACTATCGAACGAGCAAGTTCCGACATAACGAAGAGCTGGGTAAGGAACCATTTTATTAATAAAACTCGTTACTCAATATTTTTAGCGTATAATCTTAGTTCGAACCTTAGGCCTGATCTCCCATTTCTACTTATTTACGGGACACAAGACCTCACAGCAGTACCTGCCGTCATAAACAACTCCAAGAAGTTCATCACAAAATATCAAGATGTTGCTCTTGAAGGCAGAGGTCATTGGGTTATGATAGAAGCCAAAGATGAAATAACACAAATTGTTGGTAACTGGTTGGAAGGACTGACTTCGTCTCAGCCCAACGCTATGTCTCAGCAGCGAGAATCTGTTTCTAGCAAGCTGTAATAACGTCGCAAAGTAAAGCTGTCATTAGGTTTTGCATTATTCCCCAGATGCATCCATCTATAGCCTTTGAATATCCTCTCTATGTATATGTATTAGCTAGTACCTACCTAGTAGAGTACTGCATAATTGGCATAACTTCAAGCAAAGTTCAACTTGCGCCTGTCGTGCCCAAGTCAGACGTTTCGCACGATGCGCGCTACTTGCCGGAGCCAGAGGAGTTGTGGAAAGTTGGCACTACCCATCTAATGCTTGGAGGCATTACTACATCTTCTTTTGCTTTCTCCGCGCGACGCCATACGTGTTCACTATTTAGCATGGTATCTACCCGACGACGGTCAGCTGCCCAACTTAACGACGAGGGCCCAAAACCTCCAGCTAAAAGACAGAAACGAGAGAGCCATGCCCAAGTAGGTGCTTACTGTGCTCGTTGTCCTGTATATGGGTCGATCATGTTAATGTAACAGAACAGAGTGTTGCGAATGATATAATGGTTGGAGATGCAGTAGCCGAAGAATACTCTGTTAAAGCTACTACTGCGAAAAATGTGGAAGACAATTCATTACACAAAGCAAAGCGGAAGAGAAAGATGAAGGCGGCGGAGATAATAGACCCTTCAGCATTCCTACCGCGCTTGCATAGTCCGTGGCTCGTAGGTGCACATGTGTCCACTGCGAAAGGGGTTGAAAACGCCGTCACGAATGCTGCTTCTATTGGGTGCGTCGCCTGTGATCAGGCAGTGAAGTGTAGCTGAAACTACTACAGGGCCTCCGCATTTGCCCTTTTCTTAAAGTCCCAACGGAAATGGACTTCTCCAGATTTGACAGAAGAGTCGATTCACGAGTTCAAGAGAAGGATGAAGCAGTACGGCTATACCAGTCAAATGGTGCTACCTCACGGAGGCTACCTCATTAATCTCGGTAATCCGGATGTGTCAGTGCCACTATTTGGTATCTCACAAAAAGTATGATACTCACTGTACATCTAGAGAGAAACGCGAAAAATCGTATACATGCTTTCTAGACGACCTTAGACGATGCGAGGCACTAGGTCTTGAACTCTTCCAGTGTGTTATACGCATTCACTAAAGAAATCTTTCTCATTGTTATTTGTGATATAAGCCCAGGGTCTACAGTCGGTCAAGGGACAGTAGAAGAATCATGCACACTTATCGCCGAGTGCATAAACAGGGCGCACCAAGAAACCAATAATGTCATCACCGTGTTAGAAAACATGGTGATTGATCATTGTACATCACTCAATTGCCGTTCTCATACTGTTTTGTCAGGCGGGCGCTGGAAACATCATTGGATCTGACTTTTCCCATTTGGCTACAATCATTGCACATGTCGCAGATAAATCGCGCGTTGGCGTATGCATCGACACATGTAACTATCAATTATGCACCTTTAGCTTCCACAATCAACGTTAACGTTTACCCAGGTCATTCATTTGCTGCAGTGCGTTCACATTTTACTCAACGGCCGTTCATTTATATCTCAATTCCCCAAGGGCTACAATATCAAAACGAAGGAAGGCTGGGAGTATGTGTACTTTAAAAAAAAAAAAAAATTCTTTTAGCAGTCATCTGATCTAACGGGAACGCTCCATGTAGGCAGACGAGTAAGTTTCTGTTCACCGCCCATTGTAAACAATTCTTCGCCTGATACGCCTTTCCCTTCTTTCCAGTGCAGGCGTTTGAGGATACTATAGGGCTCAAGTATCTCCGCGGAATGCATTTAAATGATTCGAAAACCGACCATAACTCGAAGAAAGACAGACACGAAAATATTGGGCTGTAAGTGGCCTTTATAGTACTTTCTGATATTTTTTGTTGAACATCGGGTCAGTGGCTATTTGGGGCTCAATGCCTTTCATTACATATTGTCAGATCCTCGCACACAGGATATTCCACTAATTTTAGAAACGCCAAGCTTCGAGCAGCCGAAGGAGGTCTGGGGCAAGGAAATTTATATTCTGCATGGGGTCTCTGGGAATGCGGCGGAATCTTCTAATGGCGTAGACTTTGCAAATCTGACAGACCAGATCAAGAGCGCCGTGAAGGAGGCAGAGAAGAAACATGGGGTAACAAAGCGCAAAAAGACTGCGAGTCGTAAGACTAAAGGGACTGGAATCTCTGAAGAGGACGCTGACGACGATGAAGAAGAAAATTAACAGTTAAATAATCCGTATGGTCTTGTGTATTTTATTATGCTTAAAAACTAACGACATGATGTTTATCTAGGATCAGTAGATAGAAGTTGTACAATATAAGACGACCAAGGCAGAATAAGTTTGACTTGGAGGTTACAGGGATCAACCTATATCTTCGCATGCACTTCATCATAGCTCAGTAACGTCTCTATTCGGACCCTGTTTTGCCATCGCTCGTATAGCACCACGTTCTTGGGACCCTTCTTCTCTGCAATATCAATCCTGGCGAGTTTGCTTGCTCTGTCAAAAAGCTGGGAAATTATTCTGGCTCGCGTATCATGGGGAATAACTGGTTTGTCTGAGCGTGCAGGGCCATAAGAAATTATCAGGGTGTGGACATTAGGTGGAACGGGAAGGCCTGGTATGTCCTTTTGTTTATAGTTTATCAGCACCAGAACTAAAAGTATGCACCAAAGCGCACCTGCTTGTGGCAGCATCCAACAAGCTCCAACCAAGTCAATCCAGTTAGATGTTCAGTAAGTAAACCTAATTCAACTGTGTTGAACCGATTTTCGAAAGTTAGCCACCGGAGTTTTTCTAACCCCGTAGAAATGTATTTTGTTCGCTCGGATAGCTCTGCGTCTCTATGGACGCTGTCGGGGATCCAGTGGAGTTGTCTTATCGTACGACAAGGCAGAAGCGCCTCAACTACATGTGAATTACCCTCTAGGCTTTCAAGTCTCGGAAGTGCCGTCCGCGATATTGTGACCTTGTCCCTGTAGATCCAACGAAGGTGTTTCAGTTGCCTCTGGGTCTCCAACCACAGAACAAATTCGTTGTTCGGCCCCATGTCAATCATAATCCAACTTAGCCGCTCGAGCTGGCATGTCATTTTGGACAATGGAAGAATACGCAACTCTGCAGACGTGGCGAGCAGGGAGAGGTCCGTCATATTGGCCATGGAAGGAAGGACGATGCGCAAGAGTTCCCAAGCGGTGACTCTATGAGGTCCGACCATCCCTGGCAACGCATAGCGCTGTACGAGGGCCGCGAGGCCGGGGTTGTTCATGAGCGAGCGGAGGAAATTTACATGACGAGCAGGGGTAAGATCGCGTGGCGCCTGGTAAAGGATCCGTGCGGCTTCAGCGGAGAATGCTTTGCAAACGAGTGCCAGGGTAAAGAGCGTGTGGAGGTCCCTTATGGTCTCGAAGATGTCGCGCAGGAGCTCGAAGGGGAGGCTTGACATGGAGGGGTCCAATGAAATGTTACAGGATGCTGTAGGTCTGACGGATAAAGGCACAACAAGTGTGTGTGGTTGATGAATCGATGAGGAATTACGGGGTAACGGAGCGCTAGGCGCTGGACGCAATGATTAGAAAACTACAGGCGGATGATCAACGGTGGCTTAAATATGTTTTCGACTCACTGGCACCCAAGCATAGCATCCAAAGTAGCATGCTACGTGACGTAAGTATCAGCGACGAGAAACCCGTCGATAAAGTTTGTGGTGAGTACATATCGTTTTCTTAAATTAAAATGGCATGGCGTCGAGACTGACCAAAAGCCTCATTACTCGGATCAGAATCCCGGTTCTAAGACTCGCGTTTGTCTCAAGTGTTCGAAAGATTCGATAGCCCTCATCTTTGAGAGAATATACTTAGTCTTTGTAGTGGTATCATTGCGCCGGCGCCGGCGCTGAACTTAATGGTTGAAACTTGAATGCCTGCGACATTGTAGGTTGACCAATTCATCTCCGATTAGTCCGTAGCATGCTTGCACCTTTGACCGTTTGCTGGAGTGTGAACCTCGTGTTTGCGCATTTCCTTGCAGATTGGGTCTGAACTGCAGTGGCCTCTAGGCCTTGTTATACGCGATGGAGAGGGATTATATGATCGGCATATTTAATAACTTATTATGTACCCATCGGAGCAAGAAGCCATGATCGAGATTAAGACCGGATGTTAACTTACGACAGGTCTAATTCGCGGCTTGTTAGGTAACTCTTGTTCACCTCCGAACTTTAGGACGTTTGCCGACATTCTCGCTGGTACGGGAATCAAAGGTTGGTACATATTGGTACATGAGTGGGAGTTGTTTATGTTGCCTGCTATGTACATACTATGCAATATTCCCCGGCACGGGACTCTAGAGGATTCCAGCAAGTACGCAAATCGTTAAATGTCGATCGATAGAGATATGTACATATGTAGTGATATGTAGTGGGGTTTAGATGGGTTGATCGTGATGGCCGGGGGTACAGCATCATACAGAATATTTAAATTTCGGAACCATGAAATTTTGAATTTTAACCACGCACAAGTGCTTCGGCCTTCTGGAAGAAATCTCACGTTGGCCATATGGCAATGATATGTTCAAGTTTTTAGGTGCGTATTGAAGTACCACCCTCCCCTATTCCACACACTCCGACGGCACTGTGCATCATCTGTGAAGGAAGCTGTTAGAACAAACAGTTCACATGCCCATCTTGACAATACAAGAGTTGACTGATGCCAGTGAGCGCTATTACAGAAGCGTCCCTGGCCATTTTCCGACCAAGGGGGAGGTCAAGCACACCCCCTCCGGATCCTTTTCTGCATCCCAGAGACTGCAGATGGACGGCTCTACTCCTTCCCCTGGCCCGAGTCGTCATGTGAAGTTAGAATCCACTGGAGATTCATTATTGCCTAGGTCCGATGAAGACAGCGCGACGACAGGCAAATCCTGTACACTTACGCCTGCAGAAGCGAAGAAATTGGAGAAACGGCGCCTCAATACTTTGGCTGCTCGAAAAAGCCGAGAGCGCCGCCGAAAACAGTTGCAAGAGTTGGAGGAGACGGTGGCCTGTCTCACTAGAGAACGCCAGAGCTTGGAGCAGCAGCCAAGAAATGGATTTCAGAGGCTCAAGGAGACCATTGCCCGTCTTACGGAAGAACGTAACACTTGGAGAGAACGGTCCCTGCAACTGGAGCGCATATTATCTGCTAATGGGGTTCCTTACCCCGATGATGCATTGCACACTTAAATAAGCCATTTCAATGCTCTGATTGAGAAGTCATGTCAGATAAATTTGCGAGTCCATCTTCACTTTTTGAAGCGGCATCTTGAGGGACTTCTCACCGTATACTTGACCAACTGTAGATACATTGAATGAATAATTAGTTTGGTATTACTTTATCGTGTAATCCCACACAATTGCATTTTCAACGATCATATAAGTTTAGTGGCTATTGATACAGGTTTACGCTTAATACTTGATGTTGCAAACTATGAACCGTCCTGCTGTATTTTGCTACGCCGATATATCTTCGTCAATCTTCTGTCAAAACCAACTTTTTCAGGATACCGAAATTAGGCGTCCCGAGACCTGTAACTGCACAAGAAATGGGTTGTGTTGGCACATGAATAACGATTAAGGAAAAGCATGCGTAAGTACTGACCAGGATCCCAACCTTTCGACGCCTATATAATCACTGATCAACGGTCTGACATATCCAAAAGATTGTTACGACTTACATTGAAACCGGGTGTTCCGCATCCTCCATTGTTTCCGACAGTTATGTCATTTAATCCAGCGAATCCCTTTGAGTACAAGAACGGATTAAGGAAGCCCAGTGTTTGTTTACCAGCATTCAGGCGAACGTCATTCAAGAGTGCAATGAAAGCGCTGAATGTGGGTGTCGCAGCTGAAGTTCCACCAATTAGGAAAGGCTCTCCGCCAATAATTACTTTAAAAAGGTCGGCCTGTGCAGATACGTCTGGGATGCCCTATTCATATAAAGAATAACTTCAATCTATATTTGCAAGGTGGTACAAAGCTGCAACACTTACGCGGCCTTTGGGATTGAAGAGTCCTGCGTATGTTCCGGGTGCTAAAGAGTCAAGATAAGCTGTCACATCTTTGTCTTGGTAAGAAGGGCGCTCAAACTATGGAAGGACCGTTCAAAACGCAGTCAGCAATCGATGCAAAAAGATGAACATACAAAGTTGCTAAACCCTCCTCCGGAGAAGAATGACTCTACAGCAACCTCAGGAATATGAGAGGTACCGCCCACAGAAGTGACACTGGGTGACAAAATCAGGACCAACACACGAGCTTGATAGATATTGGACAGACAATGGACAACTGAAAATACTGTCAGTACTCTTGAAGAACATGATGATTATAATAATCACGTACGAAGCAGGAAAACTGGGAATGAACTTCGTTTGGTTACGACCATTGTTTGTGATGCACTCTTGGGTCGCTGGGTCTGTGTCGCCGTCGCCAACACCGAAGTCGCCCGAAGCGAATATAACAGAGACACCACGGGCACCTGGTAATATCAATTAGCAGCACGTATCTCATTTAAATTAAAACCTGCCTAGTTGAGCAAAACCTGAACAAGCACGCTGTGCGAAGCTAAAGGGAACTGTATTTGAATTCAATGAAAGGAAACTCGAAGGCAACCGACTATCTGTTTACCAGTTTGCTCGTTATCTCCATAGCTGGTTGAAATGACCTTTGGTGGGTCTGGTGTAGCGAGAATGAAGTCAAGCCATGTGGTGTAAGGCCTGAGAAGTTGGGTTTATAAACAAGTTTCAATGATCAAGTACTATTACTTACTCGTTTTCGTTGTCATTAGCAGGTTCAAGAAGGTCAGGGATGAAGGGCGGACTACCCGCTGTAGTGAAGAATGTAGGCTAGCAGGAGCACAGTTAGCATAACATAAAGACTAAGTTCAATATAATACTAACAGAAATTGGATGGGACAGTCCAAATGCAAATTCTACGTCTAAGTCGGCCTCATCTCCTGCAGCAGCAAGGCTCTGATTATTGAGACCACCTGGAATGATTCGCTCGCGATCAGATAATTTGTGATTTGGATAATTGTTGTAAGACGAAATCACCTGCCACTGATACAACTTTGAAGCTAGAGTTGACAGCGTCAGGCCTTTGCTCAGCAAAGAAGGTCTGCAAATCCTGCATGTTTGCAAATTGCTCCTACACCATAATTCAGTGTTTTGAAATTTCTGCATAAGAAAGAAAAAAGCATACAAGGTACCCGGTAATACCGATAGAATTCTCCTTAGCTGTTGGCGTAAATCCAACAGAATTGTACAATTGCTGTAAACAAGTGATTGTGATGACTTGATTGCAGCTGGCATCCACAGTTATACCATTTCCTGCGCTGATACCGCTTTCTGAGACGTCCGATTTAAGCGCGTCAGAAGAGAAGGGAGTCGCCTTGAATATGTTTGACTTTTCAGGTCTGAACCTCCCAAACATGGTTGTGGGTTGGACAAGGTCAATGTGATCATGCAAGTTGCGAGGAAGAGAGTAGCTCGTCGTTCGTATGACATGATCACCGCTCTCTATATGCTTCCACACATAATATTTCTGGAGGAACAAGTGTTAATTCTCATATGTAGTACGTTGAGTATGAAGCCAGACTTACAGTGTCGAGCATCTCTTCAGCGACGTGCAACGGAACAGTGATTGTAATCCAATCTTGCGCAGGGGTTCGAACCAATTCATCGTCACTGAAACCGAACGTGGAAAGCCAATTGTTTACAGTGTCGAGGCTTTCTGGGTGAGGGGCAACGAGTTCCTCAACCTCCTCCTTCGAGAGATGCTGTCCATAACGTTCGTGGCCTGGGTCGCTGACTTCGTAAAGGTGCCGTTCCAACTCATGGAAGTTGGGTTGAGGTAGAGCAATCTTGAGACTGATTTTGCGATTTGCCGGGGGTTCACCAACTTTTAGCCATCCCCTGGGCACGTCGATGTTTTCTTTGACCTTATGTGCACAGTCTGTCGTAGGAACAGATGAGACCGGCGAGACAAAAAGTAGAGCTGAGAGGAGGAATGGCACAAGTCGGGTGAAAGTTCGCATCTTTGAACAGAGAGTGGCCTCTTCTTGGAGACTGAGAGAGTATCATCTTCCCTTCTGAATTTATAGCCTGGAGGGATGCCCAATTGTGAATAACTTCGGATGCCGTTCTCATGGTGGTAATGAGAAATCATCGTTCTTGCGTTTAATTATAGCACTTACCAGTGCCGAAACTGGCCCCACGCATGCTATTTTTGTTTTTGTTTGCTATCCCATCAAGTCAGCGCTGACCTTGACATGTGTAAAAATCGTGGGGTATCTTCCTAATATAAAGTCCCTGCGACTCCTTCAGGGCAATGTATCAGTATTACTGATAAGGTCACAAGCTTACAGTGTAATATGAGATGAGGTTCTGGCTAGATTCAAGCGAGACCGTCGACCATACCTGAATTATCAATATTCCGTACTACTCTCGGAAGGGAAGGGATGTGTTAGCATCATTGCACAGGATTGAAGTACATAAGATAGTTGAACATGTCAAGAGCATGGTAAGTACATAAATGACGTATCAAGTCGCCGCCAGTTCATAATGGCGGTTTGAAACCACAGAGGGACCGGTGAAGTGATGACTCGAATATCCGCGCTCTTCTATAACAAGCTTGCGGTTATCCGAAGAAGCAAGATGCACATGGAGTCGGCGTACTACGATCATGACTTCATCCCCCTTCATCAAAGTTTAAATATTCGTATTCGTACCCCGGAATGGCGTTTAGTGTACATAGTAGACTGGATTTCTTACATTCATGAAACCATCAAGAGTCAAGACGGTGGCATGAACGCTGCGATTGATAGAAGGGTCCCCCGGTCGCGAAAGTTGATGAGACAGGTATTGCCGAGGGTTTTGTGCGGCTGATTGATTTTATTTTTTTATTTCAAGTAGAGCGCTAAAAAGAACACATGCGATCGCCTTCCTGGAATGTTTCTATTTCTCATGCACGCCCTAAATACAGATTATCAATTAAATATTCTGACCAGGTGCCACATGTATGTCGGCATCTCCTAACTTAGCATGCCTACAATCTTGTCAGTCTTGTTGTTACATGTGTTGTTCCAGTTCAGCCAACAAAAGGAGACGTGACTATATCTTTGAGTTTCTCAAAGTTGAGCGTGCCGAGGCCGGTTACTACAAGTTATTTATGTTAGTAGGGTAGGAAAAGACTGGTGCGCATTTACCTGGATCCCATCCGACAGAAGTCTAATTTAAAGAAAACCCAATTAGGAACAAATTGCCATAATAAAAGAAAGCACCCACGTTGAATCCAGTTGTACCGCAACCTGAGTTATGACCGATAGTAATGTCATTAAAGGTGGAAAGACCAATACTATATATAAGGGGGTTCAAGAAACCCAAAGGAGGCTTGTTAGCTTTGATACGAGCATCATTTAGTAGAGCCATGAATCCCGCAAAAGTGGGAGCCGCTGCTGATGTTCCACCGATCGATGCAATTCGACCTCCAAGGAATATACGAAAGCGATCAGATTGAGCTGCTACATCTGGGATACCCTTGAAAAATTGCCTGAGATAAATCGTATTCGCTACTATAATCATGATGAAGCTACTCACCCGTCCATTACTAATCAAATCAGAGGTAGAAATAGTAAGTGAAACTTTCAATTGACAAGCCCGTGGAAGAGAGACTAACGGATTGAAGAGACCAGCATAAGTTCCTTTAGGTAAACCTTTTAGATACTTCGAAACAGTAGCCTCTTGATAAAATGGCCTTTGGAACTATGGCACATGAGGCGAAGATCTCTGTCAGGTAGTGGTACATACATAATTGCTAAATCCGCCTCCAGAAAAGAAGCGAGATACGGCGACTTCAGGGTCGATGTTTGTAGTACCGCCAACAGATGTGACACTAAACAAATGTATTAGTATGAAGCTCTGTGCTGCCGCGTAAGAGAGTGAAACATACAATGGACAACTAGGGCAGGGAAAAGTGCGAGCTCGTTCAGAGTCCGATTAACTCGGTCGCAGGACTCAAGCACTCATACCTTGCTGGAAATGTTGGAATAAACTTCGTCTCGTTACGCCCATCATTCGTGAAACATTGTTGGGTCACAGGATTGGGATTTCCATCACCGACTCCATGGTCACCAGACGAGAATGTTAATGTGACACCCCGTGCACCCAGCTGAGCGAATCCAGCACAGACACGTTTTGCAAAGCTTTCAGGAACTGAGTATGAGGCGGGCAGCCATGATTGTTATAAATTCCTTATTGGATGCTTTAACACAACTAACCAGTTTGTTCATTATCTCCGTAGCTTGTTGAAATAACATGCGGAGGGTTTTCTTGCTGTAAAATAAAGTCGAGCCATTCGGTGTAAGGTCTGCAAGAGTGAGATTAGACGTTCCCAAATGAGGGAAGAAAAGGATATATACTCGTTAGTATTTGTGGGGGTTGTCGTGTCAGGGTCAAATGGTGGACTGCCGGCCGTCGAGAAAAAGGTCGACTATGCTCGTATGAGTAATAAATAATCCGTATTCGTGAAGAGTTAATATCTCACAGGAATGGGATTGGAAATACCGAACGCGAATTCGACATCTAAGTCAGCTTCACCCCCTGCCTGAGATAGGGTTTGGTTATCAACACCGCCTACAGTTATTTACAAGCATTAGAAGATAATTATGCCAAACGAAAGAGAACCGTACCAGCTACGGAAACGAAGTTGAATGTCGAGTTGACAGCTGATGGAACTTGATCAGCGAAAAAAGTCTGTAAATCATGCCTGTTCGCATTTTGTCCCTGTACCAAAAGTATCAGCATATAAAGTTGACACTATAAAGCTGAATACATACCAGATATCCTGTAATACCGATTGCATTCTTAGATGTGTTCGATGCGACATAACCAACAGCATTATACAGCTGCTTTAGACAAGAGACAGTGATGGTGGTATTGCAGCTAGCGTCTACTGTAACACCGGTATTGCCGATTGTAAGCGTCGAACCATCCGAGACAGCATTAACCGGCTCTTCTTCAAGAATGGCAATCATGGACCTATCTGGCCGGAAGCGCCCAAAAATAGTTGTAGGCTGGATGACCTCAATGTGTTTATGCAGATCACTGGGAAGGCCGTAGCTCGTCGTTCTGACCAACTGATCGCCGCTCTCCGTGTGCTTCCAGACATGATAGGTCTATTTAGTAGAGTGATCTGTCAGTGGACGGTATACAAAGGGCAACATGAATTTATTACCGTATCAAGCATCTTTTCAGCCATTTTTACTGGGACTGTGATAATAATCCAGTCTTTGGCAGGTGATCGCACAAGATCGTCCTCCTTGATATCAAATTTACCTAGCCAATCGTTGACTGCTGATAAACTGTCAGGGTGGGGTGCGACTAGAGCTTCCACCTCCTCCTTGGACAAATGCTGCCCATAGCGCTCGTGCGCCGGATCACTGACTTCATAAAGTTGCTTCTCCAGTAGGTCGAAGTTGTCTTGCGGAAGCCCAATGCGCAGCGAGATAAGATGGTTGGGTGGTGGGATAGTATATCTCGTCCATCCCGGAGGGGGTGCTATATTCTCTTTAACCTTGTACGAACAGTCTTTTGGCGGTGCAGCAGAGGAGCCGGATACTGCAAGCAGCAAAAAAACCGCAAGCTCCCTGACGAGTCGCATGTTGGCCGACAGTGAAAGACCAGCGCGCGCAAGACCACGTCGAAGACTTTATATCCTCAAGTTAAAGGAACACAATAAAATCGCGCTCTCACGTCATCCCGTTGAGCACCCTTAAGCCCGCTGATATTGCAAGCGATTGCGAGTCCTTGGAGCATTTCCATAGATGATTTTGCACAGGTACGGCGGTCACAGTCCCCACGGAGTGACTTCTTAACAGTAATTTTAGAAATTAGGAAAGCCGTTCGCGTGTAACTGCCCAGTTAGAGAGTGAATAGGTTTAACGTATGTCAGACTGCGCAAACGCTTCCATATAAATATAGGCGGCCTGTTCAGCTTCTCCTGCGATTAGCAAGATAGCGGCGCGGGAATCCGTACAAGGGCCCGTGAGGCGGTCGAGTATGCGCACCATGTGGCGTCAAATATTCTTGTGGGAGGGCAGGAGGGTATGTGCTCTGCCTATGCAGTCTGATTTCCAAGTAACATTGAATGAGTTTCAATGGCCGCACTCGGGTTTGACTCGGCTAGTGATCACCGTCGTTCAGCGGTCCAAGGAAGATCGAGTAGAGAAGTCTGCTTCTTGCACAGCGTTATTGAAAGGCGA
Organism: Stropharia rugosoannulata; assembly: GCA_028532985.1. Classification (NCBI taxonomy): domain Eukaryota; kingdom Fungi; phylum Basidiomycota; class Agaricomycetes; order Agaricales; family Strophariaceae; genus Stropharia; species Stropharia rugosoannulata. The sequence goes on along the minus strand of JANCIK010000002.1, from coordinate 3,216,628 downwards.
GGGTCGAGCGCAGCAACAAACTTTGTAGGTCCGTTGCTAGTGCTTGAATGTTCCAGCAGAATGGCTAAAGGCCGACGGTATTAGCTTTGTCAATGGCCGCGGACGCCTGTACTTATTACTCGAAGGAAACACTGTCTTTGGTACGCTGAAATTTGATGTTCGCACAAGGCTGTCTGGCATGGGAAATCCTCGGGATCTTGGAGACGATTCACAAAGAAGTGAAGTGTATATGTTGAAATAGGTTGAAATGGGCCACTTGAAAACTGGGAGCGAACGGTACTTCAGAACTTGGCAGTGGCGCCTCGTATGAAATGGCATGGACGTCTGTTGAATCTTGCGAATGGGGGTACACAACACTTCCTCACGGTGTGAATCGTGAAGACCATCTCGTGGTGTGTAGTGTTGTAGAAACTCTCTGTGGCTATAGATACACCATATTATTTAACGTTGAAGCCCCTGTTGTCTAATGGTTATGACGTCAGACTTCTATGTATGTTGTAATCTGGAGGTTGCGGGTTCGAATCCCGCCAGGGGTTTTCTTGGCAGAGAATGTTTTCTCTTTTATTTTGCCACCTAGTCCAAACGTGAAAAACTAAAGTGCACTAACTGTGATATAAAGCTCCAATCATATACTATACTGTTTTCCTATACAAGGAATATTCAAGGAATATTAATTTACTGTTAGATTGATCATCATTTTTCTCTTATGCGGTGTTTGCTAACATATCATGTATTAAATGAGAAAATTTTGGCACAAAAGGAGTTATTTGATATTTAGTTTGGTATTAACGGTCAACCGTATACTAAAACTGTATACGTGTAATGACCGTATATGTCGCCAGAGCCAAAACATTGTACATATACGTATTCGTATATAGCAATTCAGATAATCGATTCATGAAGTTTGAAATTTGAACTATAAAGCAGATTTATTATCAATTTTCGAAGACCTGGGGCTGGCAGCCTATCAAGTATCAATTTTGTTGGTGTCCTGCTTTGGCTCTTGAGTCTCTGTACAATGATGGAATAAGTAAACCCGGTTTGAACCTGGAGGCAGTTGCAGCACAAAGATATCTTTCTTGTCAATTCAACTCATTTTTTCGTGCACAACAGTACCTCCATCACATCATATACATCCTCTTTGTTGAACGTTCACATACATATCATACACTATCCCACAGTAAGATCGATAATTCATAAGACAATTTGAGTTCAATATACTCAGCGGCGCGAACGAGATTCCGCTACACATTGACAAAAAGTGATATACCAGTGATCATAGACCAAGTAGTTTCTTCCCTTATAGAATTTTCCGTCGTAAACGGGCAACAAAATGCTGTGGGGTACAAACAACTGACAAGCGGAGGACTGAAAAAGTTTGAAAATTACGAATATGAAAGATGCCATCAGATTAGCACTTTTATGGAAGGAAGTATTCCTAAATAAGCGCCCGTGTGACCCCACAGCGCCGCATTTTCTGAGCCTCTTGCACTCTCTCGAGTTGGAAGAAATGTCTAGATAAGTTGGATATATAGTGCGAGAATAACTTCAAGCACAGATAAGGTACATAACAATAATAATGTTCATTTCACGATTGAGTGATGTCTGACAATCCATACCAGAATCCCTGCACTCAGAGCAGAAGCACGAGTAACTAGTCCGAATGATTCTTATCAGCTCTTCTCCCATCATAGTCAAATTATTAATAAGTCCATTGTCCGTACAAAATAGCCTAGGTGCTTAGAGGTTGAGGTTGATGGGCGTGCAGCCGAGCGCGACAACGCCGTTGAAGCTATTGTCGGTGCAACACACGGGCTGGGCCGTGCTGTACAGAGAGTGGTCAAGTCAGCATTGACAGATACACGAAGCAAAACATAAAAGAGAAACATACCAGGACGTTCCGCCAGTGCCAATAACGGTGATCGGGCTGCAGGTGACACCAACGAGGGCGGTGATGTCCCCGACTACGATACCAAGAAGGCCGAGAAGGACTGCCGTGGCGGGGTTGCTCGCATTCTGTACGCTGTTGCAGCACTGCAGCGAGCCAGTGTTGCACTGGTTCGACGGGCTGCTCTGGGCAGTGGGGGTGGCGGCCGCAAGGGTGGCAAAGGCAACTGTGGCGAGTGCGGAGAGCTTGAAGAACTGCATGTTGCTTAAGCTGGCTGGTCGGGTGGGCTGAACTTGATCTGGATGTCCGAGTGAAGAAAAATCAATGCAAGACAGGAAGCCTTTATATGTTTTTTTTTTTTTCGCGCAGAGAGAGGCAGGGCCGTATTTTTTCAAGCTTGTCTTTCTCCCCAGATTGGTCTCAGTCCGTGATGGGAGGCCATTTGGAAGGAATAAAGATGTCAAAGTGGAGTGCCCATACACATCACGGCGGGCATGTTAGGGATTTCTGTCGAGAACGAGTGGAGCATGTCTCCAGTTAGCAAATAATGAATAGTGACAATAATACAACGGGAAAACACATATGACGCACGAGGTTCTGATTATAAGGGTTAAGTGCTTGTTAAAGTCGATTTTGTGCACACCAGAGGGCTATAGAGCGCTCGAGTAGATCTTGTGCATTATGTGTCATTGCTGTTTATTCCGAACGTACCAGAATATACAGTGTTTCCCAGTGGTTGGTACTGCCATAGACATAGTGCGAGCGGATGCTCTTTGACACAGGCTCACAGCCCGAGAGTGTTGCAATCGCGAAAAAGAGCCAAAGATAACATGGCCATAATCTCCGCTTCGCAGCTCCTCGGTGTTCGATCCACGTTTTCCTGGCGTGGACATTGAAACCTAGTCACTCGTTCTAGCTCGTTCACAACCATTAGAAACCCACTTGGAGTGAGATAGACAAATCGTAAACCAAATTGGCAGAGCCGAATTGCCAATGTCATCAAACTAATCTATCCGTTCCGAGAATAGATTGGGACGCGCGTCGAGTTCCCCTTCGGCGCCATGGGCAAGTGCAACGGGCCTGCTGACTGGCAGATGCTGCAGATCCTCGAGGACAATGGCTTCATCGATGACGCATTAGGGAGAATTCTTGCCGCGAGATGGTGATGAAAATGTCAAATGAAATGATCTAGGGTCCCTTCTACAACAGCCTGAGAGTTCTATAAAACCTTCCTTGTAGTCCTTGTTAGTACATTAGTACATGTGTAGGCCAAGTGTAGGCCCTTCTGGGGGCACATGGGTCCATTTCGTGGGCTATCAAAATAAGGAATGTGTGGGTTGCCCAGATAAACGGATTTTGACAACGCCATGGACAGGGCGGCTCGAGCCAGTTTCGTAGAGGTTGTACAACACAATGACTGCCCTGAAGCGTCATGTTGGAAGGCCGGATGATGAACTCATCTCCAAGTAATGCAGTGTGTATGTGTGTGAATATGACACCAGACAGATCGTAATAGCCCCAGAATATCGGGGAAAAGGTGAACATAAGGCGGCAATGTATGATGTGCAATGATCCCAGTAACGCCGGTTGGAAAAAATTATAACCTGCAAAAGGGTTAAAAGCGGTTTGAGGAATACAGAAATGCAACAGTCAAAGAAAGGTGGACTGCAGGAGCCGACATTGGCAATTTTCAGCAGACATAGAGTTCGGTCCTTTTGTAAGGCTGGCAAATATTACTCTACAGGATGAAAGTGATAAATGGGGATTGACATATTGGCATTTAGGTTTAACTGTGGGGGACAGGATACTCCGGAGAAACGTAGCTTTGCATCCTAAAGGTGATTGGAGTCGACTGTATAAAAGGTGTTGAATGCCGCAGTTCCTCGAAGCTCTGACAAGGGGCGCGTTTTGACCACCGACGCTTTGCGACAGTCAAAGGTCGTGCAGGTGGTCCTAGGAACCAGTAATGTTACAGCGCAAAAACGACAGGCGGGACTCTAGAGAACATGACATCTTGCACGGGTAACGGCTGCTTCAACTGGCAAAATGCAGGCGGATTGCAGACTTCGAGGAACGAATATGTTCGGCAGCGCGGACTTGCAAAAGGGACTTCGAGCCTCGGAAACCCCCGGCGGGATTCGAACCCGCAACCTCCAGATCACGTGAGTTGTAGAAGTCTGACGTCATAACCATTAGACAACGGGGGCTTGGAGGGGGTGTGAGCGTGGGTACGGAGGACGGGACGGGCGATAAGAAAGCAAAAGTGGTTTGGTGATTTGACTGTTGCCTCGATGGACTCACCAGTGTCTGCGTCTCGCCGGAGCCTGTCGCCCAGCGAGCTCAGCGAGCATGCACGGCCTCGCATGTCCCCGACGCTGGCCCGCTCGTTCGACCCCCACGACCCCCAGGTCCGCGAGCGCCAGCGCACCATGGACGTCGACATGGCCATGCAGCTCTCCCTCGCCCGCCGCGACACCCTCCACGCCTCCCCAGTAGCCACCTTTGCGAGCCCCAAGAGCATGGACGACGACGAGCCACAGCCCGAGGACCCCGCGGCCGACATGCACTACGGCGACGAGCCCGCAGTGTCGCTGCCGTCGCTGCGCCTGAACCGCTCGGAGCCGTCGCTGCACCACGACGACGGGCAGGCATCCAACTTTGGGCTGCCTACGTATCAGGCGAATGCGTCGCACTCGGCGTTCGACTTTGCGCGCATGGAGGAGTTCGCCGTCGAGGAGAAGGCCCGCCTCGGCCTCAACTCGCCCCCCAGCACCCGCTTCTCCCTCGCCGCCCTCCGCCGCCCGCCCAAGCTGACCGTCGTCGACCCCGCCACAGACCAGCCCGAGCTCAGCGGGGTCGCCTCCAGCTCGACGCTGCCGGTCCAGCTGGACGCGGGCTCGGTGCACTCGCCCCCCGACCTGGAAGAGGCGCAGCAGCGCCCCCTGCGCGGCCGGAAGCTCAGCCAATCGAACGCGCACCCGCGCTCGCACCGCAAGGGCGGCAAGATGGCGCTCTTCGAGTCCGCACACGCCGACACGCCCTCCTCCTTCTCTGCGCGGCTCGGCCTTGTCCTCGGCCAGAACCCCAGCATCCCCCCCGGGCCCTCCTACGACCACATCCCTCCCACCGCAGGTATCCTCACCACCGGCCACGACCGCCCCTACCGCTTTTCCTTCTACTCCAATGCCCTCTCCGCCACCATCCATGCGCGCAGCCTCAGCGAGCTCCCCGCAGAGGGCCAGTCCTTCGAGCAGCTGTTTGCAGGCATGTCCCACCCCCCACCAGCGACCGCGGCAGAGCCCGCATCAGCCAAGGTATTTTCGCCCCCCTATCAGGACCCCTCCAAGTCCGGCAATCTCGCTGCCACAAAGAACCTGGGTGCAGAGGCCACCAACTACTTTGCCGGCGTCAACGGCAACTCGACAGCAGTGCTGAACGGGCGCTCTCTTGGCGAGAAGGGCCCGCCTGGCGGACCAGGTGCGCCTGCAAATGACAGCGATGGGAATACCTGGTGGCTCGACGTCCAGAGCCCGACCGATGAGGAAATGAAGATGCTCAGCAAGGTGCGTACGCCCAGACCCGCGCCCCGCGCGCTGACTCACCGCACGCACAGGTATTCTCCATCCACCCGCTTACAACAGAAGATATTCTCATGGAGGAGACGCGCGAAAAGATCGAGCTCTTCCGCAACTACTACCTCGTCTGTTTCCGCTCGTTCGACCAGGACCCATATAGCCCCACGCACCTCGAGCCGCTGAACATGTACATCATTGTCTTTCGCGAAGGCATCCTCTCCTTCCACTTCCGCCCTACGCCCCACCCCCAGAACGTCCGCCGGCGCATCAAGCAGCTCAAAGACTACATCAGCGTCACCTCCGACTGGATCTCCTACGCGCTTATCGATGACATCACGGACGCCTTCGGCCCACTCATCCAGGGCATCGAGTACGAGGTCGACAGTATCGACGAGCTGGTGCTCATCCTCAAGGAGGCAGAGCAGAGCGACATGTTGCGCCGCATCGGCACATGCAGAAAGAAGGTCATGGGCCTCCTGCGCCTCATGGGTAACAAGGCAGACGTCGTTAAAGGGCTTGCCAAGCGCTGCAACGAGAACTGGCGCGTCGCGCCGACCTCAGACATCGTGCGTGCCCCGCTCACTTGACCTCGCTCACTCTAACCCCCGCATAGGGCCTCTACCTCTCCGATATCCAGGACCATCTGATCACGATGACGCAGAATCTGAACCACTATGAAAAGATCCTCTCGCGCTCGCACTCCAACTACCTGGCGCAGATATCCATCGAAATGACCGACGCGAACAACCAGATCAACGACGTGCTCTCTAAGCTCACCGCCCTCGGTACCGTCCTCATCCCCATGAACCTTGTCACAGGTGCGTAGCGTGTCGCGCGCGCCCACATCGCCTATAATTAGTTAGCGCCCTTCTGACGCCATCTATTATTATTCTAGGTCTGTGGGGCATGAACGTACATGTCCCGGGCCAGGGCATCCCGGTACGTCACCCTTCTTCCTATTCTCCGTCACGCACGCGCTGACAGACGCCGTGCTTGCTCCCTCGCCGCCGCACTCGTCCCTTTTTTCATTCTGTTCTCACCATGTGCGGACCGACCGACCGACAGGGCTATGCGTGGTTCATCTCGATCATTGCAGCGCTCGCCGCGTTCGCCGTCATCGGTGGATACTCGACGTACCGCTTCATGGTGCGCAAATAAGCGTACCGCGCCTATGTACTACATGTACGCCAAAGAGATATATGCTTCGCTGTATATGTGCTGTTGTATGACATGGCATTGTGTATGCCATGCCTGCCATTCATCCTCTCCACCCTAGATCCATTCTGCTTGTCTGCCGCGCGTATTTTGTACGACATAGCGAGGCAGGCATGCGATAGGCATACCGCATAAAATGATTACTACATAGAATGAACGCAAAATATCCGCGCGTCAGACGTCTTCCTTATCCCAGCTAAGCTGCGTGCCCAGCGCCTATTTAAAGCACACACGCCTGCCGGCTGTAGTTTTACATGCTTCTTATCTTTTCTCATACATGCATTTATCTTTGGTGCCTTATTTTTATGAGCAAGGGACGTTACGAGAGGGACGTTTTATATATATGTGCTTTTTATCTGACTGTTTTATTTTATGCATACATTCGAATTTCGAGTTACATAGCATCGTCTTGAATTCCACGCATTTTATTTCATGACATATTTAACGCGGTTGGGCATATCATATTGACCTAGTAAAACAACAGTTCCGCAAGTTTACTACATAGATAGGTGGGGAGGAAGGACAGGGAAGAGGCATCCAGGGTGACATAATAATAGAAGTGTCTTTAAGTGAGAATAAACTAGACGCTGCGCGAAAGCAATAAACCAAGAACGAGTGAAACGAAACATGACAGAGGGAACGATATATATCAAAACGAGTCAAAAAGGCAACCAAAACCGACATAACTGCTAACGACACAAATAATCACAGCGGTTCACCAGACATCAGAGACTTGACGGGCGGCAGAATTGGCGACCCGCTCGTCCCGTTCCGAAGTGGAGCCAGTTGGTTGGAACTCGATGTGTGCACGTCCTGATTCGTTGGTGAAACGATCATTGCGAGCGAAGGAGACAGCGTCTGGATTGGCCGGGGTGACAAGGGCGCTTGCACCGTCGTCGGCGTCATCCCTGGACCTGCATGTCGCTTCTGAGGGTACCCGCCGTTCTGCCGCATATCTTCCTCGGGAGTATGATGTGGCGGTGGTGGTGGTGTTCTTCGCTGTGGGGGCAACTGCGGCGGCGGCTGAGAAGAGGGCATTCCCTCCTCGGGTAGTTTCCTTTTCCGTGATATGGACGGCTGGGGGGTTCCATTAGGCCGCCCTTGAATCTCGCTGCCCCCCCGGCGCTGTGTCGAAGGGGGCATCGAGGGAGTAGATACCGTGCCCCACCGCGACCAAGGCGGCGGCGGAGGAGCATATGCACTATGCCCCATTGTGATACCCGAGGATGGGTGTTGTATAGCTGACAACGGCTGTTGATGACCAGCAGGGAATGGTGCCATGGGGGGAACGCTGTTCGGATGAGGTCTCCCTGCTAAAGAGTGATGATTGATCATTTGGGTACGATGCACAGGCGTCGAAATACCAGCATTGTTGCATGGCCCACCATCTGAGCCTGGCTGGACTTGGACAAGCTCCACAAATAATGTAGGCGTATGGGGCGGTGGCATCTTCTTGAGGATGATACCTTTATTGAAGGTATCCAACATCTCCTTCGTGTTTACATAGACATCAACGGGCTGCTTTTCTTTGAAAAGTGAATCTATACCCGGGTATGAGTTGTGATAATAATCATGCAAGTAAATAACACACACCGGAGGGTATTACTCTGACATCAGAGTATTGGTAAGTCTTACCCTTACGTAGGCAGCAAATAGGGCAAAAGAATCGGGGAATAGCCTGGGGGCTGAACTTGTCACCGGGATAAAAGACGCAACTATTGTGGTATCGCCTATTGCAGCCCTCGCATTCAACAACAGGGTAACCAGTCAAAGAATGCCCATTCCTCCCTCGACATATACATCTTGTACCATCAGCACCATCTTGGTCAATGTCTTGGCCAAAGGTGAATCGTGGGCGTCTTCTCTTCTTGGGCCTTGAGGCGGTTGGTCGCCCAGCAAGTATGCGATGCAACCCAGCAAGATCTAGTCCGAATGAGATATCTGGATTTGGCGAAACCGCAAATTGAATCTTGTATAGTTTGCGCATATAGTGGCGAACTTGGGCTATGTATTCGGGACGCTGGTTTTCTGGAGACGACGTATATGCTAAAAATTGACCAATGACGGCAGATAGGCGATCAACCCTATGAACGATGATTTCGAGCTGTTTGTAATCCACTGAGTAATTCTTGGAAATTTCTGGTGCGTTTGCCAGGATGGTAGGCAAGAAACAGAAGTGGAAGCTGCGCTCTTTGTGGATTGCCCCATTCCAATGGTGGTGGTCACAGAATGGACAAGACCCACCATTCTTGGCGCACTCACCATGGAACCTTGCAAAGCAATGATCACATTGCACAGCGTCTGACTGTACTCCATTAGGTGGTGGCCTGACTGACGCATTGCAGATACACGTAAAGAACTCATCGGCAGGGGGGAGGTCATCTTCTGGGCGGGTATTTGCTAAAACATCGTCAAGTACTGCTTGGCTATGAGTCTCTTTGTGATCTTCACAGTACCACGGAATCTCTTTGATCCAAGTGTGATGTAACCGTAGCTGAACCTCTAACTTCTCGAAGGTCGGTAAGGCAAACATCTTCAGATGTTCTTCAGCGTATGCCTTCCATTGCGCAATGGCCTTGAAGACATCTTCATCATCAGCCGGGTAGCGGTTACGCAAAACGTTTTCACACCGCGACTCCAAGTCATTAGCAATATCGGCACTTCTCTTCAGTAACGTCACAGAGTGAATGTTAAAGTCCTTGGACGCACGGCTGGCCAGTCGCATGACATCGGGAAGCCTGGCTTTGGCACCGTTAGGTTCACAGGCAAGCCACGCCTTCGCTTGCTTCTCGTAGTCAATCGCTTTCGCACGTGCAATCATTAAGCGATTCAGTACCGTTGGATCAATAGGGATACTAGAATCCATGGATGCAAACTCGTTTAACTCCTCGATAGTTTTGATAGGCTGTTCAAGGACATGGCGAGCACGCGATTCCCAATCGTCACCCTCACGTTGCCGAGCATCAAGCATCTTCATGTACTTATTGTCGGTAGGCAAGCCACAGATCCTAGCGCGTGTGAGAAATTGCCGAACCTCGTCCAAAGTTATAGTGGAGTCGGGGTCATCGAATTTTTCTTCCAGCTCATTGATCAGTTGCTCACAGTCCACGATCTTCTCGATTTCGTTCAACTCGTCAAGGAGAACATTGAGCGACGACCCTTGAATCAACAGGCGTTTGCACTCTTGTAGATAGTCTTCGCGCTCAGAGTCAGGTGGTGATACGTCCAGGAGAGCTGCTGCCCTTGCTTTGGTTGCTTCGGCCTCCTCAGCTAAATTGGTAAGTGTCGCTATTTCCGGGCATTCAAAACCGAGATTTTCTACTTCGCGTAGAAGCGCGTATAAATCGTCTAGTCCACGGTCCGGTCGGTCCCCTGGATCATCAGAAGTCGTGATCATTGTGTCTCCGCCTATTGAGGCACGTCCTTTTGATCGACGGGAGCGCTTCCTGCTCTGCTTCCTGATGATGAAGGAATTGGCAGAGTCAACCCACTCATTTGCCCTAGTAACGCATTTACGCAAACTTGTAATTTCAGGTAGATGATAGTTGATTCGATCCCCTTCCGCAAGGAGTGCACGCAGGGACCGAAGGGAAGGTCGAGCGCTTTCCGATAATAGCTTGGAGAGCTTGCTTTGCCACACAGAAGGTATGGCAGCACGCTCTGCCAGCCGATGGTAGGTGTCAAGGAGGTCTTCGTCTGAAAAACGTTTTCGCAATTGCAGATGGTGAGGTGCATGATTGTCACAGAGAAGTTCTGCATGGTCGACACAAACGACTTTGGTGGAACATTGACAAGTGATTTGTGACAGATAACAGAAAGCTTTGCAAATATTGCATTGATACTGATCCTCAGGACGGTCTTCCTCCTCCAGTAGTTCACCAACGCCCCTAGCACGAGCCTTCTCGCGGTCAGCTAGTTCCCTGTCAGTCATCTCTTTAAGACTATCAATCAACCTTTATGACGATAAGCACATAATGGTCAGCAGTGAAACAAAAGAAACACGCACCACAACGCTGTTTTGATAGAATGAGATTGCTGTGTAATAGTCACAAGCAACTCATCGTGTGAGAATACCGGGAGTTTCCTGTGTTCCCGATATCTTTGTACACAGTCCCGCCCAAGCGGAAGCCAGTCAGGGAGAGCGAAGTTCACAGCTTCGTTGAAATTTAACTAAAAAGGTGTTAGATCAAATGATGAGTGATTGAAAGGAGATGCTTTACTCCGTGATTGAAGCCTGCATGATAAGCTTTAGGGAATGTTATTACGAATTCACCAGCCCTTTGATTACAAGCATAGACCCTGACCCCAGCATCGGTGACTCGTTGGGGGTTCATCAGCGTTACAAGCTGGAAAAGCAGATCAGGTTGAGCCTCAAAAAGATCGGGTGCTTCACCCTTGATTGCGGCTTCAAACTTTTCTGCATCTTCCCCAGGTATACCATACCAAGTTTTTGTTTCGCCCCAGTGCACTATATTCAATGTCAGCAGAATATTCATACGCAAGTTGAATCTGTGCTCACTGAAGTTAATGCTATATGTGTAATGATCCTAATATTATATATATAGACAGAGATGAGAGATGTTATGAAAAGGTGAAGGTACCGCGCACCTCATTATGCCAGCAAAATGTTGAAAATGCCATTCCAACGTAAGTCCAAGGTACAGTCATGCCCGAAATATCCGATTTGATAAACCGAAGGAGTGATTCGGATAATATTGGGATGTTGTTAAGGTTCCAAGGATCCTTGGAATATTGATTGAGAGGGTGTGTCTCAACAGTGGGCATAGCACTACATGTATATGAGCAACAATCGGCGACATCTGTACGTAGGCACGTCCCATACCTTCCGTGTGTTGTCGAGTGGACATCAGCACCATACTCGATTTCTACGGTTTCGTGAGGTGATTGTACCAGTCTCCAGAATTCTCGCTCAACGTCGTATTCGGAAACAGTAACATCGCCAAACCGGGTTTTAGTAAAATCACTGTCATCTGGCAGGACATCAGCATTAGGTGGGGGGTGTGACTCAAACCATAAGCGACGGAATTCTTTATCACGAGCTTGAAAGCTTGACAAGCTGTGTTCCTCCCCCTCATCAAAGCCGAAATCGCCGCCAGTCCCTGACAGGCAAGTGAAGCAGAACCATTGATCTTTTGGGATCGTGTCAAGCGGTGGGTCCAAACAAAACATGTGGAAACCTGAAGCCTATCAGTCGCGCATATCAATTATACGGGTAATTTTTGTACATACCACAATCACAACCATCACACAAGAGCATTTCTTCTCCACGATTCTTCTTGTGACAAATTTCACAATTTTGCTGTTCCCGATAAATTGTTGGCGAAGAGTTGCTGTGAGCTTGAGGATTTGTGATCCGTACCTCTGGTGTTCCAATCTTCATATCAGGCTTTTCCCTATCATAGAAAACCGGCGGAACAAGTGGCGATGGGGTTATTGTACCGTTGACTGGTGTCTTCTTGGGCGCTGTAAAATTATGTTGGTAATGACGATTATTTGACATGAACGCTGTACGTACAATGTTCTTGAGAGCCCATCCTCGTGCTTCTGCGCAGCTTCGAGTTTGCAGACTTGGTACCATCTTTAGACTCTGATTCATCAGGGGGTTCAGACAGTGGACTAGATGTCGTGGTCAGGGGGCTTGCAGGTGGACTGTTATCCTCCTTCGTTGTCACAGAGCTGCCCAGCGGTGAAGGCTTCTGAATGTTCATGTGCGTCTTCAGTTGTGCATCACGTGCTATGACGGGCGACATGACTGGCGAATTGCGTGCACGCTCGCAGAAGTGCTCAAATGGCAGGATGACTCGTGTATACGAATTTTTGATCTGCGTGGAGAGACCAGGTATACCACGATAGCCTAATATACGGCCCAGATCCGACCATTTCTTGCCTTTAGTCACCTATCAAAAATTGTGATGCGGTTGTAGATGAGTCATCATATGAATCAAGCGGACTTACCGCTTCGTAGCCTCCCAGACGTTGCACTTCTTTGCGAAGTAGCCACAAATCCAATGGTTTATGGTTTATTGTAGGCACTACAACGCGGGAGTTTCCCTGTTGTTTATGAAACTGATAAAGTTGCTCCAGAAAATTCAGCTTTGCTCTAGAAGAAGCTTCAATGGAATTTAATCGTTGCAAACGTGTTTTAAAGCGGAAATTCTGAGGTGATGTCAGTTAAGGCTAAATGAGAGAGAGACCCATAGACCAAACCTCTGTATCAGTCACAAATGGCATTTTCCAACCTTCCGGAGGAACGATTTTGCAAATTCCGTAATCCTTGGCTTTAGGGGAGATCGACTTGATATACGCCATAGGATCCTTAAACTCTTCAACCGTTGGGTAATATTCCGGGCAGTCTGGAAGGCCGAAGGGTCTCGCCTCGCGGGGCGCTTCGCTGTGAATACGAGGAGTAAAAGTCTTGACAGTCGATAAGTCAAGATGTGCAGGCACAGGAATGGGAGCAGAATTTCGATATCTCTCCGTAAGATCTTCAGAAGTATCCATATCGTCTGAACCATCGGATGACGACCTCGCCTGATTATTCAACGCAGCAAGGGCATCTGTCTTCGATTTTCGTGGTGCTCGTTTAGACTCGACATGGGTAGATGCTGTTTCTCTAGGAGCAGATGGCTTTCCAGAATCGCTATCAATAGGAACAGCACCTTGAACTGGTATATCCAGCGATGAGATGAAAGTTGTTGCAGGTTTGTTGGGGAAGTTGGTTGGCAGACTACTCGAGCTTGCGTGCGGTAGGCTGTCAGAGGAAAATCGGGGTGATTTTCCCCTCCGAGAAGGGGTCCCACGAGGATTCGTGGTAGATGGACTTCCGTGCATTTTAATGAGAAGAATGCTGGATTTTAGGGAGGTTTCGACCTCGCCTTCCAGGCTTTCTGGGAGCAACGGCGTAGGAGAGTAAGTGTCGGAGTTCAAAACTTGGAGGTTATGTTAAGCGACGATGGTTCTGCGTGGGTAAATTACCATATATGGGAACCCATTGGCACCTTTGTCTTCATGGCAATCTGCGGTCAAAGCACTATATTCATTACCCCCCGTCCGTTGAACCTAGTTCAGCCGTTTCTGCTGGTATCCCTTTGTATCCACCACCAACACACATATGGGTGGTGTGTGTGCAACCATATTACCTGAATTCTGCTGTTGATATGAAGAGGCAATCCTGTTTTAAGTACTTAGCGGCTTTAAATGACATGGATGTCACCGCAGGGCGAGTCTAGATTGCATGATTTAAGTAATTCTGGAGTTTTACCGTGCGTACTGTGTACAACACTAAGCAAGAAGAAATCCTGTCCTCTGTTTTAAATTTCCCGCAGTGGGAAATGTTTTGTTAGGCTTTTGAAATCCCTTTCACTTGTCCTGGATCACCGTGATTACCCTTCTGTTGTTACATAGATGGGTCCGACTTGGGTCCGACGAATTGTCTGCTCCATTGCGATTCACCTCTGTTTCTTCTTAGCCGATGATGATATATTTATTGAGGCCCAAGAGTAGTCGCAAGCGTGAGCAACCAACTATTTTACAAAGTCTGCTTGAATTCTGCTTATTTTTATGTCAGACTCGGGCCAGAGCATGACGAAAGCGGTTTGTTTGTTCCGTGCCCCTGCATCGGGTAATGATCAAAATATCATTCGGAATGGATTAAGGTTTTCCGGGAAAGAACACAACGAAAATTTGTGTGCAGCTCTGCAATTGATAGGCGACTGTCGTCTGAAGGTTGCTCATGCCTTTGCGAGGAATCACAAGGACTCTGTTACGGGTTCTGAGCTGTTCTGAGATGAGGTCTAAACTATCTTTATATATTAGTATCCGACCGTTCCGAAAATAAACATGGCCGATATGATGCCCACATTTACCCACGGCAGATCTTCGATCCACTGCATTCCATGCCGGCAACTATTGTAGACAATTCCGCCACGACAGAGTTTACGCGCAATTTTAGCCGATTTGGAAAGAGAACTCACAGAAATTTTGACAAGGAAAGAGACTTGATACAGTAAAAGGGTACAAGTAAAGTTCACGAAAGATACTTGGTAACAAGATAAGTAGAATTTTGACTAGAACCAGCAAAGTTCTACTACTATGAACTTTGTAACTGTGGGGAATATAATCGCCTGACACTAGGATGTCAGCCATTAGCAAATAAACATAATGTTTGTGTCCTGCAATAGAATCAAATGAGTTGGTAATACGTGAGGAGAGAAGAAAAGTACCATTTCGTGTGAGCTTGACAGCTACGATGATATAGAACTCGTAAACAAAGATACTATTGCTCGATAAGTAGATACTCACTTGAGGCTTCTGACTATATTTCGATTTCAAGATATCTCTAATAGCTACAAGAAGTTGTTTATAGCTTTGTTGTTTATTGGAACCTGAGAAGGATATTTCAATAAAAACTTTAGTAGGAACCCTGATGAGACGCACCGAGTGCCTCAATGAATGCCTATATTACTTATATGAGCGTCGTTTTGCAATAACGGTAAAGAATTTACTTACATAACTCATAGCTCCAGTAGCCTGTCCGGCCTCTTGTGTGTCCGCGCTAGTCTGAGAATCTTTGCAACCGCTCCAAGATATCTGCAAAGTAATATGGGTCTTATACCCGATGTATGACTGAAGCTGGACGTACAACGTCAGCTGGGCTAGTTCTCGTCGCCTTTGTAATTTTATCCGCCTTCTGGTTGCTTCCCGTGGCTGTTTTGACTATGCCCATGGCAGACTTGAACATACCACCCATATCTCCACGAGCATAAGAAGACACAGCGGACAAGAGACCTTGACCCGCTTCGGCGGCAAGGTTTGGCTCTTTAATCTTGCCTTCCGTGGAATACTATAATCATCCAAAGTGAGGGTCTGTACCATGCAATAAAAAATGAAATGTACAGACAATGTAGGGTAAATCTGCAAAAGGAGAATCTTGAGACACGAAGTGGTAATAAAATTAATCACCAGGACTCACCCATAGCTGAACCAGAATGGCAGGACTGTCACAGAACTCGTCATCAGAGTATTGAATAAATGGTGTACACATGCTCTTACATCGAAAATAGCAGTCAATCTGCAGCCGGCTGGCAAGGGCTTTACTAGGGTAGCATGAATGAGCTGTAAAAATCCAGCAAGTATATATGATTCCGAATTGATTGACATATACTGGTTGTTTACGTACGTCATCAACAATATGTCCTTCTGCCTCGTAGTCGACCTATGTCCAGTGAGTAAACACGAACTGAAAATGATCTGTAGAATTTACAGGATAAATGACTGTTCCATATAATCAGCTACAGTATACAAAGGAAAATGGCAGTGTAAATCACCTTCATCATAACCATCACCTTCGTCACCGTCGAGATCTTTGGTCTGACCGCCATGTCCAGAATCTAAATGACACATCAGAATGGGTTGGTGACGAGATATTTAATCTTACAATGGAAGAATAAAGAATCATTTGGCTGAGCACCGCGGACAAGCCATTCCATAGCTTGGAGCTGTTAGAAGAATAAACATAAAGATTCAAGATAAAGGGAGTAATGCGCACCATGTTTGCTCTGGTGGGTATGCGTCGGGGGTCCGTCGCATCATCAGTGAGAATTACAATATCTTCCGATTTATACCCGTAGTTATCTTGACAGACGATCGGATATTATATATTACACCACGCCCTGAAAAGGCGCAGAGACTCACTGATAATGAAACTAGAGATGTTTTTTACATCGTTGATGCAACCTCTCAACTCTCCACTCTGTCCGAAGTAATTGATTCCGATCTAGAGAAATGCGGTTGAGAAGGGATATCAGTGATAAGAAAAGCCATTTGAGAATTTACACAAAGGGCTTTCTTTTTTCCGGTACATTGCGAATACTGAAAATAAGGTTGCATGTTTGTATTATTCCTGTCCTGGAATGTTGGACCATAATGTTGGACCTCGGTTGGCGGACGAGGAGGCGGCGGGGGCGGAGGTCCGGCTGTGTAAATCGTCATGCCAGTGAATAGTTATTCAGAAAAATACAAAAACCACTAACGTGGAGCTTGGTATGTCTGATTCCTGTTGTGATTTAGCTTAACAATCAAGTTTAGGTTTGATTAAAAAATCCTTACTGATGTCCTGGATAGCCACCTTGGTTATGTTGCTGGTGATATTGTTGTCCTGGGAAACCTCTTTGAATTAATTACAAAGTTAGAGCCTTTCAAAGGAGAGAATTAATAGATCATACCTTGTAGGAGGTGGGCCCGGAGGAGGTGCGTAACTATATCATTTATTTAGCTTGTGTTTTTTTTGGTTTGCAATGAACATTACCCTGAGGGCGGTGGTCCAGGAGGCGGTGCATAACTGAAATTGAAAATAACAGGTTGGGACATGTGAAGATGATAGATTAACTCACCCAGAAGGTGGAGCTGGGGAACCGCCATAGCTTTTGAATGACATATTCAGTACCCTTTCTGTAAACTAATACAGAGCAACTCACGACGGTGTACCCGGGAACCCGCCTCCGTATCTTGTCAATGATACAATATAAACTCAAATAAAGCATCACTATTCAACCAAGCTTACCCGGAAGGGGGAGGTCCCAGTGGTGCATTATAGCTGATGGAGTATAAGTATACAAAGTAAACATTTAAACCTACACTCACCTGGGATTGACTCCTGGGATACCAAATCTGCGAGACGGTCAATCGTATGTATATACAGCGATTTTGAACGCACCCAGAAGGCGGTCCTGGGGGTGGAGCATAGGAAGGCGAGTAAGACGGGTTGTACCCATGCGGGGGTGACGGAATTCCATTGTTCGGGGCAGGCATGTCTCCGCCAGCATCTCTTTATGTCATTAAGAAAAGTCAGGATCCAGTCCGAGATGTTGAACCGCTATTAGATCTTACGAGCCAGGGAAGCTGGGGAAGCTTCAGATTGTGGTATTAGTTTATACACAAGTTCGGAGGCATGCATGCAGGGGTAACTTACGCAGGAGGTCCTCCTGGATAGCTGGATCGCTGGTTGTCGTTATTCCACATATCGATATCGTTGAGGGTTAGTGCAAGATAAGTACAAGTTGGGTGCTACGAGCAAAGGATCAGCGCGGTCAATACCAGCCATCGGCACAACATGCCATCAGCGCCGGCACGCGGGGCTATGTATGTGACGCAGCTTGAACTATATTCACTGAATCTGGCAACTCATGGGTTCGCTGCTTCATTGACACCGGTTTTGCAGCCTTCTACATATAATAACAGATAGTAAGTAAATAAAAGTAAGTACTATATGCCACTAGTATCCATCCCTATCCATCCCCGTTAGTATTGTACAGTCGAACCTGAGAAGGGGCATACCTGAGAAAGGGCATAACCTGTCGTAAGGCATACCTTTTGTCATCCACCGACTCTGTTCGCGGAGATTTTTGACCCATAGGGCATACCTGCATACCCTAATAAGGCATACCCTTTGGGTCAAAAAGTGCATACCTTGAGGTGGATTTTGAGACCTGGTAATCACTTGGTTAGGCCAGATGCTGTGTAAATGTGTTCATAAATGACGCAAAAGACGCAATTTATCAAAAACTGTAATATCTGAGTGATTTTTGTTGCTGACAACGAATATTCTAGGCCAATTTTCTTGTAGTTTATGTCCCATAGTAGTGCACGTGAGACCATTGAGATCAACGGCGGAGATGATGTCAATGACACAAGTCCGTAAACCGGCCCACTCCCAACTTGTCGCGAGGTTCTTCAAGCTGTGTCTACAGTGCGCCGACATGTGAATAGCGTCAATGTTCCATTTGCAAGGGAAATGGAGTCGCTTCTGGGGTCATTTAACAGGCAGATGCACTTACAGATCAACGAGGGGCTATGAGATACCACTTTGGACCAGTATTTTAAAAACTGGAAGCATGTAAACAGCCTAGTATATATCGTAGATATGCAAAGTATCATTTTTAGGCGATTTTTTACAGTATTTTTCTCGGACCTGAGAAAGGGCATAACCTGCAGTAAGGCATACCCTCGGCCGTCCACCGAAGGGTATGCCTTTTCACAGGTTCGACTGTATTAGAATTTAGTATCTTATCTCCTTCCCCGTACTGATATGTAAAAATGTCGAGTAACCACCTTACTACATAGCTATGTATTATATTTTTACTAAGTACATACAGTATACTCTAGTATACTACGCGAAGGAGATCCAGATACCGCATAATTAAATATTACTATTGCCGATAAATTAAATAGTTGTATATGTAGATGTACTAGTATACGGTGTACCGTTTTTGTTGTAAGATCTAAGTGCACTGTCCGCTGATAATCTTATTCAGATAGTCCAAGGTTGCCCCCCCCAGTAACGGCGCCCAATCTTGATGATCACGACTATCCACATAGCAACGCGCGCGACGTCGAGAACGAGATACGGCTTCCGCGACCCGAAAACAAACGCTGTGGCAGCAACAAGCGCGAAGGGCCAGCGTAGCGACAAGCGCGATTCCAGTCTGAGAAGAGGAGAAAGTCAAGAGCGGACAGCGCACTCAGTATATAGCTATACTTACTTTGTCTTCCTCCCCAGAATCTGGTCGGGCGTCCAGGAGGAAAAGTCAGTAAATACCAGGAAAGGAAGGGCAGCTAGAAAATTGTGGTCGCCATCAAACGGGGTTGTGCAACCCGCTGTGAGAAGCGTCCGAACCCATACAGCCAAGACCGGGGCAGTCAATGGCAACAACCAAGTCATCAACACCAAGATGTGCAGGTTAAGATGAAGGTTGTCCCTTTTGACATTGAATGCGTCGCTGAGACTATGCTCGACAGACGGTTGTGTCTCGTCTACGTTACTTTGTCCAGATTCTTCCTGTCGTCTGACAAGAGGAACTGCCTCGACCCTTAAATCACGGTTGGATGAACTGAACCGATGGTGCGACAGTGCACAAGATTGGAAGTGCAGGAGCCAGCATGCGACGTAGGCAACTTGCCAAGGCACAAACAAGAAGATTACTAGACAAATGGCTAAGAGAGAGAAAATGGTACCCTTTGGTACACTTGTGTGGTCAACACCGCTATCAACAACGTTAAAACCAATCGTACCAGGTCTCATAAAGGAGGACTTACCTCTTGAACACAAAGACATTTATTCTCCCAACAATGGGCAAAATAAGGAGCAAGAGCCACCACAGCACATGCACGAGCCCGGTCGCCACTAATAGGATAAGAGGTGCAATTGGGGCAAGTATAAGAATACCCTTGTTTCCCGTGTAAGCCCATTCCCGGATAGGGAGCAGAGACACAAGCAATGATGCAGGAAGAAGATATCGAATCAAATGGCGATGACAGATACGCAACGACTGGGTAACGCTAGGGAAAGTGGCTGAGAATTTAAATCGTCAGCCGCTCAAGTGTGTTACCTAAATAATGAAACTCACCGTTAGTATCCGCTTCTGCCAGACCAAAATATACAACGAGTGAGGCAACTCCGGCTGCCCAGCTGACCAACGTATGCAAGTACCGAGAAGCCCATCTCCCAATAGTGGTAGACCAATCCACTGTAATAGTAAAGCCCATAAAATCACTCTGACACTCCGCTTCTCCTGAAGATAGAATTGTGAAGTTCGAATAAGAAGGAAAATGTCGGTTATGGTCAATGAAAGGGGCAGACAAGTGAGTGTGTAGCAAAATAGGGCGATCGCGTCCGTTGGCTAATGAAAAGTAGTGGGTCTCCGAAACGTGCGATGTATGCATCAGTAGAGGGGGTAGTAGCAGGCCTATAGTGAGCGAATTATATGACTGAGCACACAAATAATTCAATTAACGGTCTTACCTGAACAGGCGGACATTTCGCGGTAGAGTGCAGACAGACGATACACAATAAGAGCATTTGATATCAAGTTCGGAAACGTGAATGGAGTACTTAGTCCAACATCCATAGGCATTGAAACGGTCGTAGACGACAATGCTATGCCTGATTGGTCTATTTTGATAGTGGTTCGCTGAGACAGAAAATAACAGACGTACCAAGAGTGCTGATTTCCGTAACTCTAATCTCCCTCTGCTGGGTCACCTCTGCCAATACCCAGCCTTGACGAGCTGCACCTTCCACTTCAATACCAACCCAATGCTCTGTCTTGACATTCGGGATTACAGCTTCGTAGAAAACAGCTCCTTCAGATTCGTCGGCTCCTTCTTGGGGTACAGGGAAAAGTTTGCCAGGAACCGGGTTGGGTATGAGCTTGAGGATGTCAGGCTGCAAAGGCACGCAATCCGAGGACGCTTGTCCGTTACATAAGAAGATAGAGATATGTAAAGGGGCCTTGTTTTGGGGGGAAACAGAGGCAATAGATCCTTGCGAGACCAGAACTGTGATTTTCTGGCGGCTTTCTGGGCTGGACGATCTTTGAACTGGTAAAAGATATCGCTTGGACACGAGAGGCTGTTTCAACCTAAGAGTCGTTCCAGAATCAAGTACTTCGACATCTCCGGTAATAAATCCTTTATCTTCGCCAAGGAATGGCGGGAGTGAACTGCCATCTCGGAGCCACCTAGACAGTATTTTCTCCCGCCACTCCAGAGTTTTAGCCGCACCAAGTTCCAGAGCCGCACGGGCTACCCTCCACCGCACTTGATGACACCAAACCATTTCTCTATGGCCCACACCAGTCCAGGCCCCTTCCAGAGAAGATGTAAAAACTGTTTTCCGCGTTACATTCGTTGCTGTCTTGGGGAGTATGCACGACTCCGAGGGTATCATCAGATCCATAGCTCCTCCACAGATAGATATAATGGGTGTAGGGTCACTTTCCAGTAAAATTTGCAGTTTGTCATACAGTTTGTCTAGTCGATAATCGAATCTAGCCGGTGGTAAAGTATGCGGAGTCGACATGGTAATGACAGCAGATACATTGCCAGAGGGAAGCAACGACGTGGCTACGACTCCTCCCATGGAATGTCCCAGTAAGAGAATTTGCGTATTTGGCGGATATAAAGAAAGGATGTAGGATATAGCCTGCGCAGAATACGATATCTGGGAGTGAAGTGTTGAGCTATGGAAGGCGGAAAGATCCTCATTGAATTCGACTGCAGCGAACGTTAGAAAAATGGCGTCGGGCAAATCTGTTACGTACCGGCGTAGAAATCCAAAGGCTTCACAGCACTCGATCGATATTCCGGAGAAACCACATGTGGTGACGAGAAATACTGTCGTGTCGCGGACGACGCTATAGACCGGACTTGATGGGACGACCCCGCATTACCTGGAATGAAGAGGACAGGAAGACTATCCTGGCGTCGCCCATCCTAAAAATCCGTTAGATGTCATGCTCCAGCTCAGCAGCAACTCATAGGTACCAACCTGCAGTGCGTCCCAGTCGACTTCGCGATACAGCCATAGGGAATACCTACTACTCAATGAAGACCAGCTTTTATTGAAATCGGCCTGCAGTATGTATGACGGTGACATATATGACATTCGACATCCTTGAGGCGAAAGGTCTTCAGATATACCCGAAGTAGCCAAGTAGGAGAAGTAGATTGCCAACAAGGAAAAAATTCCGAGTATTCCAGTGGCAAAGTCTGGCATCTCACTCATGGTGCACAATACAAAACCCTGATGGTTCTCAGATCATTCAACATGAGTTACTTAATGATTACGTAGGCGACCAATGTTACCTTCACTAACACGGCCAACTGTGTCCGAACCTTACGTATAAACATAACAGTTAAGTATATGCGTTTTTTTTTTGAAGTGGTAGATGGATTCGACTATGATGATACTGGTAATAAAGGAGACATTTCAATAATACGCATGCAAGTAAAGAATGGATGTCATGGCGAGCGGAGGAGAATGACTTCGGCGCGAGAGATGTAGGGGAGCGCCAGAAATATGCAGTGGGAGACGAGAAGACAAAAAACCCTCAAAAAGTTTACTCTTCAGCCTGGTGCTCAGCTTCATCTTTGGCATCAGACGTCTTGTCGGCTACAAAGAATGCATATGCATAAGATGACGAATGAATTCGAAAGCAAGAGAACTAACCAGAATCTTGCATATCCGAGGTCCAGAGAGTCAGGTTATCCCTGAGAAGTTGCATGATGAGAGTCGAGTCCTTGTAGCTCTCCTCTGATAGAGTATCAAGCTCAGCAATGGCATCGTCGAATGCTTGCTTGGCAAGATGGCAGGCACGGTCAGGGCTGTTTAGGATCTCATAGTAGAACACAGAGAAGTTCAGGGCGAGACCAAGACGGATGGGGTGAGTGGGGGGTAGTTCCGTAACAGCAACATCAGAAGCAGCCTTATAAGCCTCTAGTGACTTGTCAGCGCTGTCCTTGCGCTTATCGCCAGTAGCGAATTCAGCAAGGTAGCGGTGGTAGTCACCCATCCTGTACATTGGTTTAACGACAGGAATCAACAAAGAACAAGACCGATACGTACATCTTGTGGTAGAAGACCTTGGACTCGCCAGAGGCCGCCGAAGGGATCAAGTGCTTGTCAAGAACATCGAGGATATCCTCGCAGATTTTAGCAAGCTCGCTTTCAATCTTTTCTCTGTAGCCCTTGATCATGGATACTTGGGCTTCATTGCCCTTAGATTCCTCCTTCTGCTCGATGGAGGACACGATTCTCCACGAGGCACGGCGAGCACCAATGACATTCTTGTATGCAACCGAAAGAAGGTTGCGCTCCTCAACAGTGAGCTCTTGGTCTGATGAAGCCACTCGCTTCATGTTCTCAACCATCTCTGATGATACTGATAAATAGGGGTGCTTTGCTAAAAGCGATTTCGCTTACCTTCATAGCGTTCAGCCTGCTCGGCGAGCTTTGCAAGGTAGACAGAGTCTTCGCGGGATTCAGGCATCTGAAAAATGAGTGAGCCACAGGGAAGAACGCGTAGAGACGCGTCGGAACACGTACGATGGATTATTGGAGATGGGGGTGAAAAGTGTTGATGCTAAACGAACTCGGTGCTGAGTTCCACGTCTAGGGCGGGGACAGGTAGAGACTCACGGTGAGAGGTGCAGGGGATGTCCTGATAGGGTGGAGTAGAGGTTGATGGGGCAGAAGAGGCAGCGAGAGGCAAGCTGAAATAAAGCGACTTGGGCAGAGGGTTATTTCATGGAGCACGTGATCGGGTCCGCAGGGCAAAGGGTTGGCTTTATTCACGTGCGCTTCCGATGGAATGTTCCACGTCTAGAAATGATGTTTCTCTAGTCTCCTGTTATCTTGACGACGTAAGATCTCTTTGTTTCTCAGCCTAATCACCTTCCCGCTCACCTCTGCTAAACTGGTGGTTACTGCTCTGCACAGCGGATAAGCTATCTTGTGCGATCCTTTGACATCGGCGACTTGGTCTGTTGGCCGCAGTCGTCCGTTGTTTGACCTCTTTTTGCACATCAAAATGCTTGAGGCCCGCCCGACTCGCCGAGGCACCATTCCAGTTCCTGTTTCGACGTTTTATCTTACCTGTGCTACGTATTATCTCGCGATGACACGCGTCGCGGCCCTCCATCTTACAAGCGCGTTATATGTTACGCTATGTTGCAAATTCTCTTGTCAAAGTGATTAAACTGTTGCTTCACATGGAAGCACACAGTTACGACGCCTGCGCAGTACGTCTGACTTTTTGAGACTCTGTCCTGTGTTACTTTACTGTCGTCATCAACTTGTCTACTGGAGCACGGTGGGTACAGCGCCATAGCTTTGTGCCATTCGTGGAGTGCACACCTACATACCTCATACCCAATTGTCCAATTTGGGCTTGGGGGGCTGTCTATGAATAGCTATCTATCGTCCACACTCCTGTGCTCCTACAAATGATGACGCTTCGACCGTTGAACGGCTCTATTATGATAAGCAATCTTACTCTTCAAGGTTCCCAGCCAGCAGAACAGCCGTAGAGGCTGAATCCAAGTCAGGTTTGATTCAGCAATATTTATACTTCCGGATGGAGTGCCACATCACAAAACACCTTCCCCGACGACTCCCGACGACTTTCAATTATGGCATTCGTCTTCCTATACCCGTTTATGGATGATTTGTCACTATTTTACACTGTAGCGCCGAATTCATGTATGTTTGCAGATCTGGTTACATTCGAAATCAACAGTAAATGTCGTAACAATGCCATCCAGTCCCTGCCGGAACGCAAAGAGATGTGATCAAATAACTTTGCATGCTTGAAAGCCAATAGAAAAGTAGCAGATGCATGTCGCTTTCATCGGTTCCAACCCTTTAAGCCTCGTTATAGCCAGTTAGTCGCGTCGGCCTTCTTCATGATTACAACTTCTGCAAGACAGACGCACATACGAAATTTTAATGCGGCGGCAGAGCTTCTCCCGATCAAAGGCAGAACGAGCGGCTGGTTCTAGCAACTTGGCTCTCACGTAGGTTTCTGTTGGTGGACATTGGTGAAGGAGTAATACAGAAAGAGTGGTTCAGACAAAGCTCTTGAACGGGCTGTTTCAAAGGTGGACTCTATATATCAAAGCCAACTAGAACCGAATATAAAGGCCTATGTGCATTGCAAGTAGTCTCCTTAACAGACCAAATAAACAAATGACAGTCAGACGTCGATCTGCTAAGGCCAGTTGAGAGTTTCGCGTTTGGTCCCCAAACGATGTCCGCTTTCGGAGCGTGTGAGCACTTGGCAAAAATGACACCGCGGTGATTGAGCTCGCTGCCAAACTGCTGCTCGATAACTGCTTGAACTGTGTCGCCACTCACGCGAATTGGTCAGACCTCATTCTTCCGGTATACGCCTTTACGACCATGCCTGAACCCGCAGCTGCTCCCGCGGGGGCACCAGAACAACAGGAGTCGAGTCTTGCGAAATTGCTAAGGATTGGTCAGGTACTTGCTGCTACGCCACTGACATGAAAACCTATGTACAGGAGAGAGACTAATCACCTTCCTTTGTCCGATACAGCAAATATTTCTTATATGGGCTTTAACACAATTTGGTCAGTATCAAGACTTTCCTTTCAGCTAAAGTGCGGTTACCGAGACGCAGTTCATCCTTCATGTAGCTACTAAATTCTTTGCCAATAATAAGCTGCCTGCCAATGCACCACCAAGCCCGGATGCTGGCCCTGGAGAAATAATCAAGCCTGCTGTAATTGATCCACATCTCCTTCCACCTACCGAGGCCATTCCTTTCTGGCCCTTGGGTCTAAGTCTTGACATGCACGTCTACCTTTCGACATCCCCAACCGGCGACGTCTTTTCCGATTCTCGACCGTCGGGCCTCCCTCACTTTGTCTGGAATGATATAGTTTACGGAAAATATAATGATCATAGAGTCGTCGATTTTGAGGTTGCATTTCCCCAGGTCTGTCTTATCGCTGTTTTTATTTCTTATACCGACCAAGACTCATATCATGACACTGTTGTTATAGTCAGTCCTCAGAAATGGCTCACTGTGGGTAGATGTGTTTCTTACTAGAGATGGAGCAAATCCAAATCCTGTTAGCCAACAATACGATGACCGGAATGTCCACCACATTCGGAAATGTAACATTTTTGCAACTTGAGTGTGTAATTTGTTTTGTACTGACAATGTTTTAGTACTTACACCATATCTTCCTCGCGTAAAAGTGAGGAAGGAAAAGAATCTTCTCAAGGCAAATGAAGCTG
The DNA here is from genome assembly GCA_028532985.1 of Stropharia rugosoannulata. Taxonomy (NCBI): domain Eukaryota; kingdom Fungi; phylum Basidiomycota; class Agaricomycetes; order Agaricales; family Strophariaceae; genus Stropharia; species Stropharia rugosoannulata. Next base: position 3,190,329 of record JANCIK010000002.1, on the reverse strand, counting down.
AAGATACTGGAGAAGTAGAAGAGGTCAGCCAGTACATATTACATATACCATTTTATCTGAATACATGTTGTTCTAGCCAGATGTCATTGCCCCACATTGGCATCCAGTAAGTGGAAGTACGTCACTTTAAACGGGACATAGTATTGAACAACCAGATTTAGAACGTCACACTGGCTTTAATATCCGATGCAGTAAAAGTCCCATACACCACTCTTCCCCCTCCGGTTCGAGAGCGTATGTTCATGTTCCTTTTCTCATTTCTACGACCTCTAACGCAGCGGGTTAGATGTTCTCTTAGTTGATAATATACGCGATGGAACCGGTTCTCAGGGATTTTACAAGCCAATTGTTTTTCCCAATGAATTTTGGCACCTTCGCTCTCATTACATCCAGATTAACGAGACAACTCCCACCCTCCCACTTCAGATAACTTTTCAGCCAATGTCGTGGATAAAGTATCAGATATTTGCCTCAATGACGCATGGATTTGCCGAAGCAGCGAAGCAGCAAGGTGGCGGTTCGAATGCCGAGATTGATGAAGTCAAGCGCATGCTGCTGGAGACGAACCCGTGGTTCCTAGGCCTGACTGGCCTCGTCAGCTTGCTTCACGTTTTGTAAGCATCGTTAAAATAATTTCTGCAATTCTGAATGACAAGTCTTGCCGTAGATTCGAAATGCTGGCGTTCAAGTCTGATGTTTCTCATTGGCGTCAGAAGAAGGAAATGGTTGGAGTATCAGTCAGGTGGGGGTCCTTCTTTCTTCTAATGACACATTAATTGACTTAATCACGCAGGACTGTGAGTCGGCTTTTTCATCTACTGTGCTAAACGCCTTAATGTGAAATAGATCATCACAAACGTCTTTGTGCAAACAATCATTCTGCTTTATCTCATCGATAACAACGACAATACCAGTTGGATGATCCTACTGGGTTCTGGTATGGGTGTTGTTATCGAGGCATGGAAGGTGCGGTAGAACAAATTAGTCTGTCTGCACAGTGCTGATCCTGTCAACAATTTAGATTACCAAAGCAGTGGATATCACCGTTGTCGCTGCTCCAGCTGGCTCATGGCTGCCATATAAACTAGACATACGGGGTATGTGTTTATTATAAGCACGGCACGCCTTCAAGCGGTTCATTAATGACAGCCAATGGTGCACAGATAAACATATACTAAGTGAAGATGAGAAGAAAACGCAAGAGTATGTTTCAAAATATCGCTCGCCCTCCCAGTGGCGCATGCCGACTAATGTGATTGACAGATATGATAAATTGGCGTTCCGCTATGTGTCCTACGTGGCAATTCCCTTGTTGGCCGCATATACCATTTACTCGTTAATTTACGAGTCGCATCGAGGATGGTATAGCTTTATAATCTCTACGCTTACATCCTTTGTCTACATGTTTGGCTTTGTGAGTGCATCACTTTAATCACCTTTGATATGCCTCTGAGTAGGATTTCTTGTATTTTGTTCGAAGGCGCAACTTATTCCCCAGTTGATCATCAACTACAAGCTCAAGGTTCGACGATTTTCCCATGTCTTATCTCGAGGAACTCATGTGTACTTTTATTTTTAACACAGAGTGTGGCGCATATGCCCATGAAGGCAATGGTTTATAAGACCCTCTCCACTGTAGTGGATGATTTCTTTGCGTATGTTCTGTCCACTATGCTATGAAACGCTGTTCTGATGACCAACGGCATTAGGTTCTGCATTAAGATGCCATTCCTGCACCGCTTGGCTTGTTTCCGGTACGGCGGTCCACTTGGTTAAAACATGAGTATAAAACTAACTAGTACCGAATCATGCTGCATGGCGTGTAGAGACGACGTCGTGTTTCTCATCTTTTTGTATCAGGTGCGTCACTCCCGCGGCAATCCGTGATTGAACCTGCTGACCAGACGCGTGTAGCGATGGATTTACCGCATTGACCCGAAGAGGGTGAACGAGTACGGCCAAGTGTTGGCTGCGGAAGTAGACGCTGTCAATCAGGAGTCGAAGAAGAACAAGTAATGTGGGGTAGTAGTGCGATGCATATTTGATGCATATAGTTAATAGCTTGTCGATAATACCTGCTATGACTTTTTATCTCGGGGAAATGAGAAGCTTCGATATGCCTTGAGACTCAATATTTGAATAAGGTACTATTCTCAGAGTGGTATAATGTTCGGCCTGTGGACGCATCGATGGTCGATGGAGTGGAAGGTGTGAAATCATGGTGGAACAATAGCTTTGAGCTCCGGTTGAATGTCCGTTTTGGGGCCGGCGTCCCGATCCGGAGAGGTGGCAGGTCCCAAACTCTTAGTTGACATACTCTACGCCCACAACACCATACTGCCAGCCCAGTCTTCCCACCTCCCCGCTCATGTCTACTGACAACATTGAGCAGTACGCATGCAAGTGCCTCAATGTCCGCATTACTGCATCTCCGTCGTCTGCTTCACCTCCAGACTACCCCCGTGATCCAAATTATACCCCAGTATGCATCCAGGAAGGGGGTATATCGGTCGTAAGTTTATATCTTATCCAAGGAAGGCTGTTTAACGAAAACATGGTTTATATATCTTTAGACTCACCCCCAGGTAACTGTGAGGCTACACTCGAAGGCTGAACCACTACCAGGCTCTTCGCGATACTCGCGGTTCATTTTGTTGACGTGTTTATTCTGCTCATTGCCAATTTATCGCGTGCATAATATAGTCTCTCCGGAAGTGGAAGGGTTCGGAGTCACTTTGTTGCCCTCGGAAGATTGGGTTGAGCGCGAGATCCTGAAAAGTGCGACTGGATGGATCGATGTGCATAAGGATAGCCTGGTAAGTGGAATAATCAATTTCCAATTATCATTATACGATCTGTAGATGGGTATCTCTGCTACATATGGCTGTTTATGCGTCGAAACTCTTCACTCTGCATTCATATGTTGGAGATTTGCACTACTTTTGATTATTCAACTTACATTTGCATGGTGCTTCTAACATCAGCTGACCGGTCATCCATACAGAGAGGGGACAAAGTGCTTGAACTCCTGAAATCGCCAACATATACCTCTACATTTTCTCTATCTTTGAAATCTACCTCATCCCCACTTCCATCCCCGATAGAAGAAAAGGAGGATTCGTTGACAGAAGCACCAGAAACAGATGCGCCTCCGAAAGAATATCTGGAAAGAGCAAAGCCGCTGTTCTTACCGCCCCCTTTGACGTCGTCGCATCCAATATTTGTTCACTTGGCAGACCTGGCAACGAAAAAGTCACAAGAGCTTCGTTCAGCTGCTGAGCGGCGCATCGCGGATTTCGTAAAAGCCGAAACAGCCGGACTTGAAAGGGAGGAAGAGGTCCTAAAACAACAGGTGGCAGCTCTATGGAAGAACTTCAAACATAATCTCGACTCGCTTGAAATTCAACGACGAGTTTCCTCAAATACAGGGAGGTCACTATCGCGATCTCAACCTAGCAATACACCGCACCTATCGTCATCGGTTACCATTCGTGACTTTACGCCACAACCAGTGCTCTCTCCACAGCGCTCCGGACCTTCTAAAACTTCCCCTCATGTTTCAGCCTTATCAGCCTCGCTAGCTACTTCGAAATTCTATCATCCCAGAGAGGTGCAAGAACAATCGTCTTCTCAGAGTCTGGGTTCGAATACAAGCGTATTCGCCCGATCGACACCCACTCGTACCACCGTTCCTAGAGAGAGTGGTAATATTCTTGTGGATGGAAACACAGCTTCTTCGTTCAAGTACTTCGTTACTCTTGCAGAAGATATGGCTCGATATAAGGAGGCTCAGGAACAAATAATGAAAAACCAACAACAACAAGAGGCGGCAAACCATCCCGCGATGGCCAAAACTTCCAGTAATATACTCCCAAATGCTGTTGCATCTTCTTCTGGGGCCTCAGAATTGGAGGCGCAGAAGTCTTCTCGCGCCCGTGACAAGGCAAAGAAAGTTGTTACTTTTGTTGAACCAACCCCTACCGAAAGTCCTGAAGAGAAAGAAGAAACTATGATCTTCCCTTATGAACCAGAACAGCCAGAAGAAGGCGTTCAGGCACCAGGTTCTCCGCAGGATTTACCACTCGCGGAGTCGAAATTCCAGCCTATACGTCCAAGCAGACGCCATCTCAACAAAGCAGCTCATGAAGCTTTCACAGCATTGAGACCGTCTTCGTTACCTGCTCCGTCGCATATTCGACCAATGCGGAGCCAGCCTGGCGTTGATTCTTTCTCTCAAAGCGTGATTCCCAGTTTATCGCGGGCGCTGAACGGTGCTGCGCATACGGATGCAAGACGAGCTTCTTCTCCCCCTCCATCTTCTAGACCGTTGACCGACAATGAGGCAGCACTTATGAAATTGGTCGCTGCGGATATCCCGAGTCATCGAGGAGCTTGGCGGCCGGACAGCAGAGCATGGCGGGATTTAACTCGCCGAAGGAGCTCTGCGGAGAGCTCAGAGACTTCAGCTTCGTCGGAAGCAGGCGAGGATGAATCCAAACCTAACGCAATCAGCATATATACAAAGGTTGCATCGAACAATGGTGCGTCCCAGTAGAGTTCTAATGATTTATTAATACTAACAACTATATAGATGACTCAACGAAGATAGTCCAATCTATGCCTGTCAACATTGTCAACAGATTCAAGCCGAAGGAGCCATTGAACTTATCGTCATATTTACCACCAAGTGCTATGCCGGAGGGCAGCCCAAAATCGACGGAAGTCGGAAGTTTGAGCGCAAATAATAAGCCGCTATCATCAACAGCCATCCGGAAGGCGCTATACAGCGAACGGGATCGCAAACGTGCCATGGACCCAGGTGCCCTAGATTTCCCACTGGAAGACGAAGACGAAGAAGAAACCGACAAAGATGAGATTTCACAGACGTATCGAGAGTCCGGCGAACAAGGGCGTCACCATGCATTGAAGATCATTCAGGCACGGGACGAGCTACCATCTGAGGGCATGTGGAGAAGTTTAGCATAATGACCTGCCTCGCAGTCATCCACTGAGTAAATTTATTTAACCGTTGCAGCACTGCAACGTCTTATTGACTATTTCATTACGTGCCATACATGCTCTTGAACACCGACAACAATAGGGATACAGTTGCCTCTCCGTCTAATACTTAGTCCAAACAAGTTTTGCCAGTCACAGTCCGTTCTGTCTCACCACACATCTTGACATAGCATTTGATATCTTCTGCACATCACATATACCTTTTGTCTATCTTTCTGTACATTGCATCTGTACTCCATGAGCTATGGATTGTAGGAAGAATAACTGTTGAATTGTGCTATCATTTTTGGTAGATCCTCAGTGTTTCTATCCATGTTTGATAGTGGTCTATACTACCTGTACCATACTCTAATACCAGCTTCTCCAATTTATCTCATTAGCAATCGTGAAGAAAGTGCAAGTATATACACCAAGAGTCAATCAACTACGTGGGGTATAGTCAATGGTAGAATATGATTTAAAATATGTATGGTAACCTCTTGAAAAAAGGATAAGTTAAATATTTTTGTACTTTTCATAGTAGCGCACGAAGCTCAATGTTTTTCATTCAAGAAAGTCAGCTCACGGAAGGGAAGATGGTGACATTTAATCAATGTTGTTTGTTTGCCCTTCATTGGGTGCAGCTTCTTGTCCCCGAGAGAAGTTCCTGACGGAATCCTCAACTTTGGACTCATCTTTAGGCTGCTCAGATGCGCCAGCTTTTTCTTCGACCGTCATGTTTTTACCCTCCTCAACGCAGCGGGGGCAGCCACAAGCAAAGCGCCAACCGCGCGCAAGCTCAATACGCCTCCTGCGGCGGCAATCAACAGACGACTCATCCGGATGCTGGGTTACATCAACAAACGCAATAGTGAGCACGTCGCCCTTCTTGAGGTCTTTGTTCGCGATGATGGAAATTTCGGACGTGCCGGAGCTGAACGAAGGGCGCGCGGAAGGTTGGCAGGAGTGAGTGAGATACGACGACACGGTGTAGAGCGCGCTGCCAATTTGGCGATGAGTCCCGTAAGGCGTGCGCGTCTTCTCGACATCTTCAGGGCGCACGGTGGGCTGGGGCTGGGTTTGAAGTCAGTGCTATTGTCATAGGCATAGCACGTAGTATTGAATTAAAAGAACACGCGCCTTATCATCACGTCCTCCGCCATAGCACACGCCGAATGCATTGTAGGCCATCTTTCCGCTGAGTGTCGCGTATTTCTCGGAGGTAATGAATTCTTCGAGGCCAGGAAGAGCTGTTTGCAGGACCTTGACTAAGAGCTCAGACTCTTCCTTGTTGGGTACCATTTCAAGGTAGCGGAGACGTTCGAGGTGATCGGCGAGTACATACTTCTCTGCGCCAGCTTCAGCATCCGTGTAATCGTCCTCGCTGGGGGTAGCACGGTTGCCAGGAGAGGTGGCCTGGACGAGTTTCTGAGTCTCCCCTTGCACTTGACGGGCGATGAAGCGGGCAACGAGTAGGGGCAGCGACTTTCCGGTGGATTTGATATAGTCAGCAAACTTAATCTGCGCTTCCTTGCGAACTTCTTGGGATTCCGCAGACGCGGGCGGGGATGGTATCTCGGGAGGAAGAGCCGGGTCCAAAGTGAACAAGAGCGATTGCGACTGCTTTTTGGATGAGACCATGCACGCCTTGGAGCAGTATGTGAGATGGAAGGTTGAAGTGCTAGTGTCTTTCGGCGATTGTAGGGACATTTCAGGTTCGATGGGGCGGAGGCATTGGTTGCAGTATGTTCCTTTGTTTTGCAAGTCGGCGTCCAAAGTAGTGACGACGGGGAATTCCTATAGCGTGGATGAACTGAGCTTAAGTATACTAGTTGTATCGAGATATTAACCTTATAGACAATTTCACCAGCAGCGAAATCCTTATTTACAACAAGAACTTGGCGAGCACCGGGACCCTGATAAGTTTCTCGTATGTCGACGGAGACATTCGTCCGCTTTGGCGGGAAAAAGTCATAGTAAGCTGCGAGATAAACGCAGTGGATTGATTACTAAGTGCTGACAGCTGTCCAAAGATCTTTCGCAACTCACCTTCAACGCGATGTTTCACCTGGAAGCAGAATCGAAAGACGGATATGCAACAAATATATTAGAACACGTGTTGCAAACGGCGCGAAGAGAAGCAAATGGATATAAAAGATGAGAGAGAGAGATAATTCATATTGCTGCCTACAGTGCCACGCATCTCTTCTGATTGCCCCCCATCACGCGCAGGATATCTCCTGCTAACCCTCCAGGTCGCGCACAGGGGTATGAGACTCTGGATCTGTGACCCTATCCCATTCCTGTGACGAGGTCTCAGAGGGAGGTCCCCTGCTCGGACTAGATTCACTGTCGAGCCCCGTGCTTTCCGCCAATGACGAAGGAATATCACTTACGTCCAGCTGGGTCAAATCCATAATCAACTAGAATACCCATTTAAAATACATTAGTTTCAAAATTTGAGCGAGCCGCACCTTGAACACTGGTTCGATAATTGTCTTTTCATAGATCACGATGAGCTCTACCGGGGAGGGATACACTCGTAGAGCACGGAAGAACGCCATGGCAGCAGGCAAGTATGAACCAGGACCTGAACGCAAATCAGGAAAGGCTAGATAACATGTTCTGGAGGATACTACCTTCAAGGGCAAGTCTTTCACCATTGGCCACTTGGTTCATGAAATACTGTTCTTGTTCCTCGGGCGTTGACGGAGTGGGCTCGGTTCGAATTTGTTGAAGAGCCTCACGAAGGCTGGCCGGGGTTATGCTGGTAATTCCTGAAGAAGCCTCGTTTTGTTTGGTCTCGGCCACAACTTTTTGGACGCGTTTCTTCTCCTTTTCTACAAAGAGGTCGGTGAAATTCGCGAAACGACACGGGTAACACATACTGAGTTTTCTGCGGAATTCGGTGTCATTCCTGCGCTTGTAGTCAAAGTAGACCGCGTATGCAGCAATCCCAGCGGCGACGGTGACCGCCGCGGCAGTGAGGAATGTGGCGGACCTGTTGTCCATGATGGATGTCGAGTTCAACGGGCAAGCGTCATACACTCCGTTGGATTTTTTCACATGCTGACGTAATGGCCGGGTCGCTTCTGGTATTCGCTGCTTTCGTTCCACATCATTGTACACAGCCTTAACCTAACAGTATGAGGGGTATTAGTATTGCCTTGGACGCCGACAGACTCTGGGCGCGTTGCGGGGCCGTTCATTGATGCACGCGTTGTTACTGGCAAGCACTGGCAGGCACTGGCTTGTTGTTGAGGGCCATCGGGCCGAAGGTTTATTTGGCTGAAAAGTTACCCACGGCCCCTTGAACCGGCGGTGTGCGCTGCTCTGTCACTTTCCGCTCATTTTTCTCGTCTCTTTCCCTCCATTGGCTCGTCTTTCACTTGCAGGCCATGAACGGCCTGGTTAAAGATATACAACATACAGAATCCTCTGTTCAGTCTGTTGAAATCTCCCCTGCTACGTCTGCTAACACGACGGGTGCTGGTTCCACCGCCATTTCTAATTCTCAGTCGTCACTTCACGATGCCCCTACACCCACAGATCAGTCCTCCCCTGTAACAGAGCCAGCAATCCAATCTCAGAACGAGCCACCTGAGTCTCTATCACCGAGTGCGCAGTCACATACCGGCACGGAGAATGCAGCTGTCCGAAGTGCGGAAGTAGTTCTGGAGGAACACCACAAGGACGGAACCTTAGTTGGAGACGTAGAAGTGGCAGAGTCGTCAGACGTGAAGCAGGAACACGATGTTTTACACGAACCTGTCAATGGTCAGATTGAATTGCTTGAACATGTCCCGGAGCAGGCTGTTGGTGAAGGGGATGCGGGTATCATGATACATGAGGATGGGCAAGATTGGATACCTGATTCCGATCACGAATTGAAGCGCGTGAAGGTATGTAAATGTAATTTGTATGTGCTCTTGATGGCATAGGATTCTTCTCGTTCGCCTAGCACGTCAGAATCCAGTGACATCTCCAAACAGTACTTGCTTTCCCGCATCTCACTTGCCCGTATTGTCCTGCATATCCTCAAATGCTTACCTGCTTTGTCAGGTTTACGAACTGATAGGCTCGCGGTGGATAGATCAAGGAACCGCTTTCTGCTTTGGCCAATTCTCAGAAGAGAACAACGAAGCTCTACTTATAGCACGATCCGAAAGGAATTACAATGAAGTTATCCTATCAACAGCCATTCGCTCCAACGACGTTTACCAACGGCAGCAAGGTAAGTTTGTTGATTGAATATTTGACTCCCTGCCGTCCATGGTACTTGTAAAGCTGCACGCGACCACTTTACCGCCCCTGTTGGAATGCACGCGTCACTAATCTTATATGTTTGTCCATTTGGATGATGCTGATCTATTTATGTTTTAGACACCCTTATCGTTTGGACCGAACCCGACGGCGTAGACTATGCACTGAGTTTTCAAGACCCCGAGGGATGTGCCGAAGTTTGGAACTTTATTCTCGAAGTTCAAAAGCATATGAATGCCACTGGTTCGTCTCAGGTTGCCCCGCTTTTCAGTGTTCGATTAACATTCGTAGAAAATCTATCCCCCCTATTAGGACCAGAACTTTCCGTGACGAGCAGTAGTATTATTCGTTCAGGTCACCTCCCTCCGCCTCAGCTAGGGATCATCAGTGAAATAGAGAGAGCAATCAAAGCGTTGTCGCGAACACAGACGGTGAAAGAGCGCATATGTGAATACATACAGAGTAAAGTGAGTTCTTACCCCGTTTTCGTAACGTTGCTCGGATTCTGTTGCGATATTGTCTATCACGACTATGTTTTCTTCTCTTGGATAATGCATTGTTGGTTCGGTCTGTTAACCTACTACAATACAATCGCCTTACTATTCATATTGTCGTCAAATGTCATGATATATGTTCAGTAGCTGATCTTAACACGTTGCTTGTTCATCCATTGATAGGATTACATCAAGTCCTTGATAAAGGTAATGGGGGATGCAGAAGATTTAGAGAGCTTGGAAAATTTGCATGCTCTATGTAGTCTCATGCAAACAATCCGTACGTCATTCGCTTCATTACAATAGTCATTCACTCACGTTGTTGATAGTCATGCTGAATGACCACGGGCTTTACGAGCACATCTTGGAAGATGAAGTGTTTTACGGTGTTGTCGGGATGCTGGAATGTGCGATAATCTTCTTGTTTTATCTTACTGGCGTTAACATCTCGTAGATGACCCTGACTTTCCCGGTCATAAAGCAAACTACCGCGACTTCTTGCATAACACCGCCTCATTTCACCAGCCTATACCTATGCGTGATCTTAACATAAAGCGCAAAATACACCACACCTATCGATTGCAATTTTTGAAAGATGTTGTCCTTGCTCGTGCTCTCGATGATTCCACTTTCAATGTCCTCAATTCGTGCATTATATTCAACCAAATCGACATCATCACATACATTCAGCAAGATTCGAGTTTCCTTCGCGATATCGTGCGCCTCTTCGTCGATGAAGAGATGCTTATGGGCACTGGCGCGAATGCCCGCCGACTCCAGTTTCAGCCGCAGCAAACGCAGCCTGCACTCAATTCACAAGTAGTAACTGCTCCTCAGCACATGATCATCAGCTTAAACGATGGTTCTGATAATATTGACAAACCCGACGCTGCCTCGATGGACATTGACCCAAAAACTGCATTGCCTTCTGCAGCGAATTCAAATGGAACACCCTCTGCAGCAGCGGATACAGGTGTCCAAAACGACGCACAGACACTCAGTAATGGGCGCACCCCCAGACGGAGCAATTGTTACGCATTTGCGCCGCCCGACGACCTTACCGAATCCGAAATCGCTCTGCGCCGTGAAGTTGTGCTTTTGCTACAACAATTGTGCATGATGGGCAAGAATGTGCAGATGCCTGCGCGGATAGCTCTCTTCCGCACTCTAGTTGATCGCGGCGTCCTGTTTGCTGTGCAATGGGCCCTTTCACTGCCAGAAAAAGAGGAAACTACGAAGCAGATGGTCAATGCGGCGGGCGACGTACTCTCAGCTGTACTAGACCATGACTTGATTGGGGTACGCAGTCATGTCTTGCGGCAGATCGTTGCTATCGAGAAGGAGAGGAATGCTCAGAAAAAAGGCGCGGATAAGGCGGAGACGCTTATCGATATGGCCTGCAGATTACTTGCCAAAAGCAAGGATTTGACGGTTCAGAGCCAGGTGGGCGATTGTCTCAAGGTCTGGACAGATATCCCACCGCCTGAAGCACAACCTGGGCCTGCTGGACCTGAGGTAGGCAGTCTTTTTACAACAATTGCGTAGCTAAAGCTAAATCCGTTAAATCCCTCTCTCAGATCGGGCAGAAGCTTCCGGCAACTATTCGGAAAGACGATCCTACAAATGAGAAGTTCATGGATCATTTCTATCGGGAGCCTATCGCCAAACTGATGCTGCCAATCTTCGAACTTCCTCACTGGCGAAATCACACGAATACTGTTCTATCATTACCACGGGAAGAAACAAATCGCTTTGTCTATCTGTGTGACCTACTACACAACTTCCTTCAGCAACACCAATTTCGCAGCCATTCATATACCGTGACTACTGATATCCTGTCCCGTGTGGCTACTCTGTTTAAAGCCAAGGACAAGCATCTACGGCATTGTGAGTTTGCCAAATCTCCTGTTTTAGTTATACTCAAACTTCCTATTCATCGACTATTCATAGCTGCATTTCGTATCTTCCGTTTGATTCTGAAGCAAAATAATCAGTATAGCCATTCGCACATCATGAAACATGATATTATCAAGCCGATCTTGGATCTTACACTAAGAGAGTCACTGAGGGATAATCTACTCAGCTGCTCCTGTCAGGAGTATTTTGAGCACATGCGCAAGGTACGGTCTTTGCAGGGAATCATAACGTTGATGACCTTTACGGTTAACATCAATTCATAGGAAAATATGAAGGACCTGATTAAGTTTTGCATGACGCACCACGAGGCTGAGATCCAGAAGCTTGCAAAGACACCTCTCGGTTCACAAAGATTTGACCTCTTTATCCGAAGGTGGGAAATGAACAATGCCCCGCCGCCAGAAGAAGCTACTCCTGACAAGTACGTCATCAGTTGTGTGCGGTTGGAATTTTTTAAAGCTGATTATTTTTGCCACGCTAGGTCTCTCGATCGGGGATGGGGAGGGCCTGGTCGCCTTCTCGACCTTGCCGAAGAAGACTATTTCAATGCTGAGGACGACGAAGATATTCTTCCTCCTGCAAATCCTCAGTCATGGCTCAACTCACCGCTTTCTCAGAACAATACAGGACTTAAACGCAAGCGTAGACCGGGCATATCCGCTGCACCGAAGGGTTACAGGCCACCTCTTAAAACACCTCAGCTTAGTCCTTTGGTCGACTATGACGAAGACGACGAAGAGCCGAATAACGTTGTTAATGCCAGCGATCCGGCTCCGGAAGTGCTAGGATTATCTCCTGACAGTAAACCCTTAGCGTCTCAAATAAAGCGATCGCCGTCACCAGCATCACCTTCAAGTGCGTCGCCAGAGGTCCCTCAATTGTCCGGACCGCCACCTAAGCGAAATGCGACCGAAGCTAACGACGACGACAATATGCTCGAGGCACTTGCGCGCAATACTCGAGCACGCTCAGAATCTCCGTTGCCCAGCCTGGGACTGATGCGCCCAAGCGAGAAACGGCGGAGGGCAGACGATGATGACGACGAATTGTTTGTGCGGCTTTCCAAGTCGTCTAGAAGGTCAGATCTTGGGAGCCAGAAGGAGTCGGTCACGTCAATATTGGGGCGCGCCAAAAATGGCGACGATCCACCAGGCAAGAAAATCAAAGTCAAGCTTGGCAGCATTGGGTTGTCCGTCGCTTCTGCTCCCGTGACGGACACAATAACCCCAACAGCGGGCGCGGACTCTCCGTCAGAAGTAGGCACGAAAGACGGAGACACAGGGTAGTCGTTTGATTCCTTTCTTTTTTACTTCGTTGGCCTCTGGACCTATGTAATCAGCCACATTCGTTTTTCATGATCAATGTACATCTTTCAAATTAGACCTTTTCCTTTGTTTTTCTGCATTAATTATGACTACTATCATTGGGTTAACGGTGTAATAGTGTACTCAGCTACTCATATTATACTTTTTTTTACGGTTCTCCGGAACCAAAAACCAGTCGATTATTTTGACTGCTCAGAATTTCATGGATCAAATCTCAGACAACATCCATATGAGATACCATTTACAATAAATTATTATCCATTCACATCTCTTGAATAACCTGTGCATGTGAACAGGTAAACTCTTGATAACTCTTGACTCTGGAGACTAGTGCTGCCCAGTTTATGGAAAGGGCCTTCTCTATTTAGTTATTGCAACGGATTGCTCTACACAAGATGAGACGACACGTTTACACAGATTGATTGTATGCGGATGGTCAATGTCGTATAATTATTCATAGTAGTAGGAGCGTTGTAAGGCGTAAAAGTATCGTTTTCAAACATTTAAAAGGGTGCAAGCTTGAAGAGTGTACATAAAATGAACAAGATCATTTGAGCCAACTTCAACACGCGATGCTTTCGAGTAAACCAGAGATCAAACGGACAAAAACAGGTGGAGATATGTATTGCACTTGCTCTCGTTTTTGAAACGGCGAAAAGTGGCAGAGATAATGTTAGCGGAAAACCAGGGATGAATTGGTATGTGGAAACAGAGGGGTTTATACGTTAATACGACTGATTACTGGGCAGTGTAGTTGATGAGATTGGAAAGCATGTATGAGAAAAACAAGGAAGTAATGTAAATGACAATGATGTGAAATAGTTGAAAGATGATATAGAGGGGCAAAAGTGTGAATGCAACATGATAGTAGACGGCAGGCTGGATGTACCAAAAGGTTGTTATTTGTCGAGATGTCCTTGAAAGCATAGCAGTTGTGGAGGGATTAAGTAGCTTGCGGGTCTGGGATTTCGTAAATAGGTGGAAGGAAAAGGAGGACAGTAAATAAAGTGACGAAAGGGAAAAACAATAAATCACTAAAGTATACTAATCAACACAACACAACAGAAGTTGCTGAAAGTGGGGCAGAAACAAAGAGGCACATAGAAGCGATAGGACACAAAAAAGCGAATAAAGTACGACGATGGGGATGCAAATAAGTCTTCAGATAAATGTTGAGATAGGGATTGCGCGCGTGCGGAAAGCGGTATATAGATGAAAGCGGGCTGCCAGCCAATGGCATGTATTCATCGTTAGCATCACACCAAGGATGTACAATAGATATTGCAGTAGGTTGTATGCGTGCATGTGAGTGCAATTATAAATGATGTGGCGGTGATGGTGATGGATGCAATGATGATGATGCGAGGGGGTATGAAATGACGATGAAAAGCACAGAGGGATACCCATAGATAAGAAGGCGATATCGAAAACCAATATATGCAGATGAAAAGAAAAGTGATCGTGGCTCTATATGAGCTTTATGTAAATCAAGTGTGCATGAATGAGGTGCTGGAGAGTCCATTATAGCTCATCCGCATGGTGTTGCTGAGCGCCCTCATGCTGAGTATACATTTGATTCGGCTGCATGTTGGGCGGAATCACCGAGCTTTGCGCATCGTTGCCACCAAACGACATCCCGAATGGTGAAAATGCGCCTCCGGGTCCGTTGTAGCCATACAAGGCGGAACCGTTTGCCGCAGCAGCCGCTGTGCGTGGTACAAACGCAGTCGATGAGCCGGTCAACTGGATAGACCCTGTAGGCGACCCTGCACTGTAGAAGCGGGGAGGAGGGGACGAGAAAAAGCTGTTCTGGCTTCCATTACTACTACTGGTGCCCATATATGTTGATGAGGTAGGCGACAATGTCGAGTCACGCCTCAAGATAGCCGTAGGCAGCCGAGGTTGCTGATGCCCGGAAAATTCATCCGAAACAGATGACAGTGACTGGAGCTGTTGCGCATGCTGGTACTGAGTATTATTGTTTTGCGGAAACTGTTGTACCTGAGACGGTGTTGAGGTGCCAGAAGTAGTCTGTCCGCTGCTATTTGGGGGACGAACGCCAAGCGGATTCTTGCTGTACGATAACCGAATCCCATTCTTCACAGCCCCACGGAGGGTATTGCCCGACATTTCGTTCAGAGCCTTGCTCGCATAGTGGACATCTTCGAACTAATATAACGATACAAACGTAAGCTACGAATGTCACAAAATGTCGAAGTCTTACCTCAACAAAACACATAGGTCCATTTGCCTTCTGTCTAAAGCAGAGCTTCCGGTATCCAGGGCGGACCGAGAATACCTCCCGAAGAGTGTCCTCAAGGTAATCATTGGGGTATCCGGACGGAGGAGGTGACGTTGGCAGGTTACCCACGTACAGCGTATTAATCTAAAATATAACAAAAGAAGACAAAAGAAGATGAGTTAGCATCATGAATAGATCCATTTTTGATAAATGCAGAGCCAATTATCATAGCTCAAAATGTGCAATCCGGCAAAGAAAAAGGGCAGAAAGACAAAACAGACAAGACAATAATAGAAGCGGTGCATATAAGGTAAATGATTCGCCTTGACTCGGGCATTATTGTATGGGCGGGAAAGTACAGAAATGGTTCAACAATCGCTATATGAAGAGGGACTCACTGGGGGATTCTGGTCAACCGTCCCACGCAAGCTTGTCGTGCTGCTTGACCCGCCTGACCCTGCAGGCGATGGCAACTGAGGTGAAGTATTGCCTGTACTGCCAGGCGCACTGGTGCTTGCGCTACCACTTCCACTGCTTGTGCTCTGTGGCAATGGTGACACGCCACCACTGCTCCCACCTGCACTACCATTTACGACACCACCTGACGTGGACGACGTGGACGACACAGAAGACGCCAAAGCAGAAGTTGATCCAGATGCAAGTGCTGATGTTGAGGTTGACGTGGACACCGATGCTGACGTTGAGGAAGATGACGACGACGCGTGCTGCTGGAGACGCTCGAGAATTCCATTTGTATGTGCCCCTAACGGACGCATAGGGGCCGCCCCAACGTACCCTGCCGGGTTCACAATGGGGTTCACATCTATCGCACTGGTCTCACTCGACTCGCTCTGCGTACGATAGCCATGGTTAGATTGACTCTGCTGTACAGCCTGCTGTCCGAATAACTGTGACTGACGCTGCAAAAGTCTCTGCTGCTCGTGGTGGTATTGCAAATGTTGGAACTGGGGAATATACCCGCCCTGACCTTGACTCGGCGCCGGGCCGTGATGCACATCAACACAGCTGCTCGGCGAGGTAGACCGTTCAGAGCTTGAACTAGGATGCACTTGAGATTGGCCACTGCCTGATGTATCTATAGTCGCGCCATTACTACCACCTCCAGCTGCGCCAGCATGCCTGGCGATGGCAGCATAAGATGAGCTGTGTTGCAGTTGATCCCAAGGTCCAACAGCGGGATCCTCAGACGCGATTTGCACCTGTCCTTGCTGCAGCCGTTCTTGGTACTCGCGACGCATTGCATCTTCCTCCTGCCTGCGTTCTTGTTCCATTTGTTGTCGTTCGAACTCATCCTCGTCATCAAGTTGCTGCTGGAGCTGTTGGCGATGTGCGGTCTGTTGGGCATCTTCTTCTTCGCTGGGTGATTCGAGTAAGTCTGTCTGGCGAACGCTGCCCAGTCCCGAGTTATCTTGTCCTAATAATTGCTGACTTGAAGCATTGATAGCAGCCACTGCGCCCGACGTGACGGCAGACGAACCCCAAAGCGAGTTAGAAGACGCAGTGGAGCTTTGGCGAGAAATTACAGTCATTTTAACACCATTATTGCTCCCATTTCCATTGCCAGGAGTCACGCCATTACCAACGACTGGTATGTTGCTGGTAGCCGAAGGGTTTGCAACTGCGTGGAAGGCGTCGAACGCGGCGGTATTGGTGGCCCTCAGACGGGACAAAGTCATCTCACGTTCTCCTCTGCGGCGGCGATCTTCTTCCTCGCGTTCGCGTGCGCCTCTGATGGCGGGACCTAGCGACAGATTGGGAAGAATGCCAGCGACATGGCTAACACTATCCCGCTTCCGACCTTCGTCCTCAGTGACAGGACCGCCAACGGTATTCTCCTTGCTGAAGCCATTTATGATCGGACCTTCCATTGCTTGAAGGGTAGGCATTGAAGCTGCAACACCAGACGCTTGGCCATTTTCGCGCGACCAGTGCCCGATGCGTGCTAAAGCCGGCTCTGCAGCAGCGTAACCCATGTTGTCAAGCGTATGGACTTGTGGCTGCTGACCAATATTGCCAACCTGACCAACCCCTCCAACTAATCCCACGCCTCGCTTGGTGTGCAAATTCTTCTTCGCCATCTCAGCTTTCAGGACAGCTCCTTTTTCTATGTCAACACGACGGCCCTGCAATGCATCTCTGGCTGCCAGTGCCTCCTCACGAGAGCGAAATTTAGCGAACCCAATGATTTGTTTGCGAGGCGGGAGAGCGGCTTGCGATCCGAGAGGATTAAGGGATGCAAGAGAATTCAATGGGTTAAGCGTGTTGAGAGCGTTCAAGGGGTTCATCCCCATCCCACCCATTGCATAATGGGAAGCAAGTTCATCTGGTTGCGCTGCCGCCCATGAACCGATACCGTCCCTGCCACCATCAACGATGCCGCCTTGGTTGACATTGACTACGTTATATGGGTCATTCGTCGCTCCATAAGGTCGGCTGCCTGTAACTCCGTTGACGCCATTGGAAGTGCCAGAGCCACCAAGCAAAGGATTATATGCATTATAATCCTTATTTGGAATCTTCAAGGTGGCGGCCTCGAATCCAGTACTGAAAGTGAACATATTCTGGAATTCACGTTCCTACAAGAAGGGAAGTCAGTCAATAACGCTAGAGAAGATGTGTAACGGAATCAAAAAGTGAACATGCCTGCATGTCTTCAGGAAAGCCAACCACAAATATTGTCGATATTTCTTCGCCGTTGGCGGTCGTGGTCGGGCCATTGCTGTTTGAGGTAGCGATAGGCATGGCGGTAGATGAGCCCGATGGAATGCCGGGGTTGGCGCCGTTGTGAGAGTTTGATGTAGGAACCCCAATGGAGCCTCCTGCAGGAATGTGGGGTCCATACGGTGTTTGTGATGAGAGTTGGACCCCGATGCTACTGGGGAACGCATACGGCTGCCCGAGCCCCGGAACTGACTGTGGCTGCTGTGCGGATGCCTTAGATGAGGCAGAGTATGAATCGATCAGATAGGGTGATTTATGGACCCCATTCGCTACGGACGAAAGCTGCTGCTGCTGATGGTGGTGAGGCGGCGGCTGATGGAGCTGAACCTGCGCTTGTGGTGGATAGTCGTAGGAACCATAGGGCTGAATTGGTGAAGTCACCTGGCCATTGAACCCGTCTTGGGAGGGATAGAACGTTGATCCTGACTCGCGATAGGATGGGTTGGCAGCAAGGCCGCCCTGGGACGCCTGAAGCCGGGTCCGCGTGGTATTAGGATACGAGGTAAACGAGTTGCGGTAGGTAGAGCCTGGGGGGGCGCCGTTCAACTTGGCGGCGGGAACTTGCGCCTGCTGCGCCCCAGAGGGATGGTGGGGATGGGGGATATATTCTTGGGGGTATTCCTGACGGATATGCTGGGGCTGGGTGGAATAAAGGCCCTGGTGGACAGGGAAGAGGCCGTCAGGGTTGTGGAGAGCATGAAAAGAGGCGTATTGGTCCTGCTGGTCGTCGGGTGCGGGGTGGGGATGGTGGCGGGGCTGGGCGTAACGGGGATCGGGGTCGTGGATGTCGTCGTCGGGATGGACGGGTTCTGCGTCTGCCTGGGCGTTGAGGGAGTCGAGGAGGGACTTGTTGATGAAGTCCTCGTCGGAGAGGTGGGCGGGGGTTGCGGAGGGCATCAGAAAGCGGACATGCAGAGATAGTGGTCGATCGAGAGGGAATGTGCCGTCGCTCCCGACAGTCACAATCACACAACATTTCTTCCACGCACGGTCCTTCTGTACACAACAACAACCCCGGCACGTGCTCGGCATCCTCGGCGCGTCCCTCATTGGCTCCCTGTCGCCCCTCCACGGGCGCTTGTCCACCTCAAAATACTCGTGATGGACACTTCACTCTGCCTCTTAGCTTAACTGCGTGCAAATCTACGCGATCGGCACCTGCTCTTACGAAACTACATCCTCTCCTGCGTCGCTAACTCTATCTCGATATCGCCCAGATCACCGTATATGTAAAAATAATAGTTGCCTTCCAGGGAGCCGTTTGCCTCAGGGAACAGAAAAACATCCGCACCCAAGTTAGCTCTTGTGCCGCGGCATCCACCCCCTTTCGGCGCTTCAAATAGATGTGCAAGCTATGAAATGTAAATCATCGTATTGTCGCGCCATGTGGCTTAGCCAAGTCCGTTCCGCACTGCGCACCGTCACAGCCCGCGGCTGGAATCTGCGTCGGTCGGCGTCCAGGCGGGCAGTGCGGCTCGAAGCGGCCTGCAGAACATGACATGCGTTCGTTCCCCAAGTCTTATTTCCCGACCGTACTGTTGATAAATCCAGAATAAGGTAGCTCACCGCGCTTCTCCCGTCTATGAGCTCTCACTTCCCTGCATCCCTGCCCCACATGACCAGCGGCCCATGCAGCCATCCGACTTCTCCTAGAGATGCCAGCGCAACCCCAACGCTCAACAAAATAAAAATCAGAAACGCCAGCCCAAGTGCCCCTACAAATCTTCGCCAGGCCCGAGCGTCAGGTGCGCCTGGCGCGTCGATATACGATGCATAAGGCACGGTCTCTGCGCGTCTCAGTGGAGTTGGGCCAAATTCATGCGGCTGCGGTGTTCCCGCTGGAAACATAGAGAATGGGGTCCCAGCGTCTTGTTGTGATTGAGGAGGAGATACAATCCCATCTGTTCTCCCTTCCGAGTTGTATACCCAAACATGCGGAGGTGCAACTGCCCCTAGCGATGCGTATGTCGGTGGTGGCGAATGTCTTTGAACATCATTTGCGGAGTCAAGGGCATAATGGGGATTATGGGCTTGTAGGACATGTGCTGATG
Source organism: Stropharia rugosoannulata (assembly GCA_028532985.1). Lineage (NCBI taxonomy): Eukaryota > Fungi > Basidiomycota > Agaricomycetes > Agaricales > Strophariaceae > Stropharia > Stropharia rugosoannulata. The sequence goes on along the minus strand of JANCIK010000002.1, from coordinate 3,170,297 downwards.
GTCCCGTTACTGTTCGAGACGATGAGGACGAAATAGAAGACGATGGAGATTCAGAAGACAAAACTGAAGAATCTGAGAGATGTGTAGGAGTCTGTAGAGACGAGCGAGATATAAGGAAAGGGGTACCCTCATGTGGAGTAGGGCGTGCCATAGTCGATGGGAATGAACTGGCTTTTATCTGATTTATACGTGATGAGTGAAGGGTGTCCAAAGGCTCGGATTTATCGTTTTCTCCGCTACTTCGTGCTCAGGTGCAAATGTAGCCGATGAGTGAAATGTGTACCGAACCTAACTCCGTCCTTATGTTCCAAAATCCCGATCGCTTCTCTGGAAGTTATTTATGCCTGTATTCAATCCTATGACGACAGTGTCGATGAATGTTGTGCGCGTCGCTTTGGCAGGAACCCTTCAAATGGCGTTGATAGATCGTCGCCGACGGCCGTCTCCAAATTAAGATCGCAGTATATCGTAGTCTGTATAAACGAGAATTATGGTTACGACGCGTTTATCTGTATCTGTAATGGCTTGTTGCCGGACTGCAATATGTGCCCCGTGGTGCGATGGGAAAACGTTAGGCAAGAACACGGAAACCGCAGGCAGATCAATGAGGTTATGGAACAATGATTAATGAAGACTGATCAGTTTCTGATATTTGACAGGCCTTGTCTTTGTTTTGATGAGCCTTAACACAAGATACCGAAGTGTCTTCACAGAACTCGAGTAACGTTGGCGGGCTGGGCCGGGAAAAAGAACACAATGGGGTCAGCATCTTGCCGTCTAAGATGATGATATAAATTACCAATAGATACCCACGAGGATTCCTATGTATTATATGCGCAAAATTGTACAGAACTCCTCTTCGCCCTCAATACATCAGATCCGAAATGTTGTAGTGCCCAACTGCGCCGGTTGAGAAATTCAAGTGTGGAAGATATCGCGTCTGTTCTATTCGCAAGAATGTCAATGATGGTCACTATCTCACAATCCACCGAAGATGCTGAGAAATCACTAACCTTTGTAGCTGGTTCTCACTGCCCGTCGAGATTTGGACGCGGGGGTGTAGGAATTTCTGTCAAGTCCTGTGAAGGCGTATGAGTGATGGGAGGTGAGGAAGTAATCCGCCAGCTGGACCTTAAGTATACCGCACGCCTCGAGGCTTTCGTCCGGATCAAGTACTCGTCGAGGTGACGTGGTAGCAGAGCAGCCTGGGTATAAGTGTGCTTGTTAAGAGCTGCTGACCTGGGAGTATGCAATGCCTGCCATCTGCAGTGCGTGTGGTGCAAGTGTGGTGTCGCCGGCTATAAGTATTAATTATGTTAGCCCCTGCTGCTCAAGCCGCCATCTCAACCAACAGAAGACGAAGAGAATGTCGGCTGCCAGAGGATAATATATTTGTCCCGAGATGAGAAGCCCTCTGAGACCTACGGTCTAAATACCTTCAATACCCCCAACCTGCTGGGATAATGGACTGCACTTCGTGGCGTAGAGAATGGATGAACGGCCGGCCCATGGAGAAGCCTAATCGGCCCCGCCTATTTCTAGGTGTACAATTCCACACCTGGAACGTGCGTAAACAAACTCTCTGGAATCTGGTCAGTATAGTTCTATATGAAAGCCAGTGGACTTTAAAGGCGATCTAGCAATCTAGGTTGCCTTGCAGCTGAGCATGTAGTAATTATAGCTCACTTTATTGGCACTTTGGATCTTCAGAACTTCACAAGGCACACTGGAAGCTATTTATGGCTGCTTGAGCTTCTCTCAAAGCAAAGGCCACAAGGATCGTCTTAGAAACGGCATAGAAAAACAATAAATTCGTAGGGATGGTAATCAACATCTAGTACTGTACGATCTTCAACTCGGTATTTATGTTTATGAACAATACGGTGTAGGAGGTACAGAATGGATGATATATCAGAGCAGGACAGGATTTGGAGAGCATAAAGGATAGTTTTGTTTTGTTAGAAACAGTCTAAAAGAAGATCGTTTAGCACCAGAATAAAACACAAATGGAACCTAGAATTCGCCACAAAAGCAACGGCGAGACTCCAATAGAGTGTATATTATTTGAATTCTCGCCCTTTGCAAGACCTACTAGGCAGGAATAGCGGTTTTGATGAATTCTTTGACTTGGGTGAGCTCTTCTGGGATAGTTGTGTGACCCATGCCCTCGTACACATTGTACGACAAGCCGCCAAAAACATCAGGCTTGGCCTTGGGTACGCCAATCACATCAACCAGGTGTTCGACGGATGCTTTGGTGTACTCGAGCTTGACAAGCGGGTCCATACTACCTGTACCCCAGAAAATAGGAGTGTCTACGTTGTTTTGCACTGTCATCTACGATGCAGTTGCCGCAGTATTCAGGGAAAGGCAAGAGCAAGCATGGGAAGGCACAAACCTCCTTGAATTTAGTCTTCAATGGCAGCCAACCGCTGAGAACGACGAGGCCTGCGAGTTTATATGGACCAGTCAAGCCTGTTAGAATTGTCATGGTTCCACCCTGACTAAATCCACCAAGCAGGATGCGACTGGGATCAGTTCCGTTGGTTTCGACCTCGTGTTTGATGAGGTCGTTAATTTTGCCAGCAGAATCCCGCATCCCACTTTCGTCTTCATCGGTCTGCAAGCCGAAGTGATATATATCGTACCTAACGCATGGTGTTAAAGGTTAATGAGTTGAACAGAACCCCACCAGGCAGTGTGGTTACCATGAGGGCATTTCTATTCCCATGTTCGCTCGAACAGGCCGTATAGGGCTGATATAAGATTCATTAGTAGTAAGCAAAAAAGCAAGCAGAAAAGCCACAGCCATAATGGGGAAGCAAGTATTCAGTCAGAGCATTTACATGAGCGAGGAAAGCAGGAAACTAACGAATGTGGGAAGACCCATTTTACATGGGCGAGGGCTGGGTCAACTTTAAACATATCGGCGACTGGCTTCCAGCCGTGGCCAGTGTCGCCCAATCCCTAGTGACGGAAAATAGGAATGGCATAGGAATGTTGAGAATTACAGGGATCGAGACTTGATGAAGTTCGGGCAGGTAATATGCTTACATGGACGAATATGACAGTCGCCGTATGTTTAGCAGCCGCAGGAACAGTGAGGAATTTCAGGGCAGGAGCAACGGCCATTATTTCTGGATATGGAGCAGGCGTAGTTGTATAGTTTGGATTAATTGATGAAGGCAGGTGATAGAAGGCAAGACCAACAATGATTCCAAAGTTGATTGACCAGTAGTACATCCACAAGCTCTGTCCGCCGCGACGTGATATGAATAATCGATCTTCGGGCCATCGGCATCTACCGGTCGCCCAACTCGTACGCGCCGCTCCCAATGCTCTGCTTGAAATCTTTTCCTGGAAACAATACACACCATGACTACAGAAAGTGGCGTTGAACAGCCTACGGGGCCCGACGCGCTTTCCCAGCAGGATGTAGTAGCTGGCCAGGGCGTCGAAATGGAGCAAGCGACCGCAAATTCTGTCTATCGAGATATCGCACCGTCCGGGGTCGTTCTTGTAGCCGAAGCCAATCCCATGTCCAAGAGTGCTATGAAAAAGGCAGTTAAGGCAGAAAAACTGGCTTCTTTAAAGCTCGAGCGCCGCGCGCGCGAGAAAGCGGTCAAGAAGGAAAAGAAACGGGAACGTGCAGAGAAACGCGCAGCTGGCGAGCTCGACGAAGAAGATGACGAGGAGAAAAAGCGACAGTCCAAGAAACGCAAGCTTTCCTTCGGCGGCAGAGTTCTTATTGACCTCGGATTTGACAAGTTGATGAGTGACAAGGTAAGCCATCATACCATGTACGATTAGTTCCCCCCAATGTCTGCAAAGATATTAATATGGGACTCTAGGAAGTTAAATCTTTGTGCTCACAGTTGGCGTATACGCACAGTGCGAACCGCAACGCTTCGTTCCCCTTTTCGCTGATCTTCACGTCTTTGGATGGCCGGACCTATGAACGACTTGAAGGTCTCGGTGACGCCAGCTACAAACGATGGGCCAACACCACCTGGATAGCAGAAGGCTACGAACAACTATGGAGGGATCACACATCGACAGCCTCGGCTCCGGACCCTGCAATCCAGGGAGACCCCTCCTTGCCGCACCATATAAGCACCGCCGCTCCAGGCGAGGATTTTGCTCCGGCAGTAGTGCCAGATGAAGTGATCGGCTGCTCACCGATCGTACCCCGAACGAATGCCCAGAATACCTTCGTGTACCTCACGGCAGACACGGAGGACGAATTAACAGAGCTGAAGCCGAATGAAACCTACATCATCGGTGGTATATGCGACCACAATCGGTACAAGGTGAGAGAGTTGCTTACACGCATTAAAATCCCGTCAGGCTCTTATCAACTTGCTACATCAACCATAGAATCTTTGTCTGAATAAAGCGAAAGAATCCGGCATTCGCACCGCACGGCTTCCCATTGGGCGCTATCTAGCCTCCCTTCCAACCCGCAAAGTTCTAACGGTCAACCAGGTCTTCGAAATCCTAGTTAAATGGGTAGAAACCAAGGACTGGGAAGAGTCTTTGTATTCTGTCATACCCAAGAGGAAATTTCATTTAGGAGGAAAAGGCAATCCCAACGACACTAATATAGACCTGGGTGAAGTCGAAGGTAATGTGTCTGGGGAAGACAATATCCAAAATCCTGTTGCGTCCTCATAGTACGACCAATGCAGTTGGGAGCGGGGGGGAGGTAAGGCATCATCGAAGCGGCCTGCTATCTCTAGCCTCTCTGCGATTGATACCTTGACTAATTGGTTATTTCCATATGTGTGGTTCATATGATATCGTTCACTCAGGGATCCTAGTATGACATCAGTTGATAGGATAAACGCTATGACCGTAGTCTCGAATGCACACATTAATTTATATGTCTGATTCCATAGTACCGAATCTTCCTGCGAGCACATATAATTTTAGTGTATTCCAGCCTTCGGTACGGTATAATCCACGTCAACATACTCGGCAAAACAATTTTTGGAACGCGTTAGCCGTTTATCAGAGGTTGAGTAACTTAATGCCACACCGTAAGACTTGTCACGCCATGATACTGAGACTAAGCTAGGCACGATTATCAAGAAATATGAAGCGGTTGCAAAGCGTGAGACGAGTCGATGCCTATCGTGAAACAACAGAACGCTTGTGCAAGGCTTATGTATTGCAGATTTGGTGCAGATATAAAGTTCTCAACGAAATCTTATTAAACCTAACGGAATCTGTGTACATATGTACTTATGTATAGTAATACCATCCCGGCGGCGATAGCCAGGTCAAATGACAGCGTGACTACCCGCCGGCAAATCTAGCCAAGTCTAACAACCCGGCGGCTTGTCTATTCGCCAAAGCAGGTGGAGGCATGCCGAATGCGTATTGAAGGCGATGCAGCGTGGATGTGCGGCGTGCCGCCTGCCTTCTCAATGGTACGCTTCCCGCATTGAAATACTTACTGAAATGGGCTGACGACATGTCAGGATAAACCAGGATCCGGAGAAGGGGACCTAAATTAGTCGTGAAGTTTTGGGATTCATGGAATCCTCATTAAGAAATTTGAATGTAAAATACAGATCCATATAGGCAATGCCATCGGTCTGCGAAGGAATCGGTTCTCACCACCGTTACAATGCAGCAGATTCCTTAAGTGAAGTCATTCATAGAACATCTTTTAAGTTGACCTTTCCTGTCCCTCTTTCCAGAGGTTTTGGTTGGGTAGGTGCAGGCTTCCAACCGATCTAAAACAAATGAACTATGAAATTGGGGGACAGGGCCTGGAACACATACCATATAGATGACTTGAAAAGTGGCGGATATAGAGCCATCTTCTGAGCCATACAGTTCTAAGGACCGCGGTCATTATGCAGAGCTCCAGGTTGGCCAAAAAGTGGTACCTTTATAAATGGCTGAGGCAGCTGCCAATGTATCCCGAGGGATAATATTGCGTCTGTGATGACAGCGGTCGATTTAACACAAGTAAAACCGTGAAATGAGTTTTGTATTACCTTCCAATAACAGCATTACCTTCACCCATGTCCTTCACGTCATCCATTAACTCCCACATGCTAGGGTAAGCAACTTTAACCTCGTCTATATCCACTGTCAGCATGGTAAAGCCTGCCCTTCCGAGGAGGTTGGATATATCGCGTGTATCTATACCAAGAAGACTCATAAATAGTAGGACGGTATGAAGAAACGATAAACAAACCCGTCATTGGCGAAACGTGAGGTGATATTCCTCCCTCACGCTCAACTTCTGCTAACTGTAGCGAGGTTCTATATATATTCATCAACAATGTTGGAATAAGAATGAAGTGCAAAAAGATAGTACCTTAGTTCAAACAATGTATCTCCACCAAACATAGCGCCGAGGAATAACCCATCAGGTTGGAGTGCCTTCTGTATCTGAACAAGAGCGCCTATGTCATATTCAGTTTACTTATGACGAAGAATAAAGCCAGATACTAACCGGGCAGATCGTTCACCCAGTGAAGGCTTAGACATGATACTACAGCTTCTTGAGAGTCTAGTTCTACAATGCTGAGGAGGTTTTCTTCGTCTCCCTGTATCCGTTCAATTTCAACTATGATTTTAGGTCAGCACTGATAAATGAATAGTCGCAAGAAGAAACCACCTTCAAATTCTGAATGCGGATCTCTCTTCAAAGTAATTTCTGCCCTTGTGCGTCAAGTAAAAGTACTGGACAAAACTGGTCTAGTTACCACTTGAATCTATCATAATAGATTTCTTTACTTTATCGGACTCCAATAGCTTGGAGAAATGGCCGGGTCCAGAGCCCAGATCAATCACGGTGTTGAATTTCCTTTTGATATCCTCAAAGATGCTTTTAACATGAAGGCTATTTGTTTTGAACACGACCGGCTGTACGACGTACCATGAACCTTTCCATCATTCTGTCGGCGACTTCATCGCGGACATAGTCGACCACTCTGCTCTGCTTCCCTCCGTCCAGAGAAGCTGCCCGGTCTCGTTGCATTCGTTTAGCATTCCGGTCAAAAACTTGGTATGGTCCAACGGCATTAAAGCTCGGTGGCGGCGAACTGTTAGATACTGCTGCAAACAACCGAGTATGTTTCGAAAAGTGATGGAGATATTTAGAGAGACATATAAGAGTCATGTTCTGCAAAGAAAAAAAAGTTAGGAGTGCTGTGTCAGTTCTCCACTGCGGCAATTCCGACAAGAAAGCATTAGCTGAGAGAATACAACTTAAGTGGAATAGTATGGTCACGCGCGTCACGCGGATAATTATGGTGAGTTCCGTGAAGGGACCGAAAGGCACGTAAACACGGAACGTATCTTGCATTCCCTTTGAGACGTAGCTTATTCGTTTTCTGCATCGGGGCTCCCAATGTCGCTGAGCCGTCGTACCGACAACGAATTCATCTCGCCTGAAACCTTTCTCAGTAACCAGGCGAAGATTGAACAGGCGAGGAAACTACTGGAAGAGATGGAGAATAAGAATCGACAGGGTCTGCAAAAGTTCACCGAAAGAGAAAAACAACAGCGTGAAGCAGAACAAGAACTACTTTTGAAGCAAAAAGAGGAGCTACAGAAGAAAATACAGGAAGGCCTTCAGGCCCAGTACGTTCACGCGAAGAGCCGCTCCGCTTTGCGAGTTGCATTTGGCTAACGTACTTGCACAGGCGTTATCTCGAGGAGCTGGATAAACGGCGAGTCTTCTGTAAACTTTACATGAAAGTCATAATGCTGACCTTTTCATAGGCAATCAACTTTATCCACAGAACATATATCAGCCGAAACAGCTTCTGTTGGTAGTGCAAGGATCGAGGAGATTCATCCAGACAGTAGTCAGGTGCGTTGACAATACTTTCTCGAGTGAATGAGTATAAAAGTGTATCCATATAGCTTCCACTCGCATCCGAAGCGCTAGTATCCCGGAATAACTCATACATATTACCTGTACAGAACCAATTTCCGCAACGGTCAGAGTATCGTTCAACTCAGATCCTTCCTACGCAAGTACAATCCTACTCGTCAACCATAGCTGTTCCAAACCATATACCGGCAACATACCGCCCCTACACCTCAGGACAAATATTACCTACTGTGCAGCACGGTTTGTGTTTTCCTCACAGATACTGGTTTAACGATCCCAGATTTCTGATATGTAGCTTCAGTTCAACACCAGTCTGCTTATACAGCCCCTTCTCAGAAAGCATACAATAACCAGGGGTTCGTCTCATACCATCCAGGAACGTCAGCGACAAGTTGGCATCCGTCTCAAACGCCAAATAAATTCACTAATGTCAATAGCACTTCTTCTTCTCATACGTCTACCCCTCTCACTTTCGTCAACAACACTCCTCTCCATTCGTCAGAATTCCATCAACCGAATGATACCATATCGTATGGGCAAAGTATTTCAAATACCTTTTCTACGAATGTCAATTTGTAAACATTTCACTTCTAGGACCACTATCGAAATCCAACAAAAGTGAAGAACATGTTCGTGATTGCCTATCTTCATGAATTTACACTCATATTGTTCTCAGGTTGATATATCGACGCAGAATGTGAGCAAGCAAATGCAGGGACATGTGTATACCGGTCCTAGTGGAACAATCTCGTCTGTTTCAAATGACACTCTGCAACCAGATGAACCACCGCAGCAACGCTTTGTTGACGATTATGGTGTTCCTTTTTTTCCATTCACGGATGAACAAGTATTTGCAATGGAGAAAAGCGTGCGTAATTGGGACCGTCGCGCACCCGCTGGTATGGTAGACAAACTAAACGAATTGATCTTCTTGCAAAAAGATACATCACAAAAACCAACGACATGGATTTATGTGCCGAAAGCTCCAGGCAGTAGAAGTTTCAGCAGGACTTCCGACATAGATAGATTCTTCACAATCTTGCTGGAGAATTCTCGACAAGCAAGAACTGGTCCAGTTCCTCCAGTCGCTCCCGTTGCACTTGCAAAGTCCACAGCACCGGGTAACGAAAGTGCTTCTAGGGCCAACGTTGCATCTGAGGCACCTGGTGTACAACAGGTTGATACATCTCAATCGTCATCATTATCTACTTCAATGAATATTGAAAGTTCTGGTCTGGCTAATCCTGTAATTAAAACGCCCGGTTCCTCTACGCCACAAGTGGCAGGAAGACCAATCTCTCTTGCCACACCCGCAAAGTCATCGAATACGAGTTCTATAACACCCCATCCTTCAGCCCGCAAATTTCCACTCTCAAGTGCAATTGACAAAAAACGACTTTCTCAGAACGTGCTGTACGCTCTGGGGAAACGTACAAGGCCAAACGACCACACCGCGTCTGAAGGGCAACCTGGTAAAAAAGTTGCTACAAGTCCGTCGGTGATCTCGCAATCTGCGGGAATGATTGCCCCTGTAGTAGCCCCTACTCAGACGGCGCTAACAACTACTTCCAAGGACCATGTACCATCTTCGAGTAGCCCGGTACCTACCGTGTCTATCGGCTTCTCGAGCCCTGTAGCCCAGTCTAACCTGAACGTAGCCTCAGGTTCGATGCAGCGGGCGTCTGCCGCTCCAAATCTGCACAAGCCATCCAATGCAGTAGGTCCGCTAACTGCTGATGCAATCCTCGTTGAGAACGTACAACAAAATACATTTCCCAAGTCAGGTTCTCTTCAGTCCAATCCTTATGCCCCGCTTTTGTCGTTCACTCCAAACAATCTTCTGGGGCCGGCATCACAGATTTCAGCCATAAAACCCACTCAGCATGCAAAACAGCACCTACAGGCTCAGACATATCCAATAGCGTCTTCTTCATCGCACGTCGCTGATCATTCGAATAGCGATTTCCCTCCTCGGTATGACGGAAAGGACATTTCGAAGGCGAAGGAGCCTCTTTTCTTGCCATCCAGCTCACCAGAGCGGATTCCCGAGTCGGTAATAAGTAAATCTGAAAAGGGAAGTACTAGGAGTTCCCTGTGGAAAGGCAAAATAAAGGCTAGACAAGAAATGTTTGTACTGGTACCTCCTTCACCGGATTACCTTGTACGGTTGCGGCAGCAAAAAACATCTAAAGCACTCGAGCAGTCGGACACGGAAACTGCTCGGAAACAGTTTCAGTTGCTGAAAACAGGGGCAAGTTCGGTACCTAGTTCAGTTGTTGGCGATGAAGGTGTGTCATATCATTAGATAGCTGGCAAGTATCCAATTGTGTTAACTCCTTCGACGACCTCGTTAGTCGCGGAATCTGAACCGCAGAGTGACATTGGTGAGTTATTTGATGACCTATAGAAGCGCATACGCCGAGTGTGATTATTGTTAGAAAATTTCGAACGAGAGCGACAGGCCGCTATTGAACTGTCTTGTACGCGCCTGCAACCTGTTCCTTGCAAATGGGATGGTTGCAACATTATACTGAACTCGTATAAGGCGTTGAATCAGCATTTGAATAGTCACAAACCATCCCGCAGTGTAAATAGGGCTTGTATTATCTCCTATATGCACAAGGGTAACATTACTAAATCGTGTGATATAGGGCCATTTCATATGTCGGTGGACTTCCTGTGGTAAAATGTGTAATTTCGATGGAGCACATCTATCAACTCATTCTGTATCAACAATGTATTGCGCATACGAAGGTGACTAAAGTACTCCTCATCGTAACGTACACCAAATAACGGATTTCCCAAGGCTGCCGTTCCTCCTTTCGCAGTGCTTCACAACTTTTAAAGCATCATATTTCAGCCCACAAGCAGTCAGATGAACTACGGCCATCAGCAGGCCTTTTGGAACCAGTCGTTGATTCTGTGCCAGATATTCCAAGCTCACTGCCGGCTTACTCCCTATTTACCAGGATGGTTCAACCAGCGTCAGTCACTCCAGAGAGACACGAAGTGATATGCCCATGGGTTAGTCCCTGACCCTCTTCGTTTTTGTCCCTTGTCACTTAGCTGACTATTCTTCAGGTCATACGAACTGTTATTAACTCCGACCAAGAAAAACGGACGAAGTTCAGGACGAAGAAGACTGCTAAGGCTCCGAGCCGGCCTATACCCACTATAGGAAATGAATATGAATTCATCAGGACACGCTCAACGCGGTATTCTTCGTACTTATCGCAGGCTGTAGATCTCCCTATGAAGGATCTTGAACCGACAGTTATATCCCAGATGATAGATGAAGGGCTCGTTCTATGGCCCTCAGAAGATGTCAACATAAGCGAGGAGCCCATACATGATTCGCCCATTCCGGGTCCTGTGGAACCACGTACACAGACCTCGGGTATTGTCAAGGAAGAAATGGATGATGGACCTGTTCATCAAGTTGACAACAGCAGTGGGGCTCTCCATCGTCCGGAACACAGCAGCGACGAAGAGGCAGTGACAGCGTTGCTCACAGTGGGGTAGCATACATAGTCTTGACATATTTATTAGGCATTTAACTTTAGTTGTATATACATAGATACGTAGGAAGCAGGATTGGGCGAGCGATGCCGCGTTGATGTATATTTTTCATTCATTTTTTCATGTGATGGTCGTATCTATATATGTGGAGTGTTCTATTGATGGATGGTTGCACATCAGGGTACTTTCCATGACTTGAGGAAAAAAGACTGAATGTGGCAGACAATATCATTGATGTTCTTTTAGCCTGCGAATAAGTGGTTACTGCTTACGGAAGTCTCACCGGAGGATTAGTTTCACTCTTTGCACGGTCTTCCTTCTTTGCTCGCCCTGAATATGGCTGGGGCGGTCGACGGCGGTGAGTCCGAATTACGTCCTTGGACTACTACTAGTGCTGATACCGGACAAGCACCCTCCTACATCTCATCGCACTCTGCGGATGTCATTCTCTCTGACATCCGCCCAATCAAGCTCAAGCCCGAGGCTCTGCGTGCTATCAACGTCCTCCTCGATGAATTTCTGTCCAAAATTCTCAGCGTTTCGTGCTCTCTCCTGCCGGACAAGCTCCGAGCGAGTCTTCTAAGCCTCCTGCCTACAAGTCTTGGGAAAGAGGCGCTACTGGAAGCTGAAGTGGAACTGAGGGCCTACTGGGAAAGAACCGATCCGAAAGAGGCAGTGGAGGATGATACTCGCACATTTCATTTGCAGTGGGCATTCTCAGTCAGTCCTGACATATCTCCAGTCTAGTGGGCGCCTTATCTCATTTTATTATAGCTATTGCGCCTGAAGTGCGAAGCTTATTCGACACTGAACGAGCAGGATGACGATCCCACTGCGGAAAGCCGTGTTAATGAGATGTTTGAGTCAGTTCATTCCCATCCTCCCCCGAACGCCATGGTGGACCCGGCTGCGCTATATCTGACTGCTATCCTCGAGTAAGCTCTAGGCTATCTAAAATTTGGCTTGGAGAATGGGCAGCTAACAATCATGCTACTTTTGTTTTGCAGGTCGTTATGCGAGTGAGTTTTTGGCCCCAAACATATGCTATGTTAACTCGGCTAAAATTAAGTCCTGTAGGCATATCCTCTCTAACATAGGCCGCGTGGCTGCACGAGATAGCAGCCGCACCAGTGCCACTGTTAATGATTTATTCACCGCGCTTTGCGAGGATGAGTCTATCTACGGTCTATTCAGAACTATGGAAGGTTAGATTGCGTGTTGGCTCCTCCCTTCCTGCCACTGAATATGTATTCATTTCGCGTACTAGTATATGAACAGATTGAAACTATGTCGAAGACGCCAAAACCGCGCCGTAGTAGGTCAATATCGCGCACGTCATCCCCCCAGCAAGAGCAGATTTTCCAAACGCCGTCTGGATCTCGGTCACGGCAGTCTTCTGAAGGCCAATTGTCGATGCCGGCGCCTTCTGCCAGCGCGAGCTCGCGAACATCGTTTGAGAAAGCTAGGGCAATCCGGATGTTCGCTAATAATAAGGGGTCAAGCGAGCAAGAGTCTCAGAGCAGCCACAAACGCTCCATGTCACTGAGGAGCGAGAGTGTGCGCCATGTCCCGGATGACGACTCATTAAACCCAGCAGAGGTGAGTGTATCCAGACTCTAGTGGCAACAGCATGTGTTGATAGGATGCGGGGCTAGGACGCAGAGATGCTTCGAGAATTTGATGATTTGATGCGGACGACATCAACCATGAAAATGTCGCTTACTCCCGATCGTCTCAAGACAATGGAGGTAAGATTGATGGTCTATGCTGAGTCAGCTGCTCACGTTGTTATCGAAGGTGTACAAACAAGAAAAAGATCAGAGGGGTCTGGCTAGGCGTCCAGGCACGCAGAAGCCTGAGCCTTCTCCCTCCCGCCCCACCACCCATTCTCTTCCTCGCCACGTCGACGCCATCGTCGAGGACGACGAGGAAGTCTATACTCACAAGGGCAGGTCACGACAGGCAAGCGTCGCTACCCCTCCCTCCTCTTCCCCAAGCGTACCCGTATCCACACGCTCCCGGTCTATTTCTACCTCAAGTGGGCTCATCGGTCGCGTTGCTCGTAAACCCGCCCGCAACGCATCGATAAACGCTGCACCGTCTTCATTCACTCAAAGTGCCAACATCCCCCCCGCCATGGTTCACAATCGTGATTTCCGTGGGCCCAGTGTCCCACAATCCAACGGGTTCAACAGTAATGGTTTCCCACCCAGGACACGCGTAAGGCAGCGAAACAGGGACTCTCTGGACCTCGACGAAGTGATGAACGGTTCAGATGGAGATGAGGACGACACCCCTCAACCCGTCCAGCAGCCTAAACGTTCTCCCACCACTCCCAAGCGCGGTGGCACTGCACCTGTTTCAGCGAAGACCCGCGAGCTCATGGATTTTTTGGCCGAAGGTCCTCCAGAGCCTCCTGTCTCTAAAGATGGTCGGGACTTCATGAGCTTTTTGGCTGACGGCCCCCCAGAGTACTCCTCCAGCCCAAATGAGCCAGCCAAGCCTAAAGGGGCGGGTCGGCTCCAGCGTATGATCTCAAAGCTGAACCTCGGTAACGGAGAAAAGGTGAAGTCACCGGTAGATCAGGTTAAGTCGCCTCCGCCACCGATCGTGCAAGCTATCCCGCCTCGCCCTCCTGCTATGTACGCTCCTCAACAACCGTATGGTTCGCTATCATCTTTGGCCAACAGGCCTATTCCCCCGCGTCCACCTGCTGCTGTACCCCTCTCTCCTCCATCTTCGCCTGCCCAGTCCCACGAGTCATCAGATGAAAATAGACCACCACGTAATTCAGTGCGCAAGCAGTACCCAAGTGCAGAGATACCCCGGCATTCACCATCAATTGAAAAGATCGCGTCGGTTCCAACATCGCCTGTAGCAGGATCTATTTCTGCGACCCCAGATGTCTCGGGGATGGGCAGTCCGCGGCGACCCTCCCTTCCTCAAGCGGTGCACAGCGGGAACATTAAGACTGAGCATGCGCCATCAAAAGAAGTTCTCAACGACGTACACCCTGTGGTACCCATTCGCACCTTCTCAAACCCTCCGGTTCGCAAGCCCGTACCATCTATCGCGGCGGCGGCTTCTCCATCTATCTGCGAAAATGATGTCCGTGATATGCAACGGCTTCTGGCGAACGCAACAACAGCTGACGAGTGCCGATTAATCTTTGATATGTTTATGGCTCGGAATGGGATACCCAGAGTATCCAAATCTCAGGCGGCGCCATATCCTTCGCCAGCACCTTCTGTCATCAAACACACAGTGCACGCACCTATCGATACCTCTTTAGAGACTTCGCTAGTGGAACTTTTACTCGGCAGCTCCATCACCCCTGAATTAGTGGCACAACAAATTCAGCCTATTTCAGTGGCTTATGATGATGTGTCAAAAGAGTCAAAAAGCGGTTTTATTCATGAGAACACTATGCCTTCTGAGTCAGCCACACACATTGCAGCGTAATTATTCATTCGCGGATCTCCATACCCTATACCATTTCGAGTTCCACATATTGTCATTCATTATACGTTTATATCAGGTTTATCATTTCTACCTTCGTAGCAGATACCTACTTCACTCTCGTTGTAATTTTCGTTTCTGAATTGTAATGCATTTAATGACATTGGGGGAGTAAATGGTTGGATGAATGCATGTACGCAGAAGTAAAAGAAAGAACAAACAAACACAAAACGCAGCAAATACTCTATTTCACTTCTAAAGATACAGCTATCCCCATGGATGCCAGCTCCGCACATAGATATCTAAATACATATGGGATGGCGACTACATCAAGTTCGCCGCCTTTTGATGCCCGTTTGAGCATATTTTGTGATGAGAGGGCTACTTGGACATCGGATTGAGGGCGCTGCAAATGTGCACCAGTAGCCATGGCCTGCCGCTCCAATGCTTCTCGCTGTTCTGCAGCTGCTCTGCAAACGCGGCAGTATTCTCCGCCGGGTCCGGTAGGCTGCAACGAGCTAGAGTTCCCGACCACCATCTCTCCCAAGCTCACGTCTTCGTAACCAAGAGAGATCAGGCTTCCACAGCTTCGGCACACCCATGCCGTTGAATAGTCTGAGCAGTTCATCAGCCTATCTTGCAGTAGGAATGATGTACCATGTGCGATTAGAGCGTCGCGTTCCATCTCTCCAAAACGGATGCCTCCAGCGCGTTTACGACCCTGTACTCCAATTAGACTATGGCTGCAGCGGGATATTTGGATAAATATAAATTACCTTGACGGGTTGTCGCGTAACCGGATCGACAGGGCCAGTT
Organism: Stropharia rugosoannulata; assembly: GCA_028532985.1. Classification (NCBI taxonomy): domain Eukaryota; kingdom Fungi; phylum Basidiomycota; class Agaricomycetes; order Agaricales; family Strophariaceae; genus Stropharia; species Stropharia rugosoannulata. The sequence goes on along the minus strand of JANCIK010000002.1, from coordinate 3,154,642 downwards.
GTACGGACCTGGAACTTGTCCAACACCATGTGACGCAGGCGTTGGTAGTAAACTACACCGATGTAGATGTCCGCAGCAAATTCCTGCCCTGTTATGCCGGAGTACATAGGTTCATTTCCATAGTAGTTGTAACCTGCAGCAGCTAGCTGTTCGCCGAAGTAATTGATAGCTGTGTCTTCTTCAGTGAATCTACATGTTTTATAAACAACGTTGCAAACGGAATATACAGAAAAGAGCTTACTTAAAAGGCGTTGCATCTTGCGCGATTCCATGCATGGAACCGGCTTTACCTGCCATACTCTCGACTAACATTCCTATAGTCATTCTACTAGGGAAAGCGTGAGGGTTGATGATTACGTCCGGTTGCATCCCGCTTTCGGTGAAAGGCATGTCAACCGCTGGCCATTTCTGAGAGCATACTCCCTTTTGTCCATGACGCGAAGAAAACTTATCACCTATGACAGGTGCTCGGGTAATGCGCAAAGATAACTGAATTTTCTGCAGTTCACTGTCCCCTGCGTCGGTGCCTTCGTGATGTTAGTACAAGAAAAATATGATGGATTATTTTTGACACACCTAGTAGCCGCACTTGATCAACATAAGCCGATTCATCACCTTTGTACTTGACAAACTTAGTTCGTCCCGTAGTATCATCAACGTAAGCTGCCATGTAGTCTCCAGAGGTAAGTTTCCTCCCAACGAAAGGCAGACCATCTAAGTCAATGAACTCCATCGAAGGGTGGGCCTTGTCACCGTGAGTGACAATATCCTTCCCGATACCAAAGTGCAGAGAGGGTGTAGAGCTCTTAGAAGCACCTCGCATATCTTTGAGATCAACGGTTGTCGATTTGTATACTGTGCCGTATGCAAAACCGCGCTCGTGGGCGGACTTGTTCAATATCATGGCATCTTCCATATCGTAGCCGGTGTAAGAGATAACAGCCACAATAGCATTAGTACCATTAGGGAAGGAATCCATGGCGTATGTGTTGTGCAGGGCGGGGCGAACAACGGGGGATTGTCCAGTCTGAAGACGGTACAACTTGTTGTCCGTGCGGTGTTGAAGTGCTGTTGATGGCGTACCCATAGTTTGTTTACCCATCTGAGGATACTTAGTCTGATGACTTCTGAATTTTGCAAGCACATACCTGGCACTGGTAAATGTTACGGGGGGACTACAGAACCTTCAGCTATGCTTACTGAAATTCAGAAAAAGAACACACCTGGTTAAAATCGGAGAACGGAGTAAGATTGGCAAGAATGGACAAGAAGTTGGTCGGATCATGTTCAACATGTGTAGAGTTAGACTCGATTTCTTCAGGAGTGCAGGCAATATCCATGTACACCTGTTCAAAGGGTCCAACTTGATCGTCCTTGTTAGTGGCAAGATATTTCACGGGCCGCATCATCCGAGCTTTTGTCGAGAAAAGGTAGAGCCCAGGATATTGGCCGCCTCGAGATTCTGGTACTAGCCCAATTTCCAAATCCAAGGGAACATCCATTTTGCCTTCTGTTTTCCATATACGAAGGTATTTGGCAAGTTCAGCAGCAACATTAGGGTGAGCCCAGCCTATGATACGGCCGTCCAACTGTACACAGACGTTTCTCCGTCCATCTATAGATGAAACAAAAGCTTGGGTCATACCGTGCGCTGCAAGCAAAGCAGGGATATGCGCAACCGCGAGTGGGCTAGTGACTATGCGACAAGTTCGGGATAAATGGTTGAGAAGACCGCAAGGAGAACCGTCCGGCGTATGCACAGGGCACAAGAATCCTGTAAAAATGCATGAGTAACAGTGTCTTTCTTCATCATAATTGACTTTTGCTTACCCCATGCTTCTGGGAGCAGTTTTCGAACAGTCGTTGTTTTCAATTCAGCGAAGAAGGCACCACGATGGATACATCGGAAATGGCTGATGTAACGCTGCCAGTTAAGTTTCTCTGCAATAATGGTAAAACCAGATGCCTGTTGTAAGTCAAGACCTGTAGGCGACACAAGATTGCCAGTGGCAAGGAAGTTGGATAATTTTGCACCGACATCACAGTTGATTTTAGCCATGACCTTTGCAAAGTAGCGCTCTATGATTTGCGATCAATCAAACATTGATATATGCCAGGTAGACATGATATACTCACTATCGTTGAAGTCAACAGTGAGACCATTCCTGACATCGCCTGCAATTGTGCCTCTGACGTTGTTTAAAATTTCCTCCATGCGCTCTTTTATGATCATGCCGTATAGACTGCCAGGAAGAAGAACCTCCTGGTGCTGAGGTGAATCAGGGTTATCGGCACAATTTGCGCCAGAGACAGTGGAATATAGTTTTCGAAGCATGAAGCTTGAGAAGTATAAGTAAGACTAGAAAGGAGTTAATCCGCCAAACTTACAGAAGCATCCTGAATTTATCGCGAGCTGATTCTATATGCACAAGCACCAACTTGTTTAGAAGCCAAGCCCCAACTGCGGCATTGCTCCAATCCTCCGGAAGATTAAGGATGACACGGAATTTATCGCCGAGATATTCCAAGCATTGCTGGCCTGTATGCATTGTGAACATCTTGAAGCTCCTCAACAGAAGTTCCACGCGATCAGAAAGGAACGTATTTTCGTAGTCTTGCATCATGATACCTTCGAATATCTCTTTATCAGAAGCACCGACAAGAGCTTTAAGCACAAGCATGATTGGGATAACATATTCTTGCTTGCGCCATGTGAAGCGGAGCATGGCGCTGCCGTTTTGAAGGTAGTGAAGTGCATTTGTGACACCTGTCTGATCTGGGCGTACACATCGTATTTGGACGGCGTATGGAGTATAGGAAGGACCTCTATTCGAGAAAGAAGGTCGAATAAGTGCAATGACATGGTTGCGGCGAGGTAGGATGAGGTAGCGAATCAAACGCTCGTTTCCGTTAATAACAAAATAACCACCAAATTCCTCGGGTTCTTCGTGATGACGAACAAGTTCTGCAGAGGACATAGAGCGCAAATTACATCTAACAGACTTGAAATAACCAATGAGTATTGCAAAAAATAATATTCTGTAGGTACATACCCGAACCATGATTGGTACGAGGCCACAATCTTTCATCATATCGTGCTGCTGACCAGATGTGTCTGTCCAGCAGATTTTGATCGTCATCCGACCACGATACGAGGTCAACCTTTCGCGCGCCTGTATACAATGATTAATCAAGTCTAGAGGCGGTATTGCGATAGACGATTCACCTCTGCAGGGTAGACTTTCCGCTCGATAGCGGTCCTATCTTTTTCTGGCACCATTGGACGTGCAATGGTAACCTGGTCAATCCAAACTAGGAAAAAGGTAAAAGAGCGTTTAATTAATTGACGACCCGACAGCATATTTTGAAATGCGCACTTCTCATTCGATTGCCCCACCCCTGCGGTCCACTTTCTGAATCGACGCTACCTGTTCCATCAAATACCACACGTTCTCCGATATCCTTTAAAGCAAGGTTCAACAGTCCACGACCATCACCATCGCCTGCAGGCAATCCCGAGTCGTCAAAGAGTGCATTGAAGGATTCGATGTGTGGGGCTACGAATTCGTTGAGGATGTTGTACGTTGATCCATCTTTTGGGGGGTATCTAAAAGAATTTTCGCGTTCAAGAGTGTTAAACGACGTCGGAGGCTTGCTTCGCCCTGATCCGTCGGGCATTTTGGAAGCTGGTCTGAGTGAAGACACTGCAGCGTCGAAAACTCGCTAAGTCAAGAAGGCGCCCAAATTGGGATTCAAAAAATTGAGCACGTGCACAGTGTCTCTGAGTTGCATGCGTGGGAAGTTAACTGGCGGAGTCCTAAGTGACTTGGACTGAATTTCGGACGCGCACGAAGACGATTCTCGTTGTGCTGGACGGCGATAACGCCATCTTCATCCTCTACAACCACCCTTTATCATAATGTTCGGCTCATCGTGGGCTAATCCGCAGCAAAATCAGCAACAACAAACTCCCAATGCATTTGGTCAACCATCTGCATTTGGCGGCGCTACAAACAATGGTGAGTTCATTGTTTCTATTCAAGAAGCTTTGTTCAAGGACTTCGCAGCTTTTGGATCCACCAGTGCCTTCGGACAACCGCAAAACCCACAGCCAGCCGCTAATCAAGTGAACCCGATGTTCGGTGGGCTTGCCACTCCCGCAAGCAATACGAATACCAGCGGTTTTGGTACACGCACTCTGTTTTCTGACAGAACGACTATTGACTTTTAACATCAAGGTACTTTTGGAAACACGACTGCTGGTTCTACAGGTGCATTTGGGGCAAAACCAGCCAGTGGCTTCGGGGCGTTCGGTGGGACTCCCAACGCGTTTGGAGGAGGGACCACGTCTGCTTTTGGGCAACCTGCAACGAATACGGGTGCGTCAACATCCGTGTTCGGACAGCCTGCAGCTCCTGCCACTACAAATGCATTTGGTTCGACGAGTTCTCTGTTTGGCGGCAGCAACAAGACGTTTGGAACCACAACTGGTGAGCAAGACCTTGCTCTGTGTCAACTATTATCCCTAACATCAGTTTAGGCGCAGCAGGTACTGGCAGTTATCCTGTTGTAACTACTGGGACGTCCAATCCGCCGTACAGCGCAACGGCAGACAAAGATGGAACAGCCACATTGCAGTTCCAATCGATCTCATGTATGCCCCAATACGTCGGCTACTCATTCGAGGTCTGTTGCATTCTTTCCCAGAAGAGCGTTTACTGATCAGGATGGATATAGGAACTGAGAGTGCAAGATTATGCCCAGGGTCGAAAAACAGCCTCTACGACTGGCGCTTTTGGCCAAACTGCGTTTGGGGCTGCGCAACCCGCTGCTACTACAGGTTTATTTGGTCAAACTTCACAACAGCCAACTACCAACCTATTTGGCGGTGGAACGACCGGAACTACTGCTGCACCAGCGTTTGGCGCGTTCGGTGCCCAGAATACAACCCAGCCCGCTGCGTCAAACTTGTTTGGAGGAGCCGGCGCCTTCGGCCAGACGCAGCCTCAACAACAGCAGCAGCAGCCGACAAACGCTTTCGGAGGTGGAAGCAACGTTTTTGGTCAGCCTGCTCAGCAACCGCAACAAAATAACATTTTTGGCAGCGGAGCGTTCGGGAATAACGCAAATAAATCAACAACCTTTGGCACAAGTAATTAGCGTCTTATCTTTTTCTGTTCATTTATTAACATCTTCAGCTCCAGCAACAGCTAATGCATTTGGAACAACGGCCCCGGCTTTCGGCACGCAGACTCAGCAACCTGCCCAGGGAACTGGCCTTTTCGGTGCTGCTCAACCTGCCACTAATACGTCTACATTTGGTGGATTTGGTATGTCATACTATTCGCATCTTGACTATGACACTCAAACATGGATTTATAGGTGGCGCTACTGCTGCTGCTAAACCCTCTATCTTCGGAACCAATACCACTCAAACTAATCCTTCTCCTTTCGGCACCTTTGGAAACGCCTCTAACCAACAGCAGCAACCTCAACCTCAAACCCAACAACCATCGCTGTTTGGTGGGGGGAATTTGTTTGGAGGCCAGCAGCAGCAACAGCAGCAGCAAGCACAACCACAACAAGCAGCACAACCATCTTGTACGGTTATTTTTTCATTTTATGTTATGTCGCGCTAATAGATAGCAGTGTTTGGTGGAGGAACGACTGCATCATCATTATTTGGAAATAACAACGCTTCAAATACGGGCGCCAGTCTTTTCGGTTTGCCCCAGCAGCAGCAAAATACACAGCAGCAACAAGGGCAGCAACAACCTCAACAGCAAGGTGGACTGTTTGGTAACATCTTCAACAAGCCTGCCCAGCCGGCTACCACTGGGCTTTTCGGCAATGTACAGTCACAGACCAATACGATGCAGCCACAGCAGAACTCGTTCGGAAACACGTTGAACCAACAGGCGAATTCTTCGTCACTCTTTGGTGGTAGCAAGCCAGCTGCTCCTCTACTTGGGACATCAACTTCTGCAGGTCAAAACATGGGTGGCAGTCTCTTTGGGACCAATCAAGGGACACAACCATCACTTACGGCCTCCATCAATCAACCCATCGCCGAAAACCTTCCTATATATTCCCTACTTTCGGGTGGTCCCCGTGTCTTGGATGTTGACGCAAGTGCTCCGAAGAAGAAAGCTGGGTTTTTCCTTGATATGCCGACCCGTTCACCTGTACCACGTGTACAGGTAGGCTTTACGCCGGCGAACTCAAAACTGCGCGGCTTTGGGTCTATGTCTTCCCTTGGAACTTCACAGAATGGTCCCAGTGGCATGTCGTTTACTTCTGGAAAACCTAATGCGCTTTCCCTTAGCAGAGCGGATAGTATGTCAGCCTCTGTGGGTCCTGATTTCTTGGGCCGTAGCGGAAGTCCGGCTCTCGGTAGTGGTGGACGACAGAGTGTGAAGAAGGTTATTCTCGAGAAGAAAATCGAGCCCTCTGAGCTCTTCGTAAAGACGGGTAGTCCTGGAGGACTTCGGGCAGGGAAGGTAACATTCAGTCCCGCATTGAGTGTTGCGGCGCGCGAAAAAGAGGCTTCGTTAGCGATCGCCTCTCAGCTTCCCGATACACCTACTCCGGCCTCCCGCAAGCAGTCCAAGCTTAGCCCGAAAATTTCTGCCGCGAAGCTTCCCACTCCTACTCAGACAGAAGAAACTAAGAAACCAACGGAACTGGAGGACGGAGATTATTGGGTAAAACCCGACCTGGAGGTACTGAAGAAGGCGGGTTACGACGAACTGTCCGCCTTTGAAGGACTTGTCGTGGGTCGTAAAGGATACGGGACGGTTTACTTCTTGGAACCGGTCGATCTCACTGGTTTGCCTAAACTTGGGTCACTCCTTGGAGATGTGATAAAGTTCGATGACAGCGAGTGCACTGTTTACCCGGATTGCGATGAGTCTGATAAACCCCTTCCCGGTTCAGGACTAAATGTCAAAGCTAAGTTGTGCTTGGAAAGATGCTGGGCCGTAGACAAAGCTACTCGCCAACCTATTAAGGACGCCAACCATCCTAGTGCTGTGAAACACTTGAAACGTTTGAAGAACATGAAGGGGACGCATTTCGAAGACTTTGATTTCAAGACGGGCTCATGGACGTTCACCGCAGACCATTTCTGACAGGATCTTCGAAGTCCTATGTCGATACGTGAACGAGTCTGTATAGGGTTCTGCAGTTTATCTGCCGTGGATGGGATTTCTATTCTTTACTATTTTCCCTTCATATCCGTCGTTTGTCTTGCTTTTGTTTTTGTTTTTCCTTCACACACGAATCTCCGTACGTGCCCTACCATCCGCCTCGATGCTCTGAAATACCCCTTTCTAAGCAGTAAAATACCTGGTAGTTGTAATGTAGGTGTAGTTGTCTACGTAAATCCACGTCCTGTCGCTCGAACCCATGTAACCGGTGCTCTTTGAATCCGTACTACACATACTTGTCTACATTATGCCGGGGCGGGACGAAACGGGCAGGAAGCAGGGACTAGCAGGAGATGATCTCTCCGTGTGAGACTCCTTGATGACGCAGCAATGACGGAAGGAGCCGGAAGTCTGTGGCGAATCTGCAGACCCGGGCACGCGGAGCAACCGCCGACATGTATTCGGAATGCTACAAAATCTAGAACACCCGTCAAGGAGTTTATAAGCCTAGACAATCCTGCCTGACATACTTAATCAGACACACATCCACTCCCATCCAACACAACTACTAACCAGCAATGAAGTTCGCCGACGAGAAGCAACTCCAACAACACACTGCGGCCTCTACTCGAGGTGCTGTTGAGGGCACCCTCGTCAGCGGTGCTGTTGCTCTCGCTGGATCGTACTGGGCCAACAAACGCTTCGCCCAGTACCGTGCACTTCCACTTTCTCTTAAGGCACTCGGCGTCATTATCATCGTCGCACCCTGTCTCTCCATCCAGGCCGAGCGCCGCGGACTCGAGTACGACCGAACGCAATGGTGGGTGTGGGCTCCAGTGGCATACTTACACTACTGATGTACGAGTTTGACAGGGAGGGCGAAGGTCTCCGCATGATGGACTACAAGGAGGTCGAGGAGGCAAAGAAATGGGACAAGATGGCGTTCAGCGATAAGCTCGGTGACTGGGCGTTCCGCCATCAGTACAGCATCATCATGGGCAGCTGGGCCGGCAGTCTGGCACTCGCAGGTCTCATTATCTCCCGCCAAAAGTAGGTCGCTGCTGCTGACTCGTCTTGAATTGTGTCTCAGCTCTTGCTTGCATCTCAGATACCAAACCCACGCACAGAAGATCGTCCAGGCCCGTATGTGGGCTCAGGGATTGACAATCGGCTTGCTCATCGCGGCTGGCGCTTTGACTTCGAGCCGCAGGCTGCAAATTGCTAAAGAGGTTGGCCACGGTTTTCGCAGTTTTATTTTCCGTTCGTTGACTTTGCATCTAGGGTAACCAGGATCACTCTTGGAAAGATCTCATCGACCAACAGGAGCGCGACCGACAGAATGGTCTCATTGCTAGACAATAGACTATAGATTCCTTTGACTTGGCTCGTCACTCAGGGGACTTTGCAAGACATTCAAACTGTAGTCTAAACATGTATAATAATCTATTCTTTGTGTATTTTAGAATACTCATCTACTTTCCATCTAATGGACCTGTCTCTCAACATTTGGATTGAAATTTGAAATTGCATTGAATAATATGAAGAACATTACATGAGCGGTGGAACAACACTAGGAAATACATTTATGCTATGAGATATGTGATAGAAAAAAATACATCATGAAGAAGTCATGGAGCTCTTCAAGAGCTCTGGGTATGGCATATCGTTGGCGTAAGAGAGGTATGTGTGGATAGGTGTGGATGTTGTATGATAACATAGGTAACATATCCGGAAGGGCGATCGTAGATTCGAGGAGTAAATGAAAAGGTCCGTGACATGGGATCTAGATGAAAGCCCCAACTCCTGCGATGGCAGAAAGCGAGTCCGAGGGACTGTGTGCTCGTGGTTGGACCTTCTTTGCCGACCGAGGGATACGCTGCGTATATGCAATGGGGACTGGACCCTCGCTGTATGTAGTGGCGATAGTAACAGGATACGAGATGAGGACTTCGGCGGGCTTTTTCCTCAGCGCAATATTCGGGGGGGTGTTGCGCCCAGAATTGCTAGCTTTGATCTGCAGCTGGAACGCCGGGGTCGCGAACGTGAGCACCTCGACTGCGTACTAAAATTGCACGCGAAGGCAATTAAGAAATTATAAACATTACATAGTCAGCCCATCAGAAAAAGAAGCGCCCGTATGAAGGCAACAATAGAGGTCGACTCACGGATACCTTGAACAGCGCAAAGTCGCACGACGGCTGCAGATCCTTGTCTAGATGAATCTCGCCTTCGAACTCACGCCGCTTCGACGCCTGCGCTGCGCTGTTGTCCTCGTTGATCCACCACACCGCGCCCGCGACCTCGGTGTTAACCTCAGCGAAGTCGGACGCACCACTGTCAATGGTGCCCGACAGCACCCTGGCCTGCGCATGCGCTGTCGCCGCCGCTGCGTCGTGATACTGAACACGTCTCATAAGGCGCACGCGAAGCGCCTTCGGAGTGGCCAGGACGTCGAGGCCTGGCGTGTCGCTGCTCTCGAACGCAATATGGCAGGGCACAATGGTCCCGCGTTTGTAAGATAGCTAGAGAACAGAGATACAGTCAGGCTTCTGCCAATATTGGTGCAGCCGACGACTGGGGAATTGACATACCGGTTTCGCGAGAGAAAGCTGCGTAGATAGCGGAGAATATTGAGAAGTGGTCTGATAAACAAAAGAAGGGTACGTACTGTGCAGTGCAGTTTGATATTGCGTTCCCTTGATATCGTGCCCCGGACGGTGGTGGGTGGTAGGGTGTGCCAACCTATGGGGTCGACATGGGGCCCCGGCATGCCCAGATTCGCGCCGTATGCGATCTGGCACAAAGTTGACGGTGGTACAGGCTGAACATCAGGTGTGTACAAGATCGGTGCATATAACCTGTAGGACCAGAAGAGAAGCAAGTCAGAGTCCAGCTCGTCCATTGTAATTGTGCATAACAGATTCGTATGACAAAAATGCACGTACTTTGAGTCCGAACGAAGGATGCCATGCGACATGCGCACGACAAGGTCGTATTGCACACTTCCGCGCACCGACTTCTCGGTGAAGGACTGCGGCACGGGAGAGGCCTCGCCATCCTTAAGAACGACTTCCTGGGGGAAGGGAAACGAGAAGGGCCAGGAGTAGCTCCCGGACAACTTGCCCTCGAATTTCTTGGGCCTCAAGGAGCCACTCACAGGCTGGCCGAGGTTGGTAATTGGCGCGAGCAGCATTGAGCGCGGGTCCCCATGTGCACGAGTCCATGAGACGATAGGGTGCTCGAGGAAGGTCAGCGAACCGGCGTCGTAGGCGCTCGTGACTATCCGACCACGTAACTACAAGGCCAAAAACGCAAGCTATTAGTGAACTTTGCCGTTAAGTTTCTCTCGCCTATATCAACACTCACAGACAGACTGATAGAGTTGATACTCTGCGGTGCCTCCAGGTTAAGGTCAAGCGAGCCTTGCACGAGGTCCTTTCCAAAGAACTTGGGCAGGCGCATCGTCGAGGTGGACGAGCTTGAAGGCAGCGCGGACGAGCGGCTGTATAACCGGAGCGTCGCAAAAACTGGAGCCTTTGAACCGCTCCCGTTGCGCAGATTGTACTCGTGCAATTGTGGGGCAGTCGCCGAGCTTCCCAGGCGATACGATCCAGAGCGGCGCGCGCGCTGGCGGCGATCGCGTTCTCTAGCAGGATCAAATACCATAGAGTAACGTGGCGGCCGTCTGTCATTCTGCGGAGTGGTTTCAGTTACAGTCACTGCCGGTTCGAGGGAATCGCCGCGCGCCGCATCGGGTGGAGGTGGCAGAGCGCCTTCGATGGCGGAGTACCGCGGTGGGCGCAGCCCGAGTTCAATATTGCTGCTACTCCGTCTGTGGGTCGTCCTGTGCGGGCCGAAGGGCCGCTCCGAATTCGTAGAAGACATTATTGTGTTTCGTGCGGAATCAGTGATGCGTCGATAGTAGTTGAAAGAGTGGATCCAGACAAAGCCAACGAGAAAGTACAAGTTAAAAAATACAGCAAAAAAGAAACGAGGGGAGGGTATCCTGTGCAGAGACAGAGAAGAAAAAGAACAGAGGAATTGAGGGAGAGCATCTGCGCGTTCGGTTTTATGACGGACTGCAGGGCGAGGTGATTGTTCTTCGTTGCCCAATTAGGCAAGTGGGCCGCCCAATGCGGCAGTTCGTTTATTGTTTATGCCACGGCGTGGCACGGCTTCGCGCTCCGCGTCATTCGGTTCATCAGCATGCCAGTATTCAGCATGTGGCCCAGCAGCTGAATTTTGTCTTCAACACAATAGAGAACAGTTTTCGCTCTAACCCAAAGTTCCCATGGGAAACACTCCTCGCCTGCCAGGCGTTGGCCCCGCGTATCGCATATTATCCTCCACAAAAGCAAGATTAAACATAAGGGTATACAAGAAAACAACCAGGCAAGGTATCAACCTACGTATTACCATCCAACCGCATTTGGTCATTAAAGACCTTGATGGGGAAATTCATGAAATGCCCATACTCTCCATGCGAAGACTGAGGCTCATATTTTCGAGTGCAGTATCGATGAGGTCTTGTGCCATCGACAAATTGGCAATACGAGCTCGGATGATAGGCAGACACGAAGCAATGACATTGCTGACTTGCGAATGGGCTTCCGAAGCATCATTGCTGGTGCTGTCCCCTGAAGCAGGCTTCTCAGTCAATTTAACGATCGATTCTTGCAAGCTGACCGCTTCGCTTCTCAGTTTTTCTATTGTGTTGTAAGCGAAATTCAGATCGACATGAGAAAGGTACCAACCGAGAGCATCAAGCATATCACTATAAACTTTGAGAGGCTCTTCGACTTCTAGATCAGGGGAGGCGTTCATAGCGAGCTTCATTGCTTCTTTTTCAATCTCAGTACAAGAGTCCCCATGTGAGTGGAAAAGCTTCATCACTTCAGGGGCATCTGTAGCAAACTGGACACAAAAAGGGAGACAAATGTTAGCAGTGACACATGGAAGTATAAAAATAGTAACAAAGGGGACAAAGATTAAATTAGAGGGACAAAAAAATCTTAAAATCACTTACAGCACCAGATCCAAGTTCTTCAAAGAAATTTAGAGAACGTTCAGCATCTAAGCGATCACGCTGTTCAGATAGTTCAGATTCTTCTTCGTTAATTTCCTTGGTCAAACTCCCAAGGTCCTTCTGCAAATAGATGAGACACTTTTGGGGGAAACGATGAGATTATTAATAAGACCTTGGCCGCTTCTTCTGCAGTGTCAAAGCACGCATCAAGGGTAGAGGACATATATGCCCATGGATATGCCTGCGAAGCAACTTGCAACGAATCTGAAGTTAGTGCAGACTGCTCTTCAGCAACTGACACATGGTTAGTTTGTTGGACTGCTGTCGAAACCTGCTGATTTTTTTTTAGCATGTATGCACTCATCCCGTCATTCAAAACGTACGGGCTGCGGAGGTCTGGGTGTCCATGTCGTGTTGAGGGTAACGGTGGATGAGCTTAACTTGGTGACTTTAAAGCCCGCAGACTCCGAGCCCCTCGAAGATGCTCGACTACTGCCCGGGGTCTTCTCGGCTGCTTTCAAGGAAGCTGAAGTGGACCGTGCGGCAGGCGCCTTGGAGGATGCTGCGCTCGCACGCGGTGACTTATTGGAGCCTGCCACTACCGAGCTGCCATTCGACGCGCCTGCAGCAGAGGCAGCGAGGGGCTTCGACACAACGGTTCGGCCTGGCAGAAATCGTTGAGACACAATTGATTAAAGGCGATAATGAGCCTGAGCTGTACCGCGAGCAGCTGATTTCTCCGCCGGGTTGGGGTGCATGATGTGGTTGGGGACAGGACGCGATTTAAACTCCGGCCACTGGCAGGAAAATGTCCGGATTGCGCCTGCTCTGGACGTCGTCTGCAGTCTCCGTTCAGGCGTTGTGTGTAGACTTAATACCCGGGCTGCGCAGAGCCCCCATCCCACGCCATGTCCTTCCTGGCCGCTATCATCAAGCCCCTCGCCTACATCTCCCTCCCTGTCATCCTCGTCCGCCAGGTCGCCGTCTCATCCACCGTCGGCCGCTACTATGCGCGCGTCGTCTTCTACGTCGGCACACTCGTCACCGTCGCCTCATGCAGTCTCTTCATCGCTGCTGGCATGACCTTCATCGGTCGTTCTACGGACACAAATTACTACGTCGCCCGCATATTCTACACACTCATTTCGCGCGGCCTAAATCTGGACATCAAAGTCGAGGGGGAGGAGCATCTGAGCACGAAGCCAGCCGTGCTCATGGCGAACCATCAGAGCATGCTGGACGTTCTCGTTATTGGCAGGTGAGTATACCTCATGGCGACTGTGCGGGTGCAGCGCTCACGCATTGTCGCAGATTGATGCCAAAGCGGACCGCAATTATGTCTAAGAAATCCCTCCAGTTTTCGCCCCTTGGGCCGTTCATGATGCTCTCTGGCACCATCTTCATTGATCGCGGCAACAATACTCGTGCGGTCCGCTCTGTCAATGCTGCAGGTGAGAAAATGAAGACGGAACACACGTCGCTCTGGATGTTCCCTGAGGGCACCCGCCATCTCAGCCCGGAACCCGACATGCTCCCGCTTAAGAAAGGCGGCTTCCACCTTGCACTCAACGCCGGTATCCCCATCACACCCATCGTCATTGAAAATTACTGGCATATATATCACAAAGGCATCTTCGGCTCTGGCACATTTACCGTGCGAGGTGCGTAGCGCTATCGGCGCGTGGTCTTCATCACTAATTCTGGATTGTTGCAGTCCTCCCCCCTATCTCGACAAAGGAATACAATGTGTCTGATGTAGGTCTACTCTCCACACGCGTCCGCGAACAAATGAAGGTTGCACTTTGTGACATCTCGACCCATGTAAGTCAAAAGGTTGCCGCTTCACCAGTGGCAAGCCCGAAGCCTACGCCGCAGTCGGAGCCCCTGGCGGTCACAGCGCCTCTGCTGACCCCATCTGTACCTGGCGATTCTCTGGACTCGATGCTGGATGCAAAGACAGAGAGCACCAATTCGTCGCGCGCGTCGTCGTCGGAGCGAAGAAAGTTGAGCTCAAGCGATGCCGGCACAGAGACGGAAGAGGATGAGGGTATGATCTTGGTGGGGCGACCTAGTTAGTCTGCGGCCAGCCATTGCATAACGCAAGTAAAGTTCTGCTGTCCCTGGTAAATTACATCACACACATATGCTGTTGACCTCACTTAGCATTTGGTGGGAATCTGCAAATTTAAAACGACGGGAGCCAAGACCGATATTTGCGAACTTGCCCATCATACTCCGCACTTCGCATTCTTCTGACTGACAGACATTATGCTTATATCTCGTATATCTGCCCGCACGTGAAAAATGCGGCGCCTTCCTGCGCCAATGGGTGGAGCTGATATCTGTCCGCATAGTTGCGTCGCTTCTCCAAGTGTGCTTCGCAAATGTATGGCAGGTAGCTAGTCTCCTGCACAGACCAAATAAACAGATGACAGTCGATCTGTTGTTATATATGCAGGTAGCCTTCGTGGGCATCTTTCAGGCGACTACATCTATTTCGGGCAAAGAACATCGCAAAATGCTTCAGAGTTGGGGACGGCGGGATGGAAGGCTGCGCTGAGAAACGGAATATTTAGTCATGGTGTTTCTTCCACATCTCGTCTGCTCACGTAGAGTACGATGGCCGACGCATCCTGGATGCCAATCGTTCAACGCACATGCGCATCGTCTAAAATTATTTGAGCTGTGGATACCTGATTTGGCTGTTAATCTCGAGACTCATGTTTGGTTGTCCGGAATTAGACAGAGTTGTGTCTCGATGCTAACAAACGTTCGAGTCGTTCGCTGTGGCCAGCTCGCGCCATCGGACAGTCTTTCCTGGCTGCGACAACATATTTCCGCGGCCGAGGAACGTGGTGCGTCGGCTGATCCTCAACATCTGTTTGTGCGCGCTACATGGATATGCAGTAACACAATTATGGCCCGAAGGCGGCTAATGATGCTTGGACGCAGCTGTCGGCTCGGACCATGAACCATTCGTCTGGACAGGCTGGGAATGGTCCCACCGTCAGCGGGCGTGAGGAATGCGAAGGGGAAAGAGGGCAAAGGGGCGCGCATATATGCGATTTTGCGCTGTCAAGGGGAGGCGCGTCCGGGGGACAGGGGACAAATTACATGCGCATGCGGAGCTAGCCCTGGGTGGATCTGCAGAACCGGCAGCACTTCTTCTTACTTAACCTTCCCGTCCTGCTTTTTCTTATGCAGGCCACTATAAGACGCGCCGCCCCGGGGCGTCTCAGGTTCTCTCCATCCCCCACCACCTACTCAGCACACTCTCCTCCCTGCCGGCCCTTCTCACTCTTCTCATCCCCTGCACAGGCCACGCATACACCCATGGCCACCCCCGCTGCGCTGTCCAGAACCCTACCCGGTACGTGTCGTCACCGTCACCGCCCCCCGCACGGTGCTGACTGACACCACTGCAGATTGCTGGGGCCACCGTGGCGTAAGTCCCCTCTGCCAAAAATAGCCTCGTCATCGAGCTGACCGACCTGCGCAGGCTTCGTCGCGCTTCCCGGAGAACACGCTGGCGAGCTTCGAGGCCGCCATGCGCGACGGCGCTGAAGGTATCGAGAGCGGTGAGTCCCAGGCTTTGTGTGGGGGAGAGGAATGCTTATGCAGGCGCATGCAGATGTCCATGTGTCGGCAGACGATGTGGTGATCATGTTCCACGACCCTTGTGAGTCTAAGCCCCCAAGCCCGCCGTCCCGCACCCCGGGCAGGCGTTTCGTGTGCATTCTGCGGCTGACTATTACTCCTTCCGTGCTTGTGCGCAGCACTTGACCGGGTCACGGACTCCACTGGTACGCACCGCGTTCTATCCCGGGAAAGTACATATTGATTTGCGCGTTGCAGGGAGAATCAAGGACAAGCTGTGGCATGGAGAAGACGGCATACAGCACGTACGGACGAAAAAGGAGCCCAGGCAGGCGATTCCTACGTTCTCCGAGACGGTCGAGCTGCTCATGAGGGTGCGTTCCTGTAAAGCACCAGCGTAGGATATATACTAAATGTTTCACAGCCCGAGAACCTCCATGTCAAGTTCAACGTCGACGTAAAGGCGGATAACAACCCCGAGAAGCTCTTCGCGCTCATGCACAAGATAATCTCTGCGCACGCAGGCTACGAGACGCTGCTCGCGCCGCGCATCCTGTTAGGCCTGTGGCACCCCCGCTTCATCAGTCACGCAAAGGAAACGCTCCCGTACTGTCGACGCTCGTACATCGGGAACAGCCCGTACATCGCACGCAAATACTTCTGGAAAGACTGCGACGCGTTCTCCATCTCCTTTGGGGCGCTGACCACCGCTGATGGTCAAAAGTAAGTGTAGTGCCGCGTTTACGTGAGTCGTGTGCACATAATTGATATCCCATTTCAATCCTTTTAGATTCAGGTTGGAGTGTAAGAACGAGGGCAAGAACTTGATGGTGTGGACCGTTAACGAGCCAGATCATATGATGGAGGTATGCAAGGTGTGCTGTGCGCAATCGGAGGCATACTCAGTACCTTATTTTTAGGCCGTACGATGGGAAGTGAATGCCATTATAACGGACACCACCAAGACATGGTTGGAGCTCCGGTCGGCCCTGCACAGTGAGTATTTTTCACGCTCTATAATAGGCGCGGTGATAACAGGGCGTGATGCAGCTGATTACGATAAGATCGGGTCGCAGTATGGGCGCAGCTTCCTGTGGACGACGTATCGGTATTATTCGCCGTTCTTGTTCCTCAAGACCCGCCATACGTTGCGCGACCTCGAGAACAAGGCGGGCCCGTTCGAGCCAGTCGGCGCGTTGGTTGAGACCAGTGCGTAGATAGCTGAATTATTCAGTGCCGCAGCCTTCTGGGTCCAAAACGAAACATAGATGAGATATGAGCTATTTTTCTTTATTAGTGGTTAATCTGTTATGGAAGGGGAGATGATTGGATAGAGGTTTATTTTTGCCATACATATGTACTACGATGTATGTAAGCAGGGTTTTTATTTATTTACTGACTGTGTGCCTGTGGTGGCGAATTAGGATGTTGCTTTTGTTCAAGTCGGGGTGCAGGTTCTGTCAGGGATGATGATTAGAAAGTAACAAAAAGAGCTGAGATCAGAAACTGGAGGAGACGCGCCCAGAAAGATAAAAAGACGGCACTCGTATCTTGTTTCCTTTATGGGCAGTCATCTTGCCTTTTTTATAAGCACCTCTCCCACTAAGTCACTGCTGATATGATGTTTCCTCAATTTAAACTCGTTCGTGGACTCCCTTGTCACTTTTTTTTGCCCTGTACATGCGTTAATCTTCCACACGCGATGAATGACCCTATGCACACCTTTCAAGAAAGGCTTCGAAACTTGAAATTAGATGTAAGGTAGTCAGGCTCCGCTTGTCAGCACAACTTCGCGCGCTGCGCATCCTTTGGCTATCTCCTTTAATTAGAGCCCTAACTACATGTCATGATTCATCTCATATGTTGGCCGATAGGGTGGATGTTTACGTCTCTATGCTTTCAATATCTTTCAATATACTTGGCGGGCTCATCACACAAACATTGCCATACTATGACGGGTACCTGTAATGGCGAATTAGACGGCTACTTTCTTGTGAATTTATAGCTTGAGTCGCTTTTGGTGACCGATCTCACCTTGTGAGAAACAAGTATGTAGTGGTGTGAACCGGACATGGAATGTAAAGGGCAGGCCCTGAAACTGATGCCTTTCATTTATTGCAATGAATGTTACTTTAACTGGCTGAAAAGTGCTATTGCATGAAAGTGTTCTATGTATTGCGTCAAACTGGGGTAAATTATGCTGACAAGAAAATTCAGACGGTACTGTATTACTAATTGCTGTACAATCAGTGTAATTCATGGTGTAAGTTTGCAGCTTTCCGTACAACTGGCGCTCGTCGCACAGACTACTTGACACTGACTAGTACCTCCATTGGATCGTATCTGTATGTCATTTCATTGATCCTACAGACCGAGAGTGGTGGGATATTTACGTGTCTTCGCTTTATACTCGGCTTGAGGCAGCGGGCATCACAACGAAGCTACGCTTTGAAAAGACATATGAACGGGCCATATGACGGAAGATGGGCTGTGTCAGAGATAGTTAACTGGTTACGCTCAATGAATATCGCAGTGGGATGGGAAGTAGGTGCCAATACACCGGACACAGCCTGGATTTGCTTTAGTAAGGTTATAAATGGCTCGCTCAAATTAATATTCTTGCCACAGCCTGACAGCTACGTTCGATAAGATCGGTTAGTTTGCGGGTAGTTTCGTGGGGAAGACGTATTGCTATACATTTTCCGAGTCATTGCAGTGGGGTTTCCTTGCAAGTCGGGGCCATAAGAGGGTGTAAGGGGGTATTGGACTCCTTTGGAATGTTGACTGCGAAAGATGAATGATCTCGAGGATATAGAAACGAGAATTCAAATGGCAGAGGTTATCGCGGCTGCGTTCCGCGTCTTAACATAGAAGAGATCCCATGCGCGTTTGACAGATCCATATCAGCGCCTGAAGTCCGTCGCCGGAGAGAGAAATGGCTACAGAGGAGGATTGTGCGTTCATGGGGCGCATATATGCAAGCGTTTGTGTGAGTTAGTTGTAGCGGATTTATTGTTGTGGTGTCTAGGCCAATAAGGACAATGGTGGGGGCAGGAGGCAAGGGGCGCGATTGGGCCGGGCCGGGGGTTGATGATAGGGCCCATGCGGTTTGTGCTCCACTTGACCTGCTTTTTCCCTTCTCCTCTGACTCGATCGCCCGTTCCCCCAGGGCGGTAGCGCATTAGCGCGCCCCCTCTCATTTATCAACTTCCGTATTTTCCGTAATGGCTTCCCTTAATCCCATCCCCAATTCCCGCAGGACACATCGTAGACGCGTGTCCACTCTTAAACTCTCCTCAGACACCACGGCGTCCCTCCCAGAGTACATCCCCGCCGTCCGGTATCAACCGCAACACAGCTCGAGCTCACCGCAGCTCCACGATCCCCTCGACAAACCCCCAGACTATCCCGACAGCGCGGAGGAGGCAGACGAGGACACAGATACAGACACAGCGACCTTTTTCTACGTACCACACCTCCCCCCACCGGCGTCACTGCCAGTTCGTCCGCAAACAACCTCCCCCCGACGCTCAAAACGCTTCGTGCCGACCCACAAGCGCCGTCAGTCGCCCTTGAACGGACAATCCGACAGCCCGTACCTGGATTCCCTGTTGGCACGCAGTGTACACGCTTTAGAGATGTCCAACACTCTTCTACAGTCATCTATCAGCACGCAGACCAGCCTATCGACGATCCTTGCTTCGGATTCCCCAAGCGATTCGGCCCTGGAGGCGCGTGCACGCGGCCTATCGTCTCGCATCAGGGACACCTGGGATGCGCAGGTAGCCTGGGCAGATGACCTCGAGGAGCTCACCAAGGGCGTAGAAGGCTTGTTCAATGACGACGATCCTGACGTCGGCATGCGCTTTCGGAAATCTGGTGCCCGCTCGCGGCATCAGCTCGAGGGCAGTGGAGGCTCTGGGGTGAGTGCCAGCCTGCCCAGTTCAAGTTCAATGCACACGATACGAGGCAGTGGTCGTCGACCGTCCTTGCTAGACCTGAGGGAACCAATGTCCTGTGAAATAGTCCCGCGTCTGCAGTATTCACAGCAAAGTCGCGCTAATCTTGTTGCTCAAGCACCTCGCGCGATGACCCAATATATTGAGTCAACCGATGAGGCAGAGTCAATGCTGCTTCCGTCGACAATCGGTCTTCGGTCCGCATCATCCATCCACCTCACGCCTGAATATCGCTTCCCATCTGATTTTGCATCCTCGTCGACGACTAGTCTTCTCTCTAGTGCATCCATGACCTCGCTGTTGCTACCGCCTAAACTGACTGACAAACAGCTGGAGCCATCCACGCCGGCATATAATATGTTGGCTTCATTTGTAACTCGGCCACCTTCTTCGGGCTCGGCTACCCCCTCTTCTTCATTTACTCACTCCTTCATGGTACGTCGACGAGATTCGAGCACGGCGAGCAACAGTACAGAGCGGGGGAATTATAGATCACGCCGCACTTCGCCATCACCGTCATCCCATCAGACGAGAGATAAAAACACCAGGCAAGACCGCTACACGACCTTCAAAAATGCTGGTCCCCCACCTCCTGTGATAATAACGCCGCGTGGCCGGCCGCAGGGCTCGCCGTTCGAGCATAGGCCAATGACACCGCCAGTGGAGGAGTCGTCTTCGTCATCCGACGGCTGCGTGGCGAAGCGCACCGTCCAAAGTCTGCGTAAGATCTTGGACGATCAGCCCGCCGCACTACCGCCGAAGCCGCCAACACCTGTACAAGGGCTCAAGGCGCCCGTGTTCCAGCCACGCACTCCCGCGCCTGCACCCTTGGCGGGCACATCTACCGCTACGGCCTCGATCTCGCGTTTATTCACGAAGGGCACACATTCGTCATCGACCCGCCCGCGCTCCCCGCCCCGCCAGTCCGCTATGAAGCGCTCGCCGAATGCAAGCTCGGCGTCCACCCCGCCCCTGCTGAGCGCGGCCAACTCCGCCGTGTCCACGCCTTCGCAGTCGATGCTGATGATTCCCGAATTCGTCGGGCGCGTACTGAGCACGGGCGCGGGGAGTGGCGGGAGCGCGACGAGCTCAGGCCAGTCGACACCGAGCAAGCGAATCAGCTTCGCGGAGTTGCCGGAGTCGTACGCAAGCACGCGTCCGCCGTCTGCGCGCTTCCAGGAGAAGGCGGCGCGCAAGAAGAAGCGCGCGAGCGAGAAAGGCAAGCAGCGCGGTGGTACCGGCTCAGGTGCAGGTGATGAGAGCACGGAGACCGAGCTGGGCGGGTGGTGGGCCGGCTGGCTAGGTGGTGGTAGCGGCGGCGGGTTGGGCGGTGGCGTCGGGACGAGTCTGGCGCGGCATGAAGAGAAGATGGAGGACCGGATGACACGCAGCTGGGGCGGGCGGTTGAGCAGCAGTTTTGGCGGGGGCCTGGATGAGTGGGCGGTGTGACGTTGGTATGTTTTTATACTTTATCTTGTATCTGTCTTTCTTTCTCTGCGATACGCTCTTCTCCAAATTCCGACTTATTGTATCATAGTTATCCTCGGTTCCGTTGTCTTGTTGTGATGTGCTACCTCGAGTATATCTGACCTCTATCATCTCCTGCAACCCCATCCTCCAAATTCCGCATTCCGCCCATCTAGCGTCGGCTGTTTTTCTGTGTTGTGTCATCATTAGCACACATACATCGGTGTAGATACATCCGGACTTGTTTTCAATTCCCCAGTCTTCCGTGGATTCGCTCTCGTATTACTACTCATCAACTGGTCTGGAGCATACTATTACGAATACTCACGAACGCAATGTCACTTCATTTCAGTAGTATTGCTTACTGTGGATTGCGATGAGAAGAGTGTCTATTTTTTGGGGGTTTTCTTGCCCTCAACATCCAACTGCCAGTGACTATTACATGGAAAAGGAGATTACAAGTTGTTACGTGATGAATGTCACAATAACATGGGAGCTACACGAGCGGCTGTGGGCGATGAGGACGAATGGACGACGACTGGAGAAAAGAAAAGAAAGACTGAAAAAGGAGTGAATGAACTTGTATGTTTATATAGATTTTATACGGCCCCATAACCTTCGCCTATCTCGGAGCAACTGCTGCATTGGCTGTGGGCACAATGGCCGCAGTCGAGTAAAAGGAAAGGAGGTGGGCATGTACAACAAAACGTATTACTAGTTGGCTTTGCTGGTTGAGTCGTTAAGGAGAGTGGGCGCGTAACATTGCGTTAAGGTGCGGAATGTGGGTACAGGAAGATGTTACGGGTTCCGATTTGTGGATTAGTGAATGGATGGCTTGACCGAGGGAGAGAACGGATAGAGGTAGCAGTCGGGATACCTGGGCCAATAAGGATGGGTAATAACTGAGAGTCATGCAAGAATGATGTACATGCATGTGCTTGAACCATGAGTTGTTGAATGGGAAGTGGTGGATACAAGGTGTAGGTGGCGGTGGTTATGATTGTGATGTGATCGTGGAGATGGACTTGTGGATTGATGGACGGTGGTGGTTGGGACAAACCCGGGGATGGTGTGTAAGAGGAGTGGGGGAGGATATTAGGAAGGATGAAGTTAGGGTGGGTATAAAGTGTACAAAACGACGATTGGAAAGCACGGATAGGAAAGCAGGCATAGCTGAGAAAATAAAAGAATTGACAATGCAAAGGAGAGTGCAGGTCCTGAAGAAGACCCGCGCTATTGATGTAAGAAATATTGGGGGAAAAAAATAAAGATTTAAAGGGAAACGGATCACAGAGTGTTCGGTTTATACGTGACGAAAAGTAGGCGCCTCTCTAGCGTTACGACAAAGAAGAAAAAGGAGAAGAAATGCTTGCAGGTGTTAATGGTGGTGCATGGCAGATAATGAATTCATTGAATGACTTTATGCTGGTAATACATACATGCATGTCAGCAGTGCCTTGATCTTGAGGAAGGTCTTGCTGAAGCGGCGGTGTGGTCCCAGGAAGTCGAGCCCCCAGTTCCCGGTGCAGATATATTATTATCTGTCGAATCGCTACAAGTTGAAGTAGGCCCTGAGCAGCGGGAAGACCCACCCCAAGGCAAAAAATGCAATGCACATGCAAACATAGAGAATGATCCGGGGGCGAGAAGGGCTGTCGGACGGCACTATGTGATCCGCGTGCTCGTAGAGAGACCTGAGAGATACGTGCTGGCGTTCAAGTATGAGCTCCCAGCCGGAGCCGGGCTCGTCGACATAGAACATCCTGGCTTCAAGCCTGTTGCAGCGTACCTTCACAGTGAAATGCGAAGCCGAAAACTCCCACTCATCTGGACGACCTCGCCCCGGCGTCACGGTTGCCTCGGACACAGCAGGAGGGGGACTTGGGATGCTACTTCGTCGGTCGACGAAATCTACAACTTCAGACCCAGGAGCCGGAGGTGAACACGCGCGATCGCGCTCCTGAGGGCCTATCGAGTCACTTGGAGAGCCTTCGCGGGTTTGAACCCTCCAACTGCAGATAGTCTGGCTGAGTCTGTCGCGTTTCTCTGTATCTGAGGCTTGAATAGTCGTGGCAGTATGCTCGCGGGCTTGTGCGTGCGTGCGCATAGGACTAGTAGGAGGAGTTGCATAGCACTCAGGTCCCCTCGGAGTCAGGCTGAAGAAACTACCGGTGCGTTCCTTGTCGGGATCCACGCTCAGATTATCCATGACGCCGGAAAGCTTACAGACTTGGTGTTCGTTACCTTGTCGGATGGGCTCATTGCATACACTACAGGAGCGAGGCGCAATGGATGTTGTGGAGCGTTGTTGGGAAGCCATTACTTATCTTCTGTATTCTTCTCTGTAAATATCCTGTCTCCAGCGCATCAGCTTGTCTGTCGTTTCTTCGATGGATGACCGCTCACCTTGCTAACACTATCGAGGACGGATCCGAAAATCAATCTCCGGACGACTTGCTATCATTCGCCTCAAGAGCATTTTATGGTCCACCAAATGACAGGGAAGAAGGCGTTGGCATTGACAACCGAGACAAAAGAGCTCTTATCCCGAGTTGTTGTATTCTTGCAAAAAGTCGTAACCCAAGTTGCGACGGACTGCTTCAAGTTTGCCAATGCTTTGTACTTCGGCCTCCAAGCTTCAAGAGCTATCATAGTAATGCTACCATCACCTAAACACACAAGCGATATAAGGGGATGAAGACGATCAGCTTTACTGCAAGACACAAGGGTATAAGCATCCTAAACAGCCTCGGTGCAAGTTAATCAGACAAATCAAGGTACTGTACAAGAACAAGCAAACTTATTATTAGAGCAAAGTAATTATTGAACGGTCACATGGATCTTGACATGTGACACAACGCGACCTGAGCGCTTGAGCGCTTGAGCCTAAAACGCGACGTTGTGATGACTTGGTGATGACCACTCAATAATGACCGGTGACCGTTGTAGACTATTGTAGACTGGTCTTGTTTGAGCAAGGTTTAAATCTTGTCAACAACTTGTCAAAAAGACATAAGATGTGGCAAATCAGTGGTGGCAAACTTTGTTCGAACTTGTTCTTGTTGGCTTATTATTACTGTAATATTACTGGGTACTAGTAGCTACTATCTGCCTTTTCACTTGCCGCTGGGTGAAGAGCCTACGATCATCAGTATCGATTCATGAGCGAATTGAAGAATGACTGCCACATGCAGGCCTCTGCATTGAGCATTTTGTTGGAGTTCAGTGTTTTCGCCGAGTATGAATTTTTGACCTGCACTCTGAAGTTGTTCACACAAAAATCAATTAAAATGAGAAGAAGATGAAATAAATTGTATATATCCCAGCAACATTCGATAATAAAGTAGCTATGTGATACATCTCGTACATTTACAGAGCGGTAGTTACAGGTAGGGATAGCGAAGAACGACGAGCAAGCATATATCAGAAGTAATAATACGATGAACAGCATAAAAGGAGTGTTGGCATATGGTGGCTAAACCAGGCGGTTAAGGAGAGTGGATATGAATAAATGATAGCAATACTTGCGGTCTTTAACGGTAGACAATGATTGGGATGGGTGGAGAGCATAAAGGAGCACGCTGGTGTGTTTTGAGGCGCTAAGCATAGTGGAGACAGCATAAGGAGTGGTAGTGTTATGAATCGGTGTCGTGGTTGGATGTAGTGGCTGCAAGGGAATTGATGGTGGCGATGATGCTAGGAACGGCAAAATAGGGAGAAGGGGTAGGATGGGAGTTACAGCAGGTAGGTAGGAAAGTGGAACAACGGTGTCTGTGAAGTATCTATGCGGATTATATACGTTGGATGGATGGTGAGAGCAGGAAGAGATTCACGGAGACATGGACAGCAAGACAGAGACAGCTGAACATAGCAAAAACACAGGTATAGCAACGATAACAAAGTAGCAGCAGGTAATAGCGAAACCCGCGAAAGAAGGAGGATGATAATAACAAGACGGGATACAGGAGAATCGAGAAGAACAGAAGGTGTAGAGGAGCAGAGAGATGAAGGATCTACGACGCGCAGGTAATAATAATTTGACCCACTAGTGAAAGACCCAGTCCGGTAAAAAGATGATTCAAGAGAGACGTGGAAGTAAGGGATCGAGATGGCAGAAAGGAAGAATAAAGTTGTGAAGATAGGTGGGTCGAGAAAGAGGTTGGGAAGTGTACTTGTGTGTTATTTAGTGCCTCTGATCTTGCTGGTAGTCTTGATGATATGTAATGAATAAAGTCGATCCCCCAGTTCCCTATTGCAGATATCCTTATCTGTCGAATCGCTACAGGCCGCGGCTCCGGGCGTGGATGTACGGAGAGAGGAAGAAACCCGCGAAGAAAAATAAAACGAGTCCAACGATGTACTGGGTCGTGGAGCGGTCCATGTCGCGATAAGTAGTGCGGATAATCTGAACTGCGTCATCGACAACACCAAGCAAGTGGAGATCGTAAATTTCCTCGACCCACTCCCGGAAAGAGGGACGACGCCTTTGCAAAACGACTTTGTCGGTTTTCGAGGCTGGCCAGTATGGATATTCTGCCCCGCGTCCCAGAGTGTCGTTACAGAACGGTACGATGCGTGGATC
Source organism: Stropharia rugosoannulata (assembly GCA_028532985.1). Taxonomy (NCBI): domain Eukaryota; kingdom Fungi; phylum Basidiomycota; class Agaricomycetes; order Agaricales; family Strophariaceae; genus Stropharia; species Stropharia rugosoannulata. The sequence goes on along the minus strand of JANCIK010000002.1, from coordinate 3,128,863 downwards.
GCCGCCTATCACATCTGAGGGACCCCCAAAAGTAGCGAGCACATGGTTCCTCATGACTTCGGACGTGGTGGAACCGAAGCCAGGGCTGCCTTCGCGGGCCCCAAAGGCTTTGGCACTGGGACTAGGACTAGCAGCGGAGCGAACAAAGCCTGTCTCCGTAATGGCGCTGGCCTCGGACATGGCGGGTTCAGTGGAAACATCAGTTCCTGCTTCGCTTGGGGGGCTCTTGGTGATTACAAGCAGATGACGGTAGTTGGGGTTGACGCGGTGGTACGATCCTGAGGCTGGTATCTCGAACGATGCAGCAGATAGGACCGACTGGGCATATTTCCGACGAGGGGGAATTAACTGACTGCGGACGGATCGCTCAGAGGTCGACCAAGCAGAAGAGCCGGAGGATGACTTTGGGGGGCTGGGCGGAGGGGTGACGATATAAGAGTATTCAGAATCCGTTTCAGATCCGCAGGCCGGGTTGAAGATGTCAGAGTCGGCGTCCTCGTCTTTGGTATCGCGGTAGACGGACATGCGGCTTATAGTCCCTGCCAGCTTGCACATCTCATGGCTTTGACCAAGGATAGAGCCAGAGCATACAAGGCAATGGGCTGCCCTAGAAGTCTGGGTGAACTGTGAATACATCTGTCTCGTCTGCCGTCTTGAGGTCTACTCTGTTAGTCAAAGTCAGCTTGGTGCATGCAACGAGGAAGAGAGACTGCTAGCCTTGGAAGGGCTATCTGAGGGCGAGTTCGGAGAACGGGGCTCGAACAAAGTTGCAAAGCGGTGGTCCGATGTAATTTATGCATTACAGAGAAAAAGGACGTGCCGGTACTAGCAACGCGTCCGTAAGGTACCTTGTATCTCGTCGTCAAGTGTTTGGCACGGTCACCTGTTGACAGCCTTGTATTTTAAGTGCAACATGACAAGAAGAGCCGCATTCCAAAAGGTAATTAAAGATCTTCATTGGGGCAACATTGGGGCCTTTGCAAGTGAACTCAGTGAGACGGCTGCGAGCATCTCTCTTTGAGTATGAGTAATATGAAGCCCAAGTTCAGCATGTGTACTCTAGAATATAGAGCAAGTGATATCTCGAGAGTGAGATGAGCGAGGCATGAGGCGTTGCATATCGTTAAGATAATACAAAGACCAGTCTTGACAGGAAGTTCGAACATTCAAAAAGGTTACAAGGACGCGCATGTATCTATTAATAGAAATATTTTGGCGGATACACACGTCACGTGATTAGGCATTTGAACTCTCGAGTCTCGACTCTCCACTCCCTTGGCTAGTCCTTTATGCATTCTTTTCAAGCACTCTATGTTTTTAGCTTGTATAAACTTAAAACCTGCAGAGATACTTTGACGAGGAGGGCCATGACGAATCACTGCCATCCTTAGTCAGCCCTTACCCTCCTTTACCTGACTCATTCGCCTTATCTTTATCATAACTTAATGCCAACCCGATTGCGACAAAATCACAACTTATACTTGAAATTGCTGAACCCAACGCTGCACATGCTGTACCTCTTGCGACCACTGCACAATTCAAATCAGGATATGACCTCTCCTTTTGATTATCCATTCTTAACTTGCTGGTATTAGCACATTCCGATCTGAAAGGATGTCTTGTGGATCGGGAACGCCTATGACTCTGGATCGCCGCGGCACCAGTGGTCAACCATATCGGATGCGTAATAAACGATGGCACAGAAACTTTCTGTTTGGAAATGCCTGAAAATGCGCAATACCTCGAAATATAAGTATCTTCCAAACACCTTCCCTGAAATCTGTGCAGTTTCATCGTTTCAGTTTATTCATTCATTCAACCTCTCCCAAACGTTACAAGTTCATCGGGTAAATCCTGATATATCGGGAGAATACGTTTGTCCGCCATCAAATGCGATATTGAACTCGTGCTTTTCCTCGACGCCCATACTTCTCGCAACATAGCCGTTGTGGAAATGCATGACAATCATCACTCGTATCACGCTTGTGAGCGCTTGCGTGATCTGCTGTGGTCTGCTAGCACGCGTCAGCACGCGAAAAGGATGATTTGCCAAGTTTGCATACTAAAAATAGTAGGCAGCTATTAGGGTAATCCAATCCAAGCCATCCTAAGTGCATCCTTTTGGGCTTGGTACCCTTTGGTACCTCTCGTAATGTTCTTTCACTCTCATAAGCACCACGTTGGACTGATTCATACTAGTCAAATTTCAGGATGTACATCCGTGGAATCTCGTCGTATATAAGATCTGTCGAGCTTGAACTTGGTTTTCTTGGTACCCTCTATTCATTCTAGTCATGCGGGGATTTCACTACTTGCTCTCTTTCTTGCTCTTAGGAATATCGGTTTCCCTTGCCTCGCCGGCCACCCACTCCTACAAGACTAGAGAGGCCGTCAACCCCCCACATGGATGGGTCAAGCGCAGTCCGGCGCCTCCTAACCATCGGATTTCCCTGCGCATTGGCCTCCACCAAGGGAGCTTCGATCAGCTGGAAAAAGAGTTGTATGAGATCAGTGACCCCACTCATGAACGCTATGGAGAACATTTGTCCAAGGAAGAGGTTGAAGCCTTGGTTGCACCCCGCCCAGAGAGTCTTTCCGCCGTAGATGAATGGCTTTCCGAATACGATTTCCAAGAGGGTGAGATCACTCGCTCTCCCGCCAAGGACTGGGTCATCCTCAGCGTTCCCGTCGAAATGGCTGAAAAGATGCTCGATACGGTAAACGTATTCCCTAATATATGCATAAAAAGTGAGCTCAAATAACATGTTTCTGTTAGAAATACCACGTTTGGAAGCACCACGAGAGCGGCCATGAACTGGTCCGTACCACGAGCTATAGCCTTCCGAAGCACCTCGACAGCCATATCGAGGTTGTTCAGCCTACCACAATTTTTGGACGCTTCAAACCGGCCAAATCGACGATTTCGATCCTTGAAGAAGCAGAAGATACCCCTGTCGGCGTTGCTTCGGTCGCAAAGTCATCAAAGTTTGCGAGTGATAGCGTTGATCCTAGCTGCAATACTACGATCACCATTACATGCCTTCAACAACTCTACAATGCCGTTGGCTATGTCCCTGCCAATACTACCAAGAATTCCATTGGTATTACAGGATACCTCGTGAGTGCATATATTTATGTTGTCAAAGTGCCTTTGGCTGCCTATATATATATAAGCTAATCATGACTTTTTGCTTAGGAACAATTCGCAAATAATGAAGATTTGCAAGCTTTCTATGCTGAGCAAGTACCAGCTGCTGTTGGCTCGTCCTACAATTTTGAGTCCGTTGCTGGAGGCCTTAACGATCAGACTCTCTCTCTTGCCGGAGCAGAAGCAAACTTGGACGTGCAATTCGCTTATGGTGTGGCTCACCCAGTCCCAGTAAGTTTCCATGGCACTTTGTTAACAAGTTCTCAATTTGGCAAATACAACTTTAGGCTACCTACTGGTCCACCGCGGGACGCCCTCCTTTCAACGCCAGTGTCCATACACCTACCAATACCAACGAGTAAGTATGTTCCACATCGAAAGCGGAAGCCTCTACAGTCGACTAACAAATGGCATTCCTCTAGACCTTATGGTGATTGGCTCGACCATGTTCTCGGACTGAAGGAGCCCGCACATTCCATCTCTACTAGTTACGGTGATGACGAGCAGACTAGTGCGTCATCCATGGGTTAACAAAGAATTTTTTTTACCAAGTTATTTTCAGTCCCCAGGGATTATGCTAAGCGTGTATGCGCTGGTTTCGCTCAGCTAGGTGCTCGCGGTGTTTCAATCTTGTTCTCTTCTGGAGACTACGGTGTCGGTGATGGAAACAACGACCCCGCTACCCAAAAGTGCTTCACCAACGATGGGCGTAATGCTACCCAATTCATCCCCGCATTCCCTGCCTCGTACGTAATCGCCGTGTCTTTGGCTCCCGCAGTGACTCCAACTCTTTTCAATTTTCTTCAAGGTGCCCATAGTGCGTACATCATCGTTAGTTGAAGATGTAAATACTAAATACTGAGTTCTTTCTCCAAAGTGTAACTTCCGTCGGCGGCACGCAGTATATTCCTGAAGTCGCTGTCTCCCGCTACTACTCTGGAGGAGGCTTCAGCAACTACGTGAGGCTGTTTTTGTCCAAGTGATTTGAAGTTTATACTTATATCACGACTGAATAGTTCTCGCGTCCTTTGTATCAAGAAATTGCTGTTGGAAAGTATCTCTCCAAGCTGCCTAAGGATCTTTACAAAGGCCTTTTCAACCGGTTTGTATTTTTTATTATCGCCGCTTAAGTAATTGACGTCTAAATTCTTGCACCAAATCAGTAACGGACGAGTGAGTATCCTGCTGAATTATAGTGGGAAGCAATGTACTAATTGCTGTTACAGGCTATTCCCGATGTCTCTGCTCAAGGAGACCGCTATCGCATTCGTTATAGAGGCCGCTGGGTTTCCATTGGTGGCACATCCGCTTCCTCGCCTGCTTTCGCTGGCTTCGTCGCCCTTCTCAACGACGCGCGCTTGAAGGTGAACAAGCGGCCCCTTGGCTTCTTGAACCCTCTCCTGTACACCGTTGGTGTTGCGGGATTGAACGATATCACGGTTGGAAAGAACCCTGGATGCGGTACAGAAGGATTCAATGTCAGTGGTGTTCTTCATCGGTCTGACTGTTTACTGAATTCTCATTTGCTGACAGGCAACGGTTGGATGGGATCCCGGTACGTAACACTACACTTTTCTACCTTGTGTGAGTACATGCGAACTGATTGATGTCTTGGATATGTAACAGTAACTGGACTTGGGACGCCCAACTTCGGTAAACTAAAGGATATAGTTACCTCTCCTTTCGTGTTGTAAAATAATACCAAATCAAATCTTCCACTGCACCTCAGGGAACACATCACAAGACGCGCCCTATTCGGTTCAATCAGTACTTACAGAGTATGGTCTGAAATTTGAATGAGAGTCCCTCGCAACCAAAGGGAAATCTTGGCAGTTGTTCGCACTCCACAATTACCACGATGGGGTTGTGAGGCATGCAGGGTCGCGTGGCCTGACCCGAATAAGATAATACACGACCACTTTTGGGTAACAGTTGATCGGACACATCTGCAATACTTTAGCGCCTTTTAGTAGAAGCGCCCATTAACTGATAGGACAAATACACATGTGCACTTCTCGGTAATTGATCGCTGCAGTAAAACAAACAGCCATTCATGTGAAGATACTAGTACTGTACAAGTTTGGGCAATTTAAAAAACCACTATGTCAGGATTTCCAACTGCAGCTCCCTCTCCTAAAAGATCTTCAACATATGTTTCTGTTTGGGCGTTGGGGATGACATCTCAAAGGTTGAGGTTGACGGGGGTACAACCGAGAGCAACGACGCCGTCTGTAAATAATGCATCAATAACCGCCTTGAATTTTTATGCATCAGAGACGTACTGAAGCTGTTGTCGGTGCAGCAAACAGGCTGGGCGGAGCTATTAGATTGCGAGTTAGAGCTTGTTTGTAAATGCGCTTAATTTTTAAGTATCTTACCAAGAGGTGCTTCCAGTGCCAATGACGGTGATGGGGCTGCAGGTGACACCAACGAGACCGGTGACACTCTGGATAGGAATGCCCAAAAGACCGAGGAGGGCGGCAACAGAGGCCGTGCTGGCGGACTGAGCGCTGTTACAACACTGAAGGCTCCCAGTGTTGCACTGGTTGGATGGAGCGCTTCCTCCTCCGTTGGGAGCAGGTGTGGCGGCAGCAAGGGTAGCAACGGCGAGAGTGGCGAGAGCGGAGAGCTTGGAGTACTGCATGTTTAGAAGGCTTGAACGGTTACTTGTTCGAGTGAAGAATTGGGACGTTTTGACGCCTTTTTATACGTTCGAGCTCTGCATATCTGAATTATGAGGCTCTGCGCAGCCCTTCAAATTTGTTCTAATTGTAATGACGCTTGAGCCTTCTCGTCACTGTCTGCAATATCAAAGTGGAGCAATGCTTCAATTTTGAGAAACAGTGGAGCGTTCAGCAAAGGGGTACAGCAGGGTAATGAACGTATTCATCAACCATCAGACGGAAAGATACAATGGCCGTATGATGCAAAGCTCAGTAAATGGCATGTTCATCAGATTTACATGTTTTTCTCATGAAGGGTTAGACAGTGACACTGACAGCAGGCCAAATAGTCTGCGTCATATCACTCGAGTTCTGTATACACGCTCCGGGTTGCACTGGGATCTTTCTATATTTTCGGGGTCGGACACCGACCTCGTGGAAATGTCAACGACATAATTACTGGATTGTCACTGGATATCCGACCAGAGGTTTTACAAATGACTCTGAGATGCTGCATTGAGGTTGCAGATTGGTTGCAGATATGAACACGACGCAAACATGAACTATACCCCAAACGTCACAGCATTTTGACTACAGTCCGATGATGGCTATGTAAAGCTATGTATGTATACACAGTGCTCTCATCCCGTGGCGTGTTGTGAATTTCTGTCAACACGTTGATTGATCATGGGAGCGTGTTCCATGATGAAGATATATTATATGACGCACTTTGAGAATCTTGCTCGAATGGATGGGAGCTATCTCATCTCATTTAACCGCATTGGATCGTCAAAATGTTTTCTTCGGAAGTTTAGACAATAGATTCGTGAATTATGCCCACTGACTCCGACTCATGCCCACCTGACGACTCTGTATCATATTTAGAAGCAACGGAGTGAGCTGTGTTTTTTCCTCGGAAATAGGAGGGCCATGAAGGAATGGGCATACCGTAGGTGGTACGTACATTGTCACATTGGTCTTCCTGAACAAATCCTAAAATAGTAACCTAACAAAGTGTCCCGATTTGACATAGATCACCGGAGCTATTCCCTACATGGTATGTAGGAATCCATATTTATAAAGTAAACCCCAATGACGAGGGTCAAGAAAATACATAAAGTATGAGGAATAATTCACAGGATTATAGCTCAGACCAATAGAAGTAACTAGGTCTAATATATATGCCCCGCTATGACATGTATAATTTGCAACTTTCCATTGTCAAAGTTTTGAATAAATGATGGGCGGGTAAAAATGGTGGGTGAATCAACGTGTAACGTTCACATCGGCGGGTCCGGTTAAATATCATCACCGAATCATCATTAAATTCTACTACTAATAGGACACTCCTAGCCGACCATTTTCTTAAATCTAATAAACGCCCCTATGCCTTCCCCCCATAGTAAATTGCCCAGACAGATTCTTCAAACAACGACCGTGGCAGGAGTGCAACCAAGAGCGACAATACCGTCTACAATAAGTAAATTAGACAAGCACAGATAATATACTAATGAAGTGGAAATGTCCCTGGAAGAGAACTCACTGAAGCTGTTGTTGGTGCAGCAGACCGGCTGGGCGGAGCTGTTGAAGCATAATAAGTTATTTATTAAAGCTTCGTGTCTGAGCTAACGAAAACAAACCAGGATGTCGCGGAGACTCCGACGCCTGTAACTGTGGAGCAGCTAATACCAATTGGAAGGTTGATATTTTGGACCACTGACCCAACAAGAGACAAAAGGACACTGAAACTAGCATTATCCGCAAGCGAAGAAATGCTGTCGCAGCATTGGAGCTTTCCTGTGTTGCATTCATCCGTAGGTCCACTGCTGGGAGTGGGGGTGGCGGCAGCAAGGGTTGCAAATGCGAGAGTAGCGAAAGAGAAAAGTTTGAATTGCATGTTGAATTGAGGTGTGAGGCTGAAGCTACTTATTGCTTGAGTGAAGAACGACCAAAACCTTCTTCGCTTTTATGGTACTCAATAATGAGAGTGGCTACAGCATCCCTATGTTCTCTCTGTGAAAGAAAGCATATTCTTTGGCCATCTTCTGAGATGCACTCAACGGCGCTGTGATAAAAATAGAACACTCTAGGAACATACATATATATAGCAGTTTACCAGAGCAAATCGCAAAAAGCTGTCATTTATCATACATCACGCGTCACGTCCAAGTGGAGCCATTAATGTCTGTCTGGGTGATACGCGGACGCTATTTGATAACAAGAATTCCCGTGTCGATGAGAAACCGAGAGACCATATCAGAGCATGTCGGTGTCGAGAAGTGCTCCGGCCTCAGACACAGCGTGCAAGCTATGTGGCCAGAACATAATCCAGCGAGAAGATTACCCTACAAAGTGACGTCAGTGGGCAATAAATAACTTGGGGAAGACATGCGACAACACGGACATTCGATGCGTAGGTTGTCCATCACGGAATACTGTACATAATTAGAAAACTTTACTCGGTCATGTCATGTACAGTTCTACACGGTTGTCAGAGCTAGCTATCGATTTAGCGCTCTTGGTAATGAATGGAAGTATAAACATAGCATTATCGAAATGTGTACAATGATCGGTTGGCCCATTCATGCGATCGTGCGGTCTGTATTGGGCAAGCGCTCTCAAGCCTTGCCAATTTTTCGAAAGCTATGTTCCTTCCCGGGACAATCAGCCATACAGGCTCCTGAGGGCATCTCAGTGGAGTGGGAACTTAATTTTGAATTGTGCTTCCATCATGAAAGCTTTCAGCGCACCCACGATCATTGAAAAAAATCTCGACAAGTCATTACGCGCACAGCACATGTTATTGTGCTGTTGAATTACTACTCTATCCGGATATTTATGTAGTACGCACTGAGTATTGGATTGAATATCTCGCTAAACATTTCTATTGTCAAAGTGCCCCATATCTTCTCATTTGCTATGATCATACCGGTACCGTGGGTTTCATAAGATTAGGACAGTATGACATTCCTCCAAACAGTGAGCGTTTCTCTCCAACACTCAGCAAAACAGATACACAGTAATCCTAAGAAGTACCGAGTATAAATGTATAAAAACCAGAGATAACATCCCAGTTCTTCACTCGAACACGCAACCGTTCAAGCCTTCTAAACATGCAGTACTCCAAGCTCTCCGCTCTCGTTACTCTCGCCGTTGCTACTACCCTTGCTGCCGCCACACCTGCTCCCAATGGAGGCGGAAGCGGTCCGTCCAACCAGTGCAACACAGGCACTCTGCAGTGTTGCAACAGCGTTCAGGCTGCCGACACGCCTTCTGTAGCCAACCTCCTCAGCGTCTTGGGCATCGTCGTTCAGGATGTCACCGCCCTCGTCGGTGTCACCTGCAGTCCCATCACAGTTGTTGGTGCTGGAGATAGCTCTTGGTAAGTACTCAATAATATAGGATGTTCAACTGGTGAATGTTGATATTTACTATTTGACTGACGTTCTATTTTTAACAGCACTGCCCAACCTGCCTGCTGCACGAACAACAGCTTTAGTAAGCATTTTCATACTGCTCAGTTTAATGAAGATTAGAAGTATCTAACTATCTCGTAGATGGCGTCGTTGCCCTTGGGTGTGACCCGATCAACATCAGCCTTTGAAGGATTCATGTACCCTAGTCTCTGCTGATAGTAGTTGCCTGATAATGAAGAACGGTGCCACGGGCAGAAGGATAGTACATAGCATGGCCTCACGCCTGAGTAGTACGCGCTTTTTTATCCAAGTTTTACGGGTGTAATGCATTATCTATCAAAGCTTGATTAACAAATATTTTCTGCGTGACTTGACGATTTATGTTTATTATCTAAATTTTCTCACTGCCTGCGCCCTCAGTACTTCTGCACACATGTCACCTCCAGCCAGGCTAGTCGACTGACATAGTGTTGACAGTATATTACATCGCAATGGCCTCATATCTTCTTCTTGCACCCTGTCTACTGTAGGCGACAGATTGATTACCAAATAAGGCCTGTGACTTACCATAATTGTCAATAGCGCCCACTGCATCACCGTTAGGGCCTCACTGCACCGCACCCATATAAGACAAGAGGCCCTAGTGATGCATGGCCAAGAGAGAGACTTTCCCTTAGAATGGCCTACAAGAAGAGGGAAAACGGATTATATCTATTGTAAAGTATTGTACATCCGGTGAAATACAATGGGTGGATTGAGGTCCGAAAGGCTGAGATGATTCTTGGTATGGAGTATGTAATGCGCAGCTATTCAGTGGCTTCACAATAATTTACGTGTGAGAGTTGTAATGTATTACGCCGTGGACGCAGGTCGGTCTGTTGCAGGATGGGGGAGCCGAGTGTGGCTTGTCGAGCCAGGACTGTGAGTAAAGCCAGTAGTGCTTGGGCTAACCACTCTGCCCCAAAATCGACCATCTCCGCTATGATTTATGTTCTGCAAAGCTGTAGGTGTCGAACTACTTGCAACAACTTTTAGGCCCGGACGCGGTGCAGGTCGATTTGCCCGACCTGCCTTTCGGGAAGAAGCATCATGGGCTGGGAAGTAGCGATCCATGTCTTCGACATCAAACTCAGAGGGCGGCGTAGGGGACGCTGCCCCTCGCTCTCGTGCTGGTGGCACGTCGCCGTTTGAGTTATACCTTGGCTCTTTAGTAACCTGCGTCCCAAAATAATCGTCAACCTCAGCATTAGAGCCGGCAGCAGGTGCCACTGTACTTTTACTCCCAAGGCGGTATGTGCGTTTTCTGCGAGCTTTCGGACGGTCTGTGGAACCCGTTGTTCCTCTACTCTTAAGTCCCGCTGCTCCAAGAACGCCGTCAATTCCCACACCTCGGCCTGGCGACCCGGTGGTACTACGTGGGGGTACACTGCGGACCGTGAAGTGAGCAAGTCCACGTGTATAAGGGGACAATGTATGATTGGAGGTAGACAGCGTCGACAGCTGATGCAGGGTTGGAGTATCCAGCTCTGCACCTGTTGAAGGGGCCTCCGCCGCATTATGGCTACTGGAGAAGGGAGCTGATGATGTTGAAGATACAGCAGCACTAGAGGAGACAGAGGCACGGCGCGTGTAGATTGCAGAGGAAGAAGAGGCACGCTGAGGAACATTAGGATGTGGATAAGCGGTGTGTGGTCGTTGATACTGGTTCAATGGCGGGGCGGATGTTGACGAGACATAGGTCTGTTCAGTTGGTGCCGTTGAGTGGCGTCGTGACGGTGGATTGCTTACGCCTCGAGAGGAGGTAGAGTCTGAATTTATAGGCGTCTGCGTGCCGTGTTCGCGAGGGCGACCGAACTCAGATACATAAGGAGATCCTACAGCTGACAGCATAGTTTGCGAGTAGGAACGAGGAGGTAAGCCGATGGAGAGGGCACCTGCAGATTGCGCATGTAAAATCCGCGGACGTGTAACAGTGCCACCGCCTACTGCAGGGATAGTCTCGTACTCAGGCGCGGGTTCAGCGCTTGATGGTGGACGAGACCCAGACGTACGATCCCACTCAACGAAGTCAAAAGAATTACCTTCATCAAGCAAAGAGTCTTCATCGTCTTCATCGTCCTCGTCGTGTTCCTCCGTAGCGCCGATAGTACTCGAGTCGGACGCCTCCTCTGCGAGATCTGCCAGGCCCTTGTTGGGCACAAAAAGACTTCCGAAACTACGAAAAACGCTTTTGGCTGGAAGGCCTTCCGGTCGTAGACCATACGTAGGATCAAAGTTTTCTAGGTCAGGATCAGAAGACGTGGATGTTTCAGCAGGCGTTGGTGGCGGTGGAGGTGAGAGCGGGGAAGAGACGTGCGGGGCGAATGGGCGTGCAGATTGTGACCGAGCAGAACCTGCTACGGAAGAGGGTGGTCTGACTCTTCTTGTCCCTAGTGATGACTGGGATGATTTTCGACTGAGGGAAGGCTGCGGTATTGGTGGAGCTGGAGGCCGCTTCTCGAGAAACGGCGCCTCAACCTTTGCTTTCACCCATTGCTGACTCAGTCGGTGTATGATACCAGGAAGATCTTCACGGAACATCTGCCGTAGTTGGTTCTCAATTTCGTGCTGAATAAAATTCTGAATGACAGCGATGGAATCAAACGTGCTGTTTATATCCACAGCCTGCAATGGGTCTGTCTTGAAAACCAGAGTTATGCCCTTTTGCTTCGATACAACGAGGACGACGTAGGAAGATAGCTTGAAGTGTGATAACCGCAGAAGCATGGGTACGACCAGTGGATGTTTTGCGGCGAGCATCCCTCTCGCTCCGCCCATGAGACTGATATCTGGTTGTTTGTGGTTGAGAGGGTTGGCTTGCACCTTTGTCTTGAGGACAAGGTGGGCATCTCCGGCATAGGTCAAACGAAAGATTCCACGGAATTGGTCTACGGTTAGGTCACCGATGTCACGGATCTCAAGCTCTGGAGGCTGAAGAAAAAGAGTGAGGAGTGAGGCAAAGCGGTTGATAGGCGGCAGACCTGTGTGCCCATTTCGAGCTCGACGACTTCGATGCGGTCAGCAATAATGGGGGGTTTTGTGCCCTTATTGAGGGCGGTATTGAGCATTTGAATGGCATCGTAGTGGAACTGGTCGGAAAAGCGCGGCCAGTTGAAGGTGAACGACATGAACGTCGGAGGAGAGAAGGTTAGGGTTAGGGGCCGCTCCTTTCTTCCGACCATGAACGGCGGACGTACAACTACCGCTCCCCTCAACTTTCTCCAAAAGTCAGGCCCGTCATGGCCACCCCCTACTCCTCCCACGACAGCCCCGACATCCCCCTCAGCATCCATCAGCACCCGTGCCTCTATGCGCAAATCTGGCAGCACGGATGCGGGCTGGCAACGCACCTTGGACACCCGCGATGAGTTAATTGTCAGCCTCATGGCCTCGGAGGCCGTCATTGACAGTCGTCAGTTTATTATTCTTGCCGCAGAAGAAGTAGACGAGCTCAAAAAGGTGCGCACAATTTACCTTCCTCCGCATACAATCATGTTTTACCTATTCTCAGGAGTATCAAGTGCTGTCGGCACGGGTTGAAGCCATGTCGAAGAAGTTGGCTCGGGAGGTCAAGATTCGCGATGCAGCGGTTTCACTGTCGAAGGTCAACTCAGCACATAAGAATGTGTCACGACAAACAGCAGAGCAGCTTGAGGCCGCTAACGTGCGAGTAGACGTTGCCCAGCGGGACCTTTCTCAAGTCTCTGCTCGTGCCGCCGAAGTATACCGTCGCATAATGGAGCATAGGGCGGCAGTGTTATCCCTATCTGTGCGCAGTCTCGAGAAGAAATTGAACGATGACTCTGGCTATGACTCCTCCAGCCTTAGTCCTCCTTTGTCTGCAACTGCAACGCCCCGCTTTGACGGTGCACACCTCTTCGCTGGCCATGCCGATGCGGTTATTCCCCGTCGCCATCTCTCTGCAGAGGCTGCCGCCGCCGAACTTACCACCTTGGAGGATAAGTTGCGAAGCGCACAAACAGCTTTGGCGGATGCCGCAAAGAAGCATGCAGACGTCCTTCGCGAGCTATCGTTGCTTCAATTGGAGAAACAGGAGGTAGAAACCTTAATGGGTATGGACGTTCAGGCGGCTGAAGAGAATGCAGCCAACTTGCGAGAAGAGGTGAAAACATTACGCGACTCGCAACAAAGGTGGGAAGAGGAGCGCGTTGCTCTGCGAGCCCAAATCGACAATGCTGCGATGACAAGACGCGATATGGACAAGCAAAGCGATCTACAGCAGGAGCTTGCGAGCAAGGATTCTGAAATCAAGTCTCTCAAAGCCTCTCTCGAGGAAGCGCGTACTGATGTAGCAAGATCAGAGGAAGAAAAAATGGATGATCTTGCACGTCTTCATGAAGAGCTAGATGGTGCGCGACAGGAGGCCCAGGCGGAGATATCTGATGGCCGTGCAGCTTTGCAAACGCTGGTGTCTAAGCACGGAATAGTGCTGTTCACGCGGGATACTTCTATTGCAGGACTCGTTGGCGCAATCGGTACACATCTAGAAGCTGTCCACGGGAAACTTGAAGCACACATACGCGCGGAGGCAGAATTGGAGGCGAGCAAACGACGTTTGGAAGACGATGTGCGTTCTGGGCTTGATCGGCGTGAGGCACTTACTCGCGAACTTGAGGATGCACGGAAAGATCGCGATGTTGCACGGCGTGAGGCCGCAGAGGCGCGCATTTCTGTTCAATCATTGCCCGCTCCAGCGCAACAACAAGGTCACTTGCGGACAATGTCAAGTGTGCCTGCAGGACCGACGCGGGCAGAAACGGCTGGGGACACTGCTCATATTTTATCAGTGCTACAACCTTTATGGTCCATCTTGCCCTCCCCTGAGGCGCGTGCGGCCAAGTTCGGTGCAGGTACCAACCGTAGCTTCCGTGCTGGGTCACCGGGACCAACCTCTCCAGCTCCCAATTCGCCCGCACGTGCGAGTGGTGCTACTGGAGTTGCGGCCTCGCTATCTGACCTCGATGTGCGATCCCTTAAGACTCTTTATTCGGCTAAAGATGCCACTGCAACCCCGTCGCCTCGTGCAGTTAGTACTACACCTTTCAGTATTGAGGCATTTGCGGAGCGGGTGCAGGCGCTCATCTCTGATGATAAAGCACTAATTGAACGCTTGTTACGCTTCGCTCAAGCCCACGATCTTCTCAAGAAGAATGCAGAACGTGCGCAGAAGCTGGCTCAAGAGGGCACACTTGCTCTGGAAACATACCAGAAGCAGGTACGTGTACTGGAGGAGCGAAACGCAGCAGCGGTCTCTCGTACTACAGCTATGTGCGTACGATTTCTACTACTTTTATTTTTGAATTCTGTTTGCTTTTGCTAACAACTATTAAATAGGCAAGATGAGCTCGATCTGCTTCATGATACCATTGAGCGTACGACGAGCGAGAAGCGTGAGTTGGAACGCTTAGCCGCTGAGCAGGCAGCAGAATGCCAGGCGCTTGCAGCCGCAAATGATACTCTCTCGGCTAGAACACTCACACTAGCAGAAGAGGCTGCACAGGCCCCAGAGATAGTCCGACAGAAACTCGAGGCTCAACTCGCAGAAGTGCGCAAGGAGCTTGCCGAGGTGCGTAAAGCACTCGAACTCGCCCAAGACGAAGTGGAAGCGATGCGCACCTCAGAGCAGAGCCAGCGTATTGCCTTACTAGACGAACTCAATTCCATGCAAACAGAGAACGGCGTGCTTCGTGCGCAACTGCGTGCCGCAAAGAAGTGACCCCTTTAACGTCTTGGTCTTGTCGCTTTCCTTCTCTGCTCGACTCGAGTTATGCCATCTTCATATATTCTCATCTACCCAACTTCTTCCTCGGGTACTCCATTCCTCTGCTTTTTCGGCTTGACCGTAATCATTGTATCTACCCCATCTCCCTGCATCTGCGCACATGCGTTCTGTTGACGACTAGCATGACCTCGACGAGACACTCTTTTATGCTCCCATATTCCCCTAGTCTTTTTTAGGTATAATATCTATCCTTTTGGTTCCCTTCATTGCCTATTGAGCCTTCGTGCTGATTCTACATCTTACTCTATTTATCGCTTTCTTGCATACCCTCATGTGTACAATATTAATCCCAACTTGCGTTTTCCTGGCTACTCGCCGTCTAGTCTGCATAATAAACATACTAATGGAACTCAGCTCAGTAATTATATCTTCAATGAGAGGTTCAGAATCATGGTACTGAAATACCTCCAAGACGGCCCGCAAAAAGATTTTTAGCATATAAAATAGGGAAGAAACATAGTAAAGCAAAGAAAGAAAGAGCCACATTAACAACGCTGACCGTCTAAGGAAAGAAAATGGGGTAATCCATGATTCTGACATATGCTGTATATTTTACAAGAATTGTACATCCACGAAAGCAATGTAATAGCAAAGAATGAAGAACAAGAAAATAGGAAAGATTGGCTCCAAAATATAGCCGAGGAAGAGGACGCCTGTATGCCCTATAGCCTAGAGACCTGTCAATGGCAACAGACCAGAGGTGAACACTAGGCCAGCTTGAATCTGAGAATCGATCTGCGCAGCAGCTAACAAGCCTGGTGGCGATTCCGCGACATTTTCGAAGTCCTACATCCACAAATGTGGCAATTAGTGTAAGTTCAGGTCTGCACGGCCCATGATACCTACATCAACTTTTTTTTATTTTTTATTTTAAAAAAAATGGTGGTCGAAAAAATGACGCATAGATCCGTTAGATTTGCCTATCAACAGTAGAGCTTTGATCACTCACCGTGTGTACTAGGCAGTCTACTGGTATTGAGTCGAGTCGACGTAGCTTGACGTAGTTGGCGGAAGTCGTTATTTGCGTATGTCTTCGTAAGACCGGTGGCAGCGGGGGAGCGAAGCACTGCCGTCGGCGGGGATATGACGACACCCAAGATATCTGGTGTTTTCGTACCGCGTTTCGGCGTAGACGGTGGCCCTTCTGTTTTCGGATTCAACAGACGTTCTACTGTTTCGAGGGGTAACACGAGCGAGTCCGGCAGCTCAGTAGGCGGATAGGCAAAATCAGCATCTTCGTCAAAAGTGAGTCTACCCTCTGTGTTGATTAGCGCATCTTGATTCCCCGCAGGAAGTGAAGCTGCGAGCATGCTGCAGAGGTACTGGAAAGATTCCTTCGTAATGGCGGCAAGTGTCGTCAACTTGGAATCTGCATGGGCAGCAAGCCACTCCAAGATAGAGAAAAGCTTTTCAGAATTGTAGACTTGGAGATTTACAGCATGTTCTGAGTATGCTGATAACATCCGCCCCACTCCAATGCGTAGAGGTTCAATGGATATTGCCGTGGATGGGAGACTCTTGAGAATGACCGGTACATAGTCTAGCGCGTCCACGACAGAAGGGTCCAGTTGGGCACTGCGTAATAAGAGAAGCAGAATGTAAAACCTGACGTCAGGGCTAAAGTTATCTGCATGTCTTCCAAATTTGCGGATCACTTGAGTTATTGACCCTGAGTAAATATTAACATTGAGGATGGAAGAGAGACAATTCTCTATAAGCTGCGAAAGATCCGTGTTCGTAGCAAGAACATACAGGGTCCAAGATGACATTGTGGGCGATGCCATGAGGTGATCCAGGAAAGACATAGAGCAGGAAATCCCATAAAGAATAACGGTTCGCGAGCCGTCTTGGAATTGCTCGAGTCCGGTCAGCTCAGCCAGCCTGGCTGAAAGATTTTTCAACTCCTCAGATAATAGCCACTCCCCAATACCCGTTTCGCCGTGGTCCAGCTCCTCCAACCGCTCAACAAAGTCTGCCCGGCTTTCAACATCAAGTAGATCCCAGAACGCCCGTAATTCAGACAAAATTTTAGGTATCACCAATGCAGTTAACTCGGGAAGATGTTCGCTGTCATCCATTCCATTGGATATGATCGGGGGCTGCGGTAAAATCGTGCCTACAAGGTCGTAAATCTGAAGGAGATGCACAACCGGGTCACGGTTAGATGGGTTGGAGGCATGGTTGAATAGGGTACGCAGAACAATTTGAGTATTCGAGACATCGAGTCGCGTTGGTTCATCAGTGACGTTGATAAGAGTTTGGAGCACCTGAGTACACCTTTGTCTGATATTAAGAACTCCTGTATAAGCAGTAGACCAGGGAGTAAACTGTTCACATGCTATTCGGGAGCAAGCATATAGGTCGGCGACAGCCGTAGTCAAACGACGCAAATCACGGCCGACTGGATGATATACTGATACGAAGCGGTCAAGTAGACGAAGCAAATCGTCCGCCGTTCGGAATAGCAGTTCGCATAGTGCCTGATTGTTTCGGGGTGGGGGCTCAAGGACAAAATGATGACTGACATCGTCTGCTATACTGGCGACGACTGACGTAAGCGTTGGAATAACCCCTTGATTTTTCTCATCCCAAAAGCTTTCCACGACAAGTAATTCCCCATCATCATATGCAAGTTCTTCTTCTAGGATAGCCAACGACACACGAAGAACGCGGAGTCGACGCAAAGAGAAAGGCCGAACGCTAGTGTATGTAAGCTCTTCAATGGCGGAGGGTAGTCCATCTCTACCCACTCGGGCAAGCTTGCCCATTTCCAGCAGTTCTTCAGACTCGATAAACGAGAAAGGGGGTTTCAATGCAAGTATAGTTTCTACCAGAGGTTCGCGCAGCAATGACTGTGGATCCTTGGCCAGACCGACCAAAAGCCGTTCTGCAAAGTATCCGGACTTCGTTGGAATGTCGTCAGTCTTATTCCAGCCCAGACGCTTTGTCAATTGGCGCAACAAAAGGCAATGATTTACTATCTAGAGTGATAGCTCTATAAACACGCCAAAAGGAATACAATAAAGAATAGACTAACCTCTCGATATCCATCCACCCCTTGCCACAGTGCTAAGAGGCCGAGAACTCTTTCACGGCAAAGGCCGATCCCTATGCTGTCGGACCATGAAAGGGCGGCAAGAACGGCGGAGACCCCAAGGAGCGCTCTCACAAAAGTGATCAACCGAGGCTGCGTAATAGGAGAATGCCTTTCATGAAATAATAGTGGGGGTAGCGGTGTTGAGTCCGGAATGGGGATGCCTTCCAACATCGAGGTTAATTTATCGTTAGTCAGCATACATTCGAGCCAGCAGCCCAAAGCATGCTCATCTGAGCTGATATCCTTTAAAAAAGCGGCAGCTGCTTCAAAATCTGCAGTAGTATTCGTTAGAGCTTCTTCAAAGTTTTGCCACCCTTTAATCCTTGTGATTAGCTTTTTCAAAGCTTTCGCATTCAGTTTATCGGTCTTGGGATTGGCCTGCATATCAGAGAGACTAGTGAAGAAATCTCCATCCTCCATGAAATAACGCGAAATTTCGATATTTGCTGATGCGTCTAGTAGAAGATCTATGGTGGCATCATCCAGTGTATGGTCATTGAAGACTTTGGAGAGATCAAGATGTTGCTGTATGGTTAAATTAGAGTACGATACGACTTGACGACAGGAATAAACAAACCAATATAGTTAAGCATATGCGAGTTTGTTGTGAAGCGGCTTTTACTAGAAGCTTTGCAGCATAATAAGCGTCATCTGGAGGCTGTTGAGCAGAGGTGATAAATTCTCAAGACCTGATGGCATCTCCCCAAGTTTAAACGTACATTTGATCCTATGCAGTCATGGGCCTTGGTTGCAAAACTAGACAGGATATCTGGAGAGATGTCATCCCTAATTGGTCTGGTGACTGACTGGACTAAATTTTCCAGGTCAGTAATATCTTCGTGGTCAAGGTCAGAGTATAAGTAAGGGAAGTCTGGATGGTCCCAGTCATCATCCTGCGGCTTCAGGGAGAATATAAGCCTAGAAACAAGAGGTAAGGGTGGTGGCACAGGCAACAAAGCCAGCAGCTGTTCAGCAAGGTGGGTCGGATTCGTTGCATTTGCGACGTCTATGCTGGATGATAATCTCGTGGTAGCTGTGACAGGAAGTTGTTTCGGTTCGTAGCCATGCTCTTCAGGTGGCTCCACCACGACATTTCCGTACACTGCTACAGAAATGACTTCAAAATCACCACGAAATATAATCAAGCGCGTCGCGTACTATATCATTTGTAAATTACCTGATCTTTGGACAACAGAGTACATACCTCAGCACCCATATCTACCACGAACTCTGTGGCTTCTGCAGCGTAAGCTATCTGCGTTGGGGCCAAAGCATTCCTGACCACACGCTTGTCCTGCCCATCACCAGTGGTTATTGGGGACGCGTTGAATAGAACATCGACGAAGAATGCGGACGGTTCTGTCAGACTTGTTTGAATGAGTCTATTGCTTCATTACGACAATGTAATTAAGCCATACGCAACCGTTTCAGGAGACTGACTAAATGGCTGGGTGCCAGTTGGGAATACACGTATGGAAGAGACACGGACAAGGGCGGAGTAGCGAATGGCAGCCAGAGAATTATGAGGACGCAATACATGCCATCCTAGCAATGGCATGGCACTCGGAGCGCACTGGAGGATGGGAATGAATACACAAGTGAGTCTGGAAGTTCAAGGCGCTTGCCTCGGCCAAGTCCGACGTGGGCGGTCACGCTTGAATCGGACACATCAGCCCGTCTAATCCTTCGCTTTAAGCTCTTCTTCATCCTTCTCGTTCTCAATGAGTCGCCCAAAATCAATCAAGCTCCCTGCGCTCGACATCAACAAGTCCAACTTGTCACCATTGCGGCCCCGGCCCCGCAGTGCTAGCATAGTCAAGGTCGAAGAGGTTGGGGATCGCTCAGTGGAGGAGGTTTTGGACCGAAGTGCATATGCGAATCCCAACGTTGGCTGGGTCAACGCAAAAGGTACGTACATAGCTGACAGGCTCCGTCAGGATATTTTCTTACTAGAACATCCTCTTTATCCAGGCGCATGGCTCATACACATTGTCCTCATACTTCTCGGGAAAATTATCGTTGACACTATACCTGGAATGACGCAACAAATAAGCTGGACACTGGTCAATTTTATATACCAAGCTGTGAGTGCATCTCGGAAGATGATGCAGCTATACTTGACCTAGCCGTCTAGTTATCATACCTCATGTTCCATTGGGTAACTGGCGTCCCATTCGAGAACGACCTTCATGGTGGAGCGTACGACGACCTTACTCTTTGGGAACAAATTGACGACGGTGCGCAATACACACCCGCCAAAAAGTGGCTGTTCTGTGTTCCCATAGGATTGTATGTTTACTGTGCATGAATCTATTTATCAATGCTTATTTGGACGTTGCCTTAGGTTCCTGGCTTCCACTCATTACACTAATTACAACCCTTGGCTCTTCGCTATCAACTTGTCCGCCTTAGTCTTCGTCCTGATACCGAAACTGCCTCAAGTGAGTCGATGAGTAGATCCTTATGTTGTATTACTCGAGCTGACTATTTTCTGCTCTCCGCAGTTGCACCGGCAGCGAGTCAGATTCATGGCCGAAGACGCATCGGGGATGGCCACACCACTTACCCCCAGTTTCCCTAACTCCGGTGCTACGACTCCGTCCATCGAAATCACTGAACCTGTCAGCAACCTGACCGAGGCACACTTCCGGTAGCCTTCATACTGTATTACTGAACACCCCTCTCAAAGCATATCATCAATTGAGGTTATTTAAGGGATCGCCTCTGGCTTTTACTTGTAAGTCGGGATGGCTTATAAGAATAATTGTAGCAATTGGGAATCCTGTTTTATTTCCTTTGCTAGACATATATTGGCGCCATATTCTACATGGTCATACATACGTTACACTTAATTAATCTTTAGAAGATCCACTATACATGCTGGTATTGTTGGAGTCGCAGTCTGTATCGACAGATTGAGTGTTTCAGAAAATTGCACAGATAATTTCTAGAAAACTCACAGATTTCGGAGTAGCATGAAGATCGTTACTTTTCCAACAGCAGGGATATAGATCGAAGCCTAGGACGTGATAAGCATACGAGAACCTAAGTGATAACTGTCTACTGGGTATTACCTTGTTGCGAACGTCTCCCTCAAAGTTCTTCTCTGCAGCCACGTTGATGCATACACAGCCGTCCTTGAGCCATTCTGTCTTTACCTTATAGGTAGCAGATGGAACGGCTGAAATTACGACGTCTGAAATTTCCAGGGCTTCTTGAAGACCCAGTTGACTAGGATGGACTACATGACGAGGATGGTATCTCTGTGCAGAAATCGTCTCGGCCGAGTCTGTCGGAACCTTTGGTCGTTTGGTATATTCCTATCAAATCACATCGTAAGGTGGATGATTGACAGAGGAGAAGAGCGCGGATAATAAACCTGAATAGAATCAATGTCGACCGATATTACACGCGCGCCGTCGTTAGCGAGCAGGGCAGCAAGTGGCCTCCCTACGACTTCCGAGCTACACAGGAGGATTAACGAGGCTTTTATATATACTGAACATACGTACCGATTAATAACGGTAACGGTCTTGCCGTAGGCCCTGTCTCCATACGGCAGAATTTTATTGTACACGCCAGTGTACTCCAGGCATTTCACGATAGCAAGAGGAGTACAAGGAATGATAGATTTCACAGTTCCCACAGGCGGTTCTTCGTTATCTACTGCAGTTGGAGGTGTGGTATTAGTTGAGGCCAGAAGTGACTTGGGCTCAATGAAACGGATACTAAAATAAATTAGAATTGGAGTAGCAAGAACTTGGCGATCTGACTGACTTGTGGTATAAATTGTAGTGAAATTTAAAGTGCAACCCCTCAACATCTTTCAGTGGAGAAACAACCTGTTTGCAGCGTCCTGGAATCGTAATCTCAGAAGAGCTGAATAATACAACGTACCTGTTGTAAGTAGTGGTCCTACCAAGTATTGCGTTAGATAGATAATAAATGATTCCCTGATACGAACCTGTACGACGCCAAAAATAGGAAAGTAAACCTGAGAAGAGATCGCTAACTGAGTACGGCATGGGAGAGTTGTAGAAACTGAAGGTTCACCATAATTCCATGAATAGATTCATCCTCGTTGGCTTCGATGATTGCCTCCTCGACACCCTCCCCTTCACCAAGTGTAGGATCCGCAGCTGCTCCGGTCAGTTTCAAGACATATTCGATCCCAAGTTCCTCGCATTGTCGCCTCGTGAATTCAGCGTAATTTTTACTGGGAGCAGACGATGTAGCGAGAATTCCGACGAGCCGGGGTCGCTTAGTAGTTTGTGCCAGAGATGCTATAACTTCGTCTTTGAATGTTGCTGCAATAGGATCCGCTTTGAGCAAAAGCCCTTTTCTTGTTGTGATTTCGGTCATACTATAGTGTATACGAGTATAGGAGTGGAGTGGAAGTTGAGAAGAAGTAATACTCCTATGGTCCAAAAAAATTACCTGTCGGAGGTATCGGCAAAGCTAATTGAATGATCTAATCTTATCGAGGTTATGTACATGTCCAAAAGTTCTGTAACAGTCCCATTTTGGGCGCTCAGGCATCGAAGACATTCATTCAAGTTGGAAGGACGGAATTGCCTTTGATGTATATTAAGGGTCTATGTACTATGTACAGAGTGATTTCAGCTTCGACTGTTGAGGGTGCTGTTGCTATGTAGTACGGCAACGAGCCCTCTATTAATATCAGTACACTTTCCAGTAATGACATATTGAAGCTAAAAATGTTATTTGACGAGGAATGTACAGCAGATTTCTTCAGATAAACGAACGAAGAGGCTTCATTGGGGAAACTTGCAGTATAGGCAAGATGATAAACAAAATACTATCAGAGAATGTCAAATCACGAGGTCAGGAATGGAAGATGGAGTAGTGTCGGGCGAATTGAATAGAAACATCGCGAGAACGTGTAAATACGATGGAGAGAGTACTGAGAGTCCAGGGTCCCCGAAAAGGCATGACATTACTACAATTGCACGGCATTTCATTTAATGCCCTGTGCCATTCATCTTGACTGCGTTACCGAGGCTTTCATCCTTGGTATCACTAGTGTCTGTGCCACTTTCGTTCATGGAGTCATCATCTGGGCTGTCCGCCTGACGAGGAATGGGCGGCACTGCTGATTCATCATCATCTTCATCAGGAAGCTGCGCAGCCCGCTAAGAATATTGGAGATGAGATTATGACCATGGAATTGGGGAAGAAGTAGCTACCTTCATAGCCTCTGCTTCGTTGGAATAGTGCCTACCGCGGGCACGCACAAAAGCTGCGTGCTTCGCAGCAGCTGTTCATAGATGATAGCAGCAGTCAGAAACGAATCGTCTCCATCGTAATAGATAAATTCATACTTTCTTCATCCATTTCCTCATCAAATTCGACTTCTCCACCGGGCGATCGCGAATCAGACCTGATAGCGATACGCGCATCGTTAGGAAGATTGAAGCTAGTGCTTCTGCTAGAGGTTCCACTTCCAGAACGAGTAGACATAGAGGTCCCAGGCCTTCCATTGCTTGAAACAGAGGTGCGGCGTGATGATGGCCCGGATGTGTTTGCACCAGTAGATGAAAGGGCTGGGGACAGAGGACGGTGGATCTCCTCCGGTGAATGAGGATACCCGAGGTCAAGATTTGGAATATCTAGCGTAGTATTTGGTCAGGATGTTATGAAGAACTCTAGGTAGTATTGCGAACCTCCTTCAACTGTATCTGTTTCGGCGTTGTATCGAACATAAGGCGTTTTTGGTTCTGTTATTTTCATCAAACTATCTTTGCCGATCTCTGTTAGAGCAAGGTTTTCCTCGTCCCATTGCAGGCTGCTATAAACCGAGAAACAAGTCACAATTATACCAGTTGCTTCCACAGAAGAGAGATGACAACGCCTCACTGTCCAGTTCCATTCGGAGCTTGAGGGGTATTCTTAAGAATTCCTTTGGGTTTGGGAAGGGAGCCAGAGCGGGGGATTTGGTGGGTATTTTGCTGATCTTGGACGACAGACATGGTTTATAGCAAGTTATAAGAATCCAGTAAGACTTGTGCAGGTTGGGGTTTGAATGAAATCTCGCACATGTCCGACCAGTGACTGAGTCTTCATCAGCCCTTGCCATATCGGGTAGGACACCCGCATGGCTCGGTGTCTGCCCTGCCGTCTGTCCAGATCCTTCTGGCTCTGGTTCATAAGTCCCGTGGCTATTGTATTGACTATTCCTAATGATGCTACAGTCCTGTGAGCTAACGCTGAGTACAAATGTATCTGGGTATCTATCTATAGTCCTCTGAGGTCTATGAGCGCGCTCGTTAGGCGCTCGGCGACATTATCCGGTTCCTGGCGCGCCATCTCCGCGATGCTAAGCAACTTTTTAATTCCAATCTGCAATTTGGGACTCAAATCATCTCTTCCTCCAAAGCCGGTGTCTTCGAGCATCCTGAAAGCACGCTTGCGTTCTTGATCCGACGGGAATATTTGTAAGTCCTGCAAGACGTGGTCCATGGCCCGCAGAGACGACACAGGAGGTACTCGTAACTCGGAATCAAATGTCTCCGAAAGACCAAGATCAGTGAGAATCGGGCGTAAAGATGACGTAGCAATAATCAACAATCGCCGACCCTGGATTCGATCTTTAAAATGGCATTAAATCAAACATGAAAACAATCACCTTGGGTGGTCGGCGGCCAAACAGGACTAATAACGCCTGCAAGATAGCATTAGAGAACCTGGCGCCCATGGGAGTCCAGTCTGTCATTGTGCCGTATTAGATTACGTTTAACAACAACGGAAGCCACTGTACCCACCGATTAAGCGCTCAATGTTATCTACAACAATCACACTCAATGGACTCTTGTAACTGTCCGTAAAGACTTTGGTAATTGCTGTAACCTTTTGACTCTCAGAGTATCCAACCATATTATCGGGAGAAATAAGTTTGATGAATGGATATTGAGAAGCCTGAGCGATAAAAGCGCCTAATGCTGTTTTGCCTGATCCAGGAGGACCGTGAAGCAATATGCTGACGAGAGGCGTCCTTGAAGAGCTGCGCACTTGCTCCACGAATAATTGTCCCGATTTGAGAATTTCCTGCAAATTATTAGTAACAAGAGCATAACTACATAAAAGAATGCTCACGTCCACAACGGCGTCATAATGAATGATCCCATTCTGGATGACTTGTTGTATTTCCTCTTCAGAAACACCAAAGGCAGGGTGAACCTCCTCCAATGCCATCATAAAGTCCCTCCTGTTCACCCTCAAGTTTTCCACATCATCGGAGATGCCAGCCATCGTTCCAACTTTTACATGTCGGTTAAAAGCAAAACTGGTAGCACTCTTGATTAAACCACCAATTTCTGCACCAGAAAAGTTCTTGGTGAGTTGTGCAAGTTCGAGGAGGTCAACGTCATCATCCATGACGCCATTCGTCCGCATCTTTGCGGTATGGATATTAAGAATTTGGTGGCGGCCGTGCTCGTCTGGAAGTGATATTTCCATGTGCACTTCAAGGCGCCCGGGTCGCAAAAGGGCTTCATCGATCATATCCAACCTATTGGTCATACCAATAATAAGGATATTGTTTAGTTGATCGACACCATCCATCTAGGTATTGAATGCAGTTTAGTTAAGGCATCGAATAAAGACGTGTTATTACCTTCGACAACAGCTGATTGACAACCGTATCACCAACGCCAGTGCCGTTGTTCGTTGAACCGCGTTGCTTGAAGATGGCATCCAACTCATCAAAAATGATGATATGCAGACCGCTCTCGTCGCCCTTCTCTTTATATTCCTTTTCAGCATCTGCAAACAGTTTGCGGATGTTCTCCTCAGAGGCACCAACATATTTGCTCAAGACTTCCGGACCGTTGACAACCTTAGGTTCTCGAGCATTTAGCATCTTTCCAATTTGTCTGGCGATGAGTGTTTTGCCGGTTCCCGGTGGACCATGGAGGATGATACCTTATGAGTTTAATGCTGAGGTTAGGTCGAATATTGAATTTATGCCACAGAACATACCCTTTACATGGGAAATTCCAAGTTTTTCAACGAGGCCTGGTGGGAACACACGGGAAGCAAATGCTCGTCGAAAGATCTCACTGAACTCAGTGTCAAGGCCTCCAATGCCCATATCTTCAAATTTGAAGTTTGGGGCCAAGATTGCATTTGGTGGAGCTCTACATCTAGTTTTAGATATGTCTTTGTAGTAATGCTATACACTGACTTTTTGGCACTAGACTTCAGCTTGATTGGACTATCTGGCGCCTTCATTACAGTGATATCCGTTTTCTCAAACAACAATCCCATGTGTGAATGACCAGGCACCTGTCGGGGATCGCGTCCACCCCTTTGCTGTTCGTCAGCCAAGTCGTACAGGGAAAGAGATTTAACTGTAGCCTTGAGATGTTGGCCGTGGTATTCAAACAGAAAGAGTTGGCCAACGTTCAACAGCAGACCATCAAACTGTTTTGCAAACATCCTCGCAATATCATCGGCGGCGTATGCTTCATTACTAGCAGCAGACTTTTGGAAAAAACCGACTTCCAAGTCTACTGCTTGAAGATATGATGGTGCTAGAGAATGAGGTGGGGAAGGCATAGGCACTACGGAGATGTTGTCCTGTTGGAGAGAGAATTGCATCCACTGGCGCTGGAGAACGGATAGCCCGATTTCCCCTTGGCTCAGCTTGCCGGTATCGTCACGACTGAGAAACCATGTTAAGATTGCATGGGCAACCTGGTAGTATGCAGAACGTACCGAATGGTAAGCCCATATTGTCCATCAACCATAACATGAGGGTTACGACTGTCAAAGTCGCGCGGATTCACAATCAGGCAATTGGTCAACGCATGGGCTGAACTGGGAGAATTTGTGACTTTGAAGCTCCTAGATTCGATTCATAAGAGACAGGCTGAGGTAAACATATATGACATACGCTGGTGTAGCTGGAGGGGGTGGCTTTCGTGTCACAGGTTTTTCGAACAAAGCTGTCGATGGGTCGTTATAGCCATGACGGGGGGGAGCATATTGAGCGGAGGGTTGGGGGGTTCTCCTGTTATAGTCTGGGTTGTCCAGGCGGCCATAGCTCCCATCTTGAGGTGTATTGTTACTTGATCTGTTGAAGAAGCTCATCAGGGACCTTGAATATTAAGATGAAGTTCAGTTCGTATAAGTATCCAGTTAATGGGTAAGTAGCTGAAGGCGTGTCGATGTCGTGTTCAGAGTGATGGAGGGGCGTAATTAGTCTGCCGTGCAGTCGGCAACCTTGATAGATTCGCTACAACACCTCGATGACATAATCATTCCGGGACTCTTCTGTCTCCATGACCTCGACCGTCGCCCTTTCCTCCCGTTTCGTTTCTGTCACTTAAATGATCATATTTGACTTGCTCTACAGAGCAGAATCACCCCCAAGTACATACCCAGATGTTGATCCGCCGTCATGTCAGCTTCTGGGGCCAACAGCACTTGTATGTATCATTACTTCGGGTCAATCGCGAACGAGCTGTATTGAACTGACCGACCACGCTGTTCTACAGGTTGTGCAGGCGCTTATGGGGCTGCTCGTGATACTATCTCTTATATATAAGCGACACAGAGAAACCCCAAAGCGCCCGTGGAAGATCTGGTCAGCACTATCAACAAACAAGTGTCTGTCTGTGTCTGACCTTTTTTCCATCTGTCAGGCTTTTCGACGTGTCAAAGCAGATTGTAGGACAGCTGTTTCTTCACGGGACAAACTTACTTGTGTCTGGCTTCGTTTCTCATCATACCGACGGCAATGCATGCGTGTCATATTTCCTCAACATTCTTATTGACACTACTTTTGGTGAGCTCTTGCATGGCCCTAATTTCTTGTTCTCGTAGTATTTAACTCCATTTTTAGGGATATTCCTAATATACGTTACTCTCCATGCATTAACAAACTTATTCACGGAGAAGTTTCACTTAAAAGGATTTGAATCCGGAGTTTATGGCAATCCGCCATCGATAAAATTTTGGGCTCGCCAGGCCACCCTGTACATACTGTCTTTGACAACTATGAAAGTTGTCGTTGTTTCTGTCCTCGCGCTCATACCTGCTATATACGATGTAGGCGAGTGGTTGCTCAGTTGGACATCAACAGGAGACGGAGATGATGTTCAAGTTATATTGTATGTCATTTTGTTTTCCGTCTCTTGCACCTCTGAATACTAATGTCAAATCATCCAGTGTTATGGGCGTATTTCCTATAATGATGAACATTGTTCAATTTTGGATCATCGACTCAATTGTTAAAGCTTCTTCAGGCGTTGCACCCTTCCTGGATCTTGAGCGCGGCGAATTCCATGATCAACAGCCACTATTTGAAGATCATTCGGAGTCCGGTGATGACGATGGCACTCCAACCAGTCGCCCCAGTGAACCGGCACGAAGGTTCTCCGTGTCGTCTACGGCGGAAGGAGAGGTGGATAATAATTCGTTGGCCACTGACCTTTATAATCAGGATGAACATAAATCATCTGCAAGCTCTTCACGTATTGTTTCTAATACACACAGCTACCCACCTAGTCTGTCCAGCAGCTTCTCTTCTGACTCTCCTTCTTCTTATCCTTCCAAAGCTCCCAGGGAAGCTAAAAACTTACAAAAGAAGGCGAAACGCGGAGAACACTTCAGGCCGCTAAGCGCTCGTCCGAAGTCGGATGCGAGGTCTTCATCCAATGTACCCGCCACTCCTAGCCCCAGGCAGACCGAGGTGGTTGTAGCATTGCCAGAAGATCATACATGGACTGAGTCATGGGACAATGCAATGGACTGGGACTCTGAAACTCATCGCAAGCAAAGTTCAGTGTCCGGTCAATGGAATACCAATGTAGATCAGACAGTCTCGTAGGGAACTTCTCCATCCAATCTCCATCTTAATCCTCTATTTTATGGGCTATATTGTTTGCTGTGCTATCATGTCATTTTAGCAACCTACCTATTTAATTTATACCATAGAAGTCTCCTTTAAACTCTCCCATGTCCATCTTCATTTACTACGCCACATTCGAACCATTGTGTTTCCCTGTAGATGCCATGCATCAGCCTGAAATGAGTAATATGTACATACTAAATGTGATAAATATAGTAATTGCTGTGATCATAAAGAAACTCCGGCAACACGTGTGGCGATGTCATAATTGATAGAAGACTATAATTTTCTGTACACACACACATTTTCTTCCGCTTTCCTTCCCCACAACGTTAGCGAACTCTTTCGAATGGCGGAGACACCCCTTCCACCAGGTCTTGAGGCTGCAAACACTAATGAAACTTCATCCGGCGCTTTCTCACTCAAAAATATTCTCAGTGAGAATCATGATGCTATAGAGAACTTAAGCACGAATGCTGCAGAGCAGGGTGTCGGCTGGGATGAGGAAGATACGGAGATCCCTTTGGCAGAAGGATATTGTGTTGAATGTGAAGGTACGCTGTTAAACGAGTTAACGAGAGCTCTCCTCGCTAAGCAACACGAAAATTCGATTTGCAGATCAACCTGCGGAGGTCCTTTGCGAAGTTTGCACAGACGTATACTGCGATGTATGCTTTGCGGCCCAGCACCGCAAAGGGTCGCGCAAATCGCATTCAACAAAACCTCTGTCGACTGCGAAGAAACCTGCTGCCAATGGATCAACACCTCCGAAACATGCAGGCGACTCAGACGAAGCAGTGCGTGACATACCTCGTGCCGTAGCCTCTTTGATCTAAGTGTCAATGGATGTAGATGAAGGTGGACAGTGGTAGTGTGTCTGAAGAAGAAGATGACGATATGGAGCGCGTTATCCCTGGTAGCCACGTGGAAGTCGTCGGCGCCCAACCTGCTGTGGGCGAAAAGGTTGGAGAGTGGTTTGTTGACCGGGCAAAGTATATCCCATTGCGATTGACTCTGTCGGAGCGCAAGTTTCTCCGACTCCTCGAAGCTGCTTTGACGGTTTCGGAATATACGGATAAAATCGATACACTGGGCTTCGGCCTTTCCAAAGCCAAAAGAATCGTCCACCAGATTCGCGAACTATGCGCCATCATGTCCGGTCTTCTACTCTCTGCAGATTACAAGCGAGGACAAGAGCTCTTCACTGACCGGGATTTCCAGGCGAATGCCGAATTTTACCAAACTGTTTTTGAACTTGGACGACGGCACAAGATAATGAACCCTGACAAAATGCGAACTACATATGGTAAACTGATATACTTGTTGCAGGTAATTGTATGGATAAAATTGTAAAAATGGTTCTAATTAACCTATAGGACAGCCAAACGCCTGAAGTCAAAGACCTTTTGAATTTCTCTTGCGTAATGCCCATCAAGACTGTATATACTGTCCTGGAAGAGCATGGTGCCATTGGATTGCTCCGCGACGACTTAATTACTATTGCTACAAAGGAGGTTTACTCGGAAGGAAGGATGCGCCGGGAAGTTCAGAAAGATATCAAGAACAAGGAACGCGCCATCGAAATCCTGTCATCGCGTTACGCTACAAATGGACTTTCGCAGGAGCAAGTGCGCCAATGTCTGTATTCAATCGGAGACAATCACGCTTTCCTCCGTGCCAACCGTGATCCATGCGAGCGTATGATTTCCTACCTAAAGCAATATTTCCACCCTACATCAGCGAAGGATCCACACTCAAGTCTTGCCATCCGTAGCGGCAAAGGGGGCGCCCGCTTGTCTCATGATCATAGCAAGCAATATTCGTATGTCCTTCAGAGCTTGACGCTCTGGCGTGAAATTCTTCATGGTATGTTATATAACGGCACAGTGGATACTTTACTAAATACCGCATAGATATGTTCCACCTCTGGTCACTGGCAGAGCAGGATCTACTATCAGAAAATGTCCCATACCGTCTACGTGACACTGGCCAGGGTCTGAACCGTGTTCAGGCGGCGCCAAAGACTTCTCGTATGATGCACAATATCCTCCACAAAGCGCAAAAAAGCGTCGGGACATGGATCGGCTCGAGCGTTATTCACATGGGCGATCATAACGTGCCCAATGCGCTATTATTCATCGACAAGTACACCCAGATATATCGCATCCTTCTTCCCATCTGCAACACGCTTTCACAAGTGCCCATCCTTGCCGAAAAGCCCGCTATCAGGTCGTACATCGACGACGAATTTGGCTCGGTCGACAACTGTATGCGCGAGATTTTAGGCGATTTCTTTAGACATGGATTTGACGGTTCTGGAGCTGACAACTTCTTTGACGCTGGAAGCTGTATAGACGGTCGCCTGACAAGCGCCTGGAACTGGTGTTCGTCCTTAGAGAAAAAGAGATACTTCCCTATATTTTTGCTCTCAGGTTCGTTGGGCTCATTTTTGATTACAATGTGTTGGCTAAACTTTATTGTTTTAGGTTTCATTGGGTTTGATGGAGACTGGTAACGCGCTGTAGATCAAGAGTTAGATTTTAGCCAGACCACCTACATATATATTCCATAATGAGGCAATTGACACTCCTCAACAATCAATATCAGCTATAAACAGTGGTAAAATAGAAACCAAGTCATGTAATGTGAAGTTACAATGTTACATTGTAAATCAAGCAGGAATACCTCCCTGCCTTTTGGCGTTTACAACCACGTCGAGAATACCAGCTAACCCTGACTTCCAGGCAAGCAGGCGCTTCTCAAGAGCTTGCCATTGCTCCTTCTCGAATGATCGGGCAGTGGCGCGTGTGATATGAAGGGTCTGTGTTGTCTGCGAAAGTTTACCCCATACAAGGCCAGCGCGGATAACTACGATTCGGGTAAATATTGCAGCCACAGCAACTACACGGTCTTACGCACCATCAATAACCCATTTTTCGACCTCAGAGATGTCGACTTGCAAAGCCTCTGCGACTTTGGAGTAAGGTAGATTTTGTCCGATGTGCTTGAATGCCACAGTCGTCAACGCAAGAAGTCTGATTTTGCGCTCTAGTTCAGATGCAGAGATTTCTAAGGGTACCGGTCATCAGTACGCCAACCAGTGCTCGACATCGGAGTAGTAGACTAACGGTATTTTTCCAGAGCCTGGGGATGTGATGACTGCCAGGAGTTGAATTCTGACAATCCGCCGTTCAGGAAGATTTGAAGGAGAGAGAAAAGTTCGTGATCTTTGATGTTAATCACTGCATCCAGCTTGAAAAGTGCGTCGAAGTCGAAAACGGTAGGAAGACGCAGGGCGGTCGCAACGATGTCGACAGCAGCGGCCTTAGCTTCCTCAGACGACGGGTTCAAGCTTTGAACATAGAGTAGCAAGTACTCGTAGGCAACCGCCCTACAAGTGAAAAGATCAATCCAAAGCCGCTGCTAGGGCTCAGAAGAGAACTTACTGCTGGTCAGCTTGGATGTAAGCATCGGCGATGGATTTCAAGAACGCGCTTTTTTCTTCGGTGGTGATCGCCCATTCCGACAGCCACTTCTCGACATCGGATTTTGTAAGTTCCAGCACCGCAAGCTCGTCCTTGGAGGACGCGATCTGCAGCAGCGTTTGATAAACGGTCAGGCGGAGGGGAGAGTTGCGGGGGATGGTGTTGAAGAGATTAGAGACACTTCAATTAAATGCTTTAAGCTTAGGACTATTTGTTTGAAAAAAAAAGTCATCCAAGAACGTACATGCGGTATTTAACGGATAGGCGTTCAGACGGTGATGAAGAGATGGTCTTCAAGAGCGTAGTAAGGTATTGTTTGACCTCAGGTGATGTCGAAGGGTGTAGTGAGAAGATATGGGCAAACAACAAGTTGTAGAAGCCCTCAATCTCTGCGGCGAAAGATATCATTGGTTCACCGAGCTTAAATATTTGGTGGCTGTAGCCAACGCACCTTTATCGGTCCCGTCTCCCAGTCCGCGCACTTCCTGCAGCAGTTTCGACAAAATCAACTTTCTCCTCGCTTCGTCCTCATCTATGGGCTTCTTTCCATCCCCAGACTTGAGTGCATTTTGGAATGGTGCGACGAAGCTTGCACTCTCTTCCTCTGTTCTATTCCTGACAATATAAGAAAGTAATTCCAAGATCTTGATCGGATTTGTTAGGCTGCAACTCAAACCATAGACACCACACCACGGCTTACCTGCTCTTCGAATGTCCCTTCAGCAAATATCGAAATTGAGTCTGTAGTGTTTGCCATTTTGCGTTATGAACACGAAGGTGAGCGTCCAAAATTTTGTGACGGCGTAACGTCGTCGCACAACTTAGGCAAACACGTGGTTGACGGTCGACAAAACTGCCGAAATCTCGTTGGGCGTTCAATGAAGAAAATGAACAATTGATGTAAAGAAGTGCCGTTACAAGGTACTAACTGAGTACATGGGGTATTAAAGAGGTGACAATGAACAACTTCAAACAGAGCAAGAGAGAGAGCAAAAAATGGTCAAATTAAACGTCTAATAAACCTAGGTAGATAATAAGCCATGTTGTGGTATAAATTTAACAGCACAGAGTCGAGGATATCTGCAGGTATTGAGGTAATGGGGCGCGACCAGGGACGAGCCTGGTGCCTCAACTCACCAAGAAAGGCGGCATTGGTGCCTACTAGTAGCCAATACTCTCCTTTACCAGGTGTAGGCATATTTGTGATGAAACCTTGGCGAAAAACGGCAATGTTGTCGTACCTGTCATTAGGTTGTCGGACATGTATCCAGGACAGGCGCCGTTCCCAGCAGTCCCTCTCGAACTTCTTAAGTTGAGTATCTTGGACTCGATAGATGCGCAACAAAGCTGGAAGATGGGTATCTAGTTTTTCGGCGGAGCAGTCCATGGTCATCGGTATATGCCAATCTCGCTGGTCCTCTAGGGGATGACTGAATATGACATATTCCATGTCATCGACGAGGTGGTACGCCTCTGAGCCGTTATACAACATGCGGCTGCCATCTGCCCTAACATCAAACTTAGTCAACTCGGGGAAAGCATGGTGGTTCACACGCTTGATTGGAAAAGGCTGTTGGTGAGGTGGCGTTATGACAGGCCGAGTGTAGACGGGATAATTAGGGATCAGGTTGAAGTAAGCCAGTATGGTGAACCAGAATTGCATGAAGAAGGCGGCAGGGACTTGATAATAGCTGAAAGGCGGTGAGGATGGCGGTTCTTGTGGGGGCGACAGATCGGGCGCTGCCCAGTCTTTCTCGTTTGTGGATAGAAGCCAATTTGCTACCTCCAGTTCGTCGCCTTTATGAGCTACGCACTGACATCCGACATCCGCGATATTGGATCCCCACGACGCGTTGCTCTCTACCGATGGGCTCCTGCTTCTCGGCCGAAGACTAGGGGAGCGGAGCCTCTCGAGTTTGGGCTTTATGTCTTCTTCCTGAAAAGGCGTACCAAGCGATATTGACGGGGCGGCCTCGATTTTGGGCTTTATGTCTGCTTCAGATATGGTCGTTTTGACCTGGCGCATTGAAAATTATGAAGGAGATGGGTTGAAATGATATGAGGGGCGAGAGATTGACAGACGTTGCGGTCCACAAGACCTATATAGGGTACGAGACAGCACACCCTCTATTGTACCTATCGTCTCGATTTGAAATTCAGTGGCCCAAGTTGCCCAGGTTGGAGTACAAGGCAGAAGAACAATAGATTTGTTATCAGCGCCATTTTAAGATTTGTCTGTCTAAGCAAGCTGGAGACGCTGCACAAGCCCCGGTTGCACACAGAAAAATACAAGGACAGAAAAAGGAGCGCAAGAAGATATGCCCTTGTCCGCTTTCGGCAAGTGGCAACACACTTCCTGTTCCACGTGGCTTACGGAAACTCATGTGATCGTGGGCTCGACTTGAAACTCCGATGGAGCTATAAATTTGGGTCGCGGAAAACTTCTGTTCTTCAAGTGTCCGATTCAACCCATTGAAGCGTTTGCGCAAGCGACAGAGGTTAACTCTTCTGCATGGCGTTATTACTTTCTGGTTGACGGAGCGAGGCGTTCTTCGGGATGCTCACGAGAAGGAGCAGCTTTGTTAGAGCTCGTCTTTATGCGCCCGAGTCCGCTTCGGTGTTGATTTGGGTAGCGGAGGCTTGAGCTCTGCAGAGTGTGCATCGTTATATTCCTGTACCTACCGTACCCCGTCTTCTTCGGAGGACGTGCTACTATGTGGCGTTGACGGTGTGGTTAAACCATAACGAGAACACTTTTCTCTAGTTCACAACATTGTATTATACATAATAAAAATAATTGACCTTTCCTGATTTCAAGTGTCATTTTCAAAGTGCCTTCTTGCTTGTAATCTAATGCGAATCAATGCATCTTCAAGTCAACCCGAGGGTCTTGTAGATGAAATAGTACACCATGAGTAAAAGTTAAATTACATCCGCCTACTACTCTCGTAGGTTACAGAAAAAGCTACCGCTTAGCAGAACTACTATGATGATAATCCTCCTCGTCGCTGTCCCCAACTTCAAAGATAGGAGGTTCTGTTAAAGGTACAGTTTCATCCCGAGAGCGCTCCTTGCCCTTTCTTGAACGAACAGTATCCTCGACCGACTCATTCTCTTCTCTCATCGACGAAGTGAGAGGTATGTTTTCCTCGGTATGTGTTACGGGTAGCTGTAGTCGGTTTCTTCGTAACCTGCACCACACAAATGTGCCTATGATGAGGAAAATAATGACTAGGACGAGGGCTGCAGATCCAGCATTATAGTATGCTATGCAAGTCCTCAGATTAGTTTCCTGCGCTATTGAAGATAGAACCAAAGACCGTACCTTCCCACATAGCTTTGTCCTGCTGCGGCGTTTTCGCAGGTGCGACAGGTTGCGGTGTAGCTTCATGCTCCTCAACGAACAAGGGCTTGGCTGTATTCCCGATGGTGCTCGGTATCTTCGCTGATCCATCGACAATAGCAGTGAAGTTTACTCCCATGAACCGGAGCATCATATCATGGGTAACATGAGGAACGTCGAATGGAGCCATATGAGATGCATTAAAGATCTAGGGAGCTCCAGTTAGTTTATCAGTTGTGATGTTATAGCGTGAAAAACTTACTTTAACGTAAGTTAAATTCCTAGATGACACCCAGGTTCCAGCGGGCAGGGAGTTGACTGCCCACGATTGAGTCTGTACAGTCTGATAGCATATATACGTAAGACATCACCTCTTCGAAGTAACAAAAAAAATTACTCCTAGACCCGTTGCGCCATTCCAAGTTAGCGCTTTGATCATATTCTCTAAACCGATGTAATTGCATATCAAGTCTTGATCACCAGCAAAAACCATAACAGGGATTTTCGAGAGGACACGCGGTAGGACGGAGGTCGACGATTCGAGTTTTCGCTCTTGAAACGCTGTATGGACTGCAGAGCGGCATTCTGTCCAACTACCAGGATGGGCTTGGGCATGTAATGCATCCACAACTTCCTTCAACTAGATATGGTCCTTTAATTCCAGATAATGCAAAGCAACATAAGTGACTGACACCTAGAAGCTCCTTGATATTCGGTACTTCAGGTGGCCAATTCATTCCACAAGCAGGTTGCGAATCCTCTAAACGGATGTCATAAATATTGATGCATGTTGCGTTGGTTTTGGTCCTGTTAACATGGCGTCAACAATACGAAGACGTCAATTGACACCTAATACTGACGTTTTCGATTTTGAGAGCATAACAGCAGGAAGGATAGCTTGGCATTGGTCTATTACCATCGGATTCGATCCTATTTTTTGTATCTCAGAGATACAAGAATCAGTGTGCTGTTTGACTTCTTTCCATTCCTAATGGAAAAAAGAGTATGAATTGCAAGAATTGCAAAGTAAATTCAAAGAAAGGGACACACGGGCGTGTTTTCAACGAGCAGACCAGTTTTAGTGGCATAATCAATATAAGCTGGGTATTGTTGCTTGGAATCCATCCAGCCATTCCCAATGGCAGCACCTCGAAGAGGAATATTCAGAGTAGAGTTTAAAATAGCATCAGCTAAAAATGACTTTTGAGCATTAGGTGAACTTGCGTTAACAAAGCGACAAACCATAGTAGGGTATCCACTGTCCAGCAAAGCTCTCGCCAGCAAGATAGGTCTATCAAGTGGGTGAGTTTCCGGCCTTGATACAACTGATAAATACACGTTACTCACGTCAACGTTTCTATACTCCGGAAAAATATCATAGAAATTCGTCAAGAATTGCATAAAATGCGCTTGGGCCTAGCCGACAAGTGAATAAATAGACAGTGATAGCAGGTGTAAACCACTCACGGTTTCCATAGTGTGAACGTATTTATCCGTACTTGTATAGGAAAAGCCAGTTCCTGCAGGTTGGTCCACTTGCAGCAATGTAAGAATAACGACGATGCATAGAGATAAGGAAGAGTACCGAAGACCATGGTAGTGTATTCTTCCCATCCGCCTTCCTGCACATAGAAGTCATGCTGGGATTTTTTATCCCACCGCCACGGGCCCACCTCCATCATTACACCGTCGAATGAGGAGCATCCCGGACCTCCCTAGTGACTACTTCAGGACGATAACGTTGACGAGTTGGTAGTGCTCACATTAAACCAAAATACTATCCGTTCTTTGTCTGCTACCCGTCTATTCTTCACCATAAAGAAATATAAATGTGGCGTTACATCCGTGCTTGACGCCCTCGAGAGACCTGGGTCGGCTGAAATATGGCCTCCGAACATCGTTAAAGGATGCTCAGGGTTTTGGTGAATGTAAGGTATAGAGGGTATATAGAACGATGCCGCCGAGGGCTCTGGAGCATGAGTTAACGATTGCCAAAACGACAGAGATGAGGAACGGACTTTCGAGCGGCGCAGCCGACGCATAGTAGCTTAGAAAGAGCAGAGGTATCGTCATCCAGAGAGCTCTATGGAATAGAGTCGCCATCATCATCGTTTGTGTCGACGAGAGGAGCGGCCACAGCTGGCAATAATTTGACGAGCACTCAGCAAATGCAGGCAGAAGCTGAGGCGGAAGTGGATTAATGAGAAGGGGCGATGACTGGGCGGTGGCGGTGCTCCTTTCGGTGATTTGGTACGCGTCGTTTCACACAACAAAAGGGGAGCGCGTGTCGAGGCACACACGGTCCACACGGCTTCGGGCTGCCTATCGCTCGGGACTCCTAGCTGTCTAGCGCTTGCTCTCAACTACCATCATGAGGCTACTTTCCTCCACTTCGCTGGCCGTATTTGCCCTCATTGGCTCTACACAGGCCCAGTACTTCTCTGCAGGTTGGACTCCTGGACAGCCAGTGCACAGTGAGGTGCCTACCGCCACGTTCGCTTCGGCGCCCTCGCAGGCAACTGGAAATGCGCCAGCTCAGACATCGTCGAAGCCTTTCAAATTCTCAGATCTATTCGATATCAATAACATCCTGACCTCGGAGCCGGTAGTCGCTCTCTTCGATAGATTTGGAGTAAACATTACAGATAAAGTGCAAAGCGTTATGCAACAAAGCCTTTGGGATGAACGCGTCACTCTACTCACGGACGATAACTTCAACGACCTCGTAGTAAACGAACCCATGACCCCCGAAGAAGAGAAAGAACGAGCATGGATCATTGTTATGTACATTAATCGCGTTTGCCCAAGGTTCAGGATCCATTCACTAACTTGCCCCGAACAGTTCGGTCACTGCTGCTAAGCAGGAGGGTGTGTCAAAATACCTTGACCAAGTGTTTGATTCCGCCCATAATCTAACACTGGCCGCTGGCGACTTGCCCAACATCAAATGGGGCCGTATTGATTATCTCAATGTCACATATATAACCACTAAATGGGGTGTATGGCAGTATGTGTATCTATTATTGGAATTCTTTCAGCCTTTACTGATAACTATCCAATAAAGGGCGCCATACCTTGTTATTGCGACGGAAAGAGCACAGAAGCTCCGCTTCTATCGTCCCCACAACATCAGACTGAACGAGGAAGCGATTCGCGAATTTTTGAAGGTGGAAGGCTGGCAAGATAGCCCAATATGGTCCACTTCCTTTGCTCCAGGAGGAAGCAGGTAAAATGTTATTTAAACGATTTACTGTCATCTTGTTCACTGTATACTTAGCGAGTGGATAATGGACTATCAAGCAAAGTTCCTCACATTCACCTACAACTGGCTAGTAATTCTGCCGAGGTGGTTGCTTGTGCTCGTATCTGGCAGTTTCGCGTCCGTCTTGATCAGCTTCATGCACAAGAGCACACCAGACACTGCGCCAGCGCCGAAACCCGCGCCAGAGGCGAAAGCTGTGCCAAAGCCGACGGTACAGGCCCCGTCTACCCCAGCCGCAATCGCCAAATCGACTCGGTCTAAGAAGGCAGGAACTCCTGCTCCCCCTACAGATAGCGAACGCGAAGCCTCTGCTCCTCCCGCTAAAAGAACGAGCGCTCGTCAGCGCAAAGCTGCGAAGCACTGAGTAGCCACATAATCCATTACGACCTCCCCAGAAGTGGTGTGATACAGATGGCGGACCAAGAAGGACCCCGCGTGCAAATCAGGATGGATGTAGGATTGATATACCTCATGTACGTATCTAGTGGTAGGTTATGTATTTTGTAAAGCGCTTTCGACGGTATTAGAATTTCGTTTGATGCTGGTCTATACTGATGGTTGTCACCATATTGGTCATTCTGTCAAATATCAAAGACTTCACCGCCTTATGATCATTGATTTGCTGTGCACTCGCAGGTTCGTGATGCAAAATGGCATCACATCTGTTTCGGGACATTGCTCCTGTGTCAAGACAAGTTACTGCTGCCAGCATCGGCATGCAGGTACTGCGCAATTATTTGAGTCAACCTGTGCAATATCTACCCAGCCCCGTGTGGACCTATTTTTGGAGGAATGTGATACGAGACTCAATGATTTCTGAAGGAGTCCAAGTTTCGCAAGGAAGCGCCAGCTTCAAGTTTACTTGGCGGCATTGATTCCCTAAATAGCACAAATGGGTACACGTGACTTAGCAGATAGTGTACTGCCATGGATGGTGACTACGAGAGTCCACCAACGAAGCTTCTTTCCATATCCCTAGCAGCACTGCCCGTCCAGACCTCTGAAAATGTCTGCTGAGCGGTACATTGAACAGGACGCTCATGGGACCGCCAGGGCTAACGAGCTCCCCACCTATGATGATCTCGCCAACCAGAATGGACCCAATTCGAGGTATTTAAAGATTAGATGACTCGGCCGGGCGTTTCTAATGCGTGTTGCGGGTCGTCAGATTTGGTCGATGGAGAGGCTGGATAGAAAAGAGGTGCCCCGCCCGAACTGAACATCGTGACATACTTTTATCTAACCATGTTCCGCTTCCCAGAGCCGCCGAACGCTATGCCGATATCACTCCAGAAGAGCGCGAAAGACGACGTGAACGCGGGTGGGATCTACCTACAACTCTACCTTCGGTCAGTCTTGAGCCCAGTGTTGAGTTGTCAATGTTTATATAACATCCTGTCGCTTAGGGAAACATTGCATCGGCTGCAGGACCCCCAGTCGTGCCACCACCCCGCACGGAAAGCCTACCTCTGCATATTCAGACAGATTATCTATCAATAAATGACTCTCCACCATCATCTCGAGACGACACCTCGACTCTTGCACCACTTCCTTTCGTTAGTCAAACTATTGCTCCTACTCATCTCAAGATCAACCAATTCGGATCCCGATTTCTACCTCACACAACTTCGCAAATTCGATGCGTACTTCCCTTGCTCGGGAACAAGATGCTGCTCATCGGTCACGACGATGGTCTCTCAGTACTTGATATGTTTCCTCAAGAGTGGAATGACCACGGGGAAATTATCACAAAGGGCCCTCATGAAGCAACTTGCCGGACAATTTGGCACGGAGAAACGTACGTCGCGAATATGTGCGCTGAATCCTTATAACTTTATTACTTGCAGCATATATCAGATGTCTATACTGGAGACAGAAGATATAGGTAATGGCACCCCTCAAGGCGTTGTTCTCGCTGTCGTCGGTCCTTCTCAGCACGCGACCAGCGGAAAGGAAGCCGAGTCTATACGTGCAGCTCGTATGTATAGCCTTTCAAGCTTAATAAGTCTTGCGAGATGGACTCTTGCGAACAAGGTACTCATTCTCACATGTAACGAAGCTACACGGTATTAATACGCTTGCAGGGAAGCAACCCGCTAGAACTGCATAAGTTGGGAACCTTTCAATCGCAACAAAGCACCCCATCTAAGAAACACAGAGCGCAGGGTAGCTTGGCTCGCGGTATTAAATCACTCATTGACGCACCCCAGTCGCATAGCAGCCCGTTGGATACAAGATCGTCCCCTGAAGCACAAGCATATCTCTCGCCCACGTCGTCAACGTCAATCCCTTCTCCGTCAAATCGCGGCAGCCCATCATCGCGCAGAAATTCCGTTGAGTCGAGTTGGAATTTGGTAGATGACTTACCAATGAGGTGGGCAACTGACTTTGTTCCACTTGCAGTTCCGGGTTCGCGACTAGTTGGTGCATCTGTAGTAACTTTTGCAACGTGGAGTGACGATACACGAAGAGGCAGGGCTGGTGGCCAACTGCTTGCCATAGCCACAAAATCGAATATACTGCTGTACGAAACACCGAAAGGGGAGAGGGCGTACCGCTTTGTCAAGGTATTAATAACACAGCACCAAGCTAATGGTGGCTTATATCTTCACCGAACAGGAATTTTACACTCCCATTCAGCCTAGACAACTAGCATTTGTCCAGCAACTGGCGACTGACTCGAGAGGTCCAACAGAGATTCCGCCCAGTGGGCGGTTCCATTCACATAAACGCTCCGACAGCGGGAGCACAATTAAAGGCGTTACGAGCACTGCTTCCTCGTCTACTCCTCTGACATATGGCACGCACCTCAGCCTTTTCGTTATTTTTGACAAGAAAGCCGGTTTGATTCGCCTGGCTGATTCTGCAGTTGGCGAGGTCGAATTAGGCGAAGACGGAGGGCCACAACCTTCCGGAAACCTCTTCCCCCGCGACACTTTTTCGTCGACCATAAGCGCTTCTAGCC
Organism: Stropharia rugosoannulata; assembly: GCA_028532985.1. Classification (NCBI taxonomy): domain Eukaryota; kingdom Fungi; phylum Basidiomycota; class Agaricomycetes; order Agaricales; family Strophariaceae; genus Stropharia; species Stropharia rugosoannulata. Next base: position 3,086,769 of record JANCIK010000002.1, on the reverse strand, counting down.
TCCGTCAGCGAGCCCGAGTGTCCTTCGATATTCGAGAATCCATGTCGAAGTGGCTTATGCCAGTGCGCATAGAGCTACCTGTTCTGAACCAGTCAGGTGCTCTCCGGCCTGTTCACATACTCACAAAAGGAAAGAGGACCCACATCGTTGCTTGTCCCTTGCCTTCACGTATAGCAGCCACCTCCCCCTTGCATGCAGTCTTCTGGAAGTCTTCGCCCAAACATGTTGCGCCTCGCCTCATCTATTCCGACGGCGATCCTCTGGAAGAGCCTCCTCTACTTCAACTTGTTGCCTTCGGAGAGGCTGGCATTGAAATCCAGGAGGTCGGAATATCATTTATGATCAATAATGGAAAAGGACGTGCTTTCCCTGATGAACAAATGCGCGGTGAGGAAGACATAGGCGAAACTGGCTATCTCGCTGTGGGCGGTAACTGGGACCGCGTGGAGCATATATACGGCTCCGGGATGCTAACAGGCGCATCATCTGCTCTTTCCCTCGATAGCATGGACTCGACGGATGGTCTGGGACGGATGAAGCGAGAAGAGGGCATATATGCGTGGTGTCGGAAGGGAGCAGAAGACTGGCGGGTGTTCTGGGTTGGAGGGAGTCAAGAATCAAGTGCGGATTCCGGGAGTGACATATACTATTCAGGCGATATCTACGACTGAAATGGACAGCCTATCGGACTACTTGATTGCGTATTTGTGTAGTTATATTACCCCACTGCAAAGCTTCAAATGTATCAAAAGAACTAATTCGAGTATAACCTGAGAATAATATTTTATTCGTGTTAATTAGACAGCAGGAAGCAATTATCCCGGTTAACAAACTAAGTAAGTGGACTGGAAGTGGACTGCCATATTGTTGAACAGTAAAGGTAAGTGATGGACATTAGAAGCTATTAGAAGCCAATGGCTCCTCTGATGGAATCCAACAAGATGTTGTTTGAATCACCTCCAGCTTCCCAGATGGCGAACCCTCTCAAACCTGTGTTCTTGATGAACTTGCCTTTGGCAGAGAACGACTAAAAGGTGTTGACCATTGAGCACTGGCACATTGATAGGGTAAGAAACGCACCTGTGCATTATCGTATGATACCATGATCTCCGTCTTGGAATTGTACACATACGGCTAGAGCAATATGTGAGTGGGAATTCAATGCGTTACAGCTCACATACTTACCGTTTGACTGCATGCATCGAACATGTAATCGATTCCTTTCTTTGGCGTCCCGTCAGCATTCAAGTAGCCAAGTTCAATCAGGCCCCAGAAATCGACATCGCCGCCTGCAGTTTGCGGGTTGCCACATTCGTCCGGTCCAGCAGCATCGTCCCAGGCATCCCCGACCGGGTGCGCGCTGGTGTTGAAAGCAGGGAAGGCCACCAGCTTGGTCGTAGATCCCTTCTGGAACGCGTCCGCCTTGGGGACCTGGAAAGAGTGACCGTATGCGGCGACGCCGAGGACGATCTGGTCAATCGGGATCCCCGCTTTGTGCCACTTTTGCACGGCGGAGACTGCGGAACCCTGCTGGTTGTCTGGCGTCGCGCAGGTGTCGTTGAGCGGCGCGTTGGGCCCGACGGTGGCGCTCCAGGGACCCCAGATGTCGTAGTTCATGACTGAGATCCAGTCCAGCACCTTGCTGAAGCCTGAGACGTCAGCCAACGGGTTCCCGTCTGGGCCGAAGAAGGGGACGGTGGCGACAGCGGCGGTCAGGATAAGGCGCGAGCCGATGGGGTCCTTGCGCAACTCTTGCAGGAAAGAGAGGAAATGCGCCGTGTCGTTTGCGCTAATTGTGTTGCAGCCTATTCCCTGGTTTGCAGGGTATTCCCAACTGAAGGAAATATGGTTAGTTGGAGGGTTTTCAATTAACTAGGTGCATCGTCGTACTCAAAGTCAAGTCCATCCAGGTTATACTTCTTCGCGAACTGGGTAACGGTCTTTACGAAAGTTGTCCTGTTTTTCGCGGAACCGACGTTCACAGAATATCCCCGAGAGCCAGTCCAGCCTCCGATAGATACCAGAGCTTTCACTCCCTAAGCTACTGTCAGTATACTAGGTCTCAAAGTTGTGATAAGTCGCATACATTTTTGTGGGCTTGTTCGACGAATTGAGGCAGCACTGATGGATCAGATCCACTCAAGTCCAAAGTAGTAGTGTCAAAAGTAGTCTCCCTGTATGCGTACGATTAGATCATAGGGCTTGATACAAGGGAGTACACCAACGCGAATGAATATGTGAGATGCGTATATTTTGACCAGGAGACTTTGGAAAGCGGGAAGCCCTCGTCGGCATGGAATCCTGCATACCATGCTGCAGATACACGGGAAGGTCCTGGAGTCGAAGAGGATGCCCAAGCTCTGGCGACGAGCAAGAGACAGGATACTGCGAGCAATGTCGACGTGTACATTGTTCTGGTTAGAAGTGGGCCAGGTGCCTACTAAGGCCGAGTAGTGTTACGGGCAAGACGGTCGGAGCCTGGAGGCGGACAGAAAGGTGCAGCACTTATACTGCATCGACTCCACATGGTTTATATAGCCCTGCTGCCCATGCGACCAGCCGATCTCAGTTGTAGTGACCCCAGAAAGAAGAAGCATGACATGATGAAAGAACGAGCTAGTGAGTGCACCACATTGACCTTAGCCTTCGGTGCAAAAATAGACTCTATCTCGGAAAAGTCAATTGATCCAAATTATCCGCGCGCGTAGCCTTGTGCCACAACAAAGATGACATCTGTCTGAGAAGACCAGCATCGCAAGTCATTCATAACAATATAAATGAATGCAAAACGACTTGTGAATGAGGAGCGGTTGAGGAGCAGAAGATAATGAAAGCCAAATACAAGCTAAACAGCGAGATGGTTACAAAGGTACATGATGGTCTTATCGCAAAACATAGTACAAGTGACAAACAAAAAATACATCGGTGAGCAACTAGTGGCGTCGCATTTTCGCTTTACCCACTTATCCATGGACTATTAAAAATGTCAGCCTTGCTCATGAACGCGATATGAGAATTTTCATAAACCCGTCCATGACAACGACTGATTGAGCTCAACTTCGCCATTCAGCCTAATATCCGCCGACGACGCGCCAACATGGACACCAAATTTACCGCTCTCTGCAGTCCAACGCATGTCCTGGTCGTTGTAGAAGCCCAGCGCTTCTTTATCTAGTTGGATAGTTACCCGCTTCATTTCGCCTGGTTCAAGGTGGATCTTTGTAAAATCTTTCAGCTCCTTGGAAGGACGGGGGAGCGATGATTGACTGTCGGAGATGTACACTTGGGCAACCTCCCGCCCAGACCTTTTGCCGACATTCTTCAAGTTGAAAGAAACCTGGAATTTTCCATCCTCAGAAATCTCAGAACATTTTAGATCGTTGTAATCGAATGTCGTATAAGAAAGACCGAATCCGAATGGGAAGAGAGGGTCGAGCTTGCGTAACTCGTAGCTCCTGTATCCAACAAATATACCCTATGAGGGTTTTTATTATATTGTAAGACAGACACAATTAGGCAAATTTACCTCGTTGTAATGAACTTTCCCAAAACCTTGACTTTCCTTGCCGAACGACGAGTACGAAGGGTTATCTTCGAGCTTTACTCTGCCAAGCAATCAGTATCGGAACGATTACCAGATATTCTTTGGTACTCACGGAAAAGTCAATGGAAGCTTAGCAGATGGATTGACCACTCCGAAGAGTACATCCGCAAGACCATTTCCGAGCTCGTTCCCGCCATAAAATGCCTTAACGATGCGTGAGACCAGACAAACAAGCACTTGGTCCTAAACCGTACCTGCAGGAGCGTGGTAGCTTGATTCGCCCATGGCATTCTAACCGGAGTACCTGATTGATTGACAACCACTGTATTAGGATTGGCTTGAATTATTTCAGTCACCAGTTTGTTAGTGAGTCCAGGCAATCTACAATATACGATTTGCATTTAACAAAGAAATAAAAGTAACACACGTACTCCATGTCGTGGCGATCAACGCCCTCTGTCTCCCAGCTGTTGCAAAATAACAAACTTATTAGCTGACGCAGCCGAGCAGCAGACAAAACTTGACGAACTCATTATTCAATCCAATAACTAGAATAGCGACTAAGGAGTTGTCAAGGATAGTATGTCTTCACAGATGAACTCATGCATACCATCGGATTCCCGTGCGATATCGGCCGCTTCTTTTATAGAGATGTCTGGCTCTGCAGCACGTATCCCTCCCGCGCGAATAACACCCCAGCACGGGAAATTGATCGGCTGAGTAGCAAATGCTTTATTAGCAACTCGTATTTCGAGATTGTATTCTTGTCCTGCTTTGAGGTTATTGGCGACCCCGCGTATCTCTTTGGTGTCAAACACATCGTCCCCGCTCACAACGACTGGCACATAGTGAACAATGAGTGTCTGGTCAATGAAGAGATTTCCATGGCCTGTGACGTTCAACCCAAAATCCCAGTCGCCATCTTCATCCGGTATGAATTTGGTTGTATACTTCGCCAAAATGAGCTTTATATTTGTCATCGGAAATGGAAAACATACCCGCATCCAACAGATTAGATTTACTTTGTCTGCATCCTATTGAACGAAATTGGGGTTATACCAGGAATATATGCGTTCGAACTTAACGCCACTCACAACTCCATCCAGTAGGGGACAATATGATCGACGAGTCGCAGTGTTCCAAATGCAACGAGGAAGTTGTTCACTAAACTGAGGAGAAGTCGACATGAAATCCGCCGCAGGGACATCGTTCCAGAATTCAAGTAAGCCTCCGGGTACTCCATCATCTATCCTGATATAAGGATCGAGAAGCGGAAGGTATTTATGAGAGGGGGTTCCCAGGGCGTATGTAACTTCAGCGCCGATGGCCTCAGCGGCTTTTCTGATGCCTTCCAGAGGGGAAACCTTGTAAGTTGAGAGAAGACTAGCTGATCCTCCTCCAGACGTTACAGTTTGTTTGGCATTTGGTCCTATGACAGCGATCTTCTTGAAAGTGCTGGTTATAGGTAAGATACCTTTTTCGTTTTTCAACAGGACGATGGACTCAGCAGCGGCCATACGAAGAAGTTTGCGCAACTCAGGTGTATCTATATATCCCTCCGGACCGTCAAATGGTATGCCAGATGCCTTGGCTTGTTGCACCAATCGCAAAACCTTATTAGAATAACTATTCAGTTGGCGCGTCACCCGAGCGAGTTATGCACTGACCCTTTCAGCCCGCTTATCGATATCGCTGGGACTGATTTTTCTCCCAATTAAACATCTAATCAGAGTCTCTCCACGCATAATGGGGGGACCACTGCATTATAAAGTAATATTAAGAGAAACATAAACAGTAAAATTGACTGACTCACGGCATTTCCAAGTCCAGGCCCGCTTTCAGACTTTCCACGGTACTGTAAGTACCAGTCCAATCGCTCATGACAAGACCTGACTCCTGTGAGCAATGGAAACAGTGCATCAACAATCAATGTACCTTGGTACCCCCATTCCTTATTATGAAATTCAGCGATGATAACGTACGAAAATGCCAAATTGATGAGGAGGACATACTTTGAGGAGAATGTCGTGTAATAACTTTGTGTTCTCTGACGCATGTGTTCCATTAACGCGATTATACCTTTTTGTAGTGTGTTCATGATTAGTGGGAGCATTCTGCCTGGGTATATGGATACAGAGCTTACGCAGTCATGAGCGCATGTGGGTTTGCATGCTTAATTGCAATCTGAAAAGGCTTGAGATAGATTTCTCGTAAAGCACGTTCGCTGACTTCGCCTGATGATTGCAACTTGGGTCCCGAATGAATTTCATTCTTACGAATACAATATGCTTACTGCTGCTAGAAAACCTGAACAGAACAACGCTCATTATTCATCATGTCCTCGTAAGATACAATCTGTACTCACCTTTCAAATTCTTGATCGTTCGCAACGAAGTGCTTGATCGTTGCACTCACACCTTTAGACTGAAGGCCATTTATGTAAGATGCTGCAATAGTTCCATTGAGAAACGGATCTTCAGAGAACGATTCAAACCCGCGGCCTCCCAAAGGAGACCTTTGCGTGTTCACTGTGGGGCCAAGGAGAACATGTGTACCTGTCACATTTTAGTTAATTCTGGTAGCGGTTCTTTGGAACGTTGTGTGCACTTTTAGCTCGACATTCTTCTCCTAGGGCTTCACCGATGGTTTTTGCCAGTTCTACATCAAAAGAAGATCCTATTCCAGTAGATGATGGGAAGCAGCTGGATGGCACGCCGTTGAAAACTAGATGCGATTGATACGAGTTTGCATCATGTCAAATACGCAACATACATCTCGTTCCACGAGCACCATTCGGGCCTGCAGGAATGAGATGCCGTCTTATTAAAGCACATGACTGCTAGTACTGACCATCGCTAAATCGCACAGCTGGTATATCGAACTCGGGGAAGGACTTCGTATGCCACCATCCCTGAACACATACATCTGCATGATGAGAGAGCGGGTTCCAATTTGTAACTCTACTGACCACGCCGGTGAGTAGCTTGACTTTTTGCAGTATAGTCATCTTGGCAAGCAAAGTTGCCACTTCATCATTTGCAGTCATTCTGGCAATTACTGTAGGCGACGAGATGGAGGCACAAGTAAGGTATCAAGGGTGTGTCACGCTCCGCATAGGAATTTGCTTTATACCGGGAATATCCCGGAGAAAATGGAGATCAGAAGATCAAGTGTAATTGTCACATTTCGTGTGTGAAGAGTGGAGGCTACCCATGGCAATGGAAGAGAATGTGGGAGGCCAAAAGAGTGTAAATTTAGAACGACTGAACCGTGGGAAAGCCGGCTAAATAAGCCGCTTGCGCCAGAAATGAGTTAGTTCCCCTGAAAGGTCCTTTTCATCCAGTCGAACCGGCGCCAATCCATCCAGCAAACTCGTCCAGCAGTGTCGCAACAGTGATAGATAGATTTATACCGACCAAAGACTCCGCTTTGAATAATCTAGTACCGATATGGCACTGACTATCACCCTCAAGTGCGTGAATTGTTAAATCAAACCCTGATCTGAGTTTTAAGACGGCGTGATGTCAGTAAAGGAAAGAAGAGGGCCGTTGATCCTCCTGAAGAGCCCTTACTCGCTTCAATTTCTGAACCACCCCATCCTACAAAACGGGGTATGTATTCATATCCTGCATTAAAAGGTTTTTAATCTCACATTGTGGTTAAATTCCGTAACGAAAGCAAAACGAGCAGAGACAAGGCCATGTCCTGTATGTGATGAACAAATCCCACTTCGTTTATTGGGGAAGCATGCGCTACTCGAGTCCGAACGTCTCGAAGAAATAATTCTGAGCGTTGGTTCTTCCGAGTTGATATATGATGACTTGGATGAGTGAGTATTTTTCTTGTTCGACATTTTCCGACTAACTCATTCCCACCAGACCCGGTCCCAGTTCACGAGTACGCCGTTCGGCCATCAAGGCTCGCAAATCTTTGGCAACAAACACAGGAGATAATTCGCTAAATCAATCAACGAAAACAATACAAATAGTCAAGAGGCACAGGAAGCGTCGACATATCAAGCTGAAGGAGCTGGTCAAGGATGATGATGAGGACAATGTGAGGGATACCTGGCTACGGAGGTTCACGGGCGACGAAATTACCTGTCCTGTTTGTTCTGCGGTTGTCCGGGGCGACCGCGACGTACTCGATGCTCATGTTGATGCTTGTCTGGTGCATGAAAGCCAACGGCTTGAGGAAGCCCGTCAACAGGAACTTTTGCAGCAGGCATCAGAAGAGGAATGGGAATGTGATGACAATTATGTGGGGGATATACGAGGTGTGCATCTTCATGTCTGCTGATTGCTAAAACTCATTTGTAAAGGCGCGGGTTTTATCACGAGAATCGATGAGGAGGGTATCGACGAAGATATCGATATAGACGGCGATGACCAAGCTATTTATGGCGCACCTCAGTTCACAGAAGGGGATGTTTTCCCTGTTGATGTGCCTCGTCAAAACGTCGATGAGGACGAGGATGCACAGGTCAACATTGAGGATGATGCTGGTGAAGGGCAACCCGAACAAACTCTCCGGCACCTTATTGCAGCAAACAAGATCGTCAAACGTAATACAAGATTGAACACCGAAGAAGTGGCCAAAAATCAAATGGACCAAATCATGGGAGTATCAGAAATAGACAAGCTAGACCCGGTCATAGTCTCCGCTCGTCAACGGGGAGATAAAGCTGCACTAATACTAGCTCTGGAAAACAAGCTGAAATACATGGTACGTCAGTGCATGAGCACGTTGCGAATGAAAATTAAATTTTATGTAGGAAACTACCACTGTTTCGTCCTCGACATCCCTTCTCTGTCGCATTTGTCTCGATCCTTATGCAGAACCAACGGTATCGACTGGCTGCTGGCATACTTGTTGCAGGGAGTGTTGGCTGAGATGTCTCGGTTCCACGAAACTTTGTCCCATCTGCAAACGCATTACGGGTGCTACGGATTTGCGCAGAGTGTACCTTTGACCCTTGTATACGATAGTTGTTCAGTTTTCAATTCGCTAATAGTGCCTGCAAGTTTTCGTTAGATTCGTGTTACTGCATAGTAGAATGAATTGAGAGCTCATATCTGGCCTTGTCAAATCTTCACACCTGCTGCCTAGATTAAACCAGCGTCAACCGCGGTTACGTCAAGAGACAGCCACTCATGGTGGAATTCAGGGCACGGAGATGTACCACCACGACGTATATAATCATCGCTCTGTAGAAAAGAAGTAACTCACGGCTTAAGTTGAAAGGTTGGGAAACAGCCAGGATTCGTCAATACCACAACCTCAGATTCATAACACTTGTTTGTCAGAAAGCTGGCCATTAGAGCCTTTTGGATTATAAATGGGCATTAATATGGTATTACAAGCCGTGGTTTGCTATAACGTCTATGCAAGCGGGCTAATCAATCTGAAAGGCGACGTCAGGCCCAGTTTACGGTCGAGTCAGTATGAAGACACACTTGAACAGCTCGGGTTTGGGGTTGCTTCGTGTGAAGCCCACGTAAATGATGAGAGGGATCCAGCCATAGTGGAGGATGGTCTATTTTACAATTCGTGCGGTTAGCATACGTATTTGAACCAACCCGAAAGAAGACGTACGCGTCCAACCTCGACTGCCTTGTTGATACGTTCCTGTGTAGGCATTGATTAGTATTGGGTATTAGAATGTTACGACGAGCGCACCTTGGTCTCTTCTGAAGGCATACTGGTGTGTTGGTTGGGGGACTGAAAGAGAGTGACGGGGCCTTTCCCACCGCGACCAAAGTTCCCGGCAAACACCGAGGTCACTTTTTTGGTGCTGAGCCTTAATGCAAACGTTTTCTACACCGGTTTATATAACCTCAAAATCTTCTTGTAGCCATGCCGCTCGGTCCCAAGTCCTCTGCGATCAACATCCACGGCACTGTTGTGAATGATGTTACCCATAATGTACCGTGTGTACACTTCCTGTTATTCTTCGTTTGATCAGGATTTACAAGATCTAACGAGATACTCATTTGTTTAGACGAACCCCTACAAATGTCACGATCCACCCTGTAGCCCTATTCTCCATTCTGGACCACTACCTGCGACGCACAGACGCTCAGGACCGCGTCATTGGCACACTGCTTGGCACACGCCATGAGAATGAAGTTGAAGTCCGTTCATCATTCGCTGTACTACACAGCGAGACGGATGAACAGGTTGCCGTCGATATGGATTACCACCGAACCATGTACGAGCTCCATCACAAAGTAAACCCGAAGGAGGTCATCGTTGGATGGTAAGCTACCGACAATATCTGGGCATGAAGTTCAAACTGACGATTTGGAAGGTACTCGACGGGATCAAATCTGAATACCTACTCCGCCCTTATCCAAAATTTTTACTCTCAGGAAACCGGCCCCCACCAGGCTATTCATGTTTCCGTCAATACTGGCACGGAGGAGGGCCAAGAGGCTGGCGTTAAGGCTTACATCAGGTTAGTCTTTTCCATTTGGAGTTGAGCCAGAGTATTAAAAGCTGTTCGGAAAATAGCTCGCCCGTGGGCGTGCAACCCAAACCTGAAAACTGCGTTTTTGTCCCAGTTCCCGTGGAACTGAGCTTCCACGATGCAGAAAGAAGTGGATGTGCGTGAATTACTGACTCTAAAGGCGAAGCTAACTCTGCGGACGTGTCGCACAGTGGACCTTCTGGCAAAGACGGCCTCATTACCTTCATCGACATCCTCTCAACCTGTAGCTGACCTAGAGATCATTGAAAGCGCCCTTGTATCGGTCTCGGACATGCTCGATCGCGTTTTGACTTATGTCCGCGCAGTTCTCTCGGGAGAGAAGAAAGGCGACCCTGCCGTAGGACGATATCTCATGGACACACTGGGTGCCAGCACGGAGGATCTAGAGAAGGGTGGATTCAACACTAGCCTACAGGTGGGTGGCATGTCGCGACATGTCCCAAGATCCTTCCTCATAACTTTAATCTCAGGATACATTGATGATCTCCTACCTTGCGAACCTTGTCCGGGCACAAGCAGAAGTTTCGGCGCGGTTGGCTCTTACAGCCTCGACATAGAAATATGCAGTTGTGGATTTTTCCTTGTATTGTTTGTTTTTCGTCGCCCTACGATGCGGAAAGATAGGGTCGCCATCTAGCTGTTGAAGATACGTGAATGTTGCAAATCATGACGGCCTGCCAAAATTTCTCCCAGCGGCCATGTGTTTGCGGGACCTTGTGTTGTCTCGTCGAATACTTCGCCTTGTTTGACATGCAGACCAGTATGGAGGTCTTTACATCTTGTAGCTTCAGCGGCTACTAGTGGTCGCACGGCATGTAATAACACCTGTTGTGCACCGTACGGTCCTAGATCGTTCAAACGAACGGAAGCAGATAGGAGACTTCGGGCGTGAAGAAATAGGTGAAGATACTGGCTTCTTTCTAGGATGACGCTTTGGGTAATATTTTCCGCGATCACTGAGGGAAACTGACGAACCTAGATTCAAGCCTAGACCTGCAGTCAAGATACCCCAGCATATGGGCAAATGGCCGAATACCTGCTCTTTGCGTACTTTCAGTTTAAAAAGGTCAATGAGTTTCCTTATAACCGCTTCTTGATCCTGTGCTTCTGAACCCGAGAATGCGGACAAGGAGGAAGGTCGCGAGAATCCTTTTGAATACAACGTCAAAAGAGCTACTCCCTGAGACATCGAGGCCCTCCTGGCTACATGATTAAGCGTCATGGCTTGATATAACTCGTCGAGTTCTGTGAGAGTCTGCAGGATATCATTGTAACCCTTTTCATCTGCACCCACCACTGCTCTCTCTATTCTTCCATGCGACGCGAACGCGCTGACAACACGGTGTGCATCAGATACAAATGGGATGGCACTCCTTGCGTATACCCCTAGGCTGTCGCGTATGAAGTTGACCGTAGCGACATCTGCGGTAGATGGGAAGGTAGGGAAACCATGTTTGACATAGGACTCTAAGCCAGACGAAGCTACAAAGGACCCTGTTGGAAGGTTGCTGTCTGAAAGCAACAGCATGATATAGTCTTCAGCATCTTCAGCGCGATGCATTGGAAGGATGGGCGAAGCGGAGGAGAGCGGTGAGCACCAGACAAGCACTACAAGAGAGATAAGATTGGACGGGTTGATGCCTCGGGTTCATACGCGCGGATAGCCGATCACGTGGTGGAACAGGAGTTCCGAGGGTCTCTGACGTTTATCGTCTTTGCCACTTCCTGCGTTCATCCGGCGGCGTTTAGGCCTTACCATATACTATCGCTCTACCCTCACCAACACACTACGAATTCATCTGTTGCATAATTCTGAAGGATGAGGACTGCCCGAAGAATACTTGCTTCTCCGCCACCTGTACCCCGCAGGGCTGCTATATCGGCTGCTCAGCGAGCGTCCATTTCTTCAGAGGCCACAACATCCTCCCACATAGCTCGTGAGAAGAAGACTACAGGAAGAGCTTTCAATTCATCTCTTGCCGTCGATTCTAGACTTAGTCAATCTACTCTGGAGGAAAGCTTTATAGTAAATCGATCTGCAAACAGTAATCCTCAGAGTCCAAAATCTACCGGGGATCCATCGAAAGATGGTGCGTGTACCACAAAATGCTACATCACCTCATCTAAATCCATGTATCAGTGTGGACGACTCCGCTACGCCAGTATCAGAAGATGATCGACTCCGGAACTCTGCAGGGTGACGAACACCAGACGCGGATTATCCAAAAATTACAGGACCTACATGACCAGTTAATTACTTATACCCCACCGGAGGTTCCCGATGCGCCTAGTAGCAACTCTCTGGTAAAGTCTACGTTATTTAACTAGTTAAAACATTTGCTCACGTTAGCAGCTGTCCCGGATATTTGGTCGGGATGCACCTATTCCTACTTCACCGCCTGAATCAGCCCCCAAAGGACTTTACCTTTATGGCGACGTCGGTACCGGCAAGACCATGCTCATGGATCTATTCTACCAGACCCTCCCACCAGCCATCACGCGCAAGCGTCGAGTGCATTTCCATGCATTCATGATTGACGTTCACAAAAGACTTCACGCGGCCAAAATCGCGATGGGCTTTCAGGGAGGAGATCCCATAGTTCCAGTGGCACGGGATCTTGCACGACAAGCTTCTGTCCTGTGCTTTGACGAGTTCCAAGTAACGGATATTGCGGACGCTATGATTCTAAGGCGGCTTCTGGAATCTCTAGTCAATTACGGTGTCGTCTGTGTTATGACTTCAAAGTGAGATGATTTCACCTACACCGCTTCTGTATACTGATCGTAGGTCGCAGTCGCCACCCTGATGACCTCTACAAGAACGGAATTCAACGATCCAGCTTTGTACCTGCCATTGAACTACTCAAATCTCAATTTGAAGTTACAGACCTTGATTCTGGCACAGGTAAGTGTGAATATTTTGTTGCTGATATCTTGTCTCTGATTTGAAGTTAGATTACCGACGAGTACCTAGGGCTCTGTCGCAGGTTTACTATTCCCCTTTGAGTCCAGAAAACACACAGGAGGTCGACAAATTATTCCACGCTCTCGCCTCTGAGAACCCAAACGACCCCCCAATACCGAACCGTAAATTAAACACTTGGGGCCGAACTCTACTTGTTCCTGAAAGCACGTCTACTGTGGCCAAATTTAACTTCGACACCCTTTGCGGACAACCTCTAAGCGCCGCTGATTATATCGAAATAACAAAAAACTTCAGTACTATCTTTGTTATGAATATTCCAAAGATGGGAGTCGACAGGAAGGACCTTGTATGTCTTGTTGACTCATGCAATATTCCTTTTATTGACGAGGCTTGTAGGCGCGAAGATTTATCACATTTATTGATGGTAGGCTCTGCTTTCCAATTACATTTGTTCATTTCCGTCTCATTTCCGCAACCGAATCATAGCATGCTATGAAAGCAAAGTTTGTATTCTCACTTCACTTGTTCGATCATTATTCAAACATTCGGTTTTCAGATCAAACTTTTCGTGACGTCCGAAGTCCCTGTATTCCAAGTTTTCTCCGATGACCCCACCGAGGGAGCGCACCATATATCTGACCATATGCGAAGTGTCATGGATGATCTGGTGAGCATAACTAATAACCTACCCGTGACAAGAACTGACTTGCTGTCCTCAAAGGGTTTATCTAATGATGTTGTTGGGTCGAGTTCCATGTTCACTGGCGAAGAAGAGGTTTTCGCATTTGCCCGAGCTTGCTCGCGATTGGTCCAAATGGGTAGCAAAGAATGGGCAGAAACCGCAGGCGCAAAATAATCATATAAAACGAATTGACCCGAACGGCTTCGACTATTACGTTGCCACTATGTATCTAGTGTTGGACGGAAGGCAAACTAAAGGCAAACGGAAGGTGTTATCTATTTTTTTCTTTGTATTAGAACAATCTACTCTGATGCCACTCATAATAAACTGCCTGTCTATAACATCACATATGTAACTACTTCTAATACTCACCTTGAACCGAAAGTCCAAGATACTGTGCCCTGTTCTGGAACTCAAGGTGCTTGCTTGTGAGCAAATGTAATTGAATCATACTTTGCACCAATAAATGTCATCAAATGCGCATTGCATTGGGGTATCGTAAACACTTAGTAAATATCTATCCACACCAGAGTAAAGCGACTTGAATAAAATGAATAATTATCGGGCAGGTATAACTAATGTCCATAGAAGGCCAGGCCATGGAACCCAATTTCTACAAGCCAAGGTTGATGGGGCTGCATCCCAAGGCGACGACACCGTCTATAAAGCAAGTTGTTAAATAGGCCGCTATGCGAACAGTTTTAACAATTTAGAACTTACTGAAGCTGTCACCGCTGCAGCAAGCGGGCTGAGCAGAGCTAAAGGATGTATGTTAGAAAGCGCTTGACAAGGTCAACAATGCATTAGGGACGCATACCATGAGCCGCTACTGAGGCCAATTACACTGAGGGGCGAGCAAGTGAGACCGACAAGGGCAGTGACACCCTGAACAGCGATGCCGAGGGGGCCGAGAAGGTTGGCAGCGGCGGGAGAGGCTGCGCTCTGGACACTCTGGCAGCACTGGAGAGAACCGGTGTTGCATTGATTGGTCTGGCGGACTTCAAGGGGATTGGCAGCCGCAAGGGTGGCGAGAGCGAGGGCAGCAAAGGAGAGAGTGAACTGCATTGTGAAGTACTTGATTGAAGCGTCGATTAGATGCAGAGGCTTGTTTTTTTGGAGTGAGGCGAGCTCGGTTGACTGAAGACGATTGATGTGAAAAGCAGGGCGAAGATGCACCTTTTTAAAGGATTCCGAGCTCCCACTAAGATGAAAAATCTGGGCTGCGCCACCGACAAACAGACAGAATACGCAGTCCATACACGCTCCAGGAAGACCCGCACAAGTGGAGTTAGAAGAAGAAATTCGAGCACCATCCCTGTTTCAGTAGCTAGCGTGTTCAACGACATCTCTTTGACAGCATTCTAAATACTGCAGATAGAAAGGAAATCAACTGCTTGTTCGGCCAAATGGCATTTCATAGGAGCCAGCATAACATAACCTAGCGGAAAGATCCGCACATAAGAAGCAACGTCCCAGCAGAAGAGCCAGTCATTGGGTTTTAGCGCGCACAGCTCAGGCAGCGGACGTCATGCTATGTTGAACATCGACGATGGCCGGGTAAAACAGAAACCAGCATTGGTTCACCGCTAATGGCTATGTTTTAAAGTCATTGATCTGAGAAAGAATAAGGGAGGCGGGACTGATATTGAGATTCCTAAAATTTTGTAAGGTCAGGGCACACAAAATGTACCACAAAATGAAAGAGCACCGCTTGCTCTCGCTTGCTCCAGCGCCAAGCTCGGTGTTGTCGGTAAATTTACTTTGAATAATTGCTATTGACCGAGAAAGACGCTGATAGCTTTGACAGTCATTAATGTGGGTTTATTTCTTGCAGCGGAGATAGTCACAGTCGGCCTAAGTACTGGCCGCAAATTGACATGGTTGAGTCGTCAGTGAACAGAGCATAGAGGTCTTAATGTCCGCAGGTAGACCCGAATTTTTTCAAGCCCCTACTATCTTGACACAGACGTGCCGCAGTGCCAATTTGCCGGCAGAAACGGAGACAAGTGGGCAAAGGCATGGGTCGAAAGTCGCGACTAGGCACATCCTTCACAACAAGGGTCTATTGACCATGTTGCGTAAAGAGATTTCCTTACTAGTTGTACAGAGACGAGAGTTGGACTTTTAGAGACACTGACAAGAACTGATTAAGGGCTGGTTGGTTGGATGAGAACAGGTTTTCAAATCAGGGTAGTTCAAGTTGTAGTGAAGTAATTCAGACTCCGTTGTCGGAGCTTGCTCCTTACAGAGCTTGTTCTACGCCCTCATCATTTACTAGACTTCGCTGAATTTTAGACAGATTTAGGTATGTCTTCCCTGGCCAGCCTTCTTTGCGTCCAGTCGCAAAGATCATCACGCTAATTCTTGAAATTCTGGTAGGTTTTATGTATGCAATATCTTTTGTGCTCTGAGCCAACTCTGAGCGGCCTGGCACGCCATATTCCATGTACCAAGTCTTGTTTACCTCAAGAATAGCCTTTCTATTCATATGTACTGGAATAACCTCCCGCTTTTCCGTAAAAGGCTATACATGAACGGGATCGAGCTACTATAGAATTGAAATGGACTACTCTTAAGTGAATACTTCATCTCAATCTTCGGAGAGTTAACATTCTATTGCTACGGGCGGCGGTAAAAACCTTATACCGTGCGCAGTGGAAGTAAGCAGCATCTTATGCAATCGGAAATGACAATCACTAACGAAGTAATTGTATGCTTCACTTTGACTGAGCGATGTACACGTCTACATATAGTAGCGGTCCCATATTGCTGGCACTGATCAACATGCAATAAGCCGCCCTAATTTTCGACAACATCTTATTGATCAACACTGTGGACTGTTCTTAAGCATTGTACAATTATTGGCCTGTTAACGATCTAACCACAACGGTAATGAATTATTGCTGTCGCTCGTGGCGCGTACCTTACACTTGTATTCCTTCGGTGCGGATTCCGGAACTCCTTACATGCTTGACAGATGCAATCTCCTGTGATATAGCCTCACACTAAACCCGAACCAGTTCAACGCCTTCTACAGAACGAAGGAGGTGGATGGCCGCTTCCTACTCAATTGCTATACACATCTTGCAGCCCAATATTCAATTGGCCAGTAATTTGAAGATGGCATCGCATAACATAACCGCGTTCGGGTGGGTCCTTCTGCACAATGTAACCTATTTGGTCATCCACAGATTCCCGGGTATATGTTTTCTAAACCTCAGCTTTTGTCTTTGAAAGGAATTGCGTACAGGTCATTGCCCACGAGGTCATGATAGATTCGGGATTCCTCACTTCCTTGTTCCATCATGAAGTTAACCTTGCATTTTTACCCAGAGCTGTTAATTATCGGAACAACCATACCACGCGAAATACATCCATCTAGGTACGCATCTCTTCTCGAGACGTCCACGTTCGGTTACGTTAGTGGTATTGTGAAGCGTTTAGAAATTAGTAGGGCGGCGCCTTGCTCGCTTTACCTTGTTCATATCGGACCCTCTGCGCTAAAATAAGGTCGTGCATACACATGTTAATTAATCCTAATGGAATATGTGGCATCGCCAACATAAATATAGTATGCGGCCTTTATAAAATGTTATATGCTTACCACACTTTCACACAGGTTTCTGGTGCACCTTGATATGATCAGAATACGTCTGATATTTCCCGAACTGTCACCGACGTGGACCTGCTGCTTGTAAGTAATTGCTCAAAATCTTCGACCACGTTCACCGCTTGTCATTCTCGTGGACAAGCGGTGGTGAGTACTGCTTGGATTCGACGTGGAACCTGGGCTTCACATGTTACAATTTCCTGATAGTTATTTTCAACTTTTTCAGTTCATCAGTCCAGACTCTGCGGTCTGTGACGCAATTCGAACTTGAAACCAATTGTTCAGGTTCCACAAGATACCAATCACCCTTGTTCACATAATAAGGCAGATGGTAAACCCGAATGCATTTATCTGTCATAGAATGATTCTGATTCTTTTGACAACGTTGGCAATAAAGGACCGACCAATGACTTTGCGTTTCGGCCGCATGTAGGATCGGGCAAAGAAGGCCTCTCATGCTAGAATTTTTTTCAGGGCCTTCCGCTTGCCTATGGGTTCTCATCAAGCCTTACAGCCACCATTCAGATGAAGTTCAAAGGTCGGAAAAAATCAACAACAATCGACATAAGTAATCTTTCGAAACTGCCGGGTGCGGCAAAATGTCGTCGACTACTGATATCTTACACGTCCAATAAACTCGGAAGTAGGTCATTGACAACTCATTAACGTCTGATAATAGATAAACTTCTTGTGTACTCTGACTTCCTGAGGTGACGCACCATGTTTACCTTTTACTCTTCTTGATGATGAGCGTACGTACGGACCTCGCGTTTCTCATTGTGCGTCATGATGGCATTTAGGGTTATCTTCAGCACACTTCTCCTGAAAAGCTACGCCTGGCATCTTGACCAAATATAGGTAACGCTTCCACTATATCTTGAGAGAGTCGCATATATTCCTATCCCGATGGCTCATTTTAGGTACCTATCAAACGACGTGCCCGAGGAGCTTTGCCACAGTATGTCGCACAGCCATTCATCTTGTCGTTCAGAGCAATCCGGGACTTGCCAATAGTCGATGTGAACGACCCACTCGTCTGGTTTATCTGATGATCAGGTCAGGTCTTGCGCTTTCCTGCAGGGGGTGATTAGCTCAAAATTTACGCCGTGAGCAAGACAAAAGGTACTAGTCATCAACGCGAGGCATACTTTCTTCACGTTCAATCCAATGTGGACAAATCAGTCAAAATTTGACGCACGTTGTGTGAGATAAAAGTACCCAAGCCAGCGCTGACTGGCGTGAACTTATCTATAAACTATCTGAATTTTCGTGGAGATTGTTTCGTCTGTACGTTGTAGGCCATTTAAGAACTAGGAGCTTTGAAGAGAAGGTGCTTCTGCTCGATTGTACTACCACAACTAGCAGTTTATAAATTTCACCAGCGGCTAGCTAATTTCCAGACCAGACACACATGCCTTTCGTGACATTGACCTCCTTTAAATTCCGTGCTCACCTTGAAGCCTGAAGCTGCGGGGCTTGCATTGACTTCGGTTGTAGATCAAAATCACATTGGAATTGGAACGCAACGTTGGAAAAGAAATAAGCATAAATACAGA
Source organism: Stropharia rugosoannulata (assembly GCA_028532985.1). Classification (NCBI taxonomy): domain Eukaryota; kingdom Fungi; phylum Basidiomycota; class Agaricomycetes; order Agaricales; family Strophariaceae; genus Stropharia; species Stropharia rugosoannulata. The sequence continues at coordinate 3,067,961 of JANCIK010000002.1, read as the reverse complement.
CAGTATAGAAAAGCGTGTAAATCTTGATAATACTTGTATACATATGTGAGCAGAAAGAGCAACTTTGACGCTGAGCTGGGGCTCGGTAGTTGCCGACTAGAACGATAGGCGCGCATCTAGCCTCGAAAGGCCTAGTCCGGCCATCACCTGAAAGCTTTTGATCCGTTTTCCACAAGACATAAAGTAAGTACCGAGATTATGCTTACCGGAGATATTCGTCATAGCTCGTCATATCTTCGCCCTACAGTATCCACTTCGCATTTGGAAATAAACTGGACGTTAGAGTAGGTGTACAGCTTAATCCATGTGAGAAGTAAAGTGGTGTAAGAGTTGATAGAATCTGTTCAGACTCTGATACGGTTTCCGCAGAAATTGCTGGCTGCGGCAGGTGCTCACAAGACTTGACTCACTGCCGGTTCCGTTGAGTCATCTGTTCACGGAACAGCTTTTTATATTTGTCGAAGTATATATTGTACAGGCTTGCGAAGGTGATTGAGCGATCGCATGATAATCACTGATGAAGGCCATCAAGCGCGATGAAACGCTGGAACATCCTAGAATGCGGGGGAATGTTGGATGCCAATACCTCTGTTCAAGGAATATTCACGAATGCATAACTAAAAGTGCACCGACACTACTTGAAAACATTATACATTTGATTTGTGCTTCTTCCCTTCAGCAGTGAATTGATATTAATAAAATACAGCGTATGATGAGGTCCGTAGTGCAGAAGTCAACAACTTCAGACTCGTCCTGCCCGAGCGTCCTGGATGCTTCCACGACTATGATTCACGTTCCCAGAACTTTGCATGCCTTCCGCTGCCTGCTCCTTGCCGTTCTTCAGCATGAATTCTACGACGGCAACGTCTTTGTGGGTTCCAAACACCGTGTCGAGCTGTTGCTTTGAAGGTGCGCCAAGTAGGCCTTGTGCGCCTTGAGAGGAAAAGAAGATCTTGAAAGCTGTAATACACGCAACGTACATCAGGACTGGTCACCCCTCTGATGTTTCGGAAGGAGCTTACAGTCAACGACATCTGCCAGAGGGACTGTTCTAGAGTAACATATCAGTGGGACAATTCAACACACGAGATCAACCGAATTTACGTGTCTGGGACAAAACATGAGTCACAGCGCATAAGAAACAAGCACCAACATACCTCCAGCTTTCCATTTCTTGTACTTATCGTATCATCGGGCATGAGCTGTTGCGACCAGAAAACATAGGAGTTAATATCGCGTACCTCCTCAGGGTTCACGATGATGGTGTATTCATCGGTGGACTGGGTGTCGGGCTTGTAGATAACTTTCGTGAAGAGGGGGGCCATTGTAGTAGGGGGTATTGCGTGGTTGAGGTGGTTGAGTCTGGTGTAGTTGGTGGAGAGAAATCAGGAGACGATATCTTGGAATTTATAGCGATTTCGCCGATGACGTCTCCGGGGTACTATTCGCATGTGGGCCTCGGCCCCAACACACGTGACGTAATGGGCGGTGCCAGCCGTCGTGACGGGCGTTCTCCAGACTCTGGAGCGCAACGACGACAACGCAAATATTTGATCAGTGATTAGTACAGGTGTACTTTCACAGCACGAATGCTGTCATCCCGTACTTAGAGGTGGAGTCGCGTCCAGGAATAATTAACGGGTCAAGCGCAGGGTCCCGACGCAGAGGTCCCGGGACTCGGCCTTGCACGGACACCTGACGCAGACGCGTAGTTCCTTCAGAAAGTTCAGCGATGGACTTGGACATTGTTTACGGTTATTCTTGGTAGTGCTATAGATAAGATAAAGAATAGAAGCAGCATCGGCAAGTTGATTATAATTGCGCGTACACTTCATTCACATACAGACCAGTGGCACATTTGCTCAGGTCGACAAACTGGGGAGTTCCCAATACTTACCCCTCCGCCCTAACACCATAATCATGGTCCGCTGAGACTTCCTTTCACTCCAGCCGAATCACATATACGGTAGTGCAGCGCAGGATATGGGAACGCTGCAGGACAATTATCCATCCGTCATTGTCTGAAGGCCGCCCAGTCGATCCCAGGCCTATTACGTTTACTGCACAAGTCCGCTTGCGCAGCGCCGATTTCAATCAAAGGCACAAGGGACGGGCTAAGAGGAATGGAATATGGATGGGTAAGTAGCAATTTGGGGTACAAATTTGGTTCTCGGCGTACCGCCCGTGAGCACACTGGAAAGGGAAAGCTGTCTCCGCGAGCTGTTTCACCAATCGCTCGCATTGACTCATTGACAGTGTGTCGTTGAACATGATGGCACCTATGACGAGGAATCGGTGTTGCCCTGGTAAGTACGAGGAGGTAAGTCTACAACGGAGATACCACTACACACCGCGGCAGGCCTTAGAATTTATGAGGTCAAGTAGGACCTTGGGACAGTGGCGCACAGCCTTCAGCCAGACAAACTGGTCCTGGTCCGATACAGGAGGTAGGGCAATCCGCGAGTCTGAGAATAACTCTCCACTCTGGATTTGTCCAAGGATTCCCTTGATGAAATCGCGCAGTTCGTTTCCTTGAAGGAGCTGATAATGCATGAAGAAAAAGAAGTCAACTACAATGCACAACAGCCCCACACAACATGATGATAAAACAAAAACAGAGCACATACTTTATCACTCACAACCTCAGGAATGCAACTGACGAGAAGTTGGGAATATGCATTACTGCAACCGGATTCCGAAGCAGAAACTGGCGTATCCATAGACAGTTCTGCGAATCCGATGCCCCATTTTCGAAGTATCTCCTGAGCGTCCTGTGACCCATTTATACTGTGAGCCTCGTGCTGCGTTAACAAGACAGGTTGTGGCGGATTTAGTTCCGTAATGCGAGTGCCGGCCTGCTTGGCCGCTTTCCTGTCTTGGGAACAAAGAAAACCCTGACAGAGCTCTTTGAGGTAACGCTCCACTCGGACCCTCTCATCTGCGGCATGCTGGTCGATTAAGACTAGCGTTGAGTCAGAGTTTACCGAAGACCTTTGTGAACCTTGTTCATTCGGTACCACAGCGCAACCGGTTGTAGAAAGCCTGACTAAACGGCAAGCAATGAACTTTCGGTCAACCTGGGAGATAACCTCGGCATGGCGGAGATCATCTTTCGTAAATCGATGTATGGAAGTTTCATATCGCATGTGAAGCTTCCCCAGTTCGACTCTGTCAGGGTGGAGAACATAACTTTCCGATCTGTTCAACTGATAGCTGTGGCTCTGTTCATTAAATTGAAATGGATGTCCCGGCGTAATGTGATTCGCAGCAGAAGGGGGTCCTTTCACGACGGGTATTCTGCTTGCAGAGGCCTCATAAGCCCGATTACTCTGTCGACTGCGGTCAGCAGATCCTAATTATGCGTTGAATTGACATGACATCAGACCTCAAGCGCCTTTTCAAGCCAGTCGGGGACAAAGTTAGGAGACCTAAGACTGCGCTTCGCCAAACTACCGGTTTTACTCTTTGAGAGCGTTCTTCTTTCTTCGCGGCGCGTATCAATGATACCATTCTCCCCATGTCGTTGAACATTGTTCGTGGACTGGGGGAAGGAGTTCCCGGTCCGTGAGTCCACAGTGAAGCGTTGGCCTGTCGAAGGATCTGTCCATAGGATCTCTGCTGAGGAATAATCCTAGTAAAATATGAGTATTTCCCAATCGGCAGCAAAAATATCGCTCACCAGGGAAGCGTACACGTCCACTTGTTCGGGTGGGTATGCTTCTCGGGGATGTTCTTGCAAATGTCCGCCGTGCAATTTTTCATTGTGATCACCTTCCAGCGACAAAGTAGACAATTCATCCAAAGAGTCATGTTCTCTATATTCCGAATGATCAGGATGGAACTTCTTCCGTTTCCGAGGTGATGGGGACGAGGTGACGGATCTGCCAGTAGTCAACTGATCTTGATTAGAGAATCCGTTCCTCTTCAAGAACGATTGAATGACCGACGACAGAAGAGCAATTATATTCGACTGATTCTGGACGGGTGTGGAAAAATAGATAAGTTGGCTATTTACAGAAAGCTTCGGCGGAGAGCTCACACGAAGATGGACACTGCTTTTGGAGGGATCCAAGCAGTTATCAACCTCTTCAGGCGCAAGGGATATATTGAGAACATAGACGGGCTTCTTTTCACTCTTTCGAGGAGACCGTCTCATCGCTGTGACGTCTACTGTTAGATAAGGAATGCTCGGCAAGGACGTGGTGTCATACTCGAACGTGGCAAGCTGCTGTCTCCTCCTTCATCGAAAGCCTGACTTCCAAATTAGCATTCGAACTGGAGGAATCTTGGCTGGGAATCCTACGTTCTTTCCAAACGAACTGGCATTGAACTGGTTGTCGATCTCCCGCCCCAAATCAGAGAGAAGGATGGGATGACGATTTATATCTAAGCAGATATAGCTCAATTAATGGTCAGCAGTTAACATTGAAGACGCTCCAACGCACACAAGAACTGATATATCTATTAAAGCAGTTCTCAGCGTCGTTAGCACTTTGTGATAAACGCTTCCCCAAACCTTCGAGTACGCTCCTGTCAGACTGATGAAGCCCTCTATTTTGATAGTAGTGGATACTTCGGAAACGATATGAATATGCTGAATTGAACCTCATAAGTAACTAGAATTCGGACAGAGAATGGTCTAACCTCAGTAAAAGTGTGGCCATACAGTCGACGAAAAACATCAACAGTTGATGCACACTGGAAGCAGCACAAACATTTACTATGAATACCGATACTGTAGCGCAGCAACGCAATCTGCTTGAACAGACCTTGGGTACACGGAAGGTTTGTCGCTTATGGTATGAAGACTCGGCAGGCTTGCTTGTGTCCTCCAGAGTGAAAGCGACATTTGGAAACATCAAGGCATATGTTTCTATTTCGCGGCGGATGAGGTCCCAAGTCCGCGACGGGGAAACATGCGACAGGCGGCGGACTGGGAGCTTTGTAATCATGAGACCATGAACACGAGTAAGACGCAAACATAGCATATACACACGTTATAGAACGCATCCCGTACGCATACGGTAGTCCCGCTCGACTCGCGCTGCCAGCGTACAGCCGGTCCGATGTACAGAGTTTGCCCACCCTGTAGAAACAGAGATCAGGACCACCACCCCAGTCGATGGTCACGGAGACACACGCCTTTAAGATAATAGACCATGTGTTTGGTGATCTCGGAGTCCGTGAGCATATTTCCAGACAAGAGACATCCGCAGCGGAGGCAAGAGCTGGCACACGCGTAAGCTGGCATGGAGCAGGCAGGTCGGCAGCCGTATTTACCTTCGCCTCGGAAGCCAAAGGACGAGGGAGAATGAAGCGTGCCTTGCGCATACGTCTTCGAGCTGTCTGCCGTGCGCTACATTGGGTATGTTTGCGCCACCAGGAACAGGCTACTCACTGTACCGCCCAGCGTCGGCCGAGTGGTGCGGGGCCAGCCGCTCCAGGCCGTCTTTCGCGATCCCGTGCCCGTCATCACGCACCCAACACATCCACTCCTTACAGTCGAGACCCACATCTATGCGAGAAGCCTCTGCATCCAGGGAGTTCTGCACGAGTTCGGAGACAATCTGCACCAGCGACGTTAAAATCTGTGTGGAGCGCAGCCTGCTTTGCGTGTCTTGAGGCAGGCGCTCGATAGAGGGGGGGTCTTCAGACATTCCTTCCCATCTCAAAAGGCTTGCTATAGCTTTTGACGCGTCACAAGCAGAAATGGTGATGGTTGGGAGCAAAGAGGAAGGTGAAAAACACGAGGGCCCAACGTGTTGATTGTGTTGAGAAAGAAATGATGGGGCAAATAATAATTATGTCTAAGTTTGGAATGCGCACCCACCACTCATTATTTTGATCGGCTTGGCGTTTGGCAACACCCATCCGACCAAACTCTTGAACACGAGGCAGACACGAGGCTCATCCCCATCCCTTAATTTCTGCCCTATTGGGAACAGAAGCCTTGACGAGGCGCCCACTCCTGATTGACAGTTCTGGTCCTATTTCAATGCAGACATCATCACGAGTCCTTGACTTGCATGCCAGGCCGACCATTATGTCCAACCCGAGTATAGTCTTGCGGCCGGCCGTTTCGTACATATTCCAGCGACTACTAATAATACACTACCTGTCTGGAGACCTCAAGAGTAAGTAATCACGCAAGGCACCCGTATATCTAGATCTCCAAGGATAAATTCAAGCTTTTACATCCTAAATACGCCAAATCCTTTCCCATCACCATCCCAGGTCGTTGTTGGACCTTTACCTTGTCCGTTGCCTGCCATCCGTCTTTCACGCGATACCAGGGCCAACCCGAGACCAACGACATCCCGCGTCTCAGTTGGTTTGATTATACCATCATCCCATAATCGTGCAGTGGAATACATCGCCGTCGACTGCTCTTCGATCTCATCCTGCAACGACGAATGCTGGGTGGGGTCTCTGTATAGAGTGTATCAGTACTATACTTGTCAAGCTGATGTCAAATGGCGTGCTTGCCTCGAAACCGTTGTCATGACCGAAGAAAGCTGTGAAGATCCCATAACGGACACTTTGGCATTCTGTAATGACAATGTTAACTAAAGGAAGAAGTGCGCATCAACAAAAAACATCCACGCACAGGCCACATCCATAGGAACCGCGGTGAATACTATTTACAGACCAATTTTAGTCTGGCTATACTATACAAGTCCCGTAGCGGACAAACTTACCGCCCGGCCAGCCATGCCTATGATTGAAAGCCGACGTATTAGCCAAAAGCTCCCGAAAAGAAACCAAACGAACCGTAGTTTCCGGCTCCAAAGCTCCCACCAACGATCACCGTCAGCTTTGGGACGTCCGCGCACGCAACAGCTCGGACCATTTTCGCTCCTAAAGAACATTGAGCTTAATCTTAAATTTCAAACGACAAAAAGGACCGACCATCTTTAGCAATACCTCCCTTCTCTGCCTTAGAACCAACCATGTACCCTAATGATGATGATACGCGCGGATTAACACGAAGATAGAGAAAATAGAAATCAGGTTACCTGTGACATTGACAAGAAACAACAAGGGTATCTGTCTTTGTGAGCAGAGCTGTATAAAGTGCGTTGCTTTCAACGCCGATGGTGAGAAGAGAATGCCGTTGTTGGCTACAATCCCCACTTCATATCCATGGATATTCGCAAAGCCCTGCTCATGATACAATGAGAAAATATTCGCAATTAAAGAGGATCTAGGAAGTCGTGACGTACGGTTATCATGGTAGGACCGTACTCCTTCTTGAACTCTCTAAATTTACTCCCGTCAACAATTCTCGCGATGACATCTCTCATATCAAATGGCTGGCGGACATCCGTTCCGACAATACCGTGCAGTTCCAAGGGTGAGTAGAGCGGCTCTTCCGGGGCGGCTGACGGCTGTTGAGACCTCCGCGTAAACACATTTATTACCAAAGCAAAAGAAGTTTAATCTTACAACTGCAAGTGTTCGACCTCCATGACCAAGGTCGCCCACTATACCGCGCGCAATGGCGAGGGCATGCTCATCGTCTCGGGCTAGATGATCTGTGACCCCACTTTCCGTGGAATGCATCAGTCCACCTCCAAGAGTTTCCTCGTCCACGACTTCTCCAGTTGCGGCTTTCACTAGAGGAGGCCCTGCTAAGAAGATGTGCCCTTGGTTCTGGACGATGATGTTCTCATCGGCCATTGCAGGCATATACGCTCCACCTGTGATAATTGAGAAAGAATCAAGTTTTGACAGGCGATGGAGAAAACTTACCAGCTACGGAGATGCCATGCACCACAGCAATTTGGGGGATACCAAGCGCTGACATTTGCGCCTAGATCAACGTCAGTTGGTATGCACATGCGCTGCTTTCAATCGTTCATACCATATTATAGAAAATGCGCCCAAAGTGCTCCTTGTCAGGGAAAACATTGGCCTGGTAAGGAAGCGCGGCACCACCACTTTCCACTATTCAAGCTTCTCAATAAACCAACCAGTAATAGGCGAGATCGCGGGACCTACCAACATAAACACACGGCAGTCCATTCTCGCGCGCAATCTCCTGGGCACGCAAATGTTTCTTCACCGTGAGCGGGTAATACGAGCCGCCCTTGACAGTCGCGTCATTGACGACAATAACGCATTCGCGCCCTGCAATGCGTCCAATCCCTGTGATAAGACCCGCACCGGGAATCGCCTGAGGATACACTTCTTCTGCGGCAAGCGGCGAGAGCTCGAGGAAGGGAGAGGCGGGATCAAGCAGCAGCTGCAGACTAAGCTCGCAACATGTATAAAAAGGAGTTGAAGTATGATTGTGACGAAGCATATGTATAATGCGTTGTGTAGAAATTAATTAGTAGTTGTGGGGTAAATCTGGGGAATCTGGGGAAACGCACCGTTCGCGGGGTAGCTTCTTCCCTTTAGCACGCATGCGTTCTGCTGCCTTCGCCCCTCCACCCAGGCGCGCCGTCTCAAGCTTGCTCTCGAGGTCCTTCACCAGTTCATCCATAGCATCCTTCTTCGCCAAGAACTCAGGGGACGATGTAGAGATGAGCGAAGGCAGGACTGAAGCATGATAGCCCCTAGACAGTCGTATTGGCGCAGATATTGACGTCGACGGACGTGCTAGCGCCCTACGGAACGCGGTCTTGAGGAGATAGCGCATCGTGTAGTCGACTAGTAGTATCAGAGAAGAGAAATGAGCAAGCAGTTGATAACCTCAACAAGCATGAAGCCAACATGAAGCTCCGGACATTACACACGGCGCGGCCGGACCAACCAGTCCGTGACGTAGTTGACCACAAACTACTCAGGTCAAGTTTAGCTGATACTTCACAAAACTTAAGTACTGGATAGATGGTCGGGTATAGATGTATGTATTCCAATATAATCTAAAAATCATTCCACTCATCATCCCAACTAGAATTTTTAGCAGCTGGCGCCTTCCCTGTGTTACCAGCAGAGCTCGCGTTATGCCCACCGGTCGATGTCTCCGTCGCCGGTGTCAGTCCACGATATTCGGTGAACAGATCATCATCGTCCCCATCATGATAGAGCGCCGACGATTCGTGCGTTGAGTCGGGGCTCGTCAGAGCCAACGATCCGTATCCCGAGCGCGTAGGCCCGCCCGCCACCTTTTCCTTAACCGTGCCAACGACTCCACCAACCGTATCCGCCACATCAACGCCAAACTGCTGTTTGGACCACTCATTCGCAGTGCTCCCAACCGCTGCCGCGCGCCGCTGTGCCTCACCAACATATCCCTTCACACTTGCCTGGAAATTGGGGTCGGTGACGCGCTCTACGCCGGGCTGGATAACATTCTCCGTGACGACGCGCGACGCGCCTGCTACTGCAGCGGCAAAGAGGGACCAGCCCTTGCTTATCGCTGCGACGGGGTTCTCCTGCAGTTCGCTCAAGCTCGGCGCGTTGGCGGAGGAGAGAGGGTTCGCGTTCGGTGGTGGTGACGTAGGCGTGCTTCCGAAACCTGTGTAGCGCCCACCCTGCGAGGGCGGCAGGTCCATAGGCCGCGACTCGTTCGCACGTCCGAGGTTCGCAAAGTAACTCTCATTCGCGGTCTTTTGGTCTTGAGCCGCGCTGGGTGTAGGAGATTTCCGGAAAGAGGATGCCGGCGAGCTGGAGTCGCTGCTGCGCCCAGTCAGGGTGCGGTTCGCCGCCCGAGATTTGCGGAGGCCCTGGACACTGGGGGCGGGTGAGGCCGAGCGGGAGCCTGCGGTGAAGGTTGCGGGGGGCGCGGAGGGTGACCAATCCCGGCCTGCTAACATCGCATCCAACTGAATTCATGGTGATCAAGGTTAATAAACGTTGATCGCGATTTGGATGGGGATACCGGAGAGACTTACTTTTTCTCGGTACTGCGCTGCTGCCCAACAATGATACGTGTCATACGGACTGGCGCCATCCTTGAACCCGCCCTGGTCAGCTGGTTCGTAGGATTTCATGAAGTCCTTGAACGCAAGATTTCCTCCGAGCTGTACCCTTGATGTGAGTTGCAATCCTAAGGTGCAAGAGACGTTATGAGCCACCTACTTGCATGCGTCGAACCTGTTCCTCCTGCCATGTATCCATTGAAATGGATCGCACAAAGCTAAACGGGAGATAATATAAACACCAGGTGACTGTCTTTTTAGCTTTAGGGGTTATGCTAGCCTAATGTGCACTCCAAATCCGCGGTGAACACCAGCACATTGCAGACATATGAAGATGGCGAAGCTGCGGTGGAAGATGAGCAGTGAAATTACGTCCAAGGCGAAGCATACCTGAGTGATGCCCATTGAGGATTGGGGTTGGAGCAGTCTGCACAGACCTTGTTGTTGAGGTCTTCCCGTTTGGACAGGTCGAAGAGGATCTTCTTTGCTGCAGCCTGGTCAGCCATGGGAGGAGATGGATGAAGTCTGTTGCTATCCGAAAGGCGAGAAATCAATTGATCGCCCCTCTTCACGTGCAGCTCGGACTCCTCCTCCGCATCTCACACTCATAACTGCCTTGTCTGTCAAACATCCAACTTTCGCCACGATACTCAAAGCCATCGGATAATTTACTGCGCCCTGAGCCGGTGACAGAAAGTGATCGCAAACACCTCAATGACCTCCATTCACAGCAATTGAATGATGCACAATGTCCTAGGACTTCAATTCAAGAGCAACCGTTTCATCCATGCATTGCACGCATTTTCCTTAATCCAGGACGAGATCTACCCCCTGTTCCCGAGCCAATTCTACTGCCTCTTGTTCCCGTACCTCGCAGAATTCAAGCAATGACTGCAGCACGGCATTTTGACCTGCCGTGAACATAAGCCACTTCCGGTTCTATCTAAATAAGCAAACTGCGTACCTTCCAAGTAGTCACGAAACATGCTAATCACGTCCGGCCGGGCGTCTTCTGGATTTGGAATCACCGCATTGGGCAGACGCATAATCAGGTTTTCGACCATGTCGCTCAACATGCCAGATGCGTCAAGTATGTCTTCGTAAGTGGGCGGCGCCTCTGGACCGGCAACCGTCGAGAGTATCTCCATCCACAAGCCCTGTGCTCCCCGAGCGCTGCGCCCGACCTCCCATTTGCGTCCGCCAATGCCGCCGATTTTAAGCACGATTGTGTCATCCGGGTTATTGGGCATGCTGAACCCATAGCCCAGTATAAGCTCCGCGTTCGGCTTGGGACCGTAGTTGTTCAGTAGCTCTTGCCCGGCCGGCGTTGGGGCGTGGATGACAAGCGATATCGTGGGCTGCTGCTGCCCGCCCATCCCGGCGGATTTATTCTTATCGTCGGGATATGTGACAGCCCAGGAGACTGGCTGTCCACGGGCGTGATTCAGAGCATCGACGCCCGGTATTAAGACCGGTTGGGTGGACGAAGAATGCACAAGCGTGGGCGTGGGTGATAACAAGGAAGACGGAAAGGCGCGAGATGAGAGATATGTGGCGGCAGTAAGATATCGCTCCCTGTACCAAACCCGTAAGATAAGCGCGTAGAGAATGCCGGTAGGAGTACAAACCAGGTAAACTGCTCTCCGAGGTATAGGTCGCAGCGCGCACAGACGTCATTGCACTGTCTCCATTCTGCCTTCCACTCGTTTTCGCGGTCAATTGTGGCGCCGTAAAGGTTTGTCCCCTTGAACAGGCTTAGTTCGGAAGGCGTAAAGTGCAGGGGCGTGCGGAGGGATTCCGTTCTGGGCAGGGTATCGACATAACTTCGGTGCAGCAGCTTGCTACTAGCATCATTGAATCTAGCGAGGGTCGGGTGAGTCGCTGCAGAGCCGCAGCGTAGGCTGGTTCGCGTTAATCTTACCTGGAATCCCGAGGGTCGATAATCCAATGCAGAGCGAGGTAGGTGCTGATCCACTGCCGCTCGCTCCACCCACATGTGCTTTCATGCAAAGCGCCTCCCAGGACCTCGAGAACATTTTTCTTAGCGACTGCTTCAGTGATCACAAGATCGAAGGGGCATGAGACGATTGTCGAGTCGGCTGGGACATCATCGTTTGCAATGATGCGAGATCCAGACGGATCTATGAGTGCCAGGCGTCAGTCTAGGCTTGTGCAGTGGATGTAACTAATATGCCCCCCCAGGACGCACAAATCGAAGAAGAGCACCTTGTTGATATACTGCGTTGTCGTGAAATCCACCCCCTTTCTTCTTAAGCCACAATTTCAGGTTTAAGGCAGCTGGCGATTCCGACATCGAGAAAGAGAGAATTCAAGCGCAGGTGAAGAATACAAAGTTCAGTGTTAATTATATTTTTAGGTGGCTGTCGAAAGCGTTGAAAGATGCGCGGAAGTCTATCGTGAGAAAATAGGTTTTGATCCGTTAACTGCACCGTCCGATCATGGCTCGGCGATGATTCCGCATGCGGCAGTAAACAACTTGCCTTCCACCACAACCAGTAATGGAACTTGTTCAGCTTTATGGGTCTGCAGCTGCTCATACTCATCTCATATCCATTCTTACCGACTACATTGACGGCTTTCGAATGCAATCTGAAGCAACTGTCCGCACCGGCTCAGCGCGCAAGTAAAGTGGCAGACTGCTATCGCAGTTCTCCTGCATAGTTGCGCATATGCGCCACCAGTCCACCACAAATAACATCTCTCAAACCTCTCAAGGCCGCTGACAGCCGTACCGTCTGTGACCGACCCTTCGCGCAATACGCTCTGAGACAGCTGCTGCCTGGAGTATTGGCTTCTCATTGTCCGCGTCAGGCAGGCGCTAGAAGCTACGCCCACGCCCACGGCACCGGTACTCTCTTCACTGCGGACACTTGCCCATACCACCTCAGGTGTCCGAAACATGACGCCGCAAGCTAATTATAGTGAAGGCCCCGAGCATCACCGCCCGCCAGAAAAACTCCCACTCGCACCTCGCACCAGCGTTTCCATACTACACACCTCCTCCAAGCCATGGGGCGCGACACAGGCGCGGGCACACTGACAACTCCAATGCCCATGCGATACGGTGGGTGTGCCATATCTTAATTCTCGACTTTCGAAGCTCCGGGCAGGCACTAACGCCGGTGGGATGTGCAGGCGACATATGGAGGGTCGCCCGGACATGGGACAGCGCCTTTGAGGCCGACCCGTTGCTTGTGTACCTCAGAGCCGTGAGTCGCTATGTATCTCTCTCCACCTCTTTCAGCTCATTTGTTTATTGACATAATCATTTGGGATATCATGCTGCCAATTTCACTATTCAGGGAGCAAAGCCCCGGCGGTCCGAAATGCGAGCCAAGCTCTTTGCTCTGCGCCATCTAATACAGACGGTCGACAGCGGTAACGCCTTCATAATGGCGTAAGCGTGCAGATACAGGCTTTTACTGTAGCGAGTCTCATAACAGGCTGAATGTGCTGCAGATATCGCACCACAGCCGATAGACCGGGCCATAGCCCACTGGGACTTGGTGGAGCAATACACCACATATCCGACTGGATTGACCTGCACTACCTCGGCGCAGAGCAGAAACGGGTCCGTATCGTCATTTTCTGTTTATTTTGTTCTAGTTGCGTTGCGTGTCGTCCTGGGCTAATCTAATCTAATTCTAACTTGATTCCCTGCAACATGACATGATATACGCCGCAGAGGCTAGCAGAATACCACGAAAAGGCCGCGCGCGCGCTCAAAGAGGCGCTGGGGGAGCGCGTCTCCCGTATGACGTGCGTCAACATCCTCGCCACAACCCCGGAGTGCCGCCGGCGTGGACACGGTGGGGCGCTTCTGGAGTCGGTCAACCGCTGGGTACGCACACGCCCCTCCTCACTACTATCGCACACCGTAGCAGCTCATGACCGCCCACTCATTGTGCAGGCCGACTCCGCGGGGCAAGCGGTGTACCTACACTCGAGCAACCCGGTGAATGAGCGGTTCTACGCCGCCCATGGGTATCGCGTGGTCGGGGCGTACTGCCTTGGTGGTGGTGCAGAGGACAGCGGGAGGTGGGGGGTGGGGAGTGGAGATATGAATAAGAAGTTGGGGGATGGGGAGGGAGATGACATGCTCAACCCCATCCTGGTGCAGATTGTGAGTTTGTTCGTACTATCCAAAGAATATGTGATAAGGTTTACTTTCACCGTGCCACCAACTTCTCCACCCCATACACATACACTGCTGTGTTGCTGTACTCTAGATGCTCAGAGAACCCCAGCCCGCAGGTTCGATGATAACACGGCACCACGATTCGTTCATATCTATCTAGTACCTAAGTAGCACTAGCGTGTTAAAGTTCTTAGTTTTATTACCTGTGCTGTGTTCATCTCAGCGATAATTAAGTGTTCATTCAACGTTCATTTACGAATTACAACGGTGTAAGTCAATCACGAGTCCGTCCATGTGTAATGGTATGAGAAGAGAGTACGATGACGTGAACCGTGCGCGTGAGAGGTTGTACTATACGGTTCTGGGGGCGTGTGGGCGTCTATTCTTGGGACGGTGGACATGAACATGGTTGTGGCACTCCATCGAACCGCGATCGTTGGATTCCACCTCGTGTGTATCACAGAACTACCTACCTACATGAAGTACACCACTATGGCGACGCCAGCACTGAACGACGGCAAACCGCAGCGCACAGCGCCCTCTGCGGTAACCACGCAGTACCGCGCTCCTCCTCTACTTAGACCAACGCATTCCTAATAGTAATAGTAAAACCTAATGCTGAGTGACCCTACACTCTATCCTATCCCCAAACGAACGACATGCTGTGTATTTCTCAGAGAAAGAGACGGTCGAACCCCACGGAAGTCCCAACGCGAGCCAACTTGAAAGAGCCCCGCACGCGAGACTGGTGCTTCTGTGGCACAGCTGCCTGGACGGTGGACCACGATGATGTCCTGCGACTGCGGCGGCAGATTCATCGTGACATAAGTATTATACAAAGTCCGTCAGTCCGTCAGCGAGTCTCTGTGCATGTATTCTACACATGGAGTGAATCATACCGTGACATACAGATATGGTAGCACAAGTAGATATGAACTGGCAAAATTACTTCTGCCCTATCTTCCAATCTACTAACGCCTTTGCTACCCTGCTACCCTGCTACCTTTAGACTACTACTCTACCAGTGTACCAGTGCTCCAATGCGCTGCAAATATGTATAAACGGTGCCCATCGAGGATTTAATTATGTGTTGCATAGTGTGTAATGTGTTCTAGCGAGCCTAGAAGTAGGAATTAGGACCTCGAGGCTGCTCGAGGCGGAGCTTGCTGGATGTACTAAATTGAACATGGGGCAATGGTTCGCTTGCCCAGGCTCTTGCTCTTGCTCTTGCGCAGCCTTAGTGCGTGCCACGCGTTTTCATCCCTGTTCAGGCTAAGCGCCCACCCGCCCGCGTGCAGCCGCGTGCGCGCCATCTGACGCCGCTTATTTGTTTCAATTACGTGTATATACAGTGTGGATTGAACACATGCGTAGATAATTTGTACACTGTGCGCTGTGCTGCACAATGCGACAGGAGGCTGAGCAGGCGCATCACTGATGTACCTCAGGGCCATTCAAGTAGTACGTGGAAGACGTGCGGGGTCGATAATGTGGGGGCACACACCCTGGATGATGAGGATCTGGGGTGGGCGGTTGAGAGCTAGTTATAGAATCAAGGCGCGTGGACCGCTGCGCTGAGGTTGGGATGACAGATGGTCATAAAGTTTGCTGAAGATAGGTCCTTACGATGATGTCGGTGTGTGATGTTTGTCAGGTATCATGCGGGCTGTCTGTGCCGAGAGTTGGCGGTGGGAGAAAGAGGGGTTTGCCACTTGTCTTTGTTGAAGAAAAAAAGTGCATGCGCAGTTGTAGATGCGCAGATGGGCATGTAGGAGTTGGAAGTGGGTGACAAGAATCGAGCGCTAATTATAGCGGCCATGGAGAGGAGCTTAAATGCAATCTACGCCTGGTTGCATACCCCCGCTCCTTCACAGCGATGTATGACAAGGACAACTTGACGGCTACACTCCCGCTTCTCAGTGCACAGCCAAAGCGGATGCACCTTGGTACGTACGTACGTGAAGCGGCTTGGCAGAGCGCGCACCCACGAGCACGCAGACATTTAATTGTTAGGCAGGCCAGTTATGGAAGGCAGCCAGGACATGGGACCGGGGGTTTGCGCATGACCCTATGGAGGAGTACCTACGGGCGGTGAGGATAATTGAATGTGCATGTGTGTGGTCGGCTGATAGATAGGTTCAGGGCGAAAAGACAAACAAGGGGATGCGGAGGGTGCAGATATGGGCAGCGCTGTGTGTACGGCACCTGCGGCAGCGGATGTACACGGTTGGCGGGGGCAAGGCATTTATCGTGCTGTGGGTATGACGTCACTGGCCTGGCTTGGGCGCTAACTGGCAGTCTATGTAGCTACCCGGGCATTGGGCGCCGCCAGCAATGGACGGACGTGCTCCTCGAGGTAATCTGTGCATGGATCACATGGCCGCTGCCGAGTGCTGAGCAGAAGAGGGTGAGCAGACAGAGGCAAAAGAGGTTCTGGCTGACGGGTTGTGTGCAGAGACTGGCGGAACAGCGGGAAAAGGCGATGGAGGTAATCGAGCATACGATCAAAGACAGGATTGAGGAGATGGTGTGTGTGAGCGTGCTGGTGACGGATCCGGACTGGCAGGGGCGCGGGTACGGGGGCGCGCTGCTGAAGGCGGCTAAGGCGGCGGTGGATGGGCGGCAGGGAATGTTCCTGCAGTCGAGCAACGCGGCGAACGACGGGTTCTACCACGCGCACGGGTTTGGGACGGTGGGCACGTACTGGTTGGGAGACGGAGTGCCTGTGTCGATCATGGTCCTAGCGTAGCACGTGTGTAATAAAAGCAATCACGTGGTGCCAAGTTTTGGCGTCTCATTAGATCCAAGAGAGCGGGCGGCCCAAGGGGGCGGTATGCGACGTGCTCAAGGGCGCGTGGGTGGCTGTGCTGGCGGAGGTGGCCTGCGCTTGGCCATTCCACTCTCTCGGGTCCATCTTCTCCTCCTCCCCCAACGTGAGAATTCCCAGTTGCCCCAACTCTCCCCCGACCAGCATGATCCAGCAGTTGGACGCCCGTCAACACCACCAACACCACCCCCGAAACGACGCCCCCGAGGTCTGGGGCCAGTGGGCCGGCAGAAAGTGCGTCCTGCTCTCCGTCCTAGTCCGCTGCTCACCCGCATACAGGCACTACTCCCTCGAGGTCGTCCAGCACCCCCTGCGCGCACGCATGTGCGGCTTTGGTGACAAGGTCTGTCGCCCTTCGTCCCTCACCGCTCTCGCTGATCCCTTGTCCCTGCCAGGATCGCCGTCCGCTCGCCCCGGCTGCCGTCGCTAAAATGATCGTCAAGCGCGAGGACGACTCTATCGTCGACGTCGAGTGAGCTGCCTGCATATATGCGCTCACATACACCGCTCACCCTGCTTATCAGCGAGGTCGACTGCTCCTTCTTTCTCGTCACCGTCGACCTCTGGTCCGCCGACGGCAACCAGGAGATGAATCTCGTCCTCCATCCCTCCTCCACAGACCGCTACATCCCCCAGCAGTCCGCCTCAAAGCCAAAGCGCAAGGGTAAGCGCCCCTCGCACCCTGCCCTATCTCGCTCACTTCTGTTGCAGCCAACCCATCAGGTGGCCGCACGACGCCCACACCCTCCCAGTACCGCCCAGGTGATCAGGTCTGGAATACTTTGCTATCTTTATTCCGGACCTCCGTCTCACCCCATTTTTCAGACAGGCAACTCGACCCCGTCACTAAGCGCACATGCTCCCTACGGAAACCAGTCCTATTTCCCTCCGCAGGATTCGGTCGCTTACCCACAACCCGCGCCATATGCCCCCGTCCCACACGACCCCGCAGCATCCTGGGGATACGCCCCGCCAGCCCCGCTGCCCACAGTAGATCGTAGCGCAAGCTTCCCACCTCCGATCCTGCCTTCCATTCACGCCTTCGGCAGGACGAATAGCACCGCGTCCTCCGCCCCGGACGCCGCCTGGCCCGCCGAGCCCGCCCCAGAGCCTGAGATGATGCCGTACCGCGCCTGGGGCACAGATCCGGCCTACACCCAGGTCGACCACGCCGTCGACCCTGCCCTGCGCGGGCCGCCCGTTTCGCAGCCTCAGGACGCCCGCGAATGGGCGCCTTACACCGCCCCGCCCCCTCCGCCGCCACCGCCGCCTGCAGACGAGCAACAATACGTACACGCCCCGTATCAGCAGCCGTCGTTCGCCCAGTACCCACCGCAGGCCGTGCCCCCCTCGCCCGCGCCCTCGCACGCCCACGCACCTGCATCCGTCCCCATGCCGCGGCATACATACACCCGCACACTTGTCGGGCCCCTCTCTGCCAACGCTTGCAGGCTGCTCGACGAACACCGCAAGCCGGGTATCTTCTTCCTCTTCCAGGACCTGTCCGTGCGCACTGAAGGTAAGCTCTTGCCCTCGCCCATTGCGCTGGGCCGAGATGGCTGACGATCGCGCAATATCAGGCTCGTTCCGGCTGAGAATGCGTCTCATGAACGTAGGAGCGTGCGTATTTTCTCTCTCTTCTTCTGTCACGTCCCTTCCGGCTCAAAAATATCCTATCGCTTCCTCGGTGCGCCTGAAATAACCTGTGTAACACAGACCACCGGCTCCTGAGATGGGCGCACAGCGGGTCCACAACGACGTATCCCCCGTTCTGGCCCAGACCTTCACCGAGCCCTTCACGGTATACTCTGCGAAGCGCTTTCCCGGTGTCCCAGGTGTGTTGTCCCGTGTAGATTATGAAGCAATTATACAAATATTAAAAAAATTATCTAATGTTCCTTGTCTTTCCAAGACACCACCGCGCTCTCCATCGCATTTGGCAATCAGGGCCAAAAACTCCCCTTGGTGCGTTCCCTTTGCCCCCCGCTTGTGCTTCGGAGTGCCCTGCTAATTCTCCCGACGATACAGCGAAATCGACATGGGTCGAGCAAGCGCAGGCGGCGGGGAGACTCGTCGGATGAGGATTCCGAATAGTAGACGACTCGCTGCGTCTATTTTCCCATTGTACGGCCTCTGTAACACCTATCACACCCTTACTTTACACCACTCCCTCCCCCTATTTACCTTTGCCGCTATGTATATCCTTGCTTCTTTGTTATCGGTCCTGCTATCCCGCCCCACCACCCCCGCCCCGTCTGTAGAATGTATATCTGTTACTTTATTTCAGTTTGCGGCACCAGATGTACTTATCCCTGAACCCGCGCGGGCCCAGAATGGCTCGCTCTTTGAACCGGAAGCGCCGCAGGCGGTGGAACGTGCGCGGGTGCTTGTTGAGCAGAAACTCGAGCAGCGGCTCGGTCACGCTGCGGTCCTCGAGCTCTTGCGCCGCGATGTCGAATGGCATATTCTCGCCTGGCTGGAGCGCGCGCAGCGGCAGCCCGTCCTCGAGGTACATGACCGCCATGAGCAGCGCCTCGAGCACCACAGGCTGCGGCTGCCAGTCCGACCACGCCGGCCCGAGCTTACGCAGCGCGCGCAGAGGGTACGCAAAGTCAGACACGATCGCCTGCGTGTCGACGAACTCGACGCGGCGGTTCGACACCCGGTTCATACGCTGCGCGCTCCTGCGCTGAAGCTCAGTCATGAGCGGGCGCGCCGGCGGGCCACCGCGGATGAGCTCGATCTCAGCGCGCTTGGTGTCGTACGGCAGCTCCGGCGCGAGCTCGTCGCGGAAGTGGTTCCGCAGGCCGTAGTTGAAGTTGGGCTGGATGATGCGCTCGACGATCTCGAACGCGCGCTCGATCAGACCCGCGCGCAGACACGCGTGTACGTACGAGTTCCAGTTGTGCTCGTCAAAGTCCGCGTCGGCGTCAACGAGCGTGGCCCACGTGCGCGTCATCTCCGCGTGCAGCCCGTGTCGCGACATCGTGCGCGTGTAGATGTCGAGCGGCGCGGTGATGCTGCGCATCGACGACGTGATACGGTGCTCCCCGTCCAGCTGCGCCTCTGCGCGCGAGTCGAGCGCGAGCGTCATGATCTGGCCCCACACGAGACGGAAGTTGTCGATTTGCCCCGCGTCGCCGTACGCAACGAGCACGTGCCGCAGGATGCTGATCGTCGGCACCCCGCCCGCGTTTAGGAACGCGCCCATCAGCCGCTCGACGCCTTCCAGGTCCTTCAGCTTCGTCCGCGCGGCGAGCAGCGGCGCGTACATCATCGCGAGTGGGTCCTTGCGCATCCGCTTCGTCTGGTTCGTCCGCCACGACCCGTTCGGGTCCGCCACGACGTCCATGATGTAGTCCTCCGCCAGCTCAACGTCCTCTACTGAGCCGCTGGCAATATACGCGCGCGCGATGGAAGCGTGGATGATTGCAGTGTACTCCAGCCCGAGGCGCTTCATCTCGGCGATCATCGCCTTGGCCTCCGGGTGCTTCTGCACACGCAGGTACCCGCGGATCATGATGGTGAGCAGCGGAATGTCGACGTAGCGCTTATTGACTTCGACCATGTTCGACCTTTTCAGGTCCATGCCAAGCAGATCATGGTACAGCGACCGTGCGAACGTCCAGTGCCCGCCGATCATGGCGTGGTGCATGAGGATCGAGTATGTGAACTTGTTCGGGATGACGCCCTCCATCTCCAGGCGCGCGAACAGGCGGAGCACGGTCTTGAACGGCGCGCCCATGTAAACGCATCCCTCCAGGATGGCGTTGTACATCCGCGTATTGAGCTTTTCGCCTGCCTTTCTCATCTCGGTGAACATCGCGATCCCCTTCTTCCACTGCCCGCACTTCATATAGGCAGACAGGAGTGCCATGCGCATCAGGTGATCCGGTTCGAGCCCTTGAGAAACAGCGTATTCGTAGCTGTCTTCGACAGCCTTCAAGTCCATACGGGTGGTGAAGTACCGCATAAGTCCGGTGTAGAACTGACAATCTCCCTCCATGCCGTGCTCCTTCATATAGGAAAATAGTGAGAGGACCCCCTGGGTGTCAAAAAGTGAGCGATAGCTGGCCAGGATGATGGTGAGAAAGTCTATGCCTGGGACGACAGATTGTTCCTGCATGTCCTCCCACAACTTAACTATACCTGCGTGGTCCCGTAGCGTTCGAAGGGCCACAGCAACGGAGAGATACGCAGACGCAGACGGTCGTGGATTTCGTATACCGTCAGGACCCTTGGGGTGTTCGCCTTCGAAAGCTTCCTCTGCCGTCGCATATTTGCCCTGTTCTTGCAGTGATAGGGAATCGGCAACTGCGAGGGATATTGAAGGCCTATCGACCAGTTCCTCCTCCTGCTCCTGCTCCGCTAGCGGGGAGTCCGGGGGCCGCAGATATTGGATATATGCTGAGCGAGTATACGTCTCAGGAATCACGCCGATCCTTTTAAACTCTGAGCGTGCTGCATTGATCATATTGCGAGCAAACGATCGGTGAATTCCAAGGTTTGCGTCGAAAAGTTTATGGAGGGAAGCATAATTGGGCGTGTCGAGGGGTAGGGTTCGAAACAGGTCCAAGGCCATCCTCTTCTGGTCGTCCTTCCTGACGCGGCTTCGAGAGAGTAAGCCAAGCATAGAATCAACCACAAGAGCTGAATCGCAAGACTCCTGCATGTCTATCCGACTCATGATGAGACGATATGCCTCGGCGAATTTGCCTAGGGCATTGAGAGCAGAATGAAGAAAGGCGAGGAAGTCTGCACGTTTTGCGGGATCCCAGTCAGCTTGGAGGTCTTTCAGAGGCACTAGATCGATGTCTTCGAATAAGTGGCTTAGAACCTGGTCAATAGAGAGTTTGAAGCCCTCCTCGCGTAGCTTCCATTGGGGATGTAAGGATTCGTAGATTAATAGGAGCGCGTCTTCGCGGGATCGATAGGCTGAGACCGCCAGTACTGCCGTAGTGTTAACTTGATGAAACAGCGACATATTGATTCGTCTCTGAGCCCTGGCATATGAGGGCCCGTGAACTTCCACATGCCGTCGCAGGAAGGATAGTGCCTCTTCAAATTCTCCCCTAAACGCCAACGCCCGAGCAATTGCGGCATCTATCTGTTCTTGGTCCAGTACCGCAGTCGAAGTCGAGGCATTTGTTTTAACTAGCTCCATTAGGTACAGAATATTTTGTGCTCGCTGTTCCAGGAGTTCGTGTTTGCCAGGATCGCATAGTGTGTCTGTACCGTCACAAAGAAACTTCGCCATTTTCAATAACTCTTCAGGATGTTTACCCTGAAGATACCCATTCTCCTTCCACCGCAAGAATGTTTGGTCGGTGAATAGTTGCTTATACTGCCCAGTCATCTGATGCCCTCTATGCGTTTGGAATACGTGCCTCCGCTTGATGGGATTATATTTGGATGTTTTGGGAGTTTTACGATTACGTTTTTGGCCCAAATAATCTTTGTTTACACCATCTTGCTCTGAGTACTCCTGGAAAAGTTCATCTTCGGAGGCTTCATCATCGTAATAGGGCTCGTCATCCTGGGATGGCTCATTGACGGGGAACGAATGCTCTTCAATGTCATGGGGAGGAGGGTCCCTCTGAATGGAACCCCTCGAAGAACGGATGGTTTCAGCGGCAGACTTGTGGTAATGCCTAGACGACTCTCCTCCAAAAGTCTTAGTAATCCGGTTACGGTTCGAGCTTGACGTCTTCCTAGTTCTGCCCCCGCGAGTACGCTCAGGCGTGAGCTCAGTCATTAGCGCCGTGCGCATCGAACCGTCTACAGTGGGCGTCATTCGACAAGCTGATTAGTGATGATATATGAAAGGTAACTCACCTTGTCCCCAAAGCTCGTGCTTTGAGGGCGGACACGCCCAAGCCTGACATCCCAAAATATGCTGTTCAACAGTGACTGACGAAGCAAAAGTCCTGTCGCTTTGCTTTCCGGGGCGGGGAGCGGGAGTGAAGAATGTCGAGGATTTCAGTGCAGACTGACTAGCAGTACGTGCAACTCGTGATAAAGAGCCCAGCTGATGTATACGGGGTTGGAAGAGCGTGTTCAATACACCTGCCGCGATGGGCTCCGCCATATGGCTACTTCATTCAGAATTAATTATTGGCACCTACTCACTGGTAAGAACGCGCACTCACATTAAAACGCACAGCCGAGCGTGACGTTAGGAGAACGTGAAGAGCTGAAGCCCTAGCGAGCCCTACGACTGAAGGACAACCTTGGACAACTCACAAAATATTAGTCCCCGGCGCCCGCCACGGCGTCGCGAAATTAGAAAACTTCGAAACGTGACAGCTGACACGTGCCTCGCATTCGTCTGCTTACGTAACATACTTGTGGCGCTCGTGCCGCGTGCCGATTCAGACTTCACAACGTTGAACGCACAGCGCGAGGATGCAACTGGTTTCCCGACTCCTCTCATCCCCAGAAAAACGTGCTTTCATTAATGCGCTATGACACTGAGCCCATTATCTTAATGAAACTCTGCTGACTGCTTCCGATAAGTATTCCATTAATTTGAATCCAGAATCGTCCAGCACTGGTCCCCATAGCGTTGGTTGGCCTAAAAGCTGGTCTATCTATCTCTGATAACGACAGACAATGTGACCACATCCAACGGAGATTGTATGTTTTCCCGCAAACCATTGGTCACATGTGTCAAGCTTCTTGGTAACAAACTTCTCTATGAACTGCTAGTGAACAATAAGAGCGGATCGGTACTGCGGACGCCTTAATGAATTAAATGGAAACGCGCAAAGTCGCACGGTCTATGAGCATTGAGTAACAAGAAGCACATAATACCGCCTCTCGATGGCATTGTCCGTTGCAATGTGCAATGAAAGCTTGTTGATTCATATCCCTTCTATGACAGTGGATTACAGCAACCCTGAGCTCCGGATTTTCAGGATCGCAGAACAATGCAATATTCAAATTGCATGTGAACATGTTGAAACATAATGAGACTCAGGCCGACCTGGCTCGCCCGTGACAGCATTCATAAAGATAAGCTGGCTTGAAAACGTCTTTGCCCACCTTTGACGACATTGTACTCCGTAAATCGTAAACATTTGTACTGAGATTAAAGCTGCCAGCACCTTCAGTTGAGTAGACTCTAAGGCATTTGGCGCCCTTATAGTATGCGCACATGATGACAATGTAGTTGATGTGTACTACTTTCTTTCATAGTTAATTACCGTGCATTCTGAGCCCTTGGAAGAGTCCCAAATCCCATACATTCATGATTAGATAACATTCATGCCTGCTTGCTATTACACTAGTTTTTTTTTTTCAATATACAAAAACCACGGATGACACATATGATTTATATACATAGGTAGTAGTACTTTTGCTTTTGAAGTTAAATAGGTGCTCCTCTACTTGAAGACATATTAGGTGTATACGCCAATGAAAAGTGGTGCAGCCTAGTAAGTATTCGCCAACAGCGAGACATTTATTGACATACGTGTACGAAAGCACTACGCGCCAGAGAGAACAAATCGGCAACATGAATCCTACTGAGGGCTTGGCCGTGATCAAGACACATAATCCTAGCGCGTGATATGGAAGCGCTTTGCGGGCGCTTAACTGCGCTTAAGAGCTTTGCTCGGCATTCTATAGCACCGCATTATAAGCTCCGATCAAACCTTCCTGATAAGGTTAGCAACTTGCCACATATACTTGTTGTCCAACTTGAATTCAACGTTCAACATGCATGCTACTTCACTATAGTCTGCCGCCGTAAACTATCGCTCAGTGCTAGCCAATTTTTTTCAGATGATTTGTCATTCAGGACCACATTGGTGACCTGTTCGCCGAGAACACAGCGACGAATCTGCTTGATCAGTCAATGATTAGTACCTCGGTCTTCGCGTGGACTACAGGTATCCAGCAGAATTGTGGCAGGTACGCCTATGTTTGCTCTTTTTTCTTAAAACGTATCTCAGTCATTGCCTCTCGTATCTTCTCTGGGCACACAGCATCAACTTATCAGTGCCCCGCTCTACATTCGGAAGGAATTGACCCATTTGCACCATTTCGATGGTTACTAGCCAAGGTCATAGCGATTTGGGAGCTTAGAAACTCTCTGGAGAATTTAACTTCCACTACCTATAAGCATTTCAATATCAAACGACTTTTGCAACGAAGCTTTCACTCCGCTCACCGGCTTCATGATCATCGATAACGATGATCCGCTCGGTATTTGAGCCCCCCGATATGAATGGATAGGAGTGGTCATATTTGGTGAGGTGCTTCGTATCGGCCGTGAATGCAGCTAAATCGCCTCAAACAGAGGTGGTAATGTGGTTTGGCAGTCGTCAAGGATTAAGCTCGGGTCCTTCAAGCTTCAACACATCTGTATTAGTAGATCCCCCTTCCCAGACCTACTCGAAAATGAACGAGCTGGGTATCTAGTCCGACCCAAGAGGCTAAGTTCGAAACTTAATGGCTGTATATACGCGTTAAGCAACAGAATATTTAAACAGACAACCATCAGGAGGTACCACCAGTGATGCCTACTATTCCTGGACCTATCCCTCTGTTAACAAGTACTTTTGTTTCCTCTTCATCGCAACCTATTGTACTGAATCGATTGAACAGGTTCCATGATGACGGGTACCAACCGGTATATCACTGCCGGTCGAGAAGGCTGAGAACCGGGCAACAGGGCGAGATATCGAGAACGGCGGGCGAAAACCCACACCTAACAATAACATGGAAAATCTTCAACAGCCAGAAATACGTGTATGCGAGTCAGATCCAGCTGCAGTACTGGAAGAAGTATCCCCCACGTATGGGGATATTTTCATCATCTAAGCGCTCAGACGCAGAATCCTTGCTGCCTCGTGGAGCGCCTCGTGTAGGAGATCCTGACATAATTTTGACATAAGCCGCCGCATCCATCTGCAATCCCTCATCTGCAATCAAAATCACTACTAAATCAGTCCTTCGTCAACTCAATCTCATTGCGGAGCCTCTTCACCAACCGGCCCACGCACCCGCCGATCGCTCTTCGATCCTATAAGTAAGGGCAGGCCGCCTTCGAACACACCACTCACGCCCACACGATGCTTGCGCCCACGTACGAAATCGTGCGTGCTACGACGCCGGAGGAAAAACAGCAATGCTACGATCTGGTGCGTTGTCTTGGCTGATGTCCCTTGGATATCCCGCTGTCCCCTAGACTCTGGAGCGCTGATAACTCTCCAGCGTACCGCCATTTTCCATATTGAGCAAGGATTCCCCCTTGAAACTGAATTTGACGAGTGAGTATGATCAGCTGCTGCGTCTTGCGCACACCCTTTGGTGGTGTCTCCAAGTTGGGGCGCCAAAAATTTATCCTGTGATCTCCGGCTCTAGATATGACGAGGAACCATCCACCGCCCACTTCTTGCTCCGCCTTACACCTTCACTAGTCCCTGTGGGGACGATACGTGCGACACGCCCCCACGGAGCGTCGTATTACAAGCTTACGAGGTTCGGCGTGCTGGCGCCATACCGTGCGCATCGTTTTGGAGCCGCACTGACACGGCAACTGTACGAATGGATCCTGGAGGAAGCTATGGCGAATGCGGCAAAGATGCCACAGGGGACGAGACCGCAGGAGGTGGTGATTAAGTTGCATTCGCAGATACATGCAAAAGGGTTTTATGCCAAGTGAGTGCCTTTCGTCCCTTCATGTCTATTCATTCGAGGCATCGCTATAAAAAAATACCTCCGCATGTACGCGTGCGTGTCGCGCGACGCTTCCGCGTCTTTTCTGTTCGTTTACATGTATGAAAAAACGTGTATCGCACATTCGCTGATCCAATCTTCCCCTACGCCCTTGACTTCCTACACCGTATTTTTGTCTCGCCCACTTACATGCATGCTCAAACTTCTGCCGATCCTACTCCGCTGGTTGGATCCGACACCACAGGCAAGGATACGTTTCGGAGGTGCGTCCCGTTTGCCCTGATTACAATGCAACCTTTTCCATGCATGCGCCCGCCTGAATCGATACTTATTATGCCTTCTTATTCTTATTCTCCCATCGCTTATGCCCCCGCACCCGATCTTATCTCGCCACAATCCGCTCCGCCTCCGTTTGCGTACGTTCATACGACCTGAACCCGCACATGCATGTTCGTTTGTGAACACAAATGGCGAATGGACCGACTCGTACCGGGATACAATGATTGAAACCCTGGGGAAACCCTAAACAACTGGCATCCCTGTCTATTCTATGTACAACCATGGACGTACTCCGATATGACGTCTCTGCGACAGGGCCCTGAATTCGATGAGGACGGCGCGCCGCACCAGAAGATGGTCCTGCGCATTCCGTTGCCGTCCGGTATGTCTGTGGATGCACAGGCGACGTCAGGCTCTGCGTGAGTACTCGGGTGTCTGTGTCTTCTGTGTCGGCTCCGTGGTCTCTCGCAGCGTCCCCATAGCGCCGCAGCGCATCTCCGCATTCTTCCAAGTCTCAAGTCACTCTCTTTCCCCCTGATCGAGGCCAAAAAACGCCCACAGACACCCACCCATTGTCATCTGCCACACCTACGTACCCACCGTCGCCGCGCAGGGGTACCTCATGACTGAGTGACCTCACCAGGACCAGGAGAAGGCGAAGGATCTCCGCCGGCCAAAAACATCGCGCCGCAAATACGTATACTCGTACCGATTGCTCGCCTGATTACAACTTAGGGATACCGAAGGATCCCCACAGCCTGCACAAATCTCCATCTATACTGCCCCATTCCGACTTCGCAAATCTAATAACGACCTAGACTTCGCTTCGCATTCCCAGGAGGTGCATATTTGTAGTCAGCAGCATAGATAGCTGATATCATGTGTGCACGAATTATAGATGCTAAATTTCATTCGCGCACTGGTGTCGACGTCATAGTGTTCGTCTTCTGCGTTCCCCGGCCGAGTAGGCGCAGGTCTACATAGATGGGCAGGCAGTGTCCTGCTATAGTTTCCCTGCAGCTCCCTGATGCCGCTGATAATGATACCGATTCAGCGACTGGTGATCGCTGTGAAGGCAGGGATGCCAGCATCCCGGCATTCCAGCACCGCAGCGCTGATCGCTATGCGCCTTCCGGACTCGGTGCAGAACCCAGATAAGCACGGAAAGAATGCGTCATAGGCAATATACCGTGTGTACGTCCCTGTCAGGGTGAGTTTCACGGGACGCTGGAATGGGCGCAGTGCGGTGGTGTATGTCATTGTCGAACTGACATATTGTCACTTGGTGTAGGTAAGTGCGCTATGTAAGTCCATACTCTATCAGTTCGGGCTCGTCGGGGCCGTCGTCCTATTATGTGGCATTATGTATCTACTAAGTATGCACGTCACACGGGGCACCTTGCATCCGGACGGTGTCTTGGGAGGACGCCTGCGGCCATTGGCAAGCCGCCGCGTCTGTGTTTATAATGGCAATTGGAATGGAACCTCGGCAGGGCGGTGCAGAGAGCAACACGAAAGTTATACTAGTACACCTTGCGAAGGATAATTAACAGTGGGCTGTCTGGTATAGCACATAATTGTAACTGTAACTGGAGTTTGCGAACCCAGGCGCAACCATAATAACCTTGTGATGGGCCAGTTCCTAGGGTGAACCTTGATAACAAGCGCACCAGGCACTGACAGAATGTTCTGTGAAGTAGGACGCGGGGCAGGCCCAAGGTCGAGAAGGACTGCGCTTGGAGGAACCGACATTGGAAGCGTTTCGCGGTGCGAAAAGCGAGTGCAGCCGGGGCGTGAGCCGGGGACTTGTACTTAGAGCCGTTATGTTAATTCCCTAACTAGTGCGGTCAAGTTGGCGCCACGCATGGGACGGGAGCGGCACCGCACCGCCATATAGCTGGACCCAGGATTCCAAATTGTGCGGCCGACGCGCGTCGATAGGACAGACGAGTCTTCTGTGGCACGGTGTATTTGGGGACCTGGTCTACGCAGGAGCTTCTCTGCGTAAGCGCAGGCGTTTATCCTTACCCTTCCCGTAAAGACGTGCAGGACAGGCCAGGACGTACGTACGTACGTACTTGATAACCTGTGATATGTCCTGTCCCGTCCCGTTCTGGACAGGCGCGGCTTCTGCGAGCCCAGTGCCTGGCACTGCGCGTAGCACGATAGAGTGCGAAGTTTTTGGGTGTTAGGCGCGGATTCGAAGAGAAGAGAAGAGAATGCACTCCGGCGCCAACATGTGCCGGGTCCTCAGCGCGCCATCAAGCGAATTGCGCGGTTGGAAAGGGAGGTGGGGAATGGGCTAGTACGCGCTGGGTCCCGTCCGCCGACGCGCGCGCTGGTGCGGGCCCAAAGACAGCGTGCCACCCGCCCCGCACCGGGTACGCGTGCACGCGCGCTTTACTTAGCCTTCAACTGTTACAAAGCAGACTAGTACGAACGCGGGCGCGCGGCAACGCGGCGCCCTCGCTTCTCGGCGTGGCACGTATCTATGGTGCACGCTCACTCACTCTACCTTTTGCATGCCGCTGACGTGCGTGCATACGTGGTGCCATGACATGAAACGAGAGAAGCGCCCAGCCGGGGTGCAGGCTGCTGCTCGGGAATGCAGATGCACGCAGACGCAAATAGATTGATCAGTAGGTGCTATAATGCTCTGTATGGGGCAGGATGCGATAGGATAGGCATATGCTTTTACTGTTACTGGGCACTAGACAGATAGTATTAGATCATGGGCGAGTAAATTAAATTGCGGTGCATCGCTGACCGGGTGGATGGAAGCGGTAAGGCGCAGGCTCAGGCTGCCGTTACGTGGAGTGATCTACATATGTTCATTGTCCATGGCCATACTCTAATTTAGGTTCTTCGCTATTGTCAATATGCAGGACATATTCATATGACACTGGACATCGGAGGACAGCCAGACAGCCAGCCGGGGCGGAGCGTCCGATATAGAGAGCACAATGGCCCGTTGGGCGATTGGACGATCGAGGAGGATATCGCCTCGCGTCGTTCCCGGTTTCCGAGGCTGGGATCGATGTTACATGCTAAATCTAAATACTCTACTCCACTGCCAAAAGCCTGAATCCCGCCCCTGGCCTTGCCCGTCTGGGGCACCGCGCTGCGGCCGAGGTAGGCAACAACATCCTACTCTAATAGTAATATTACTTACGAGAGCCAGACGTCCTTGGGGACACCTTTCAATAGCTGGGCAGGTGGCTGAAGTAAGTGCCACTGGTATAATTACACCGCTGTAGTAACATGATCCATACCCTATTTCTATCGAGATCTTAGTACAGTAGTGCTCCCAAGCCGACTGCACAGCTGGGTAACCCACTCCGGTGTCCGCTGTTCGCGTACGAACACGAAACGGAGCGGAAGGATGCCGGCGACCCAGGAGGAGACACTCGCGACGGGACAGGAAGGAGTGTACCGGGAAGAAGCCACCGCGAGTGTTACACAATACGCAGTAGTAAACGCAATGCAGAACCCGACTTGCACGACTTGCCTTGTCCCATTTTTCTTGCCCAAATCGCGTCTTCATCCGATTCGCATGGACCGCGAACTCAAAAGCGTTCATTTTCTGCACGCGACGGCCGTCGTGAACGCAGGCACAGTGGGTACATCCATGATCACAAGATGCGCGCGAAGCGCGTGTGCAGTGGCAGCGGCACGTCGGAATCAGCAAGAGAACGCGCTAGTACTTACCCAGCCGTACGACGCACCAAAACCTGACACGCGCTCCCAACAGCGTATTCAATACAATGTCCATCACAACAACTATAGAAACACACAGAATAAGAAGAAAGAAGTCAGCGCGACCTCTTCGAATCCTGGCTAGGTCCAGCTTGGCCGGCGCTTTAT
Source organism: Stropharia rugosoannulata (assembly GCA_028532985.1). Classification (NCBI taxonomy): domain Eukaryota; kingdom Fungi; phylum Basidiomycota; class Agaricomycetes; order Agaricales; family Strophariaceae; genus Stropharia; species Stropharia rugosoannulata. Next base: position 3,037,279 of record JANCIK010000002.1, on the reverse strand, counting down.
ACATTGCTCTTATCAATTTATACTTATAGATAACAGGGATACATGCACACATTCAAAGATACGCATGCGTTCAAGGCGCACTGTTGACATGAAGTCCGGAATGGTTTCAACAAAAACCAATACCCTAAACCCGTCATGCCACCAACTCTCGAAATCCGTCATGCCACTGAAATTGTCATGATCGCACCAGACCACCGACTCAATTATATTAGCGCGCAAGGATATCACATTCACCATCCCATCTTTCTTCCTACCTTTTCAATGGCATGCCCACAGCACTCTATACATACACCATACATACCTTCTAAACCTTATACCATCGCCCGGTCAGTTATCGCCCAATGACAATAATGACAATGACGACACAGAACAGAACAGCGCGACGTAGCATGATCACACCTCTCCAATCAATATCACAATCACAATCGCATCATATCCATATCGTATCATATCCTATCTAGAGTACATACACCTGTAAGTATCTAGCTGACGATACGTAGTAGTAGTAAGATACGAAGTGGGAGTGACGACGAAGGCGGGGCATGCGCGTGCATGCGGGAGAGTCGAAGTAGAATAGAGTTGGGGGACAGGGCAGGGTAGTAGGTGGGGGCCCAGATCGAAGTCGGGGGCGCAGCGTACATATATCTGTGCCCAAAAAAAAGTAGCAGTAAAACGTAAACAGGGGGTGGACACCAACATACAACACGTAAAACAAAAGATGAAGATAAAAGAACAAAGCGGCGTATATGTGCGGCGGTTCAAAAGTGTACATACAACAACAGGAACAACAATAGATCATTCATTCGTACATTCATCCATCCATGCCAATGGTAATGATGATGACGATGAGGATGATGATGGTAGGAGAGGGGGTGGGGGGAACGGGGAGCGAAGCGTGAAAGATTAGCAGACAAGCAGTATCAATATCAGAGCGGACAGGAGGAAGACGAGCCTAGACGAACCGGGGGGGTCTAGAAATACAGCATAGTGGTATACATACATGTATGTAGAGATATACATGGTCGTGTCCGTATGCGTGCGCGTGCGCACACGAATGGTATAAGGAACCGCGCCTAGGGGCACGGTCGCAACCCCGCAGCACGGAGCACGGGCGTTGGTGGTCGTGAGAGGTCGTTAGAGTGGCATCCAGAACAACAAGAAAGAAAGAAAGGCATAAAGGAGAACAAAAGAAGAGAAAAAAATTGTTCATAACCGATGTGCGTCGTCGGTCATGCACCCCTCGCTCTCACTCTCCGACTCCATCTTGACAAGCGGGAAGTGCGGGCTGCCGGGGAGGATGCTAAAGTTGATACTCGAGCCAAAGCCCGTCGTGCCCTCCTCGTAGAGCCGCCTTGCTGCCTCGTACTCCATCTTCTCCTGCTCGGCCTGTGCGAGGAACGGCTGGCGCTCGGCGTCGGTCATGGCGCGCCACCGGGCGGCCGCGAGAACGCTCTGCTTCGTCGTCTCTGTCTCGTCGCCAAAGATCTCCTCGACGAGGCGCGGATTCGCGCGGATGCGCTGGAGGAACATAAAGTAGGCGCTCAGCGGTTTCTTGGGCGCGTTGGGGTCTTTGATGTTGCTGCGCCGTGACTTGCCCGCCTTGCGCTGCGCGGCACGGAACGCGTTCTCGCGCTTGATGTCGTCGGGCGTGAGGGTGCGCATATATGCTTCATGCTCCTTCTCGCGGGCTTCTTTCATGGCCTGGGAGCGGCGCTTGTAGGGCTCTTTCTGCGCGGGGCTGAGGCAGGCGTACTCCTGGCCGGCCTCCTTTGCGGCCTGGGCGACGTTGAGCTTGCGGGTGCCTGCGGCCTGCTGGTTCTGGATCCAGTCGGTAAAGTAGAGCTGCCAGGCGGAGGGCGCGAGCTTGGGCGGACGGAGGACGGACTTGAGTGCTAGGGGGCTGTCAGTGGGGGCTGAGTATATGCTGCATCGGACTCACGACTCTCTGGCTTGGCGGGCGGCGCGGGGGGCTCCTCGAAGTCTGGCGAGCGTTTCTTGCGGCGGACGGTGGAGTCGTCGTGCATGGGCTCTGGGCGACGGGAAAAGGGGCGAGCGGGCTCTGTGGGCGCGCTGGAGGAGGTGAAGAGGGTGGAGGAGAGGGAGGCGCGGCGGGCAGGGACGGCGGGGCGGAGGGTGGGTGCATCGGTGAGGGGCGAGTGGCGCATGGACGGGCGATGTGTGCGCTGCGCGGATGGCTGGTCCCAGAGGTTGGCGACCCACTGAGGAGCCTGCATGTCGGACTGGACGCGGGGGCGCTCGAAGACGGGGGTGGGCGGGGAGAGGGAGCGGGGGAGGGGGTGCATGGCTGCGTAGGTGGTGGGTGTGTAGGGGATATCGGGGTGGAGGTCGGGGAAGGCAAAGGCGGTGGGGGACGGGACAGGATCGTTTATCCATGTTGAGAGATCGTCGAAGACGGGGTCGTAGGAATAGTCGTAGGCGGCGAGGGGGTTGTAGGCGATCTGGGGCTTGACGTCGTCAAAGGGCTCCCAGACGAAGGGCGGATGGTGGTGGGCATCGTCGAGATCGATGGGGCCGAAGATGAGCTGGTCGGCGGGGTCGTAGGAGAGCGCGTCTTTCATGGCGGGGATGGGAGACAGCAGTGGTCGAGTCGGATTATATGGGCTCACCTGGAGATCTGATCTGGGATTCGTGCATCTGACTCGCTCTCCGGATTGCATGCGATCCGCGGAATCCGAACCAAGGCGGCTCGCCGGATAAGGGAGGACGGGCCCCAGGCAGAGGGCCCACTGTCATTGGCTATCTACTATACAGAACTGTACTTGGGCTGGTTGTATACGCTTTTCCCCGTCTGTGGAACGTGAGCCGGGCACAAAAATATGGGGCACGGCGCTTACCTCCCATCCAGGCACGTCCTTCATCACGTCGCGCTCGAGGGCGTCGCGCACCTGCTGCCCGCGCACGTCGCGGCGGTCGGCCTCTGCGGTGAGGAGCGGGATGAGGTGAATGCGGGACCACATTTTTTCGCGCTGGAGCTCGCTGTATGCGGGTCAGTCGGGCGCAGCCGGGAGAGGGCGCACCATGCACGACACGCACCGTCGCTCGAGGTTGCCCATGCCGAGGCGATAGAAGCCGTATGCGCAGATGGCGGTGACGCCGCCGAGGATGACATAGGCGCCGGGGCCGCGCATGGGGAGGTTGCGCTTGTACTTGACGGACTCGAAGCCCCCCGCGGGGGGCATGTCTCTGCGCGGGTCAGCGCGCGCCAGGCAAAACGGGGGCGACTCACTGTCTGTAGGGGGCGGACACTGGGCGGGGTCAGCGACGTGGCATGGGACGGGCGGGGACTCACTGGTGGTGGTGGCAAGCAAGGAGGGACGGGTCACGTGGCGCAGTGTGGTGGAAAAAAGGAGGCGTGGCAGGTTGTGAGCAGCCCCCATGTCGTCGCCGCACGCCCGCAAGGCCCCGCCCGTCGGCATCGCCGCTGGCGCCGAGGACGCAAAGTACCAGGCCAAGTACAAGGAGCTCAAACGCAAGGTCCGCGACATCGAGGCCGACAACGACAAGCTTCACTACAAGGTCCTCCACGCAAAGCTCGCCGTCCGCCGCGTCCAGATGGAGCGCGCCGTCCTCTACGAGCGCCTCGCCGTCGTGCCCCCCGAGCCCCACCATTCCCTCCGCCCCATTCCGTCCCCGCCCCCGCGCCACCCACACCTGCCCCCAGTCCAGCAGTACCCGCCCCGCACCCACTACCGCCCCCCGACCCACTACAACGACCACAGCCCGCCCCAGTATCCCGACGCCCACTACCCGCCCCAGGCTCAGCAGATCCAGCCGCCCCCACGCCCCGTCTCGCCTCCTCGCAGGGCCCACCCCCACCAGCGCATGGGCCCTGTCGCCTACGACCGCGACTACCCCGCCCCCGACCCCTACGACGACCGCCCTCGCGACTGGGACAGGCAACGCGACAGGGACAGAGAGAGAGACAGGGACTACCATGCTCACCATCACCGCCGCGCCGCGAGCAGGGAGTACAGCACCCACAGCGCCCACAGCAGTTCTGCCCCGCCCGCCGCCCCGCTCCCCAGCCCCCGCAGCGCCCGCGAGGCCTACGACCCCCCGCCCCCGCGTGGGCCAGACTCTCAGGGCCAGTACTACCACGACTACCCACCGCCACCTCCCCCGGCGCCTCGCCGCGCCTCCCGTGGGGCGTCCCCCGGCTCGGGCTCGGCGTCTGTCGAGCGAGACGGCCCGCCGCCGCAGGCCTACTACGAGCCAGAGCGCGTCCGCCGCGGCTCCTTCCGCGACGCCCCGCCAGGCGACTACGCAGGCGGGCCCCCGCCCTCTGCCGGCGCCGGTCCAGGCAGCGGCGGGGGCACCCCAGGGGGCGGGGCGACGCCCGTCTACGCCCCTGCACACACCGACGCCCCGCCCACGGGTGGCCCGCTGCCGCCGGGCGAGCCGGGTACAACTGCAGGGCGGAAGCGCACGCGCGCGGAGATGGACATGGATGCGGACGATGGGCATGCCCGCGAGTACGACGTGTACGAGTACGGCCCGCCACACGAGCACGGGCCCCCAGGCGGCGATGGCGCATACGGTCACGGCCAAGACGAGCGCGGTGCGAAGCGGTACGCTGGTGCACGCAGCAGGAGGAGCGACGGCGGGCGGGAGCGCGACGACGACGCGCGGATGGCGTAGGATTTTTTGTTCGTTCGTTGTAAAGTTGACTACCTAGTACACGACCCAGTACCTCTTCTTCCTTACTCTCCACTGTATTTATTCACCCCCGCCACGGCGCGTAGCGTACATCGTACATACACCCGAGCCCACAACGACGACCATGTATGTATGTATGTAGTAGACCGCCTGGCGGGCCCATGCATTCTGAACTAGAGTTTCCGAGCCAGCATGAGGTTGAGCTTGAGTACTGAGTGCCTGCCTGTCAGCGAGTAGGCAAGGTAAGCTACTCGGACGGACGGAACGGGGCCCCTCTTAATTAATTAATTAACGACGGGACGGGCGCCTGTCGCCTTAATTCGCCTCGCCCCATGCTCAGGCGGTACATCCGAGGGAAAACGCAGCCATCTATGTCCTGCCACGCTGGACCTGGGCTGGGCTGTTTCCAGGACCGGGACCAGAACTAGGACAGCTGCAAAGCGAGCATCAGATACGGTTTGCAGATACCCCACTGTACTCAAAACCAAGCGCACGCACCGCCCCGGATACCCTCTTCCCCAGGAACCTCGTACATAATACTCACCGTGCACACGACAGATGACTACCTTTGTCTCGCGCTACGTGAGTAAAGTGCAAGATGAGCACACCCAGCTACGTAACCTAACGTAACCCGCACAAAACATATGTATGTACTTGCGGAAAAAACAATTATCTCCAAGGATGACTTGGAGGTGACTGTACCATATATACCGCGGCAGACCGAAAATATCATAAGGCATACACACCTGCACACATGCATTGCGCTGCACGGGCTGTGCTGCATCCATCTGATTTAGCGTCCCGCCAGACTTTCGCGATAAAGTTCCCAGTCCATCAAGTCCAGTATTCACCCATCCCAGTCGCTTTTCCCATCACACCTTGCTCTCTTTCCATTTTTTAACGCTTTCTTTTTTCCATTTTCTACCCCATTCAAGATCTGCCATCACGGTCACCATGCATTCCTCTCTTCTTCCATTTCCTACTCCTGTTTTCCGCATCCACTTTCGATCCCTGTTTTTCACATCCATTTTCTATTCCTGTCTTCCCAGTCACCGTTTCCCCTGAATCGTGCCACTGATTGCGTTTACCTTTCTTGCTTCCCTCCCCGGCCCGCGCTGTGCAGCCGAAGCGCTTTCTTTCTTTCTAAAAGAACACACAGCTCGACTCGCTTTAATAAAATTACAGCGCGATAAATAACCGCACCTCGCTTCATGCACAGAAATTTCATTATACCAAAAGGGTACACCATGCAGCGCCAGCAACACCCATCGACATCCCACGCGAGCCTAACTTTCCGATCGTCCATCTAACCGATTTTCTGTCATGTACTTCAAACATCTCAGACCGCGCCCAAGTCTGCACATTACGCGCGCAACGTGTCCACCACTTCTATCTATCACACATCGCACGGTCGCACGTACGTCGCACCGGACCGCCCTCGTCCACTGCGCAGTAGAGAATACGTAGTACAATAATAATACTGTAACTTGTGCATGATGATGATAGTAAAAATATAAATAAACTTGAGGCATATATGTATGCACCAGTTGCGTTCGCACGCGCGATGACGGTAGTCGAGTCAGCAGGGCCGTGACTCCGAGTCGGCGAGTCGGCGGGGGGCTCCCATGGTACTCACCCTCCCTCATTCCACACTCTTTGATTCCATAATAATTACTCACCCGCCCTCCCACCCGCCTCCGAAAGTTGAAACCGAAACGCGATTGAAAGTGCATGCTTCAACAAGTATACACGCAGCTATATACATACACGCATACTACGTAAGAGGATCAATCTGAATCGGGGATTAGCGCCTATCACCGCCGACATGCACTTGGACTTGGATTTGAACTCGGTGGGAGGCTGGAGCGCTGCCGCTGCGTATTCCGACGAGCTTCCGAGAAGGCCTTTAACAATAATTGGCAATTACACCGTGCGACGCCTTTGCAGAGCTCTGCGCTTGCGGTGCAGAGCAGGGCAGTGAAGCTGAAGCTGAAGATGAAGCTGGATCGGATAAAGCAGAGATGGTATTTCTCTTCCAAAAAACGGTGTAATTAAAGGTAGTAGCTCAAAACCAACGCGGTAAGTACAACCCCACACAGAGGAACAGGAAAGGGAAAATGAAAAGAGAGATATTCCTGGAACGCAGAGCGGACTAATAATCCAAATAAACTAATACTGCCGCCGCCGCCGCTCCGAGTGCAGTGCGCAGTAATGCATGGAATTGCGCCGCTGGACTTGAACACATCAACCTAGTTGATTGCCTTGCGTGGCACACATGCACCTATGCTCAGAAACAGCTCGGTGCGTAGCTTCAATACAAATAGCTCGGCGGTAGGCTCAAATATGTACAGGTACAGCACGACGATCCGCCTGGCCAAATATACGCCATCACAGCGCAAATACTTCGCGAGGTCACACAGCGATATCGATAAAATAACCCAGACCGTGTCTGTCTAAAAGTACGCGTACCCGTACATGCGCACCGCACCGCACTTCCGATGCCCGACGCGCCGTATATAAGTAGTACGAGCGCTTTGCGCCTTGGATTACAGATACGATTATATACATGCAATAAGAAGTACTAGTAAGTAGTAGAGCCCATATACCCGCATGCTTCGTCCCCCCCGATCCCGCCCCAGGCGCATAGGAAGGTCCGATCGACGCCCTCGAGTACTCGAATACATCGCTCCCCGACGCATCCAGCGCATCTCTATTGATCATTTCAGCGTATCTCTATCATCCCATCCCATCCTCTCATATCAATTATATCCCCATCTATATCCCATCCCCATCCCAATCCCAAATTAATCCATCTCCATCTCAGTTCGTATCTATCTATCTGTCTACATATGGCCTCCGTCAAGGGCTTGGTGTATACTTAGCACAGAAACGAATCACCTGCGCAGCCCCCGGCGGGTCGCCTGACCTACCCCGCCTCCCGTGTCCTATTCCCCGTGCTGTCGTCCACCCGTATCGCCGTCCACACCGGCACCCCCCGCCGTCCGATCGCGCGTCCGCAAGAAGTGCCCATGCCCGTGAGTCCAGGAAGAACAAGTCGAGCAAACACAAAAAGAACTTCACCCGTTGATCTCAGATCCCGGCACGGCGCAAAGCTGCCTGCCTAAAACGGTGCGCGTATACTATCTATAATCTATCTACACTACACTACACTACACTACACAATAGAATAGAAGAGAAGAGAATAGAATACAAGACAATGTACCATGGGTGGGTGGGTGCTACTGCCCCCGACGCAGAAGCCCGGTATTGTATTGTATTGTATTTTAAATTATACCGTACCGAATATACATACACTGCAGAGAAGCGCCCCGTACTCTACATGCATACTCTAGTACCAGCTGGAACTATACATATCGACCCTCCGCCTCCCTCACTGCAGTCCCCCCTTGCTCTCTACCTACTATAAGTGTGCACAGCAGCAGTGCGCCGGCAGCTATACGTAGCATATGTCCCTCGTCTTCCTCTCATAGGTCCCCCCTTTATAGTAAGATAGTAAGCCATATCATATCATCCAGGTAAACACGTCCGACGCCCAGTTCTGCAGAGTCAAAGCTCACTTCAAGAGCCCCCCGCCCACCTCCGCCGGCCGATCGCATACGCATGACGCATGACGCACTGGGATCCAGATCCACCCAGTGGGCGGGGGCAGTAAGTAGTAGTCTATAACAGCAGTCCCTCCGCCAGGCTATGTATATCAGTCCTCCGAGTCCCTCCCTCCGCCAGTTCTATAAGTAGACACAGAACATAGTGCACCGCCCGTATTGGGTCACGCTTCGGCGTGCGCTTTTCTTTTCCCCTGTGCCCTTTGGCGTCTTTGCGCGTGTGCTTTTCAGCGTGGGCGTGGGCGTTTGAGCGCGCGCGTGTGCGCGGGAGGGAGAAAGAGAGAGCGCGTGCGATGATTATCCTTAAGGGAGGTGACCGACGCGAAATACCTAACGCGCAGCAGAACGCGCCTTGGTCCTTCTTCACGGCCTCAAGGCGCACTTCACATTAAGGTTTAGAGGTATACACTACCTACTTACGCAAACGCAGTCAATCTGACTGATGGAGATACCGCATGCGCCCCTCGCGCGTGGACGGGGACGCTGTTTCCTTCCACGCTCCCTTCTATGCCCACGCCCACGCCCGCGCGTGCCGCAGACGCCCATCCCACCGCCGCGAGGTAGTACTCGACTTACGGCATGTTCTGTCCTGTCCGTCCGGCGAGTACGCCGACAAAAATAGCACGATGTGGCGTGGGCAGGGGTCCTGTGACCCGGCAGGCTGGCGGCCATTGTCTCTATATGTCAATCCTCCCCTTGACACAAGTTGGCAGAGCACAGAGTCCGGAGCGGGTGGGCAGCGGGGGGATCTGCGTAGTAAATAGAGTAGTAGTAAAGCAGGTAATGACCATACCTTATCATGTACAATGTGAGAAGCAGGATGACTGAACAGCACTTGACGCGGCGGCACGGTGAATGAAAGCGGGCGGCATTGTTCGTTCTTCATCCCATTATGTACATGAACGAGAAATGAATGAGGATAATGAATGAAATACGTGATTCGAATGCGATTGTGAATATGTGACGAGGTGGGTGGACAGGCCGCCTGCTGGCTGTCGGCGCGCAGAGCGTGAGTGGACGAGCATACTCTATGTGTGGTGCTGCCTGTTCAGTGTGTGGCGTTGCAGAGACCAGAAATATCCGGGCTAGAAGTGGGTAGGCGCACATATATGATATGAGAAACTGCACGATATGATATCAAGCTTGAGGAGAAGGAACCAGCTCGACCGAGGGAAGTAGACATGAATCTTGAAGCAAGAGGAGCGAGCAGGACAGCGAAGGACTGGCACACGCGCCCACACAGACCCACACGCAGAGGGCAGTGATGACATCATCATCGCGCTACCACCGCGCCGTCGAACGCTCGCCCGACTCGGGGAACACGCTGCCCCCGTTGTCTCGCCCAACCAACCCCGTCTCATCCCTGACGTACCCTCCGCCGAGACACGCCCTGCCGTAACGTCCCGCACTTTTTCCCGTGCTCCCCGGTGGGCCTATCCCCGTCCCCGTCTCCAAGCCGTGCCACCCCACGCCCACCCCCCGCTCCCCCATCCAGCCACACGCAAACTCCCCATTCCCACACACGCCTGCCTCGCGCCACTCGAGCACCACGTCCATCACCGTCACACAGCGCCCTGCCCGCCCGCCCCCCAGCAGTCGCACCGCCGCACGCGCGTGCGACAGCACGGCCTGCACCTCCGTCTCCCGTCCCCGCAACAAAGGCCGCGCCACACCCGCGCCTGAGCGCTTACCCTCTCGACGGCGCACACAGGGCGGGCCCGCGTCGGCCGCCTTTGCGCCTGCTGCCAGTCGGTCCCGCATGCGCAACATCCGCGTGCCCGGCGGCAGTCTGCGCACGGGGACGGACATAGGGGCCAGTTCTGCGCGCGGGGCGCCAGGTCGTATGCTGCCCCAACGGAAGAACAAACTCATTAGCTCCGGAACCACACACAAACGCAGCAGCAGCACCACCACCACCGTGGCTGGAAAGCACACGAAAAACAAAACTACACAGTAAAGATCTGCCGGACGAAGCATCGACGCATCCAGCACGGAAAAACATAAACCGCGATATCCGCAAGAGCACCCACAAGCGGGCCCCATCCAGTCCATCCCTCCGATGCCCTATCAGCTTATTTTTTCCTGCTGCTGCACAGCAGTCACCCCATCCCATACATTATGATCAATCGGTCCAGTAAGCCCGCTCACCTGCACCCGCCCGCAGCATCCTCGCTGATCTGACGAGGCCCGCCAGAACGTTGGGTCCACGTCTGCGCCGGCGGGCGCGTGCCGACCGGGGGGTCCATTCTTCGTATCTGGGGGTGCCTACAAATTTTCAGATGCACCTGTCCAGAACTCCAAAATGGAAAAGGCGACAGAAAGGAAACGAAAGAAGGAAGGAAGGGTGGGCGACACATCTGAGCCAGCCGGTCAGCCACCCAGCCCTTGCACGAACCGGCCCATTTGCAATCGCGCAGCAGCAGCCCTGTTGGCTGACTTCCGCGGGACAGCCAGTGTACGTGCATCTGTGTGTGCATACACCAATACCCTACCCACCCATAAATCCGTCGCGCAAAAAAAAATCTAGCAAGTGGCTGACAGGGTTACCCAGATACCAGATCGCAATGGAAGGCGGGCTGAAAACCCACCCTGCCTATCACACGCTGATAAAATCGACCTGCGCAGCGCCAAAGAACTGAACTCAGCAAGCCTACCCAAGGCTGCCATCGTCGCGGAAATCTCTGTCAGAAGGCCCACGTTTTCCGTCCCCGCCGCCGCCGCCGCTGGCTGCTGCTGCATTCGACAAATGAATGCGCGTCAAACGGCCGTTGTTTATCTCTTTACACTTGGCCTTATCGACATCTCAACGTCCAGCCTCCGGATGATCCATCCACGAGTGGCAGCCTGCCATTTCCGCGGGATTAGGCACATATTTCCGTGTGTGTGTGTGTGTTCGTGCGTGCGTCATCATGCACTTTCTTTTCTCGAGCAGCACCACAGACTGAGGTAGCCCGCTCATCAAACAATGGGCATTCCACGTCCAAGAGCGGGGAGCTGGCTCGGGGTACTGTTATAAATGGACAAACTGAGTCATACGCATTCGGACAGGTGAGAAAAAGCCACCACTCAGCTCTAGCTATCACCTTTGCACAGATGGTACGCCGATTGGACGTCCCCCATTCATATGTTCTTGCGCCGTTCTCCATTTCTTTCTGGCAATGGCTGTGCGGAGCGGCCGACGGACATGGAGAGCAATCCAGAAACACGTTTCTCAGCTGGCGGCCACTTACGGTTTGCCATTAGGAGATAACAGATAGAATGCACACCGTTTTGTCCAGGCGGGCTTCACTAGCACATGCATGGAAATCAAGTGCTCAGTGCCCTATTTTCGCAGTCAGGGAGTCAATGGCGAGGTTAATGATACAATCGCCGTTAGACTTTGCAATTGTAATGAACCGATCACCATTAGCTGGTGTTGCAAGCACGAATAAACATGCTGCATATAGCCCCCGAGAGGTAAGTACAAAGGTCTGAAGGTTTGCAACCGAGGGATTTCTGCACTGTAACTGTGCTTGATTTGGATTCCAAAAATCTCATCTCTGCACTGCTAAGGATTTCAGAGTCCACATCAGCGTTCCACGTTTGTCAAAGGATGATTTGAAAAAATAATTTCGTTTGCATTTCAAAGCCTTAGACCACGGAAGAGCCCGAGCCTGGGGGCCTCTAAGTAAGAAGCTCTACAACATGCTTTTGTTCCACGTAGTATGTATGGCTCATTAATTAGCGGTAAACATGGTCGGCTGGGAAATGAGATAATTAGGTTTATTTTAGATTTCATGTCAGCTTGGGCCTCTTACAGTGCAAGTTGGCAGCAATTTCAGCCTCAGCTCGATCGCCGTTAGCAAGAAGCTTCTCTTTGTTATAGAGAAGTTCTTCGCGTGTCTCCACTGAGAACTCCTGGTTTTGTGCTGGTCATGCAACACATAGTTAACCTTTGCATCCGATTTAGTTGACACAAATACGTACTCTCGACAATGGCATCAACGGGACATGCCTCCTGGCAGAAACCGCAATAGATGCACTTCGTCATATCAATGTCTGCAGAATGGGTATGATGAGAACATGTCGGAGAAGGCAGATGCGCCACGTACCGTATTTAGTAGTCTTCCTCGACCCGTCCAATCTGGCTTCGCTCTCGATTGTGATAGCTTGGGCAGGGCAGATGGCCTCGCAGAGTTTGCAAGCTGATTTAATCACCCTGTCAGTCGTCTCTGTATACTGAGCTGTCTGGCGACTCACCGATGCATCGCTCCTCGCCACTGGGGTATCTTCGCAGAGCGTGCTCGCCACGGAAGCGTGGGGAAAGAGGACCCTTCTCAAAAGGATACATGATGGTGTACGGAGGGCGGAAAAAGTTTTCAAGCACAATCCACATGCCTAGATTGACAGAATGAGATATCCGCCACTAATACATGCAACAGGACAGGAGACTTGCCCCGAATGATCTCGGTGAAGAAGAACAGGTGAACGGCCTTATCGAGGGCGCTGGGGCCCTGCTGGTACGCGTCCAGCGGATAGCCGTCGGCGTCGGTTTCACCGGTAGCAGGTTGCGCATTGTGGGAGTTACGCTCGTCGATTTTGCTCGTCAGGCTCTCGAGCGGTTGCCTGTGCTGGTGCTGGGCATGCGAGCAGGTCGAGGTCGAAATGAGGCGGCGAGCGGCCAGCGAGGGCGTCGCGCGTGCGGCAAAGACGAGGCGGGGCTGCAATCCGAGTAGCAGACGTGTCCTTGAGAAAGACATGGCGGACGGAGCCAGCGACGGCGAAGAGGAGAGAGGTGGATTTCTGAGACCCAACCACGGAAGGGTGAGGGTCACGATGGTCACACCACCCGCAGCCAATCAGCGCGCGCCAAACTCTAAGGTGCCATCCGAATCTGACACTTGCGCCCTGGGCCGCCCTCGTCGTGACCGTCTGTCTCCACCACCATGTCTTCAGCAGCCGCAAAGGCAAAGTCCAAGGCCCCGGCCCTCTCAGATCAGGGTAAGTCGCCCACCTGCCCTCCGCGTATTCGACATCTTGATTCCAATCAGCCAGAGATCCAGCAAACCTATATCCGATTGCAGAATGAACTCCAGGCTCTCGCGAGGAAGATCGGCGAGCTCGAGTCGGAGGCCGACGAGCACAGGCGCGTTGTATATTGCCCCATTCCATGCGCTCAAACTGACGGACGCGGCAGTCTCGTTTTGTCCACGTTGGACGAGGCGCTAGCCGATGACCCCGACCGCAAGTGCTTTCGCCTCGTTGGCGGCGTCCTGGTCGAACGAACTGTAAAGGACGTCAGCCCAGCCTTGAAAAATAACCGCGATGGGGTGAGCCTTGTCTCATTTCCACGTCACTCTAAACTGACGTTTTTTTTCTAGATCCTCAAGGTGATATCTACGTTGACAGAGCAGTACAAAACCAAGGAAAAGGACCTTGACGAATTCAAGAAAGAATATAATATACGTCCCGTGAATGTGAAGTAATTGAAATCCATTCTTGATCCGCTATACAGAATCCTACCTCAGACATCTTTGAGCATGCTGTGAGATGAATACCCCCAGAACAGCGCGCCCGTCGTCGCCCCCCAGTTTTTGAGTTTGACGCCTCCGCCTCGTCAAAGATCGGCTCTCCAACTCTTGTGGCCGGCTTAAGACCAAGGCTAAGACATCTATCTTACTCCGGGTACTTGTATCACGAAGGCGATCCCATTCAGAGCCAACTTCTGACCGTGCAGAGAAGGGGAAGATACATCGCGGTAGGTTTACTTCCCTCTTATCAACGTGTGCTCTGCATCTTCGAAAATAGATGGACTGCGGGGCAATACTTCACTTAAACTTTGAGCATCACGAAATTAAAATAGAGAGGGCAAGTTGGTGCTGAGCGTGTCAAACGGGCAGTTGTCCCACAGCACGGGCCGCGCGACCTAGCAACGGGAGTGAAATTGACTTCCAACAGCGGAGCTTTACCACACCCCTTATCCGTCTCCCATTCTGTATACTCACTCACCAGGCCTGCTAACTGCTCGCCGCCGTCACTCTTTTAACATTCGTTATCAATAAAGATGCTCGCCACCGCCCTCTTCTACGCGCTCTCCTTTCTTTTCTTCCTCGGCCCGCTCGCAGCCACCGCAATACCGCTCGACTTTCTGCTCGACTCTGAGAACTCCATTTCCAACCGCGGATCGCAGCGCCAGATATCCGCCTTCCTCAACGCGCACAACGTCATTCGCGCCGCCCACAACGCGACTGCCCTCCAGTGGTCGCCGACCCTGGCGCAGAAGGCCGAGTCGTGGGCAGATCAGTGCCAGTTCAAGCACACCGACGGCGTGTTGAGCGACGTGCCCTACGGCGAGAACATAGTTGCCGGTACTGGCGACTTCTCTATATTCTCTGCAGTAGCACAATTTGTATCTGACCAAGGTAGGTGCTTTAATATCCTTTCATTAGAATTAGTCACTGACGCGTCGGCACGCCACTAGCACAATACAACCCTGCCGATCCTTCTTATCTTCTCTTCACGCAAGTTGTCTGGAAATCTACCACTCAACTCGGCTGTGCCGTTTCTCAGTGCGACGACATTTTTGACAAATCTCTGGGGGCTGCATCGCTCTATGTATGCCTGTACGACCCTGTGGGGAATGTCATAGGAGAAGCGCCGTGAGTATACCTCGTGTTTTTCCGGTTCATGCCATGTCAACCAACAAAATGATTTTAGTGAAAATGTCCAAGTCTGACCTTTTCTGCTTCATGTCTATCAAGCGCATCAACCTTTCTTTTTTGCCCTTGGTCCACCCACTCTTTCCGTTGTCTTGCCAGCAGTGATGACGGTGCGTCCAGAACGCTTGCCGTGCGCAGCGCGCACGCCTTTCTGCTGACGACCTGCGCTATAAAATCGCTATCGCTCACTTTCCGAACTTTGTTCTGATACCATTTGATTTCGACATCATGATTTTGTTCTCATCCACACTTTTTTCTCTCTAGCCATCATAGAGGTATTGATACAACACTTGTATTCATAACATTACAATTTACAGTATTTGCGTGACGATACCAGCTAACGGAAAACAACGAGGGTGACAGCATCTGCAAAGCGGGAAAGCGGTATTAACGG
The DNA here is from genome assembly GCA_028532985.1 of Stropharia rugosoannulata. Taxonomy (NCBI): domain Eukaryota; kingdom Fungi; phylum Basidiomycota; class Agaricomycetes; order Agaricales; family Strophariaceae; genus Stropharia; species Stropharia rugosoannulata. The sequence continues at coordinate 3,021,887 of JANCIK010000002.1, read as the reverse complement.
TAGGTCTAAACTAGGAGGTTCGCTTTATTGGTCAGGGTGCGCATTATGTCTTTATTGGGAGCGATACTTTTCTCTAACGTCGGTCCGATACTCTTCGGGACGGGTACTGCTGATTGGACTGTATTGTATCAGTCGGAAGTGTCGATTCGTAAACTGGGCGCCTGTGATTTTGTGGGGCTGTGTTCATCTGGTGTGATTGATACGGCATGTTGTAACTGCTCCTCCAACCGTCGACGGTTTCCTGATGGTTAACTCTTTGAATTTGGTTCGGGAACACCATAGACGCATGCCGATTCAAAGTGGTGCGTTCGACTTGACCGCGTGCGCGCGGTTGCTGGCCTTGAGCATACCAGTGGTTGAGGTTGATTAAATCATGGGTGTTCAATTGCTGTCTAGGTTGATGTAGCATACGTTCATGACTACCAGCAATTGTTTGGAGGGGGAAAGCGGGTGCAACATCGGGCACTCGGGTCTGAGGGAAGGTCGAAGAATACTCACCACCAGACTGATTGCCCCAACTGAACTCATGCGCATAATTTGGCATCCTAGAAAAGGTTGTAGACTGCTGGGGTGTGACAGGCGTATTCTGCGGTGGTCTGGGAGCTTGGCTGCTTGCATCGTTTCGGTGGCCAAGACGGGAAAAGGTCGTAGTCGAAGGATGATCAAAGGACCCACTGTGATCAGTTCGAGAGGTGAGTGTAGTTATACTCTGCCAACTAGCTTTGTTCGACTGCTTCACGCTTGTTGCGAGAAATGCGGTTTCGGACTCTTCTGGGCCGACAGCCTTGTTAGCGAAGACTTTATTTGAGACGGGAATGCTAGATTGAAAAGTTGGCTGAGACGTTATATTGCCCACACTGGCTATCTTTCCGATAGTGGGCGCCTGCAATATCTGCAAGTTGTTTCGGGTCTTTGACGGGGTTGGTAAGTTAACCTTAACGGGTCCATCACGCTCGAAGCTATGGAGCCGAAAATCATCATGTCCAAATTGAAGGGTTGTGCCCTTGAACACATCTTGTTTCAAGGTAAAATCACCATGATCCCGCTTGTCAACGTCACTCCATGATCTAGTAGATGAAGCCGGTGCCGTGGCCAAATGAGTGGTCAGAGCTCTGCCAATTCCAGTCCTCCACGGCAATGGCGGCCGCGCAGTAGATTGTTCATTCTCCTCGGATGCAGGCCAAGAAACTCGACCTTCCCTGTGGAACTGGTCTTTCTTGCTAGATTCACCTGCAGACGTCGGAGGTGATATCCTAATTTCAGGTATAGACTTAGCCACCTCCAAGGGGTTTGGGGTTTTCGTTCTGGCCACTGTCTGTCCTTTCCCGGGTCTAGAGCGCCGAGTTTCAAGGATAATAGCTGCGATTTTATCCTCCACAGATTCTTCTTTTCTCGAGGGTCCACTTGAAACAGACATGGAGTAAGAACGAGACATTTTAGTTGCTGGAGGCTCAGATATACGAGAGAAGGCATGACCACCCTTCGTAGAAATTGCTTTCGGTGCCGGAGTATCAACAAGCATGGATACAGAAGCACCACGAGGGCGCCGCACTTTCCCAACCGAACTTGACCGAGGTGGTGTAGGCGCCCGCGTCTGCATATATGGGCTATCATCGCATGCCGATTTCGCGATGGACGAAGACACCGGAGGATCCTCGAATTTGACAACCTTCTTTTTCGGGATTGGATCGTCCTTCTTTTGTTTCCCTTTGCCATTGGAAATGCGCTTTTCATCAGATTTTGCAAATCTTTTCGACGGTGTCGATTTTGCATCAACGGGAGAAACAGGAGCAACAGCCCAGTTGGGGTAATCTTCTGTATGAAGCGATCGTGTAATCGAGCTAGTAGGATTTTCCAAGGCTACGGTAGTAGCAAAAAGGTTATTTGTAGGCTTACTACAATCCAGGATCGCACTTGCTGTGACGAACTGATCGATGAGCTGAATCGTTGTACCCGCCTGCAGCTCAGCATGATCGCTCGTTTCAGTCGAATGCTTTTGAGTCACCAACAGCTCAGTGAATTCGCCGAGTTCATGATGCGTCGAGGTTGGGCTAGGAGGTAAAGGGATCATAAACTCATGACCAGTCGGAGATCCATATTCTGTTATAGTGCTCATGCTAGGTCCATTTAGAGCGTCGCAAGCAGCCTCAATTTCCGGTGACGACTCTGGTTCAGTAAAAACATCGCAATCCTGTGCGCCGGAGGATATGATTAAATCATTTTCGGCAAGCTGTCGGTATGGTATATTATCTTTGGCGACCGATTCAATTGACGGAGCAAATATGCTGTCGCAGTCCAATGGAGCGGTCGGAGTGACTCTGGGTAGCTCATTTGACTTTTCAAAAGACGATCAGACTTTTACAACGACTTAAAATTGAATTGAAAACTTACAGTATCAGCGTTTGGCTCTAGTAGAGCGCCGAGAATATCGTTTGACTGGATGAGTGGATCAGGCTTAAACTCGGTTTCTTCATGAATGCCGCCATCGCCAATTTGTAGTGCACACAGAGTGACGTCTGTGTCGTCCCCCGTTGTTAAAACATCCTGAATAAGAATTGGGCTGGACGCGAAGATGGTATTAGACGAATCAAAGCCGAACGGAAGATTTAGTTCGACATCTGAAAGTGAATCATCAGAAGACATATGCTGTCCAACGAACGAAGCTTCGGGATCGCGCTCCTTGGGCGTACTTTGATCGAGAATATGATTAGAGATAAATAGTGGTGGAACAACGCCTTCAAAACATGCTATTGCGGGTGAACCATCTACCTCCAAATCGAGTTTATCGCCCTCGATAGGAACAAGTGTCTCGAATGCGTGCAATGATGCTGGTGAAAAATTGGGTCCATCTGTCCTGCGCATATCAATGGCTGCTTCTGATTCAAGGTACTTTTCTTGATCAGGCACTTCTAGTGCTAAAATTGCGCCCTTAGAGCAGTCGTCTACATGGGCGGTTTCGATTACTTCGTGACACTGGTGTAATAAAGAATATGTATCATTCTGTAGACATGTCAGATACGCTTTGAAGCGAAGCGAATGGAATATATGCGTACCTTAACATTGATTAAGCCAACGCTGTGTAGTTGTGGAATATGTGACGATTCGGATGAATGAAGATCGTCCAAAACACTAGGGCATGACTCTGCTAGAAGATCAAAAGAGTTCGGAAGAACTGATTCAGGCAGAGGAAAAGAATCCTCCCGGGGAAGTTCAGCATAGGAGTTCCCTTCACTGATTTCCATAAGCGCCTCCCCCGCCTACAACTTCAGTTAGCATGAAGTCGTCGAAAAAAGAGCGGAGAAGGAAGAAGCTTACTTCTAAAGGCGCTTCGACAGTGGACATGCCTGAGGCTGTTGACGCCATTTCCGAATCATCGCATGGAGGCCCAAGAAACTAAAGCGGATTAATTGGTAAGGGAACAACAATGAGAAAGGCCCAGAGACTCGTACTAATTTAATCGGGATGTCCGCGTTCAAGGCGTCCTGCTCCTACAATGGCGAGATGCAATTCAGACCAAAAATTTAGAGGATGGCTCCGCACAACGCACTAGACTGGAATCGAAGAATGCTTCATCGCTTTCGCATACGGATGCAGGGCTTGATGCATCCGTCGATTCTTCAGAGAGAGAAGCATCTTCACGCTCCTGGCTTTCATTGACATTACCCATCAGACTACTAGCGGGTACAGACGAGAGCGTAGTATACAGCAAAGTGACAGATCAGTTAAAGCGGTCGACTTTTGTAACGATCACAATATGCTGACAGCGTGACACCTGCACTACAAGACGTTTTTTCCTGATGGATAGCGCTAGTTCATGTAAACAAGGCTATGATACTTGAAGGAAGCAGAACGAATAAGACAATTTGTGATAATGTAGCTGCATTCTAGTTCTTCCAGGTTTTCTGTCGAAGCATAAAACTTGTTGGCTAGAACAAAGCACAGTAGATAGGCAGAAAAGTTTATAGTGGATCAGACGTGATAGACACAGTTTTAGAAGTAGATAGCTAAGGGTATTAGCACTTGTACGGAGGAGGTCGACAATTCTGAACGATAAGTAGTAGCATCATTTTGTTTTGAAATTGCTGGCAAATTTCTGGCACTAATTGGCAAGCTTTAGCACAAGTTGTCGTTTGTGTATAGCGCATCATAGAAGACGACTTCAAAGCATAACACGTTTTTCAGTAGACATGCATTGAGTCAAGGGAGTGCAGTGAACAAGCAGTAGTGGATGTCGATGAGCGCTTGAGCATGGACCATGAGGGTGATGGTCCGAGCTGGGTTTACATAACTCGTGAGAGTGTGATGTGTTATGCCATCAAACCCCTGACAGTTGAGATCATGACCGTCCGAGGAATGCATACCTTACCATTTTATCTTTTCTGTTCTCTTCCTTAATCATCTTTAAAGGCTGCGCCTTATTTCCTATCTTTTAAATGGATTCCTCTACCTCTACCTACCAACCCGATGGCACTCCAATCTTCGACAACCTCGATGTCGATCTTGTGGTGCAGGTGCTGGCAAACACCGCTTTCAGTAAGCTTCGCTGCGCATCTCGTATGGCGTACGTACTAAAGTTATGTCGCAGGCCCTTTCTTCGTATTCTTCATACCCGTCTTCTACTTCTTCCAAGGATCCAAACTCACCGACCCTGTCATCGTTCTTTCATCCGTGTTCTGGGTCCTCATATCCTTATTTTGTTGGTGCTATTCGGCAATGTTCTTCTTTTTACTTTTCAGCTAACGAGACTTGCAGGGTTTGTAAAGTGGTACTCGATACTATACCGCAATCAAGGAAGCCTATTTTTTGCTCCCAAAAGACTGGATTGGAGCGAGCAGATTGTTGTAGTAACGGGCGGCTCATCGGGCATTGGTGAACTTCTGGCAAACACTTTGGCCGTCCGCAATGTAACAGTGGTTGTACTGGATGTTAAGCCTATCCAAACTGAGAATTGTACGCTCTCTGAGCCATGCTTGAAATATGTAACTGATAACGTCTTTCACTCACAGATAACATAACTTATTACAAGTGTGATGTTTCGAAATGGGAAGAAGTGGAAGCTGTGTCCAAGAAGGTCATTGAAGAGGTAAGCCATACAAGTTCTAAGTAATATTACTTACCTGAAACAGGAATATTAAGATAGGAGAGCCTACAATGATTGTCAATAATGCCGGTGTCGTGCAAGGGAAACTCCTCATTGACTTGTCTCCTGCAGATCTAAACCAGTAAGTTACACTTCGATCATGCGCGTACAGCTATTGATCTTTTGGTAGGACATTCGGTACAAATACTCTGGCGCATTTCTGGGTTTTGAAAGCGTTTCTCCCGTACCTCATCAAAGCGAAGTCGGGACATATTGTAGCTACTTTTCTAATGCACAGGCGCCTCCTGCAATTACTGACATGCCTATTTTAGGTTACTATGTCATCGTCAATGGGGTTGACTGGTGTCGCTCAAATGTGTAAGTAAGCTTCCTGGGCGGTTACGCTCTTAAATAACCTCCATACATCAGCGGATTATTGTGCCTCTAAGGCAGCGGTTATCGGCTTACACGAGTCCTTGAGATATGAACTTGACAAGAGGTAATGTCCTGTTGTATAGACTGTGTTAATGATGCTCAAATACCCCGTTATAGGTACAAATGTCCTAACATCCGCACTACTTTGGTCTGTCCCGGCCATGTGACGACCTCTATGTTCCAGACTGTTACCCTGCCGAATTATTCCTGGTTCAGGTTTCTCGCCCCATCAGTTCAACCAGTTGCAGTAGTGAAACGGATCATCGCTGCCCTTGATGATCAGCATTCGCAAACAATTTTGCTTCCGTTCTTTGTTCACTTTATGCCAATCGTCAGGCTATGCCCAAGCTTCCTCCGCGATTTCGCTCAATGGGTATGTGGGCTATTTTCCTTTCGAATTATATTGACTGATCTGAATGTTCTGTTAGATCTCAGGCGCAGACTATGCTATGAAATCTTTCGTCAAAGTCTCTGGTCGCCGTCCAGACGAAGGTCTTCATACACCCGAGCTTGCTGCAGAAAAGGACTAAGACAACGTACGAGTCTCACTCATTAATATATACTCTTTTGCAGGCTGTCTTTTGAAAGGCCGACTTCAATGTTGTTTTAGACCATCAATGGATCGGTTGGTCGTTGTTTGCTTGTGATATACGTGCTTGACAGCGCCCGCGGGCCAGATTGATTGTGACGGAAGCTTGACATTCTCATTGTTACTTATTCAAGCGCACTGCAAATTTTTCAACAATTTTCTTTGCCCTTTGTGACCGGGTTGTAAATAAGAAGGCATAACATGTTAAGTGTAAACTCAGAGGCAATTGCGTTGGTCGAGGATTACGGAAGTGCGGTGTTTCTTGCAGGACAAAGGCTACATGAACCCCTATGCGGTCATCGGGTACTTCCCCGAGTACCCTTTATGGGAAATATCTGCGGCACAAGGCGCTTAGGTTAAATTCGCACGCACACAACGCCACAAGCAACATCCTCGGAGACAGCGTAGCGTGGCCTAGCAATTACTTTCTTTCTTTCTTCCACCAACATATAAGCGTCCAACGCGTCTCCTTTCCTCTCCCGCGACCGTCTCCATTTTCTATCCGCAGCGATTAGCTGTAACACGCCGAGGGTATTCATCACCGACGCGACGGTCGTGAGTTGCGGTCGTGACGTTTAAATTGTCCGTCATTCCGGTTTCGGGCACAGCTCTTTATTTTTACTCAGCTGCAGGGCGACCCCATGCTGTCTGGTACCTTTCATACCACAACAGACCTCCCCAGTCCCCCTCCCCACTATTCTTCCCCCAGCCCCTCCCTTGTCAGTGCCACACACGACTTGGTCGATCCTCTCTCACCAGTTATGGCCCCTTGTAATGAGGTCACGTGGCCATCAACAGACCGTTCCCAATACAAAGCCTCCCAATCGACTACATCATCAACCCATGAGCCATCGCCAGCTGGATATCTCGAGTGCTATCAGGTGGGCATATCAGCGCAGAATGCTAGCGGACAGGATAACTTGCCTACGGTGCGCGCTTTCCTCGGAAATGCCACTCATTAATGTCAGTTAATCATTTATCCTGCATTCTTTTATTTAGGATGTCTACGGCTGTCTGTCGCCCAGTGCCTTCATAGCGCATAGCTATCGCTCTCGACAAAGCTCAAAAACAATGGACCACTTTCCTTGCCCTTGTCCGCCCTCGGACGAACATATTTCTATTCATGACGCCTCATGTGAGATTCGTACCATGTGGGATGCACCCAGTATCACGGAAGACAGCCCGGGCGGGTCATTGGGACGTCGGTCGAAGAGCTCACTGGCAATGTTCGACAGGGTAAGTTCCTTTTTCCCTGTCTCACCCACATTGCTTATTGATATTGCTATCCACAGCTATGCAACGCTCCACCGGTCATTGTGGACGCCTCTGATAGGCCTAGTGACCCACATGTGAGTCATCGAGCTATCCTGTTTGTCCTCGTTGTTAACTCTCTGTAGATGGTATTAGAACGCTTCCGCCGCGAACCCCACAACATTGTTTTAGATTCTCTAGACCCAGTAAATGCACCACATATCGTGATTACTCCAGCAGAGGATTCGTGGGCGAATTTCAAGACAATGGAAGATAATCGTGCAGGGATACAGTACTGGCCATGGATTCCGGTCCCTCCTTGCTTTGGAGCGACGTGCAGGTTGCCTACGTACGATGAATATACAAGCATGTTCTATGCCAGTCAACAACAACAGGATGTGCCACACTTCCCTGCACAGCATGAAGACGTTTTAGACAACTCCGTTTTAGAAAGCTCTGTATATGCGGGCACAACAGAAATTCCACAAGTGCCAGAGGATGAGGTATGTCCCAACCTGATTTCATATACATTTGTTCATTTCTGGCCTACAGGATAACTGGGGAAGTTTTGTCAATGATTTGACGCATATCCTTACGGTTCACTCTCACAAGCTTGCTGTACGTAAATATAATTCGCTTTTAATTAAACATACTAACTACTAGATTAGGCATTTGCCACAGTGACCTTGAAAGCGACTACCTGGCAAGAGCGGTATAACAAGCCCAGCGTCTTTGAATCGGTTGATCGTCCATTTGAGTGGATTGATCCTGCTAAGGTAAATCTTTCTCTCAGCGCCACTCTTATCAACGTCTGACAGGAACGAAGTTCATTTTGGCAGATACGAGTCTTCGTTGCCCGCGTACTTCCTTTGTCATCCAATCCGACGTTCCCTTTACTGTTCCCCATATCATCATCCATCTCGCTCCTGAAAATGACCCCGCGGCCATGGCGCCCTATGTCAACATTGTACAGGACTCCAATCTTCTGACTGTGCCCCTCACCTATAGCACCACATACTATGGGCACTCTTATGCGAGAGATGCTACCACCTACAATGAACATGGTTCCTTTGACATTACGGACGAACTATCCGACTCTGACACGGAGTCATCTGGCCCGAGGACACCAACCTTGCAAAGGATTGGTAGTGGCTTCTTCTCTGCGACGGCAGATACTACTGACGAGAATATTGTGGATGGCAATGGTGGCTACAAAGACTATAAAATACCTGCTTTGAATTCGTCTATCTATGCTGACCATGCAGAAGAGCAGTCATATACCAAGCCTGCGACTAAGTTCTTTATTTCTTCATATGACGATGACTTTGATACAGACAGTCTTCCGGACATTGACACAGATGAATGGTTCATTCAAGCTCGAGCTGGATCTACAGTTATCAGCACCTCGAGCTTCTGATCCATCCAATATTCGTTGCGTCTCTTCCTTTTTCTTGCCACCTTTCCTGCTATCATCTACACAACGCTGTTATTTTTGTTTAATATGTACTCTTAGGTCACTGTATTATTACCGCATATCTTACTCATTGTAGCATATTTGTATTAATGTAAACATATACCACGTACCGCATCATCTCTTGTCACTTTCTACAATAAACTTTGTTTAATGCTAGCATTTGCAATCATGCTGCTTTGCAAGTTGAGCACAGGGTTTGGTGAGATGGCTTATCCCCTGAGGCTTGAACGACTCGGAGACTGTCTGATACAAATTTGCTTATTCAACGCAGCTTACATAAGTGACAATCATGACAAATTGCCAAGTTCTTGAAGTAGTCAGGCCAGTTCATGCCAGCATTTGCTCAGATCTGCTCCCGACGAACCAAGCGGGCTCCCGATGATGCGACCTCCAGGCTGCCCGGAATGATGTCTTATCTTGTGAGTCCGGATCATTTTGCGCCCGTCCCGTATACACACAGTGACCAGTGACCACACCTTTCGAATAAGCTACTGTAAGTACATAGTGCTGCCTTGCCAAAGAACCTCATGTTTCCACGCCATATGTTTAGTCTCTAGGCTCCCTTTGCACTATCCAACTTCGTAAGCTGACGAAGCCTATCTCCATTTCTTTGTCAAGGTTCGGTCAAAGGCGGGACTATTACACTGCATATGGACTTGTTGAATGCGCAGCGCCTCGTCTTGCCTCATTAGGGGGAGTAGGGATGTTACGGGCAGTGGTTGCCTCTTGAGGTCCCTCTGATACCGTATGTTCATGTTTCCTGGTCGCTATGTTTAGCGAAACATCGGTACTTCTAGGAGCTTGGACCTCAATGTCACTCTGGTTGGGATAGTGACTCGCAACCAGAATCAGTCAGCAATCCTGAAGGGAGTCGTCCAACTCTTCGGAAACGGGGAGGATCGGACCTCGTACATTTTTGGAAACGCAAAACGGCGTTTTGGTGACTCCATCCAGCATTTCATTGACATTTCCGCTGAACACTCGGGCGTTCAGTATCCTCCGCACAGAATATGTTCTTGAAGGCCTACTGTACAATATCAAAGAAGCTCACCCAAAAATATTGCACATCAAAGCAGTCTCGAAGGTGCAAAACTCAATTGCACATTGGCTTGTTACCTCTACAACCCTGCCGCAAGCCGCCGAAACACATAGCCTTTAATACCAAACATGGAAAAATGATATTGACACACAATCCTGGCGAAGCTGTGAAGCAAGGTACTTCCCGAGGAATTGCATTCAAGCAGTGGCAGTAGGTGCCACAACGATGATGATCATACTTCCCATCTTGGGCGCCTAGGCCCGCTGCCCCCATGTATGTATACATACAAAACCTAAGTTTTCGATCCACTCGAAAGCTAAAGCTTGGCGCAATCCCACAGGAACCCAGGACAATCTTGCGCGATGTCAGAGACCGCCTGAATCCCGAGTCTCCACAGAGATAATACAGGCCTTCAAGTAAGGTTAACCTTTTCGCTTTACTTACAAACCAATACCCTGCGAGCATGTGGAGAAAACACCATATCCGGCTTCCATTTGTTTCCTGTGCCGTTACGCAGGTCGTTGTGTGCACTCTATGCCTCGGAACTCGGGATGGACGCGATCATCTGCCTTCGTCCTGACCGGTGACTTATCCTGTCTTAGTATAATCTAGAAATACCCGGAATCTGGTCCTCGTCCCGCTCGCCGCGCAGAGTCTGAATGCATCTAGGGATATTTCTGTTGGCCTTCGCAATCTTGTCAGCAAAACTTGCTAGGAGGCCGGCCACTTCTTGACATGATATATATACCCTGACACTTTCCTTGGTCCTGATACTAAGACCTCTCGGGTACTACAGGCGTTCAAAGCTACTTGCTAACTCCCCGGTTAAGGAGCCGGCAACAAACAGTAGAAGGTCCAGTACAATGTCAGTCCAGATGGTTCTTCATGCTGTTACTAAGTACTGTCAAAGTGCAGAACCTGAATCCGAGCGACTTGGTCGGAAAATACCCTATGCTCTGCGACGGCAAATAACTGACTGACCGGCACATCTGTTGTGTGAATGATCGTGCCACCAGGACTGACATACCGACCAGCTGAATTTTCCTTTCAATCGCAACACTTTCCACACCACATGAGCGCGAGCGGGGAAAGCTCGGGGCCTGTCTCTTAATTGGACACTCTCCAACAATGTTCCGGTGCTACTAATTACGTGTGGGGGTGGGGATTAATCTTACTCAAGCTACTATGTGATCGAAGTATATACTCTATTTTGTATTAGATGATTTGCAGACGAAGACATACTCAAATTTAGGTATAACAGACTGTTATGTATAACTTCGAGTCGTGATTAGCTCTCATTCAACCAGTTACTTTCCCTCATTTACAGTATTCATCATGTTCGGTACAAAACTTGATGCGACTTCAGCTGACCACGTCGAGTCCCCGTATGATACGAGTTGGGCTTTGCAGTCATGATGTACTCTACAACATACTCTACAACATGTCAACAGATGTATTTATGTTAGAAGAAGTGGAGAAGTAGTGCATGTCTCTTAGGATGACATTTAATGAAGCATAAGTAAAATAAAGTTATGGAAATACTAGCTTAAGGTGCCTCATTGTGGCTTACGAAAGTGCGAGGTATCCAAAAAAAATGTAGTCTACAAATGATGAGACGACATTCAGGTCAGATATAGAGGGGAGATATTGTCATAATGTATATAAAAGTGCATTATGACAGAGTTACACTTGATTAACTGTGTATTGGCTTCACAACAAGTGAATCTAAAACAACATGGAAAGAGGACGATGGGTACAAGGAGGACGTCAAGGAGAATAGATGCGCAGCTTCAAGAGCCAAATGCAAACGAAAATCACATGGGTTATCAAGAAGGTAGAAAGATATGGCAAAAGAGTGGCAAATACAGAAATGATGGGTATGTATGTGAATCAGAAGCTGAAGAGTGAAAAGACGTAGTATTGGGGACTTCCTGACCTGCGGGCCGAATTACTAATCCATCCATTCAAGGCTTCGAAGGCGATTTTTATGTGAGTAGTGCTGTCCGTGACGCAAACTTGGACTGAAGCACCGCGTCCGCTCATAGTGATGATGAATGATCAAGGTGACATAGCCCAGTCATACAGAAAGCATCGTGCCATCCGGTCACTGAAGTAGAACAGTATAACATCTTCAGACATGCAGATCAGCCGTGGCGCACTTATCACGACCACATATGGCATGAAAATAAATATGCACGACTGAGCGTGCTGTGGACAGCGAAGTACCAAGTCCTAATTTGCTTGTTGTTCAGCGTGTTAGATTGTCGCGATTCGCACTCGAGCCGCGGTACAGCCGGTTCGCTTGTTGATGATGGTCACATCTTCATTTCCCGCTGATTGCCTGGCATGTTGCATGAGTGCAGCATCGACACTTGCCAAGCGCGAAGCTAATCGGAGAGCTAATGAGGGATGACGGGATCAAACGGACCACGATGGATGGAGGGGTCTTTATCGGCATGCGAGTAACAAGAAGGTCCTCTGCTGGTTTTGGCGTGCAGCTGAAGGTGATAAGGAGGAGCGATGGGAAGCAGAGGTGATAGAAGAGGGGGGTGTATCGAACAAGAAGCTGGCCTGATCCACTGGGGATCTAGCACGAACGCAACAAACTCTGAGCCCGAATGGCATCCTTTTTGTCGACCTAGACGAGAAGAAAAATATGGATCAGTACAAGAACGTAAGAGCAATGGCAATGCGACGCGATATTTCAAAAAGAAGGATGTTGCACAAATGCATCAAGCTGACCATGCGTGAATGAAGTGAGAAGCAACACGTACAAGGAGATTGGCTGTTTTGAAAGTGGAACTGTACATGTGGTTTATACCATTTTCTTCGAGAACACGGGAGAAGCGGTTGACCAAACCGTATTTATCTGGAAAAAATTCATTACTCAGAGGTTTGTCAAATATATAATGTAAGACGTACCGAGTCCAAAACCACGCAAGTCAATCTGAAGGCACTTGTACGAGCTGCTGGTGCTTTTGTCCCCGTTTCGGCTTGGTGATCGGCTCAGATCCAGATCGGTCATTTTTTTCGACTGTTGAAATAAACTATCACCGTCATCTTCATCATCGGAAGAGTATACATCTGGCTTATATCGTTTACGCTCCAGTCGAAGGTCAGCAGCATCAAGCTCATCGCCACAAATGACCATATGTCGTTCTTTAGGGGGAAAGAGCACGGCAAGAACGTTGACGTCTGCCGTCAAAGAAGATCCTTCTGTGGTACGCGTAAAACTAAAGAAGGGAACCTTAGAGGAGGACTTTGGCGCAGGTAGATTATGCGATGACTTCGTGTCGACAGAGAAAGCAGGGAACGTGGCGCGACTACTTGAGAGAGGGTGCTTTGACGCAGATTTGAATCCCCCGGGAGTCAACGACAAGTCAGACTGAGAATATGACGAATGTGTGGTGGGAAGCGATGTCGATACGTTTTGGGGTGAATGAGAAAAGTAACCGTCTTCGTCACTTGATGTTGAAGAAGAATTTTCGGAGCTTGAATAGGATTTCACCAGAAATTTGTTGTCTAGAGATGGATCTAAAGGAGAATGTAACCTCGAGGTCGGGATAGGGATAGTCACTGATTTTCTTTTGAAGGTCAAAGACTTTGTCATGGCGGAGTGCGCAACGGGAATGAGGTCGGGGAACGCGATCAGCTTAATTATTTTGAGTCCCCAGTGGTCAATGCCCACTTCGTCCGAGAGACCAACACATACTAGATCAGGAGAGAGTATGCGTACTTCTCCCGCAGTCGGGGAGTGTGATTTCATGCGAGAAGACTTCGAGACCTGGGATGTGACGGATGAAACCGAGTTGCTTCGGTTCTTAGCGCTCACTTCGCCAACATTGTAGGTCATGACTGCCCCTGCCCTAGGACATGAGGCAGGAGTAAAATCGACAGAGCCACAGTCATCCGTTACGGGTGAATACAGCGGCGAAGATGGCGAATGGGGGTCTGCTGCATACAGATCGAATCCCGAGGCCGAAAACAAACTCATGGCTTCTTGCAGACGCGATTCTTTAACCTGGAAGATCTCAGTTTAGCGCAACAACGTGTGTGAAGTGTGCAGAGTGACCTACGAAAATGAAGTCGCTTGTGTAGGATGACTGGTAGAGAATGGATATTCCTGCAGCGGCAAGGGGACCTGAAAGATCATAAACTCGGGTGCCCGAGGTGTCGCCTATGGAAACAATGAGGTAAAGGTCAGGGACAGGGATCCCAAGGATGCACTAATGCTACTCACCTATTTGATCACTGTGTGAATCGACTTGGAGGACGCTCCACCGGTCGTAGGATATTTCGACGGGCTCAAACGTCGGGGCATGGTGGAAGCTGGTTTTTCGACTGGATGAAGAGCTGGAACGAGAACGCTGGCTGTCCTTACGCGCTATATGCTCGAATGCGTCGAGGGTATGGTGTTCGGCAAAGAGACTGAGCTCGATCTCATTGCAGGTAATGTTAAGGAAGGTGGAGCTGGGGTGGAGGAGCTGGCGGACAACGACCTGGGAGAGGGAGTCGAGGCGGGAGCGGGGGATGTGGACGAGGGAGAGGGAGACGGGGAGGAGGGCGATGGTGACCTGCATTGAGCGGGAGGGCATCTCTCTGCCCCTCGAGAGACATGGCTCATAAGTAAGATCGTTGGAGTCAGAAGTTCCGCCCGTTTTGGCCAGGGCCATCGCTTGGCTCGGTCTGGCTCGCAACCTTATCACGCATCTAATCCCCGTATTCCATCATCATAATGCAGCTCGCTGCTCCGCTCGCCTACTTGCCCTAAGAACCTTGTCTGCGCCGCACGCCCAAGCCCAGAATACGAATGGCCCGTGTCCTCTAATTCTCTGCTTCAACAGCGAGTCGGCCCTTCCGGTCCAGCAGGAGCAGGCGCGCCTGAACTTCCCAGCCACTCTTCCATTTGAAGGTATGGAAGCATCAGTCTGCAGTTTTCTATTGACAGTCCCAGAAAGTCTATTCGTACTCAGCTAAAATTACGAGGAATTGGTCGACTGGTATTGTTTTAACCGCAAACAGTTGTGTCACCTTCCGCTGCACATGGCGTTCCACTGCAGTTAACTCGGAAGTCGGGATATCACCACCACCAAAACGGCCTCATTCTGATTCTGCGGTCTCCGGCTGTATGGAGTTCGCGAATTACCAGTTGACGCTCACATAGGCTGCGTCTCTCTGGCTCTCCAAATTACGAATGTCGATGTTCGGTTGGTCTGTTCGTTCGAACTCAGGAACTTGACATCCAGGGACCTTCTGTGATGAACCGACACTGCGTCAGGATGCTTTACATCAAGGTCATTGACCTTCGACGGACCTCGCTTCGACATTTAGGACTCCTTCACACGGGCCTTTACCACGAAAGACCTTCCTTGCTTTCCTTGGAAAGAACCGTCGGTTCGCAATACCAAATGATGCATTGCTGGGTTGTCGTTAGTTTTTGCATTGATTTATAGTCTATAACGATCGATCATAGCAGGCAGGCAATCTCTACCTGGCAGCATGAGTGTAGTACGCTTCAACGAGGTTATTCGTTTCGTCATCCTAGCTCCAGCCGGCAGCCTGTGTACTGAGGTAAGACCACTCTATTCCACCCTCTGATTTGATAAACCTGTCGTAACTTTCTCTTTTGATTTCTCCAGTATCTCATCCGAGTTCATATTTCCATATTCGACTCAGTATACTGTAAAGGTGTCGAAGGTGTAACAAGTCTATCGATGAATATATGAAGTTCTATCGATATCCGACGGATTGCCAACGATATTATTCTTACACTGTACAAGATCCGAGTTAAGTGTACGATCGCAGGCATCTGCACCTTATGGAGTCTTCTTTTCGCACATAACTATGGAGCCCCGGTGAGTATTCAGTCGTACCCGCAATTGCTTTCGAATTTCATACGAGGTAGGTAGGGAATATGTCGATGGATTTACAGATTGCAAATCACAGACGTCACACACAAATCACAAAGCAGTCCTGAAGAGTACTCGTGGATACCGTTCGCCTGCTTCTAACGCAGAAATCCACAAGACCTCAGGTTATTTTTGTTTTGAACACTGTCTGAACAATCGAAGTGCCTTATGCTGCCTAATCCAGAGGCTGGAGCTATATATACCACGGTGCAAATTGGGTATGACAACCCGTTCCCGTCATCTAACAGAAGACTAAAATCATTCAGACTCAAGTGGGTGGGTATTCTGCTGCGTTTCTAATTCGGCGCCGGCGCAGCAGCGCAACCTGTCAGGTGGTACAAACCACGGGGGCCGGCGTGTCCTTCCCGTTCCTCTCCATGGACATGTATGCAGACATCGAGTCCCCAACTGTTCTTTCAGGAATAAGGAACTGCCATCTGTGTAGCCCAGAACCTCGCTGCTAGTGCATATCTCCGTTGCCGATTTCCACTGCTCCCACATTTTTGACATACATATCAGCCTTTCCCTTTCTTTTCTGACCAACATGCGCTAAGCTCACACAAGATCGTCGCCAGGGCTCGCGAGAGTTTGCACTGCTATGGATTCCTTCATGGTGCCGTTTGCCCTGCTCACCAGTTTTGTCTTCTGTACCGGGTACTTGGGGAAGTGTCATTCTGGCAGAACGGCAGCAGTTATGTGATATCTTCATTCTGGCTTCTGGGTGTTCCTTCATCTTTCATCGCTATATGCGCGGCCTCACTCGTCTTTTGAAATTATTAGTACTTTTACCAGAAACGCTACAGAAGCACACTCCGATTGCCTATATTATCACTACAGCCAGACATGACTCGCCACGGCATGTCTGGCATGCCTAGCTATGCCTGGATTCGAACACGGGCCTGCAGGCCTGCGCGTGGATCTGTTTGACAGAAATATCAGTAGGCGTTGTGTCTTTGATCAGGCTCTCTTCCTTCAAGCACAGAGTTCATTTATATGCTGGCCTTTGCCGTGCATTACTGTACATGTTTTAGTACCTCGACGGGTGTGCTGACCGATGTTCCGATATCCGTCACAGCTCGCGCAGTGGTTTGTGGGTCATGGCGACGTTTTCCAGTCAAACTGACCTCGGGCAGCGCCGAAGGTGCGCATGCTAGTTCATCAAAACATCGGGTGTACTGATGTCTTTTCAAAGTGTTATAAGGTGTTATACTGTGTTCTACATATGTATTTCTAAGCAGGCAATGTGATAAGAACCAAGGTTCCGAGTATAAATTTGGCAGGTTACGAGGCAAGCATGTGCGACTAGACACTTGGTAGACAGCGTGATAATAAATAAATGTAATAGTACTTGGCAAAACATACACCTGTTCAATGACTAAATGGGAACAGTAAAACATTCTAGGCTTCATCAAGTTCATATAAATTACATGTTACAGAATACAACATGTGTAAAATAGACCGTATGTCACATACATTATGCGAACGAAGGCGATATAACTATAGAAGTAACTCCTAAGTCATGTCGTTGAGTTACAGAAGTCCACCCAATAATAATAGAAGAAAAGAGTAAACAGAGCACGGTTGAAGGTGTAACAATTTTAATTGGGCTGGATCCGTTTATGCTGTATTGGCGAACGTGAAAGGCGAGAGGATGTTGTTGACGCTCGTGCTCTTGAGGGCGACGGATCAGGCGTATACTTTATGCGCTTCTTTGAGTCTTGTTTCGCAAAGTCAGGGGCATGATGCGATTTGCGTTTGCGCAGGTTATAGTAGTGCCCAAGAGTTGCGACTTTGTCTTGTGGTTTTTTAGAATGGGAAACCTTTGAACCAAGGAGAAAAGAACTGTGTTTATGTAGTAGTGCCGATGACGTTTGAGACCTTGTGGAACGAGACAACGGCTGAAGAAAGGAAGAGGTTGACAGCAGCGGAAGAGATAAAGTAGCAATGGTATTCATTTGTGGCATATCCGCCGAAACACTCTGTTGCGGCGACGTCCTTCGCTGGCTTCCTGGTAGGGTTGTTAATGTCACTTCGTTTTCCTGAGAGTGCCACACAAGGGAGCCATTTGGTGTGACAATCGGCGTCTTGATATCACTAGAATCCAACGACTCAAGGGGAGGAAATGCTATCGGAGATAGAACTATAGCGGGCCGCGAAGTCGCCGGCTGTGAAGGACCAATACGTTGATCAGTGCGTAGGTCCTCAAGATTTAAAAATCCTGGCTGACGAGCTGGAGGTGGAGGGGTCAGTACTGGTTCTGTAATAGTCCTCTCCAACGGGCAGTTCGATTCTTGACTTGGTTGCGAGAACACGCTCTCGTCAGCAGGCTCAGTTAATTCTCGTTGAAGCACCCGGGGTCGGTTCACACTTGGTTGAATTTGCATCGGATGGCGATATATTGTGCGCACAGGAGGAAGACCCGTATCTTCGAACGCAAAATCTCTGACTTTGATGCCTAATGTAGCGAGTTGGGCTGCAGTAGGCTGGCACTTTGTTGTCTTTCGCACGCGCTTCTTCACAGGCTGACTTGGTACATCCACTGCTGGAGTTTTACTTGAAGAGCTCACTGGCATCATAGCAGTATTCTTCAGCGGAGAAAATTAGATCTTGAATGTCCATTTGCAACAAGGTTGGGCTCACGATGTTGGGCGCAAGGTTCTGCGGTTTTGACTCACTCAGGCGACTCGTGCTTTCCATTTGAGGCAGGACCCTTGAAGATTGAAGATAGGCTGGTAGTTGGCAGCCTCAAAATCACTCAACTGTCGTTGCGGTCTGAAAAAACGCTCTTTAGGAGCAAAGGTAATACAGAACGCTCTTCACGGGCGGGAAGAGAGAGAGGTTGTTTAAGTATGAAACAGGACAGCTCGCTAACGCCATCATCCCGAAGGACAATGAGAACGCCTGATTGACCAAACATGACCAACGTGTCGTCCATGTGACTCAATATCGACATTACCGGCTGCTGTGGGCGGCGGCTCCGCGGGACACGAATAGCAGGAATTATCACTCCTTCTAGACTACTACGCCCAATCCCAGAGCCTACTGCTCAAGCTCGCTCTCGGTCAACGCGCATTAAATCCGCTTGCGTTGAGCATGTTGAAGCGTGCATGGAAGCCCGTTACTGTTGCTGTAGCAGTCGGTGCGCCAGCCTACTATTACTACAGAACCCGCTACAGCTCGCCGCAGACATTTGATTTCCCAGTTAGAGTAAAGGGTCCCAACGGCAAGGCCGAAATGTCAACCCGTAAATTCTCTCTCCTGCCGCTGAAGGAATTAGAGGCGCGCATTCGCGAGAACGCCACCTCGGAGGCGACTGTACGGCCTGATGGATATGTCTGGAAATACACAACGGCGAGCCTGGCTTCCAATAATCCGATAGAAGATGCGCATTCCAGCCATATTGTGGCAAGGGATGCATCAGATCCTTCAGCACCTGGCGATTACCTTTTCTTCGCTGTAATGGATGGTCACGGCGGTTACGACACTTCGCGACTTTTATCTCGCGTCCTCATCCAAGGCGTCGCTTTGGAGCTTGCCAAGTTGATAGCGGACCCCAACTCTTTGCCTCAGTCCGGACTACTGAATCGACTGAGAAGCCTTCTGTCGCTTAGTTCGTCAAAGCCTGCTAGTACTTTGGATGCAGACCCTACGCGTGTTTCGAAAGCCATTGAAACTGCATTCACGAAATTGGACGACGAACTTTTACAGGCTCCACTTCGAGTTCTCGCCAACAGCATGAATGCCGAAGATTTCAAGAATAAAGTGATTCCGGACCTAAGTCAGCATCCTCTTGCTTTAACTACCATGCTCCCAGCCGTATCTGGTAAGTAAATAATGTATCCGTCTAATTGTCCTTGACGAACTTTTCATCTAGGCAGCTGTGCATTGATGGCCGTGTTTGATACCGCGCACCATGATCTGTACATCGCCTGTGTGGGTGATAGTAGAGCAGTGGCAGGCGTCTGGGAGCCTTCTGTGGATGGTACAGGTCAATGGCGTATTGAAGTTCTGAGTGAAGATCAAACAGGTCGTAATCCCTCAGAGCTTGCACGGTAAGAAGGATTTTATACTTTTATTCGTGCAACTCATGGTGCTGCGCAGGATACGATCAGAACATCCCAAGGATGAAGAAGACTACGTTATACGAGAAGGTCGTGTCCTGGGAGGTCTCGAGCCTTCCCGTGCTTTTGGGGATGCGCGGTACAAATGGCCACGACCCGTACAGGAAGCGTGAGCATATCTAATTCTTTATGCTCCCGCCTCTGAACTGACCAAAATATTCCGCTTTAGTTTGAATGAAGCATTCATGGTCGGGAATCAGAAAGCTATGCGTCAACCACCATCCCTCTTCAAGACCCCGCCTTATGTAATCGCTCGCCCTGTTGTAACGCATCGTAAAATGTCACTTCCTGAGCCTGCTGATTCGCAACTCGCTGGGAAGAAGCATTTCCTAGTCCTTGCCACTGACGGTCTTTGGGACGAACTAAGGTGCGTAGAAGTGTAACTGGACCGCATTTATACTCAATTTAAGAGTGTCTACGCAGTAACGAAGAGGTTGTGTCCCTTGTAGCGGGTCACTTGTCTGGACTGAAAGGAATTATACCCAAGTCCGAATTGCCCACACATGTCCGAACTGTGTCTGGATCGCAGGGGGTCAACGGCAAAAATAAAAGAGGAGGGGCTGATCAAGGTTCATGGACTTTCATTGATGACAACCTTAGCGCACACCTCATCCGAAATGCTTTCGGTGGAGGCGACGTGGCCAAGCTTCGTCGACGACTTAGTATCCCGGCCCCATATTCACGGAGAAACCGTGATGATGTGACGGTTACTGTCGTATGTTGGGAGGACAAACCGCACGCAAATGACACTATTACAGCGGATAAAATGAAGGCTAAATTATAGTATTGTCTTGACTCTCCTAGTCTTTGTACATTATAAATAAATTATACATCATCTCCTCTAAATCACGAATACGTATCGTTCAGTTGCTCAATAGGAATGCTCGTTTTTACAATTTCATGTAATAAAGTACTTATTACAACAAGTTACAACAGGATGCCAGATATTAATCTAAAGACATGCAATCTTATATGCCCATCCGTTTCTTCTTTGTTGGAAATGGTTTGCCATAGGGATTCGACCCTCTGTAGCCGTCTGTCCGAGCTCCAATAGCCGAAGAATGCCTATCCGAACCGCGACTACCGGATTCAGAGAGCCTCCGCTTTTTGGCCGTCGTGTTGGGATTCGAACAGGACAGCCCACTTTTTGAAAGTTGGACTGATTGCGGCGGGGTGTTTGACCCCGTCATTTCATCGTCTTCATCAGCTTCTACACTCCGGCGTTTGCCCTTCCCCTTGGTGTCGACACTACTCCTGTCGTCAGCCTTAAAAGTTTCTGCAACTGGTCCGTCCGTGTCTTCATCAGAATCAGACGCGTAGTTGCCGAGGCTCTCAAGGGCCTTGCGAGCTTGGTCAGTCTTTCTTGAAGAGAGATATGCAATTTTCGATTTCAAAGCTGAAGCTTGGGGATCGTTAGGACTTGAAACTGGCGACTGATTAGCATTGCTTTGTTTATCCGTCACAACCTCTGACGAAGTCACTGATGGCCGAACAAGAGGCTTTTCAACCTTGACGCCTTGGTCTTCCTCGTCGACGATGTCTTTCGGCTTCGCCACAGCTTTCTTCTTCATCCCTGCTGCAAGGCCGGCCTTCACGTGTGAAGCGACACCATTCAGCATGGGTGTTTTCACTGCAGCTTCCAAAGACTGGCCCTTTGTCTGCATGTAGAACAACATATATGCATTCTTTCTGTCGGTGGGGATACTGCTCTGCTGTACCGATTCGTCGTTCATCTCGAACCATCGACCTTCTTTGCTCTTTACAAAAGCGTAATAGTGTCCAGAGTTCGGCCCGCCGCCTGCATGGCAAATAACGCCGTATAACGAATACATAGGTCCGAACTGCCCTTCACTCATATAATTTTGCAACGACAGCTTGTCCTCGTATTGTACTGGTTGTCCCAGTTTTCGGCCAAGGGGTGAAAACCGCTTGAGGTGAATTGTTAGAACTGGTGGGGCTTCATGTATTGTGAACCGTTTCTCCGCATTGACGTGCTTCTTACACCTAGAGTACTCCAAATGAATAGGCAGCAACGGAAAATATGATGGTTTACCAACTTTTCACATTTATACTTATCTGCACCTTTCAAATAATCAACTGCGACAAATTTCCGCAACGCGTCCTTCAAAGAGTCGCATTTGAAGATGTCAAGACTGAGATCTAGTATGCGATCAAAGGTGTCACTGTTATGTCCACAGCTCTTGCATGACACGCGAGATCGCAATCGGCCACCGAAGAGTTTGTGAACCCACGTAGTTTCTGCAATTTTTGGATCCAGTTTTCTAAATTACATTATCAACGAGCGTTTGAGTAAGCATGCACTTCACGCACGGTGGGTAGCCTGCAAGACATGATTTCTGAAGTGCATCAATGGCATAGCGCAGGAATTCATGTGTGTCTTCTTGTCTTCCTTTACGCATGTGCTTCGCGATCACTACACCGGGGATAATGGTTAGTGATACGAAGTTGGGGAATAAGAATGTGCTACCTTGTAAATTGTTGTTAATAGGGCTCGGGGAAAAAGTAGATGAGCCCGTATGTGCCTTGGAAGCAACTAGACGAAGACTACAAGTCATGCAAAACCCCGATGATACGCGACCTAATTAACATGATATGCTGAGCGAATACGAAGCCTGAATGCTGATACGTACAGTCCTCCTTTTTGTGCGATAGTAAGAGCTTGAGAAGTGGGGGAGTGTGGAGAAGACATTGCAAGGCGCTATTGAGAAAGCAGGTATTACCGCTATTGTACAAGCCCGTTCCCCGACTGAACGTAGGAGGCCATGAAAGGTCAATTGCCGCAGAGTGCAGTGATGTGCTTTTAGCAGGCGTCGAACGGGCGGGCGCTGGCGTGATTCTTGTCGAGACAGCTGATGTAGGTGTATCAGGTAGCTAATTGCAAAGTCAGACACGGTAATCATGGACTAACGAGTCGGCGCACATCTGATTTAGCAGCCTTAGGGCTAGCGTTTATTGCCTCATACTTCCCCTCCGCTACAGCCAAAGTTCCTGACGACGACCCTTCCACAAACTCGATTGGGGGAGGAAGGAGACTGTTGAATGCTTCCATATCTTTGGACGGCCGGTAATGCAATGAATCATCAGTGGTATACTGCGAGGAGAACATGGATGATGGCAGGAGCGGCGAAGCAAGCATCATTGTTCGAGTGGCACTGTTTCCAGAGAATTGAAGTCGGTGCAGAAAGAAATGAGCGAAAGAAGCTGTTGCCAGAACGTAGAGATTTTTTTGGATGGGAGAAATAATTATTTATGAGAATATAATCTTGACGATTCAAGTATGAGACGAGCCCGCCTTGTCGTCGCTGACCCTGATGTGACCATGTGAGGATATTTTTTGATCAACGGTCTTGTTTGGCTGTCCGCCCCTACTCCAAATAGCGAAGTTTGCCAGATACTAGTACAGTCACTGACCGCTCTTACAAACTCTTTGACCACTCTACTTTCAACGAGTCTTACAGGAAGACAGCTGGAAGACATCCATAAAATTGCCGCCAATAGTACGAAATTCAAAGACACACTAATACCTGAGTTTCGACTAAAATGGGCCTGTTAGGAGCAAGTTAGCAATTGCTTAAAAGCTAGACGTTGGCTAGATGTGAATCTCGAAGGCAAATGTTATGCATTAAATGGTAGCCATAAAATATTACTACGCTTTGGTTAGCTGGAACAGGATACAAGTATGAAAGAGTGATGTGACTACACATATTAGCGGCGGACTAGTGATATATACAGCAGGGTTCTAACGAGCACAAGTCGATTAATGAAGGGATGGGAGTAATCAGTAATAAAACCAAAAAGATCATTAAACGGGGTGACATGGATCAACCATTGAACGAATAATTAAAAGGGACAGAAAGTAACCATGGATTTGGAAGTATATGATAGGACGGGGTTTAAGGCGAGACCTCATGCGAACCCCCACGACCCCCACTGTTGAGCGAGATTTTGTTGCGTCGCACTCGGAGAAGCCGAGAGTATATCAGGCGTAGAGTAGTCAAGTACCTTTGCCTGAAGAGGTGAATATATATCCTCCTCGTACCGGAAGGCGAGGCGGCTTTGGTCGGTTGGCGTCATGTATCGCTGACGGTCGTAAGCCAGGAGAGAGTTCATCCTTTGCAGGTCCTGGACTGATAAAGGAGTGGGCGGAAAGTGGAGATCACTTTCGCCGAACGGTGAACTAGACGGGGAGGGAGAATGGTTGGACGAAGGGATCATGCCCATCTGAACGGGACCAGTCATGTCGCTGTAGCAGGCCTTGGTATCGACGAAATTTATCATTTCATCGACAAGTGTCTCAGTCGAAGACTGCGTTGAGAAGCTGGACACCGTTGAAGAAGACCAGGTGGGGAGGGGCAGGGGCTCTGTGATGTCTCTGTGCGAGAAGTCGGGATAAATGTATTCAGTCACCGGTTTAGTGTCGAGAGTAAGCGTGCCCAGAGTAAGCAGATCCCCGACGGGCGGCAAGGGTGGCGAAGTCACAATGTGGACGAGAGTGCTTTGACGTGACTTGGTCTGACGATGTGTTGGGGAGCGGAAAGTCTTCTTTAACGCATCAAGCTCCTCTGAAGACGCATTCTTGTTGTGCTTCTTACTCAAATGCTGAGCAAAAGCTGATCGCCGCTTGATCCTGACGTAAATGTAAGTATAATGAAATGTATGAACTGATTGACACATACGCGGAATTGCAGCGTTCAAATGGACACTCGTAGCGGTAATCGACTAAGTGCGTCTCCTTCTTGTGACGCGCATTAGATGAGGGATCACCGAATTCTGCTCCGCACCCCAGGAAAGCACATCGATAGGGCTTGTCTCCCGTGCTTCATGAAAGGCGGTACTTAGAAAGAATACGAAGATCAGAGATTTGCATGACTTACTGTACATTCGTGTGCGTCTTTAAGCCGGAGGCCTGAGAGAACCTTTTTTTGCAAACTGTGCATGCATAATTCCTTGAAAGGCGTCAGAAGGCTGTAATCATGGCTGTGTACAAAGCTCACTTGACGCCAGTGTGAGTAAGTTCATGACGTCTGAGATCGCCCTTGCGACTGAATTCGCTTGGGCATAAATAACATTTGACCTGTAAGGAGTGCTTTGATCAACTTGCGAAGTTCGGTTAGGATGCGGCAGACCTACAGGCTTACTGAGAACGCCAGCCGAAGACGACTTTCGTGAACGAGTTCCTGCCATAGCGCACCTTCCCATAGTATCGATGACTGAGGTCTAATAAAAACGATAAATTAAACTGAGGCTGCCCAGCAACCGCTGTATGAGATAGAATGAAAGTTAAAGTGGTGGACGAGCATATGAATCATCTGAGTGCCCATATCACCTATTTAACGCGATGAATTCAGGCCGTGTGTTCCGGCACCGAAACAAAGATGTTTGTCCTCTCAAGACGATTTCGGTCGATCGGTTATTGTCTGAGCATCTGGACACGGATGGTGCTCTACGTTCTTACAGAGATGAATTTGCATTGAAACGCAGCTGAAAGGATGGTGTCGATGATGCAGACCTCGTCTCCTTTGGGAAACCTACAAAGGATATTTGTATATGAGCACAAAAAGAATTAAAGGTGAGTCTCACCTTGAACTGTTATTTTTTCCAAACAAAGGAACAGACACGATGAAATGGACCCTTTCTCGTACACGTGGTAGACACAACTGTATATAGCTCATAACGATTGGTTGACAAAGCTTATTAAAGCTTAAACCTAGGTTAATTATGGAAACGAGAGGCGGAAGTGGGAGAAGGAAGAAGCGACATATACTAGTAAGAAATATAAATTATTGCGGGATGTCCCAGATTCATGAACACGAAAGGGCCTAGTCATATCAGTGGCCTAAACCCGGTCCGTCTATCTTCATCGTGATAAACTCTTCCATCCAAGGAGTTATGGCGAGGAGATCATTCCAGTCAAACGAGGCGTATTGATGACCGCCGAATATTACATTATCAGCGTCCCGAGATGGACCTAGGAGCTGCGCAACTATCCTAATAAAATCGGGGTGTCATAAGTATGTCCATTTTGCGTGACGAGTGTGAGCGACAAACATAAGTCCGCCGACCCAATGGAGGCCATTCTCTTCAATTTCCTCCACACCCGCCCATCGCAAGTCGTGGCCACCCGATGTGTAGAAGGGGAAATTACGGTGGCTATGTGCTGGCTGAGGAAAGGCCAGGCGCGTATACTCTTGAGAGAGATTGTAGTAACTATTGAGTACTGGATTATGCATCAGAGGCAAGGAAAAAAGTAAAAGGAAATAACTGACAGTATGCTGGTACTGTGGCAGCGGAAAGAGGGTAAATACCATGATCGTCAACTACTGCAGATGGTTTGGGTTTGGTAGTGTATCTTGTAAATATATTTCCTTGACTGCGCGGAGTAATTCCAGGTGGATTCAAAAATATGCGTGCGTTCGGATTGACGGTTAGGTTTGTTCGAGGCTTGGTGATAGTCCCGAAGGCTAAGATACGGACATCCGCCAGCTGCAATACAAGCTGAAATCTCAGGCTGGTTAGATAAGTGTAAAAATAGCTTGCGAACAAAGTAACGAACTCTGATACGGGTTTCAAGGTGTGCATGATTGCTTTGAACTCTGCCAGGTCCTTTAGTGCGCTAATAGAAAGTGACGTGAAGTAGACGCGGACTAACTTCATCTCGTGAAACAGGGCTATGGGATTAAAATTGCGCGAAGATGCCTCCAACTCATTCGCAGAACCGTTGCGGTTGAGTACAATGTATCTAAAGACATGTCAAGGGTTGCGATGGAAATAAAAAAAGCACTGAACTTCGTCCATGATTCATCAACAGTGCACGAGCTTGCACTGCGGTGCCATATCCGATGCAGCATCCTTAATGCAGATGAACAAGGAGACGGTACAGAAGACAATCAAACGCACTTCAAATATGCCTCCTTCCATGAACCATCTTTCTTCCATTTTACCCAGCTAGGAAGAAACCGACGCTTAAAGCATTCTTCCCATTCCAGGTTTTTTAAGTTGGGTAAAGTAGCTTCGTACAAGATAAATGAAGGCCTAGCAGACGCCAAAATGGCAACCCAGTTTTGTCGTGGAACCGTTGTCCGAACGCTCAGATGTTTAAGCGACGCTTCATATGAAAAACTGTTTAGGTTGCGCTTTATGGGATTCCTCCAAGGATTCAAGGCAGCGTCTGAGGCGACTAAGAAGAAACGCTTCGATAACTGCGACATCATGACCAAAGATTCCAGGTCCAGTTCGCCCAGGATTTCAGCGATGAGCTCCACAGGTAAGCTCTCTAAAGTCATTGCGCGTAATTGGTATGTAAGCCGTGTCCTACGGTACTTCAGTGTGTCAGACAGGTGATGGAGACTGGGGATGCTGAGACTCAAGGTTAACGTTGGGTCAACGTCGAGGGATGACTCGGATAAGTACTTGGTCACTCGGAGTAAGATCTGTTTTAGGTAATACTTCACGTCTCCCGGGGCGTCATCTGCACGGTGACCTCAGCTCTTCCATCACCAGTTTTCGTTGTGACAAAATGCATGCCCTGCGTGCCGAGCAGGATTTTTCTCCACCTGCATGTACCTTTCTTGCACTTCATTCGCAAATATAAATCATTCGATGGATCCTCCTCATTTGCAACTTCGAAGTGTGGAGAATAATATATCTGTAATTTCAGTATCCACTCCTGCCTTATATTAAGCTGCTCCTATATTTTTGGCTCACCACTTACGATACTCAGAAATTTCGGTTCAGCATGAACATACGAGTATCTATCAGCACATTGAGTCCATGCAGCCATCTTTGGGCTACTCACCCAACGAAAGCCAGAGCAAATTATGAATATTATATCCTCGGAGTTGCCGTTTAACGTTTAACAATCACAGCAGATGAGTGAGACTGCAACAGCCGTTGACACGAAGACGTGTAAAAGCGGTAAGGATGCTTCCATCTATCAAAGTTTCTTGTCTGAATAGGGTTTTGGTAGGCACTTCGCCTGGTTTAGATTCATTTACGGGTTCTAGACGAGTGGAGAAGCACCGATCGGAAGGCTTGCTGGTTTTTTACCAGTGCCGCTGTGGCAAGTCCTGGTTTCTTCCGCCATGAATATGCTTTAATAACTACATGGCCTTTCTGGGCCCATCGAATTTGCATCAATAATCCGAATGAGATGCTTTCTTACACGATTTCTTACACAATCGCCGGGGCACTGTTGAGAATCTTGCTCAGCGAATATCGTTCTGCTCTTGGACCTGACGGAGAGGCGTGAATTGCTATTCCTATGTCCCATCCCAGCTCTCCTCATCCTGGATATTCCTATCCTGATTCCTCGCTCACACTTCCACGGACGTCAAGCTTCGGTGTAATGCGACGGGATAGCTGGGTAAAATTGTCTATGCATAAATTCACTGATTTTCCACTCACATTCGGTTACTGTCAGCAAAGTCTATTAGATTCTCCTTATTCTTTTGGCGCTGGCTCTCGGTTGAGTGCTGCACTTTCCGACAGGGTATCACCACATTCTAGCTGCCGCCATCGTGAAGGGCCGACATCTTATTTCTCATTTATAGTTTTCACTATCTCCTGACCCCCGATTATGGGGCTCGGACCTTTCACCAGACTTAGTCGAACCTGATGACGATCTCCATAACCCTACTACATATGAACGTTATAGGGTTCTCCAAAACGGCACAAACCTACAAGTTTACTCAAGAGGACTGTTAAATGTTGGTTGCATGTCGATCCTTCTCGTTTCTCTGATCATTCTGTTGTGAGTGTTTTAGGCCCCTCATACGAGGGTTGACTGATATTTCTGTCTCTGTAGTATCGGTTATCCTATAATGACGTACCACAGTAACTGGTATGATTTAGGGACTAATAAGGCGGGCGTGAATTCGAGTGGTCAAGTAGGACAAACCTTTTAAAATTTACTTCCACTTTATCATTGTTGTTTCGTAGATCCCTTCAATGGGCAATTTTGGCCTCATAGATTTCGATACTCCTCAAGAAGCATATACCAGGTTCTCTATCAGGGATGGTTCTCTAATGAGGCTGGTTTTTTCGGACGAGTTCAACACTGACGGACGAACTTTCTATCCTGGTGACGACCCTTACTGGGAAGCGGAAGATTTGCACTACTGGGTTAGTACATGACTACCCTTTAATATCTAATTACTTACCTTTCTGGCCGCATATAATCAATCCTAGGCTACCAATAACTTGGAGTGGTATGACCCCGAGGCAATCACAACCGAAGACGGTTCTCTTGTCATTACATTCTCAGAAAAGCAGACGCACGATCTCAACTATGAAGGAGGTAAATATTTTTTAATGCTCAGGCTCATGATACAGTACTAATGTAATGTAATTAGGACTCATGTCTTCATGGTGTGCTCTTAATCCTCTGCAATTTCTACTATTCGTTTCCTCAGACGGACCTTCAGGAATAAATTCTGCTTTACTGGAGGATATGTCGAAACAGCTATACAACTTCCGGGAACAAACAATGTCGTTGGCATGTGGCCAGCTGTATGGACGATGGGAAATCTTGGACGTGCTGGCTACGGAGCTAGTCTAGAAGGCATGGTAAGCGCTTGTGCACCGCCTGTGAAGTAATACAGAACCGATCCAGGAACTTAGTGGCCGTATACCTATGACTCTTGCGACGTGGGGACGGCTCCCAACCAAACACTCAATGGTGAACCAGCAACTGCTCTCACCGACGGTGACCATGCGTATGGAGGGGCTTTGTCTTATCTCCCGGGCCAGCGGCTTTCTCGATGCACATGCGAAGGGGAAAGCCACCCAGGCCCAATACACTCCGATGGCTCGTATGTCGGAAGGTCAGCACCAGAAATTGACGTATTTGAAGCGCAGGTAGGCGGTACTCCTCCCACGGGCGAAGTTTCGCAGTCGGCTCAATGGGCAGTAAGTGTCTATTCCTTTGGCCGCAACATTTAAATAATATGCCTTGCTAAGCCGTTCAACCGCCATTATATGTGGAATAACTCCTCGGACAACGAAATCCTTGCAGATCCTACCATCTCATGGTTAAATACGTTTACAGGAAGCGCGACCCAGCAAGCTACATCCGTGGTTACAGACACGAATCAGCTATGTTATGAATTGGTGGAAGATTGTTTTTCAGTTTATGGATTTGAGGTCAGTCTTCGATAAACTATGATTGATATATAGAATAATCATCCCAACCTCGTGTAGTATAAACCTGGTCTGTGTTTACAGCGTTGACTTGTATGGATCTTTGAATGCTTATCATCATCAACCTTTCTCAGGATACGACGATGCAGTAAGTCGCTGGTCCTGAGTCATAACTCGAGCTAATATGTTCGTTTGCAACCTTAGTATATAACATGGGTAGCCGATGATAAAATATCGTGGACACTGAACGTTGCAGGAATGGGTCCCGACCCGAGTGTAGAGATATCGGCGCGTCCAGTTCCTCAGGAACCCATGGTAGTTACTGAACAGATTTGATCTGGCCTAGTTCTGACCTTCATTGTTGCAGTACGTCATTATCAACCTGGGGATGTCCAAAAATTTTGGAAGCATCGACTTTGACCACCTCGTATTTCCTACCCACCTTCGAGTCGATTATATACGAGTCTACCAGGATGTGCGCAACATCAACATTGGCTGTGACCCTCGAGATTTCCCTACAGAACGTTATATCAATCAGTACGTTCCCGTCATGCGTTCGTCGGTCAGGTGGCTCAAATATTTGAAGATATGTAGAAGCGTACACTAATCCGAACCTCACGACTTGGAAGGGCGATTATGGACAGCCCTTCCCCAAGAACTCGTTCATTGAACCATGCGACTAATTGGGAAAGTTAGGAGAATGTCTAGTACTTCATGCGTACAGCTCGAAATGTCAGATTTCAGACTCTCGTTCCAGCCAAACATTGTTATCCCAACCTATGGACTCTTTACTTACATATTACTGTATCTGAGCTATTGGCGAATTGCACATGCGACCCCTGCTACGTAAACGGCCGGGCTTCGTGCAATAATACTATAAACCCATATTATGAACGACGGCTGGTCTTTCCGAGCTTAATATTTGTGGAACGTTTTTGATAATCTGGACTCACTACACTGCAAACTATTATTGGCGGACATAACTCATAGGTGCAAGTATTGGACTTTGGAAAGGATATGTATGACCTCTTGGGGCTCCTTGAAAGCTATTGGCAAAAGCACAACATTTTTAGAAGCAATGAGGAGACAGAAGACGTCTAATCAATGTATTTAAATTTATTTAATCCAGCCCATCTTAACACCGTGTGCTACAATGTCACCGGCACAAACAGGACCCACTACCTGTGGCAATGGTCTCCGTTTGTTTTTCCCTTTGACTGGATTTCTGCCGGAAGGCGGGACCATTTCGGAAATCCTGCTACCGAGCCAATTCTCAAGGTAGAAGAGACAGTTAAAGCAATCCTTTTCCGAAAATGAAGCATCTGTTGGAAGAAGCGACTCAGTTTTTGAAGCTGCTTTTGTCTTGCGAGAAGCACCGGGCGGTTTGATGTCTTTACTGTAGATTATTTTTTGAAGTAAATAATGTAGCCACTGAAGTCGTAAAGAATGAGGCACTGTCATTTGATCTGCATTGGGCTCTTACAAGTATGTTTGTTGTCGGATGGAACTCCTTCCATCGACTATTGGTGACGTGTTTCATCATACGGTACACTTCGAATTGATAATCGCCTACAAATCTGTGAGTTATATCATATATATAAGCCTAGAATATTACAGTACCTTCTCCCATGAATACCTCATCGTCAAAGGGCGTCCAGTGTACATCGGCTTCACTGCCTTCATCACCCGCATCCATTCTGGATAGCCCAAGATCAATGATAGTCGCTTGTACACCATGAACTTGGTCGTCCATATATGCACGATTTGACTTATCCTTCAGATCTTTCACGACATTTGCGGGAGCGGTTCTGACCAGAACTTGGCCCCAATGGAGATCGCGATGCTAAAAGTCTCTCTTTAAGCAAAATGTAAGGAGTACGCCATATCACTCACTTCGAACGATACGAGACGCTCTGCATGAGCAAGTGCTTTTGCCACTTGCCAAAACAAACTGCAGGCTTGCCTCCAACCTGTTTGACTTGCCTTAGAGAACGTGTATGCCTCTAAGTCAGGCCCTCCATTCGGAAGAACAATGATGGCATACACTTGAGAGACCTTGAAACTGTCTGTAATTGCCACCTTGTTAGAATTGACCAAAAAACATAGAATTCAAGACGTTACCAGGGCGGATACTTTCGGAACCTTTCCGATTGTTATACTCGTCCCATAAATTGAGTAGAACCTCCGGATACTTCCCTTTGACAACGTATGTTTTGAGAAGCTTGACGAAGCAGGGGTGAACTTCACCCATTGCACGAGTAACAATAATTTCTTTCCGCACATCCTTTGCGTCACTTGGTGCTGGGCCGTCTTCTCGAGATTCGCTCTGTGTACTTGTTGACTCGTCTCGAAGTGGAATAACTTTCAAGACAACGTCGCCAATACCAAACACTTCTGAGTAACTAGCCTCTCCTATTTTTCTGAAGTTCATTTCAACATTTTCGTTTATATGCGACGGTTGTAGTATTGGGTCGTAGCGAAAAGATTCTATGAATGCTGAAAAATTATAAGGCCCACAGCACTCTTGATGACATTCCTGAAGTAATGGGATTAGATAGTCAGGCGCGTCGAAATCATCACGATAAGTCTCTTGAAAACCGCACTCCGACCCAAGACTTAAATCAGAGAAGTCAGCGGAGATATCGAAATCTGTGGATATGGAAGGAGATGGCGGATTGTATAGCCCACGTCTGTTACCTCGGATTGGTGTGAGTTGTCTAGGTTTCTGAATAGGGGAGTCGTTATGCTGATATCTTGACCTGGAAGGAGCTCCCGCATTAACCAGAGGCTTGGCCTGCGAAGCTTCAACCTTCACATTGTGATGGGCTACCAAGGATAATGAATCATTAGGCCCATCTGAGTCATGAATTGAAGGTTTATTTGCAATCTTGTACGGCAAAGGAGGGAGTAAAACTTCAACTTTGGAATATGCAGCTGGTCGCGTCACTCCAGAAGTCAAGCGCGTTGTCGATCCGGCAAGCGGACGAATCTCGTCAGATTGTTCTAAGTCATCAGAATCAGAATCAGAGTTATCAGAAAGCACAATCCTGTGCTTCCTAGTGCCTTGTTTTCTCAAAGGAGAAGACCGGCCAACAGATTCTTGTTCTGCGTCAGATTGTGCTGGAGAAGTGGGTATATGGTCAAATGTTTTAGAAAACCCGGGTATGTGATGCTGAGGGTTCACGTTCACGTCCTTGCGCGTAACTCTTTTCTCTTTTTTGACAGGGCGGCCACAGTCATCAAGAACAAAGATATCAACATCAATAAAGGGAGAGAATTGTTGCTTGGATTTGATTGAACTGTGTTTTACAATCTGTCGTGAAGTGCGGGTGGAAGATGTGGTCCCGAGAATATTCAGCGCAACAGAGGAAAGGGGATGACGAGAGGGAGCTCCAGCAGACAACTTCGGATCCAAAGGAATTCTTTTCGCCAATGATTTCTGTGTAGTTCTCGAGTCCGTTAACATCGATTTCTGGATCGTCTCTTGATCCACTAGTGCTTTTGGGCGTGATGCCAGCTTCTTCCTAGACGGAGAAAGCGCCGGTGACAGTCTTTTCTTCTTCTGCAGTCCAACCATTTTCGTAGGTTTGGTACTACCAGACTTAGGTGGCGCGTCATTCTCTCGTTTCTTCATCCTAACTGCAACAGATTTCCATTCAGGAGGTGGGGGGAGATCTTCAAATATGCTGACAATCGCGACACTCTGAGATACTTTGGCCGTTCCTCCCCTGTCATCTATAACCCTTCTACTGCGTTTCCCATATGCGTTGATTTGCTTCGTATGGGATCCTAACATGGCAAGCTGGAACAGAAAGTAGAAAGTAACAGACTGATCTGTGTGTATAAGTACAGAGCAGTTAATCCTGGCTATGAAGGACAGAGGATAAACAAGGTTGAAATATGTGGTTAAGCCCGCTGCTGCCGCTTATGGAAATACAGGGCGTGCGCCGTGAACTGGGACGCGCTACATAATCACGTGTATCCACAAGTTATAGACATGACTTTGATTGGACCCGTTTAGGTTCCTTCCAAGTTCCTTTAGTTCTTCCTCCTGAGATGGCATTACCACATTCTTTGCGGTTATCGTTAACTCCTCCAGAATTGGAGCTTGTCGCGTGTCAACATCTGATAGAGATCGTACCTCTGATATCAATGGAGAAGACTGCTTTTATATCGGTGCATCAGCTATGCATATCAACACGCGTTAAACAGTTAATAAGTTCTCCGCAGGGTGCCTATGGACCCCTACGGCCTCCCAATAAAACAAAAGTCCCCATTTGGATAGCTGTCGACCTCAAACTGAAGAAGAAATGCCACATTATTCCCCCCGATTGGTTGCAAGTCGGTACGCACATTGCATTCGTCATAATCGGTGAAGACTCAGATTTGCGATAACCAGATTACCTGCAAGAGAAGCTAACACTTGAAACTACCGAAACTTCCTTCAGCAGTTTACCTTTTCGTTTTGCAGAGATTGCCAAAGTTATTCTGGATGCGTATGTCTTGCCTTGCATGGTGAATATTAGCAGGAGAAACTCAATAAATGCAGTGCCTCTGATGATGTGGAAAACCCTGACAAATTAAGGTCCTTGCTAAAAGATATACGGGAGGCCCGACAGGCTAAAAGTCGTGAAGGTCTTAGAACACTGGACCACAGTGAACTCAGTGCAAGTTTTGTTGGTTACAATCCACAACATGCATGCTTATGGATTTTCCAGTTATCTAACCTTTGCTCAATGGAGATCAACGAGATCCGTCCATATTTTGTTCAGTCGATGAGTGTCTTAACACAGCTTGTCCGTAGTCCTGTACCAGACCCGTTGCGGAACGCTTGAGCTACGTTTTTACCCTAGGAAACTGTAAATCGTAGTATATTCGTATAATTTGATATAAATTGTTTGCATGGAGTCCGAGCATCGGGCAACATTTATCTTTTCATAAGCGTTTCAAGAGCACGTTACTGAAAGTCATAAAACTGGCGACTACGTTAGTCCTTTCATTTTGTTTATTTAAATGAGACGACAAACTTACCCACAGATATCAAGATTGCATTTTTTCAAGCTTTTGAAGCACTTCTTCAAGCCGTTTTTTGACGTCGCTGAGCTCTTTCATGATTGCGGTTTCTCCGGACTGGATTAATCAGAATAAGTAAATTCACAAGTTGCAGATAAGTGTGGACGGGTGGCTTACTTCTGCAATGTTAGGAAACACCTTGATCAACTCTTCAAATGGAACCTTGCTAATTTCTAAGCCCGGATGGTTAGGATCATTTGCAATTGGATTCCGAGCAATAGGCGTGTCTTCTGCTCCTTCGTCGTTGCCACGGAACCAGTTGTCCATCCATGTATGTTTTTGGCTCTTTGCCATGGACTCGTATAAGGCGATGAGTACCAAGGGTACGAAGAAGATTGTTCCCATAACATAGCGATTGAGCTACACAGCCGTATATTATGAGCGTAAGATATGAAAGTATTCTTAAAAGCTTGCCTTTGCATAGTGCTTTTCATTAAGTCTTATAACAGGGAAAAATCTGTACAGTCGTTCATCAGTGTATGTGCTTCGAGCTAAAGCTGAAATTGCTTACTCAAGGGGCGCAATGAGAAAAGTCTCAATCAAATTGAATGGTGCTGGATATACATAAGAATCCGGCGCCCGAATCATTCCTACAGTCTTGCTTGCAAAGAAAGCTAAATATTGAGCTTCTGCATCATCAACGACCTGGATACTGCATGTTGGTCAACGTAAAATCGATGGATAATGAGCTTACATCAGAGTAGGCCGAGGAGAAGAGCGAAATCAGAACGTTCAGAAGTACGATGGCAGTCACTGCATTCCACCTAACCATAGCCCGTCAAAATGAGGGAGGATTATATCTGGTCTAGAACCCACAAGTAATAAAGCGTCAACCCAATTGGGCTAGACGTCGTCACAGTTAGGGCAAGAAAATATACCACATCAAGATAAGTCACCTGGAAGCAAATTTTTCATAATCTGGTGCTCTGTGACGCTTTAGACCAAACAATCGTGCATGCGTAATAGCAAACTACGTACTGGAGGAGGCCTTGGATCAAAATATTAATAGTCTAACAAATATTCATAAGCTTCCGATTACGTGAGTTGTAACTGGACATACTGTGGATGGTGGCTCAGTCGATCCGTCTGCTGCATCCAAAGCATAGAGCCCCTGTGCAAAACCTACGGCAAGAAGAGAAAGAAGCTTAACTTCCAATAAGCATCCAATGGACACCAAGGTTGTTAACACCAACAGCGAAAAATATTCCCGATTCTTTTAGCATCCTTGCAACACAAATTTGCATGGTCCCCATATACCTTGATTCAAAATGAATAGAGTGGTAGAAACATGCTAAAACGAGATACACGCACTTGTAACCATCGAAAATGGTGATAATCTCTGGATACCACGGTTAATCGAGCGACGAATTTTCGGAGTGTAAAACTCACTCATCCTACAAGAACATCAGAGATCAGGGGGCTGTATAATACCACCAAGTTATCAGACCATACCACAAGAATGGAGATACACAGCTCAAAATTTGGAAACTACGAAGGCGCAAAGCACTTTCTGCGTCCTCATTCGTAGCCACAAGGCCCAAGATGCGCAAGATGAAGGCTGATAGTAAAAGTGAATCGGTAATGAAAGCGACGCCACTCCAGAATGAGAATGCACGCCAGGTTACGAATCTGAGGAGAGCTATGAACTATAAAGGCCATAAGAGACGGAACAGGTCAATGAAGAATGATCTTCTAACCCGGTAGGTATCTGTGAAGTATAATAGTAATCAGCAGTGATAACCTTGAGTACAATAATTTACAAAGACTAGCCTTCGAGAATGAAAGCAAGGGACATAACATATAGAATGATTTCAGATTCATCCAACCCTTTATTACGAATATCCAGACGTTGTAATGGTTCACGAACTGTTGAAACAATCAGCACACACACAGAAGTGCGTAAAACGAGATATACCCGCTCGAGAGTAAACGACAAGAAAAAATAACCAAACAAATATGCGAAACATATTTTGGTATCTATCATTGTATTTGAATAGATGAAATGAGAAACAGGCATTAACTACAAACCTTGGTACGGATAAACGCGCCGGATCGAAATGACCCCAAAAAGTATGTTCGCGGGTGTCGGCATAAGTATCATCTAAAACCTCGTGTCATGTAGATTGCGTGTGTAGACTATATAGATCTCATACATTCAACTTCATGTGCTTTGTTATTCTTTTGGATTAGGTCGCCTACCCACAACGCATTGACAACTGAGTAATTTCCAAAATGTAGTCAAAATAGAGGCCTAAAAGCATACCAAACGCGTCACTTACTATCCTGGGCTTCCGATGAAGACAGAAATATAGTACTGTAAAGAAACATTCATATTAGCCGACTCAAGATAGATGGAGCATTTGTACCAGTGCTGATCAATTGCAAGTTCTAAGGCGCTGGACAATTCACTTTCGTCGCCATCAATCTGACGATGTCGGTACCTGGTGGACATAATGTCCTTTAATTGACCTGGATCCACAGTGTGAACAATTCTGCGAGCAAGGACTTCGCATGCAGTAGCTATAAGTGTAAGAGTGAGATGCATAGTAGATTATAAAACATATATGAACATATACCCCTGCTCAGATTTTCGTCGTAGTCAGCAGGATTATGGTTAGCGTCCCACAGAAATTCCGCCTTTGCGCGCAAGAGGCAATAGGGAAGCTATAGACACGACACTGTCAGTTCAAGTTCACAATCCAGAAGTTATATCTCTTACAGCTTCTGTGAAATCACCAGCCGAAGCCTTGAAGGCGCTTACCACCTGCGGAGTTATCACGCTGCTTGCTGGGTTAGTTAAGGCGGCAGGGTCCACTTCCACTGGAAGAAGAGATAAGGCAAGAGCACGCAGTCGCTTGACTATTTCTGCAAGAGGATAACTCGAATTAAAGTGAAATAACACTAGTCGAACAACAAATCTCACTGGTTATAGTGTCCGGAGTGGGTCTCCTCCTAGTGGGCGGAAGGACCGCGTCGTCTTCCCTGTCGAGCATGTCCATAGTATGGTTTTCAATATACGAGACAGACTATAATAGCAGTCGTCAAAAGAGTTGGTCCAACGAAGAATCAAGCAAACACACAAGAGCTTCTATTGCAGTTGTAAGTCCAAAACGCCCAACTATCAGGTGACCCTCGTCATTGGCGACTTAATAGGCTGATGGACAATTACACGTAAACAACATCTGCCTATAACCATGCCTGTATGTGTCCCTATCGTCCGTCCGCGAAGCATTCATTAACCAAACCAGGCCTATCACTCTGCTTTAAATGACGAACCAGATGTTCGCCAGATAGGAAATATGTCTATATTGCCCATCCGGACTAGAATACGTGGCCCTGCACCTATCGGTAACATCTATATCTGCTGCAAGTAATCACCATGGCGTAGCTGACACTGTATAGCTGACGGATCGCAAGGGGACATTATCGACGAGACCCTGGATCTGTTTCGCGCCAACTCCCTCTTTAGAAACTTTGAGATTAAAGGACCTGCCGACCGTACCTTGATCGTCCTCATCCTTTTCATTTCTGATTGTCTATCGAAGCTGGGTACCGCTCGAACAGTCCCCACCCAGATCGAAGCTTCTAAACTTCTGAATACACTCTCTGTCGACAATTTCGCTATTCCGGGCGACGCGAATTTTCCTCTGAACGCACATTATGCTACACCCCCTAGTCGTGCTGATGCCGGTATGTCGACATAACTATGCCACCGAATGTTATTAATCATTCTCCTAAGATTATCTGCGCCAATACCTAACACAAGTGAGGCAGGAGTTAGCTGCGCGGTTGGTTGAGAAGTTGTACGCGGACGGTACTGGCAAGCCCAGCAAGTGGTGGATGTCGTTTCAGAAAAGGCGCTTCATGAACAGGAGTCTTGCAACATAAGTTTAATACAGGATAAAGTGAATATATCATTGATACAGGAACACGTCGGTTTCGCTTGAAGTATTTTACAAAGATTATGCTAAGGGTGAGTAAAGCAATATTTGCAAGGTTCAATCCATCGGTGGAAGCAGCTACGCTTAAAATCTGTTCCCATTACCGGTATCTCAGGCCGAAAGGAAACATTTGGGTTATAAAGTGTCTACTGAAAACAAAAGCAGAGTTGGATTAGCAACATGAATTTTGAGACGCGATAAAAGAAAAGCGGGAGCATGCGAAACAGAAAGGTCATGAAAGATATGTTCACTTCTTTCTTCTCTTTTCGTTGGGATTTTTCCGACCATATCCGACTTGAGGCATGTCCCCGTCCATTCTAGAGTTGCGACTTGATCGTCCCTTTCCTCCCGAACCAACACTGATAATTTCGGGGACCCAGTCAGGATCCATCCAACTGCTAACTGCCCTCTCGTCAGCTCCACTTCCCATAATTCCCTGTGTCAGCTTCCGTTCCTCGCGTTCGCGCTTGCTGTCCGCTTTTTTCTTTGCACGCATGTACTCTATCTGGTCCTCTCTTAGGATTAAGCCAGTTCCTGGACCAGTCTTTGCCGATCCTGCCTTCGGTGCCGGAATTGAATACTTTGTTCCCCGAGTTTTATATTGGAAATTTGGTTTTAGGTGAACTTTCATAATAGGTGAATCGGCAGCGGCATCAGGCGCGGACACTGTCACAGACGCTCGTAATAGCGTGGGGTTTCCGCATGATGGGCAGAATTTTTTGGAATTGTCTTTACATATTCTGGTTAAGGTCGAGTCAGTAAGCGAATAAGAGTTTCAGAGGTAATTCAGAAACGTACTTAAAACACGCATGACACCTCAGCACCCAGCTTTTAATGCGTTCGATCCGTTTCCCTTCCAAGCCAACGAGGTTCAAACCCATTTGGAGAAGAACGTTTTGCATTGCAAAATCACCAGTCATGCAGCCAGACACAATAGTTTTCGCTTTCTTTCCTTTGACATTGGTATCATTATGAGGGAGTAGATTCGCTGCCCTTGATTTATGGAGAGCGACATTGAACGGAGTAATCCACTCGCCTTCACCGTCATCTTCATCCGAGGGATCATCATATATAGGTGTAGGAGAATCACGACTCGCAGATGCTGGATTTTGAGCCGGATCTTGGGCGGGCTCGGATATCGGCGTAATCTCCATGTTAAGCGGTTCGAGATTATCGCATTCTTGTGTACTTGGGGACTGCTCTTCTTGGTGGCAGCCAGAATCAGTTCGTTCTTCTTCTTTATCTATCAAAGTAGACTTTTCAAGTTCATCCGCGAGTTCTTCGGCAGCAACATCTTCAGTAGCGTCTTCGATGGTAACAGTAGCACTTGTTTCTGCGGCATAATCGTTGTTCACGGCATCTGAAACGGGCACTTCTCCTGTAGTTGTCTACTACAACGAGGAAAATTAGAAAATAAGAGATCCCGAGAAACGAAATCCTTGCCGTTGCGCCCCGTTCCTTTTTTTTCTTGTCCTCTTCACTCAGCATATAAGTGAGAGCGAGAACACATATATCAGCATGAGACAAAACAGAGTAATCTCCCGTCTTCTTTGCCCATTGAACAACTGATATTCATTGAGCGATAACTCAGAGCATAAAAGATTCATATACATACCATGCGCTAAGCTTACAGCATCTGGTGACCTAATCTCGATTTTAACTCCGGACAACAGCCCTAATCGTTCGAAGTGTTCTCGTGCCCGACTATCCTTCAATTCGGCCAAGACCTGGGGTACTGTGACATAGGTTTCTGCAAGTCCACGCAGCGGGGATAAGGACAGAAGGGGTCCAGCATCGAGAACCAGTTTCTTACAGTAGGGACGGGGTGCTTCGTTGGCTGTCATTATTCGACCTTCAACGACCGATGGGCTGGATGCTTTGATATCTGACAAGCAAGCCATAAAGTGGATGCAGCTCAAAATTATTTCCCAGGCCTGTTGATCGTATCTGGCCAGAACAGGCATGAGATTAGATTCGGCCGAACAGATGTCTACATAATACCCGACCTCCTGCTCTCGATGCTGAATCTTTCCTTCCACCTTGCTCCCACCATACTATCCCTGTCTCATTCGATTATCGTGCTAGAATATGTCGACTAAATCGTAAGACTGAGTTTACTCATATTCATACTGCTAACACATTTACATTTATAGATTCCGTATTGCTGTTCTTCCCGGAGATGGAATTGGTGTGCTCCTTATTCACATATTTGCAGAATTACAACTAACGATGTAGTATATTCTAGGACCCGAAGTTGTTTCTGAGGCAGTTAAAGTCCTAGATCTCGTTGCATCTAAATCCACAGGATTTGACCTCAAACTTGAAACCCATCTATTTGGAGGATGTGCAATTGATGCCACCGGCGAGGCTTTGCCCGCATCCACTCTTCAGGCGTGCAAGGAAGCAGACGCTGTCCTCATGG
This sequence comes from Stropharia rugosoannulata, assembly GCA_028532985.1. Taxonomy (NCBI): domain Eukaryota; kingdom Fungi; phylum Basidiomycota; class Agaricomycetes; order Agaricales; family Strophariaceae; genus Stropharia; species Stropharia rugosoannulata. The sequence continues at coordinate 2,980,395 of JANCIK010000002.1, read as the reverse complement.
GTCCGAATTTATGGCCGCATACGATTTCCTATATCTGCTGAGTAATTGATAGGTTCCATCGGAGGCCCCAAGTGGGGTGTCGACGCGAAAGTGAGACCGGAACAGGGACTGCTTACCCTCCGCAAGACACTTGGTCTTTACGCCAATATCCGTCCCGCTAATCTTGCTTCTGAATCTCTACTGGACTACTCTCCGCTACGTCCTGAAATTGCGCGTGGAGTCGACATGATTGTAGTGCGCGAACTTATTGGTGGAGCGTACTTTGGACCTCGTAAGGAACAAAATATCGAGCCTGAGGCTGATTCTGCCTGGGACACCATGATTTACAGTGTTAGCGAAGTGCAGCGCATTACACGTGTTGCAGCCCAAATTGCACTGGCATCCAACCCCCCTCTTGCAATTCATTCAATTGATAAGGCTAACGTTCTTGCCAGCTCGAGGCTGTGGAGAAAGGTGGTCACGGAGACCCTCACGAAAGAATATCCTCAGTTAAAACTCGATCATCAACTCGTAGACTCTGCAGCGATGATCATTGTCGCCAGTCCGAAAAAACTCAATGGCGTTATTCTAACTGAGAATCTTTTCGGCGATATGTGCGTCCATGGTCATCTCACTTATCTGCTCTATTCATAGTGGCTCTGCAGTCTATCTGATCAATCGAGCGTCATTCCCGGCTCACTGGGTCTCCTACCTTCTGCGTCCCTTGCAGGCGCACCAACCTCCCCCGATGCTGTAGATTTCAAACCTACGTCCGGATTGTACGAACCAATTCATGGCTCTGCTCCTGATATTGCCGGACAGGGCATTGCAAATCCCATTGGAACAATACTTAGCGCTGCAATGCTGCTACGCTATTCCTTGGGCTTAGAAAAGCCCGCAAAAGCAATTGAAGATGCTGTTCGCAAAGTTCTCGACACTGTTGAAAATGGGGGCCACGGACTCCGGACAGCGGACCTTGGTGGTAAAGCATCGACAAAGGAGTTGGGTGATCGCATTGTTAGCGTTCTGTGTGATCTTCTGTAATGCAAGACAACATCAAATACAGAACTTTGTAAAATTTCTCGAGATGAGATATAGGGTTTTCTAAGCTACAGGTGTCCATGTCCTTCATCGTAAGTCTACAGCTGCGACATGAATTCGCAAGATAGGGCAGTCAAATTCTAACGAATTTACAATGTCACTGTTTGACCTTAATAGTTACTTGGCAAGCACAATGCAAGTTCTGCTTGGTATGTATACCTTAGAAAGATAATTGGCTTTGTTATGGTTCCGAAATGAGTTAAGGTAGCATACCTGCAAGAAGTTTTTTCTACCGTTCCACTCTAGGGGCGTCGTAAAGAATTGACTGTCTAACATAACGTTATTGAATCCTCCGAAGCGACCTTCATCGCTAGTGAGGATGATCTTGTACTCCCCAGCCTCTTCCACGCCCACGCGATAGTCGGTGAAGCTCTTCATGGGATGGAAGTTGAATACGAATAATAAACCAGCCCTTTCATACACGATGACTTTATCAGATTCATTTTTCAAGGAAACATATGCCTGGGTGAATGGTTGTTGAGTGGAAGGAGCAGTGAATTTTTCTGGACTGTGTCTTACTTGGGCAGAATCAAGCCATCCATATTGAGCAGCGACATGATTCATAGCGGCGTCGAAGTTATTAAGATATTTGTAGCGCAGATTAGAGTCGTCCACGACATTCCATTGCCGCCGAGCATAATGGAAAGAATTATTATTTCCTTCGCGAGGGAAATCGAGCCACTATTTTTATTTTTATTTTCAAAAATAAGTAAGAAACGACGACTCGGCTTATTAAACAGTGATCTAACCTCAGGATGCCCAAATTCGTTGCCTTCAAAGTTAAGCCAACCTTCACCTCCTAACGAATGGGTCAGCAGCCTAAGTTAACGTAAGTCGCTATGCAAATGGAATATAGAAATAATCCGAACCGAATCATTTTATGGAGAGCTAATCCTCGAGCAATGACCGGAGTCATTGGAGTCAGATCCGACATATGGGTATCTGAAAATATAATGTCACCTATGAACAGGTGATAGAGTAAAAGATTCATACACATTTCCTTGTCCATAAGCCAAAATGCCAAAGTCTTATCCCCTACGAGTGCTTGGTCATGGCTCTCGCAGTAGGCTACGCTGCGCTCCCCATGACGTCTATTGGTTAATGTAAAAACAATGTTGCCAATGTCCCATTCGTCGTCCTGTTTATGTTTCAATAGCTTGATCCACATATCTGGGATTGCCATAGAGAGCCGATAATCGAAACCAACCCCGCCAACTGACACTGGCTTCCCAAGTAATGGCATTCCCGAGACGTCCTCTGCAATCGTAATGATATCGGGGTACAACTCGTGCATAGCATCATTGGCCTTGAACAAGGTTAGTTGCATACAGAAGATTAAAAATAGAAACATACCAGCATAAGGTAAACGATGCCTTCCTCGTCAGCCCCATCACCAAAGTATTCATGGTAGCCTCCGGAAAAACCTGTCCCTATGCCATGGTGCTTGTACATCATGCTCGTCACGCCATCGAATCTGAATCCGTCGAAGAAGTATTCTTCAATCCAGAAACGCAGATTGCTAAGTAGAAACCTCAAAACTTCATGATGTCCATAGTTAAAAAGGCGACTGTCCCAAAGCTCGTGTCTACCTTTAACCCCTTCATGGAAGTAAAGATGATCTGTTCCGTCGAATTCATTGATCCCATCTAGCACATTTTTACATGCGTGCGAGTGGACAATGTCGAGAAGAACAGTGATTCCCATTCCATGTGCCGTATCTATGAGTTCTTTGAGGTCTTCAGGACTTCCACAGCGAGATGTCGCAGCAAAGAAACTTGTAACCTGATAACCAAAGGCTAAGATTAGTGAGCATAGTTTATGTCTTTGAAAAAGGGTTAACCGTACATGCATAGTACGCGTGTTCCATTACTGCCATCAGTTGGATTACATTGTATCCCAAATTCTTGATACGAGGCAAAATGTTTTGCGTGAATTCTTTGTACGTTCCTACTCTCGGCTCGGCTGAAGATATACCAACATGAGCCTCATATATCCTGACGTTGTTGGGTTTAGGGGGTCGTGCATTTTTGAAGACATATTTAGTGGGAGGATTCCAGAAGCGCGCATCGTAAACTGGAGAAACCGCAAGGTCTTGAGTAACTCGTTTAATCCAGGCAGGGATTCGTTCAATACGAGAGCCATCAGGGATAACCATGGAAATCTGCAGGGTCATTAGTCCGAGGTTTTCCCAACTAGTAAATAAATACACACTTTGATTTTGGAATCATGATGTATGGCACAAGCGCCGGACGGTAGAGGAGGTAGAACTAAACTCCAGACCCCAAACTCATCTTTCGTCATTCTATGACTTGATCTGTTCCATTCATCTAAATAGCGACATAAGTCAATGGTCAGCGAGCTCGGCGACATAGCTTACTGAAATCGCCAATGAGGTAGGCTTCTTGAGCGTTCGGAGCCCATTCCCTGTAGGTTACTTCGTTTTTCGGACTGATGTTGAAACCAAACTTAAGATAACCCTTGGTGAAGTTATCGTAGCCTCCTTCATGTTTCTCAAAGGTATCTTTCCACTTTCTGAAAGTGTTGTGTCTCTGCAGAATCGCAGGGACATTGGGTTTGAGATAGCCATCAATGTCAAGGATGGTCGCAGGATCGAGAGGCTCGGTGGGCATAATAGCGGGAAAGGCTGGGGAAGGGCTGGGGAGGGAGGAGTATGGACAGCGGTAATAACTTGCGTGACCTTCCTTGGAGTTCCTTGGGAGCAATTTGTATCCCGAAATTTGACCGAACTTGGATAGACTCCAAATGGACTCTTCAATTTGCTTCGATTACTATACTGACATGGGACTACTTAGCATGCAATAAGTGCTGCAATTCAACTTGGGTCACTATGATGCAATTGTTGATGGCAGCACAGCCACACCCCTATAGACAGGGGTACTCCATACATAGCAGGTACGCACGCAAGAATGACAGGGGTTCCTATGCTGGTGCTGGTACTTACGGCACAAACACGAAAGAGTGCGCTTGGGCGTGAACTAAAAAATACAGGCTATCTGCTGGAGTAAAGCTTCTGCAGCAGGCTGGCGTTCTTGAACTCACTTGAGTATAAGTAACGCAACGGGCACCACGCCATGCACTCAGTAATATCAACATTATATCGTGATGCATGCGCAACCTGCTACTACCCTGCTACATATATATAACCATTTACATATCTATGCACTTACTGGTATGCACGGCACTAAGATTCAGTTCTAGTATCATTAGACGAGGCCTGTGCCTGATCCAGTCTCGCAAGCCAGATCGTACGTAGGTGAAGGTAGGTGATCGATGCATACGGGCATTGTAATCTGCAGGGAAAAACAATTGTAGGCAGATGGAAGGGTGAATTTAGTTTATCCGTCTTCTGCTATATATGTAATATGTAGACTGAAGACAGAAGAATCGTTGTCATTCATTTAACTGTATAAGTTGTTTCTTCTGCTGAGTTTTTGTTGGCGTGACAGAAGAGAGTTAAGAGACAAATACACCGTAGACAAGGAGCCAAGTCAGCTACAGGGGAGTAGTCTTTCCTGTTAGCATGGTTCTTGTCCAATCTTTGAGTTTTTGAGCCACCGACGCAACACTGACGCGTTGAATCACCCGTCCGATCCGTTCATCAGATGTTATAATCTTTCATGTGCACGGCCTTGAGGTGAGGTCATATTTCTTGCTGGGGGACTTTCACTGTATGTAATGAGAGCTAGAAGTAAAGAGTATTTTATAAGGTTTTGGAAAGCCAGTGCTAACCCTTGGCTGACCCGGAGCGCGTCCTCCAGGGACCAGCTCCTTCTCATGGCATCACATGACCGTGATTCTTGGTTGAAGTGAACTTCAAGGCCTGAAATAGACTAATAACCCTTTGCATACCCATCGGTGTCGTTTCTCTTTCCTGCTCTGTATCCTTGGCCTTTCACATATACCCATCTGAACTTGTATTCTATATTTTATTTGCTTGAAAATACAGCTTTATAAAGCTGAATGGCCCTGCATCCTTCCCCACGGAAACTCGTAATCCCTCTCGCGACAGGTGATGAACCGCGGGCGCGCAGTTCTACTTCAACTGCCACTGTCACGAAAAGGGTTTTTTACTGTGGGGTGGTCGTTGAAGGCTCAGAAAATGGAAGGAGACTTCCTGACGGTTGGTGATTCTCTTGCTATGGAGGAACCCTTTCTTAATGAAATGTCCAGAGATACAAGACCTTGTTCTCTCCTTGGGAAATCCTATAGAATCAGAGTCATCATCGGGCCTCATATCATCAGCATCAAGCGATTCGTTGAACGAAATTGTACGTGGCTACACATTCAAACGTGTTTAACGCGTCTGAAACATATTTGCGCGTTTATCTCTACTCTTGATCACAATTTATTTATGACCATTGATGTATTTACAGGACAAGGCTGCTCAACGGAAAAGAGCGCTGCTTGATCCAACAGCCCTAGCTTCTGTCATCAACGAACTTCTCACCAGCGAACGCACCTATGTCAAACGACTACAGATTCTGAAGGCAGACTATGCTGACCCGCTCAGGAACTTTTCGCGAAGTAAAGATACTGCAATTCTCCCTCCATATGAAGCGAAAACGCTGTTTGGGAATATTGACAATCTTCTCCCAGTAAACGAAGCATTCCTCACCGATCTAGAAAAGATGACAGCGCCAAACGGGAAGGCGATTGGGGGCGTTGGCGACGTAGCCTTGCGGCATTTCAAGGATTTACGGGGATTCGAACAGTACAAGCAATATTATGTCAAGCGAGAGGAAGCTCAAGCCATATTTGAAAAGGAAGCCACTAAACGATCCTCCCGATTTACTCAATATATCGATGTATGACCTCAGCGTTTATTGCGTTATACCTACTGACATGCAGAGGTTAGCGCATAAAATACCAATCGACCGATGCAAGAAATCGTGTTGGCCTTAGGGAACTACTAATGGAACCTGTTCAGCGAATACCTCGATATACCCTTCTGTTCCGGACCATGTTGAAGCATATGTCAGTCGACGATCCTCAACGAGCAAAGTTAATAGAGGCAGACGAAATCGCGAGCAAGATTGCTCAAGCGGAAACAGATGAACAAACTAAACGGGCCGCAACTTTCTACTGCCTTATTGCCACAATTGACGGTTTCCCTCCTGACCTCTTTTCTAATTCACGCAAATATATTGATTGTATCGATGTCGAAGACATACTCACGGATACGCCCACGTCATCGGCGCAAGGTGGAATAACAGCAAACTCACTACATTGCACGCTGTTTCTTTTTGACGACAAACTAGTAATAGTCAAGCGTCCTGGGAACGGGGAAAAGGGAGGCAAGGCTCTGTCAGGATTGGATGGCGTAGACAAAGTTACGAAAGCTGGTGGAATACCGACTGGTAAAAAGAAGAGTGGGATGACCTGTAAGGGAGTTGTTGATATCACAGACGTTGTTGCAACGGATGTGGGGGGTGCTGGTGAGTATGCCTTGCTAATATGCACTACATTACATGAATTATCTTGCAGATATTCATTTATTCTTTGAGAGCCCACCACAAGATCAAAGTGAGCGCTGGTCAGGTCGCCCTTTCCGTTCATTATCCGTTGTGATTCCACCCGCACCCATCAACCTTGATCCTAGCCAAACAGAAACCGAGAAACAAAGATTCCTGGAGAATATTTGGAAAGCTCAGGCCACATATCGAGCTCGCGCAGGCCAGTCCGTTGTACTTTGTTCGGAAGAACAAGAAGTGGAAAACCGGTCGGGAAGGACGACGCTCGCAAGGGCATATTACAATGTTTACCAGCGAACCGCATTTCTTCAAGAGCCAAAGAAGGTTTTTATTTGTAATTGCTCTCTTATATATATGTCTAATTCACTACCAGAGCAAAGTCGTCGTTCATATTGACCGCGACCGCTATGCATCTGCCGATCCCCTACCATTTGGAATAGGAGGTCCTCCTTTTGTGGTTATCAGAGTGCAGCTTATGGAGGGTGGATTATGTCGTTATTCCGTTAAATCAGATGACCCCAACGACGAAGGCGAAGAAGACATAGTGCAGACTGTTAGAATACCCTCGAGGGTTATTCAAACAAGTAAGTAATAGCAGACTCGCTTGATATTTTACTCAATTTTCGCAGTACATCAATTTGGGCTTTTTGAATTTAAGACAGGAAGAAATTCCATGCCAACAACGCCTACGGCGCGGTCTAAAGTGGCTATATTTGGCCTCGATGCCATTTCTCGTAACCTCTTTAATGGACGGCCTGGTTCGGTGGGCGAGTTCTTCACAGGGTCAATTAACGGACATAGGCGGCATCGATCGCGGTCTACCACTAGTCGTTCATCTTTATACACGACGACAACTGTGTCAGATGGCACCAAGTCGTCTCACCGATCAAATTCAACAACTACAGCAGCCACTACTATCTCTACCATGGATGACGAATCGTTCTTTGCGTCACGGTCATCCAAAGGGAAAATGTCCTCGGGAAGGAGTAATTCTCGAGGGATATCCCCATCCGATTCCGAACGAGGTGTTTCTCCTGGCAGACGTAGTGGTACGTCGACTAGACCGCATTCAAGATCTTCCTATAGAGCGTCCGATGACTATAGTGATGGTGAAGACGATGATAGTACTATCTTAGCTAAGAGTAAAGCGTTAGGAACTTCTGATCTTCAACTTGCCATGCAGTTGGAACTTGCTCGTCAAAATAGTCTAATTCAAGACGGAAAGCGACTTCCTCCACTACAGCTAGAAGTTCCTTCTGAGGCTACAATTTATGAAGGTGATAATTTACTTGTCCTACAATTTCAAGGCCCATTGCTAATAGATAAAAAATCATAAAAGAAGCACACTCCTTAAGTCGCCCAAGCTCAGTATTATCTGGACAACACAGTATGCATCAATCTTTCATGTCCAGCTATGGATCACCTTCTTCGTCATCGTTTATGGAAAGGCCTCAGTCTATACACTCCGTCGATCGGCGGCCTATTGGTCCCAGAAGTCCTTCTCCCCTACCTCCAAGGAGTCCTCGACCTCAGTCGATTTCCGAGCTGGTGCCTGCGGATGATGACCTAGACGAGATGTCTATGAGCCAACATCACGCTTCGACTTCGTCCCAACCCGAAACTCCTAGCGCGAATCGGAGTCATCACCGAAGTCCCTTTTCTCTTGATGCCACTCCGAAGCCTTTCATGTCGAGTTCCGTTCCGATGGCAACGCTCATCGAACCTCTGTCTATAAAGAAAAAAACATCTCTGCGTAGCTCAGCCATACCAGTGAGCACGCAAACACCAACGAAAAAGACTTATCCACGGAGTTCTCCTCTCAACAAAGCATTGCATCGCGTAGCTTCTCCAAGGCGGGTATCTCCACAGATCCGAAAACACAAATTGAGCGCTTCAACGTCATCTTCAATCAAGGTCGACGACTTCGAACGAATGGATACTCTCGTCGCTGCAGCTAAGGAAGATGTAAGTGCAGTACATTCTATTGAAAATATTTTACGAGGCTGTGTTTTTAGATTGAAACCTCAAGACGAGCGATTAAACGTATAAAGATGCAAACGGATGTACTCAAGCCAGTATCAATGAATCCGAATGACGAGCAAATGTCTCCCCCCTCTTCTCCTGACAAAATGACGAGGGCACCTTTGCCACCACCACCTGTCAACGTACCTGTGGTGCGCACCGTTTTGGCTGATATATATTTACCACCCATCTCATAGTGGATTTTTTGCAGACCAAAGCTGCTCAAGAGCGGTTAGAAGAGATGCGCACTCTCATCGGGCGTAGGCAGGGCGAAACCACTCCCCGAACTCGTCCACGCAGTGGAACGCTTGATAATCCAATACGGAATGCGGCACTGGGAGATACCTCAAGCTTTATTCGGACGGTTGACTTGCTGCTCAATGACGTAGATTCCGACCTCGCGAGTGCTCAAACTAACACGGAGACTTTACAAGAAGAACTCAGTAGGTTGGCCAGTCGGTTCAGAGAAGTAAGTCTCCGTACGCTTCGAGCTGATCCATTTAGCTAATAATGTCATGTAGCGAGCAGCTGAGCTGGAACGGGCTCGACTTGAACTGCAAAACTCAAAGCGGCAGTGCGAGCTGGTGAAGAGCTTACTGGCAGACGCTACAGCGGAGAAAGAAATCATGTACGAGGTAGAGATCAGAGATCCCCAGACGTGAGTGTCCAATGCCACTGAATCTTCTTTTCCAGGCTTTCAACGAAGAGCTCGACGCTATGTACAATGATGCCAATCTCCCGGAGAGCGAAGCATTTCAGGCTCTATCGCAGGATCTGCGACAGACGAAAGAGACGAAGAACGTCTTGTCCAGGGAAAATTCGTTCGTCTACTTACTCTTTCTGTTGATCTTCCATTAACACTTCTTGTAGGCAACTTAGAAGGAAACTGGCAGAAACTGAATTAGAGAAAGAAGAGTATGTGGACGATTGTTTCCATATGCCGCATGTATACATTATTGACTGTTCATAGATGGGGAGAACTTTTACGGAGTAACGGCCTACTATGATACCCCAAGCAAGATTTGGGAATGACTGCCGTTCATGAACATTTGTATTGATCCTGGCGATCTCTCGTGCTCATCAATGCACCTTGCAACGAAGGACGTTTTGTGTTTATATATTCATTTTTGCATATCTTCCATTGCTCAAGCTTTCTATCTTGTTTCTATACCGGCTATGTACTGATATTACCATCTAATCATATCTTTGACAAGGGATGAGTTGATGATCAAGTTTGTTAAAATTGTGCGTATTTGGTATGCTAAAGTATACTAGAGGGTGGGCATGAATAAAATAAGCGACGAGAAATACTATGATAAACAGGCCAGGTTGGGTATGTGTTGTTGTACATGTGAAATGAAGTGGATATCGTTCAATGCTGACTGAAGTGTTGCTTGATTATTGGAATACGACTATCGCAAGAGTATGGAGAATTTTCGGACAATGGATTGCCCTGTGTAGAATGTGGGCAAGTCATAAGAAATGAAAAGGGGCGTGTATGCATCATACGCATCAGCGCGAGCTTTTTGGTCATGTTTGGTCATTCAAGCGGATAGAGGCGTAGGCGCTCCAACCTGGGAAACCGAGAAGGTTTTCTCGCCCTCAGCAAAGTGACTCTCCATCCCAAGAGGTTCGTCATAAACGCTACGCGGGCGTCGTCGGAGCGACTCCCTAGTCCATCGACGGATAACGTTGAAAGGGACAAGGTGATGTTCGGACCGCTGACTAGGAAGAATGGAACTGAAGGGCAACGCCGGCGAAGCGGGCCGGAAGTGAAACAATTCGCGTACATTGCGCACGAACGAACGCGGCTTGTGTAGAGCCATTTCCGCACCACTAGACCCGCAAGAGGGCACCGGTGATAGGCTATATGTCGCGGAGCCACCAGTGTCCGATGCGCGTAGCGAAGATACGCGGTAGCGCGCAGGCGACAAGACGGATGGTGTCGGAGATGGGTTCTGTGAGGGAGACAGGTCTTGCTGAATTTGAGGGAGACTACCGTACTCCTCGGGAGTCTGGGCAGTGATGGTCAGCTTGTGCCCATTGTGCTTTCCATTTGTATTCTTGGTCAGAGGAGATGAGCCGCGCGTAGCGCCCAAATTCTCGGAGCTGTCTGTCATACGCCGCCGGGGAACGCGCACGCTCTCGTGCTTTGAAAGACGAGACATGCCTGCCATGCTAATACCAGAATTTGACCTCGTGAATCCTGACCGCATTGTTTTGGGGGCTTGGAAAAGTTCCAGCTCATGACTAAACGCATACAGCCGAGCTGTTAAGCAGGATTCAGAAATGACGTCCTGCAATTCTTGATCGACTAGTGCGCGTGCAGCATGGGATGAACGGCGAATGACTACCGTCTCATTGTCTGAGGCCATGGGTGAAAAAATCGCTTTAACGGAGGTCGAAGAGGATCGGCGACTTGACACCGGGGTCGACTCTTGTTTGAAGCTGGAAGGTGTCTCATATCCCGTGCGCTTTCTCTTGGACTTGCTATTCGGACGAAGTGAGGCGAAGAAGGGTTCTGTCAATTCTGTGTCTGAAACATGGCCGGCTTCAGGAATAGATGGAATAGTGGTGAGTCTGACAGGTGATTCTGAGCGTCCTTCATCTGATTCTGGGAGAAGTTCGCCTTTGCTATCAAATTTGTAACTTGGAGTGGGTTCGTTCACCCATGACGAAGTGCATTTGAGCGCTTCATTAATGGAAACGAGCCATTCGTCCTTTTCGCGCTGACAAGCTGCCGCCATTTCGAAGTACATATCGCCGGATGTTAACCTGAAGGAACAAGGCAGCATAACTGATAACAATAACCACGATTAATACCAATAACGTTAGACAGCTAGGCATGCCACTTACAGTTCTCTTCTTCTTCGTCCGAAACCTCAAAGTTCGCCAGCGAGAACCAATGCCTCGGTTCGTATTTCTTGCCTTTCGAAGCTTTGACCAGAATGAGATATCCGCCCGAATACAAGAAAGCGCCTAAATATTTGACTTTGATGCTTGAATTCTGTCCGTTTGCTGTAGATGGATGGTAAAGAATGACATCCATCGACCCTGATAGCAGGCAGTCGCCCAAAGAAGCTAGGAAGTCTGGGGTTAGCGCCTGCGCGAAAGGCGAGCTCGAGCCGGAACTGCTGGATAAACAGATACGCGAAAAGATAAGGGCTGATTGAGTGGCGACATCTTGTCTATGGCGCGCCTCATCGACGGAAGCAGCAACGTGCCGCATGGCTTGCGCAGCGCTCTTCACTACAACATCTACGTCAGAGCGCGCATCGGCTGAGAGTTCTGAGAACGCCCGAACCGTCTTCGAGGGAAGAAGTTGATCAAGAAGGAGCGGGTATTTGCAGATGCGTTGTATTGGTTTGATCAAGTAGTCAGCCAACGCTATTCGGGGCGACGCCTTTTCCTTCCGGGGTTCAAGAGGGAATGACACAGAGTCTTTAGCGAGGACAAGGCTACTTCGTGGGCGTAATGACTTCACAGCACCGTCCAGAGAGGTCAAGGACATGGCTCGTTTCCGATCTTCTACACTCAAGTGGACTTGCTTCGCAGATGATCCAGTAGAGCTTCGATGATTCTTTTGTTGTGGCTCAGACGCTGGTGGTTTGCTATCCATCAGCTCCGAAATCATGACATTGCAACGGATTTCGAATGCGTCCAGCTCTGCTGGATAATGTTGGTATACTCTCCTGAGGATGTCCATGGCTGCTGCGTGACCAGCGCAAAACGTTTGATACGCGTTGAATCGCGATGCCTATATTACTGTTAGACGAGTAATAACAGCGTAAACGTGAAGGCTAACCTCTGTCGCAAATTTAGTAGAAATAGCACGTATAGCTTCGTCGAGATGCTCCAAATGGTCATGGCCGAGATCATTTTCATCCATCTGCATCACAAAGCCCAGAGGCTCAAGGAGTATCCGAAGTTCTCTCACAAAGTGTTCATGAACTTGTAGGATGTCTTCTGCATTCCGCGTTAAAACTTCAAGCTCGCTGTCGCTGAAAAGATACCGCGAATTTGACCTTGGCGCTTCCTTCAGAGAAGGAGTCGCCGACGGCGGGGTTGTCTCAGCTTCTGGTAGGGTCGCTGTGGACGATTGGGCAGCGGCCTGCAGCTGGGTATAGGAATGTATCCATGGCCCTGATGTGAATGAGGATGATGCCCGTCCAAACGTGTTACTGGATGCGAGAGACCGAACAGCCAGTGTGGGTAGACTTCGCATATAGACCTGTGAATGGGGAAAAGGGGGGTCAGGCGTGTTAATAGCGGGGGACACGGAATTCATTACAGTTATCAAGGCCTTCAGATCCGTGAGATAGCCCACTTCCGTTACGAGCAACTCTTTGAGTGCGTGGAATCTGCGAAGCGCGTCCTTGTTCCTCTCTATTTCCCGGACATCTTCGATGCTATGGTCACTCCAGCTTCCGGCAGGACTTGGTTCTTCGGCGGAGCACATATCAACCTTGCAGAAGATTCCTGCATCGTTGCTGTCGAGGGAGAGAAAGCTGGGGACATCGCTGGCCTTGACATAGGACCCTGCATGCTCTCTTAGGCGCGTCATACGCGGGCCGGAGCCGTCGATGACGGAAAATGAGGCGTCAAAAGGGTCCTCGTCGGGGCTTCGGCACAAAAAATGCGCCGCCATTAGACCCGACAGCGAGTTGGGATGTTCGAGGTGCTCGAAGGAAAGAGCTGGGACAGAGATCGAGCGCCTAACAGTTTTGTGGACATTGCTGGCGGCATGTGTGTACATTGAGGCCGGAAATGAGGCAGACGGAGCGACTGGATAACGGCGTGTCGAACTTGTGTTGGATCTGCGGACTGGTTTTGCAGGTGGAGTAGGGGGCGTGGCGATCCAGGTGGGGGTGGTGACGGGGAAATGGACGCGTGAAGAGGAGTCGTCCTGGGACGCAAAGGAGACAAAGTAGCCGTCGCTGTTGGAGACGCTGGTGGTGGGGGTGCAAAAAGGAGAGGCAACGATGGGTGGGAGGGGCTGGAAAGTGCATATAGCTGGTCTTTTTGGCTTTGGACCGGAGGAGTCGCGCCGGGGGGCTATTTCTGTGGACTCTGGCGATGAGCGCGGAAAAAGGTGCATCGCGGGCAAGGCGGGGACGAGTACGGACAGCGGTTAAGTAGCGAGCAGTGAGGCTGGCGGGCAGGACTGAAAGGCGGGGGCGCAGAGAGCCCGCCGTTGCCGCAGACGAGTCTTAGGACGCCTGCTATAAGGTCTCGAGTCGAAAATGATCAATTAAGATCGAATATCTATGCGGAGATACTGACTCCGATCGCTCTCGGACTCTGCCATCTACTACTACCCCTTTCATTATCCTATTATCTGCGGTATATACCTCCTACAACACATCTCCCTCCTTGTACTTGAATCAATTGCATTTCGAAACACGCTCGCCATCGCCACTCACCACGAGAAACAATCCGATCTATTCCCAACGTCAGTATTCCACCAGTATGTAAGCGCACGACACTTACATGCCCAAGAAGAAAAGATACATTTATTGTCCCTATGCATTAATACAGATCCATCCTATCATCGTCGCGCATGACGAATGGCACGTTTTGCGCTTCTGCTTCTCGACGGCGCTTGTCTTCTTTGTCCAGAAACCGTCGTAGTCGCCCGACGTTCTCCCCGTTGAAAACACAGAATGCAGCCTGCTGGTCTGGGGGATAATTCTGAGTCACATCCTCTAAGGATCACGCTTCGCTCAATGTCATGATCCTGCACTCACTAGAGGCGTGGGCTCGGAGAAACGCTGCACTCCTTTCCGACGAAACGCTGGTATACCTGTGGCCGTCAAGTGCTGGAGACGATCAAGTTTCCGTAGCATCAGATGTGCTGCGTCAAGCGATAGGCGGTCACAGTACGACAAATGCAGGCGCTCCAACTCTGTGGCATGCTCCGCCAGCGAAAAAAGTCCTATGTCTGTCAGCTTATGCACCCGTACCAGAGAGAGTCGTCGCAGACTCGGCAGGCCAGCGAGCTCAAACACCGACATATCTGTCAAGTTACGACAGACTTGTTCATACAATGTCAGTTTATTTCCTGTAGAAAGGCTATTTGAAGGGCGCAAAGGCGGAGGGTCGCACTCACATGCTACGTCAATGCATCGCAAGTTTGTACATGATCGTGCCATGTTCACGATGCCACGGTCTGTAATATTGAATACGTGCGCTAGCATTAGGACGTCCAGATTGCCTCCAAGCTCGGATATACTCTCCAGTGCGTGGTCCGTAAGCAATGAGCAGCCAGATAGAATAAATGTTTGAATGCGGGGAGCATGATGAACAATGCCGCGCACAGCGTCATCCGTAATTTTGCAGTTTGTCAAGTCAACCACACGAAGGTTGTCGGCAGCATGCCGCAAGAGCAATGGTGGCAGTGTCTCCAGCCATGTCGTTGGCCTATGTGGTAGTGGTTTCTCATCTGTGTCGACTTCCGAGGATTGGTCATTCTCAAGAGGTGAAGGAAAAGCCTTGTCAGTCAGAAGAGGATTGTTGGCTAGTCGTATTGTCCGTAATTTCCTATGTATATACGATTTATGCGTAGTCATACATGATATGCAATAACGTACCTAGAGAAAGACCAGATGTCCCGAACAGCGACTGGCGTCAACAGAGGTAAGTCGCAGATTTCCAGTTCTATCAGACGTGAGCAAGTTTTTGCAATAGCAGATACAGAGGCATCGGTGAGTCCCACCACTCCATTTAGTTGAAGCCACTGTAGAGGCAGTGACTTATTAGTAACCTCCAACACCCCCGCATCTGTAATTTGCGTGCAGCCCGAAATATCCAATCCGAAGAGATTTGCCGCATTGTCAGCCAATGCCGCCAATGCTCGATCAGACGCGTCCGGTACCCCTGTGAAGACGACTATCTCTAGATGTGGACTCGCAGCAAGCACTTCAGTCAGCCGTTCGTCTGTGACCGGTGGCTCCAGAGGTCTGCGCAGGAGCAAGTAACGGGCTCTCCTGTACTCGTCCTGCGTTGGCAGCCGGTCGATAATCTTCATCATGTCTTCACGAAAGGACGTCGACTCGGAAAGAGAATCTGTATCCAATAGCATCCTGCATTCGGAGATAGAAATACAAGTGATAGTGCGAATATTTTACGCGCGGCCGATGACAACATAACAGTGCCCAGATCAGCCTAGGTTCTGTTCTCCACGAATGGAAAGGCTCATACACAATCCTTAATGATCTTTAGAAGATCTAGGTTCTCGGGACAAGCCAGATTCGATCGCCAGTTCCTATAACTATTTTCTAGTTGTTCCTATGGTCAATATAAACCAGCTTCTGGGACGGCACGTGTAAAAGGAAAAGGATGTTGATAAGTACTTAATGGTAGGCTGAGTTGCACCGCGAACAAAGAGACTAATTCGGATGTTTGTGAATCTGGACGCCACAAGTCACCGAATAGACGAAAGCCGCAGCATCATTACATAATCGAACCTGCAACATGCCTTCCTCAACCTCCACGTCCTCCTCTACTGCCAGACCAGCATACAAGCACTTTCGCCCCTCGTCTCCAGACTTGGACAAAACTCGGCGAATTCCTGTGACTCCAGCTGTGCTGCGCTCTATTTTTGCCTCTTCTCGCTCCCCTCATGAAGAACGGTCAATCTCACGAATTGCATTCTTTCGGTGCGTAGGATATCGCTACAGAACGCCAGAATCTGATTTAAATACATTTCTCAGGTTTACAGGATTCCTGATCAGCTGTATTGGAATTGGCCTCGCTGCTGCACGCAATCGAGGTATAAAGAGTACCGCCGCTCTCCTAGGTGTCGTATAAATACAAGTGCCATACCAACATTCAATCCCAACGCTAGAACAAGTCCACGAACCCGCGGCTGCTAGAAATCACAGCAATAGGTTTGCTGGAAAAATTAAATATACCACCACCTTCCAACGCAACTAGGTCATTCGTGTCTTCATCAATGCTTCGTATACCTAAAAGGTCTACAAGGTTATCGGTTACTAGACCATATGCCTGTTCATCGGAAAGGCGACCATTGGATTCGAGTGCAGCCTATGCAGATTATCTTACTCGTCATCAATTGTTTAAAAAAGAAACCAATGAAGAACGCACCCATTTCATGTCAAAGCGCGTATTTCTAGCTTCCCATGCACTTCGGACGCCTAGGCCGACAACCACGCCATGTTCCAGTAAAGTCACCAAGGTCGTGACATTTGTAAGAGGAGGCCCCGGTAATCTGAATGCGGCTTTGTGTCTAGCTTGGTTCCAGAACTGTACAACAAGGCTTACATTCTGCGTTGATCCCATACCATGGGGAATGACCTCGCCGGGTTGAGTATGACGCCGACATCTGCATCACCTACACATAATCGGGATTAGATCACAGAAACATAGCTTGAAATATATTTACGTATTTCTTTAGCAAGGAGGTGTGACTCCATGGCACCGCTGAAGACCATTCGCATCCGAGATCCTATCTTATTTTCTACCTCCATCTTCAGGATCAATAGATTGGCCATTGCATCAACGTTGTCGACATCAATGACAAGAGGGACGACACCCTGTTTTGCGAGATTTAACTTCGGCGTCTGTCTGACAGTTCGGTGCTTACCTCTGCTGCTTTCTTGAACCACTCTCCCGTCTCTTGGTCGGTAGTCTCCCATCCATAAAGTAATCGTCTGAGCGCCGCAATCTGGGTGCTTACGCTGAGACCCCTTGCTATTGGAAACGAGTGTCCCATAACGACATGCAAGGCTGTCACATCCTGTATGACGGCGCCTTTCTGCATAGAGTGGTCTGCACCGGTGCGAAATGCCACAGAAAGTCCAGATATGATATGCGCGTCTGCACCAGCCAAATAAATCGGTCTTGCCAAAGACGTCGTAGCTAGCGTTACTCCTGCTCGATACGCAGTCCTGCCGACTATTGTCAATATACAGAAGAGCGGAAAGGTGAAGGTGTTTCACTTACAATGCGTTTCGGGTACCAAAAATTAAGCCATCCATGGCCCGCACCACTGCTCCGTTGTCATTGAGAATTTTTGGCACATTGTGACTGAAAGCGTCATATGTCAATCCGTCTCTCGTCGAAGCTTCAGAAGCGATTTCTTCCAGGCCTATGGGCGACCCATACGTCATGAGGCCTGGAGAAATGCTCCCTCCGCGGAGGTCTTTTATAACAGCATTTTTGCGTAATTCTGCACAACCACGCCCGTAGCACAAGATCCGCCCTCCTTCAACAAGAACGCTACTTAATGCGCCAGCATATTGACTCGCTGTCTGCCGAGAAGAAAATAAACGCTGGGTTCGTCTATCAGAGGTTTGCCACACTTCCTTCACGTTGGTAAAAAGTATTGCGCCTTCTTCTTTTATTCCCTCCAAAGGTGGCAAACCTTCCCAAGCAATGGTCCTGTTCCGTTCTTGGTCCCAATTTGGCGTATCAGGGATATGTTGCCACTCATCACCTTCCTTACCCTTGCCGACTTCCACATGTGTCTCTTTGCCATCCTTAGCCGGAACTGGAATCTGTGGAATACCGTCAATCCATACTCGCTTAGGAGTTGCCCCTAGCTGGAGAGGATGGGTATCCCACAAAACAACATCAGCGTCGAATCCCACGTCCAAAATACCGATACGATGCGATAAACCAGCAGCCGTTGCTGGTTTTGAAGTGACGGCAGAAAGGGCAAGGCCCGGCGATAAACCAAAGTAGTGGGCTTGTTGAGCTTCATACATTAAGTATCGCGAATTCAATACTGGATGGTCGGACTGAAAATATTTATTGGTATCGCTAATTGTGCCCGAAGTATAAAGGTAAACCCACCTTCATGACCACGGGTATACCCTCATCGGCCAGTACTCGGGCAGCGAATTCCGACCCTCTGTATGCTTCTCTTTTGTAACTGAGAAGGATATGACACTCGTATTACTCAGGTTTAGACTTGCTCTCACCGATGATTGGTCGCGAAGATAGCAACTGACGGCGGACCGCCCCACCTAAAAAGCCCTATTATTATGAAGCAAATATGTTTTCAAGATATAACAAACATTTTTCTCAGTACATTGGGGACCAAATATGCTTCTGAGGCATGATGGACAGACGCAATGTTGAATTGGAATTCGTTCGTCAACTACAACACCGAATATTTAAAGCTTCTGGTCACACGAGAAAATTGATATAACTTACCCTGACTATTGCGTCTAAATCCACCGCTTCGTAACAATGAGTCGAAATCTTTGTGTTTCATAATCGTTAGGAAGACTTATGGGTGTAGAATTTTGGGGCATTACCTTGACTCTTCCTCGTAGGACATCAACGAGCATCTCCCACCTTGGGTCGTCCGGGAAAGGTTCGCTTAATATATCCCAGTGACCCTGTTCGGCATGAAGGCAATATTCGTCTTGTGCGTTCTTAATTTTTAGCGCTTCGGCATATGCAGATCTATATGACCACTGAGTATCCATTCGGTTGCCGTGTCCAATAAGATTTTCTCCACAAGCTTGTCTATTGGCCATTGTAGGTCGGTGAATTATATATACCAAGAATGTTAAACGGCGCTTGATACGTACTTCAGATACCTCCATCTGGAAGGTTTAGCCTTTTCTGGGTCTTCGGAACCGGGAACATACAGGTTGTAAGGTGGCTCAAGAAGCATACCGGATGCAGACCTGTCTTTTGGTTTACGTAGCTTGATCATGAACGCCTGCCCGCCTGCCAAAGTGGTCAATAAAGCATACAGCACTGCGACATACTTGCTTGAGATTTACCGATAACATTATTGCTTCCAGGGAGAACTTGCGCTGAGGTCACTCCACCAGCAATGGCTAATCGATATGACTCGTCGTGGGTATTGAGCCCATCGATAGTTCTCAGATATGGTGCAATGGGTCCTTTAGTAGTGTCGAGGTCAAAGGCTCCTGGTTAATCAATGTTGATATCATGCGTTCAGCTCAATGAAGTTCTTCAGTCTAAAAAATTGCTCTGCACCTTTGAGAATAGGCGTACTTAGTACGCCCAAGTGAGTGTGTAGATCGACTAAAAAGGTAAACAGATATTTAATAGGTCCAGTCTGACGGCATGCATGGGCTTAAAAGAAATAATTACCAAGCCCTGGAGTGACCCATGCTGCATTAGCATCAACCGTTGTGATATTCTCTATGCCCTCCAACACGCGGCGCGAAATCTTGCCAACACCCAGAATTATACCCTTATCCAAGAGAATGTCCCCTTGAATAACCTCTGTGCCATTGTTTTTGCCGGTGAAGATGGTGCAGTTCCGAACAAGTGTAGCGTTTGTACCAGGCTCAAAGCGGTCCGACTCCGTACGTGAGTGAAAAAACTGAGGGGGGCCTGGCGCAGCACGGAGTTGTGCACAACGAGAAAGAATGACAGTTTGAGAAAACGGGTCAAATGCGTGTATGTTTATATTCTCAGTGGTGATAGGGATGTAAAAGGTGTTGATAGCCCCACGCAGAACGGAGAAAAATAGGATGACTGTTGCCACAAAAATAATTGATGTGGTCCGACGAGGCCTAGTTTTCCTCGAAGGAGGCGACTGCTTTGGCAGGCCGATCCAAAAAGATTCTTTTCGGAAGCTGTCTGGGATAGACATGGAAGAGGTAAGTGGGGCAGAGGGACTCTCAGGATGGCTGAGTAAATAGGGAAGAACGCATGTAATCCTCGTGTATGAGTTGCAATTTGGTTAAAATGAAAAACAGGCATCTAAAGGAGGCGTTGAAGGATACTACCGCATGAATCTAATATACTGAAATGCATTTAATAAAAGTATAGCAGACCAACTTAAAGGACACTCTGAATTGTTCATAATCATCAAAAATGCATACCTGCGGACAGTAACTAGGATCTGGACAATAACTACGTATATAGAGGCTGTTTACTTCTGATTTGTACCATGAGAGCCGGATAATCGGGTTTTTGGGTTTAGTAGGGCATATAGGTAAAAGTATTGCCCAATCTTTAGTATGCGAATAAACGATGGCAAATTCAATGATTGTGCTGTTGTAAACAATCATACAACAGGTTGTAATTAACAATGGTCTAGCCAGTGATACCGTCTTACACCTGTGCAGCCATTCGCGTACCAGGGCCACTGCTTGACCCAGCCTCCACAGTAGCGTCATTGCCGTCCCGGGAGTCAGCTTCGATAACTGCAGCAGCGCTTGTTACCTTCCTTTCCTTCTTCTTGCGTGAAATTGTGATAGAAGGCGGTGGCAAGTGTGCCTTTTTAACTCTGAGAATGTCCATAATTTCTGAAAGGGGGTGGTTATATGACAATCCGTGGACGGTAATACAATTGAATCAAACCTTGATGTGTCATATCTTCATATCCTTTGACGCCTTTTTTGAGTGTTAGCCACCGTCGTTGCAGAGTATGCGCACTCCATAGATTCCAATCCGGATCCGGAATAAGCTTCCAATCGATCTCGGTATCATCGCGGACGTTAAGAGAATCAATCCTTGCTCCATCATTAGAAGAAACGAGCTGTAGAGTAGATTATTTAATTACTTATGGACGAGAATGAAAGCATCTTGTTGGCTCCATCGAGGCTTTTGACCCTCATTCTTGATAGTTTTACTCAAAGAATCCGTCCTGTAGAGCATAGAATGAAAAAGGCCACTAAATGAAAGGAAATATACGGACCATTTGATTCGACATTGTTGCCGACCACGACTGCCCCCCATGAGCTCACTAACTTTGCCCCAGAATACATCATTGTCAATGTCCTTTCCTTGTTTAATAGTCATGTCTGTGACGATACGAGTGAGTTTTTCTTCCTCTTCCGGTGACCAATGTCCTTGAAATGCCATATCAGTCTGACTGTAATTGTATGGTTTCCTGAACATACCAGTTACTCGAATGTCGCGATTAACAATGTGGTTACGATAGCGATCCCGACAATCTGACGCCATCCTCCCCACGCGGTAGCTGACCTTCTCCCATTGTTGTCCTAGGTCGGCTACAGCTCTAATAAACATGATAAGAGACGAAGATTCGTCAAGTAGCAACAAAATAGGCGCACTGTTTGAGGGCATCATCTTCATGTGCCGCCCACTTTCCTTGCTGCTTCAACGGATGATAACTACGACGAACATGGTGATATACAGCAATGATGGGACGCAAAGGCACAGCTGCCGCTATCGGTTGTTCAGTCTAATGTAGCAGACTACTGTTCCGAAAGTGCTATACATACTTAACTCTGACCAAAATGCAGTATCCTTGCTTTTATCTGCTTTCGAAAAAACGGTATCGATAATGTCCTCTTGTGATAAACCTTTCTCCTGTTAAATGCGTTTCAGAAAGCAATCCGAGTTCTTATTAATTACATACGCACCTGCCGGTATCTTTCTATAGCCATCCTCAACTGTTGTTCCTCAATCGCAGAGAATTTTCCCTTTTTATAAACAAGGCCTAGCGCAATGCGTTCCCTCAGCGACATCCTGTTGTGCATAAATGCAGTCATACCTTCGTCTCTAACAAGGTCCGCCAGTTTACTCGCATTTAACCATTTGTTAGCAAGCAGATGCGCATGATCGGGATTTGCGTGTTGCTCATTTCCAGATAAATTCATGTCAATTGTTCGTCTGTGCCCCAGTGTCGACGGATTCTGACTTGGTACACCCAGTATTGTGTTTGAAGCTGTAGGCATTGGCCTAATAGGTGGCGGTGCGAGCTGCTCCAATTGACTGGGTATGAAACCAAGCTGAGGGGCGAAAGTGGGACCAGTGGTAGAAGCAACATCGCCAAGAGTCTTGAGGACGCTGGCTATTTTGCTCATGTCTAAGTCTTGCAATGCCCGAAGGAGGTCTTCATTCGATCCGAACGCTAGCTCTGAAAATGCTGTATTACCGCCTGGTGCACCGGGAGGCGCAAAAACATTCGCAGACTGATTGCTGTGAGGATCAAACGCTCCAGGAGGGTATCCATATTGCATTGGTGGAGGGTAAGGCATGAATTGTTGATTAGGCGGCGGTAAATGGGGATGATAATTCACCGAAGGTGTGGTCTGAGAAATTTCGTTGTTGGTTACAGAGGCTGCCACAATTGCAGAAAGTAATGCTGCCGCTGACGCCTGTGAATCTGCTTCAATCTGGGCGTCTGTTTGTTCTGTGGATTCCGTCTCCCTCCCTTTCCCCTTATCCTTTTTCTTCTTCTTCGGCCTCGATGACTCACCGTCATGAGGAGGATTAACAAACGCGTCAAACGAGCTGGCATTGTGTTCTTGAGCAGCAGCAGCAGCACCTTCAACTATTCGATCGGTTTCAGTGTGTTTCTGTTTCTTCTTCCTTTCTGCTTGTTCATGAGCGTCTGACTGTTCATCATCACGAGAACGCTTCTTTTTCTTCTTCTTCTTCTTTTCCGCCGTATCGGGCACGGATATAATACTAAGGTCTGCAGAATTTGGATCAAGTGCAGAGGGGTTTACAGTTGGTGTGGTGACCGATAGCATTAGGGTGGGCTCAGAAAAGATGGTAGTGAAAGAGTGGAAGAAACACGCGTGACACAATCACAGTGAACTCATCCCCAAACTATGACTTTAGCTGATCTCGTTTCCCATGTGTATGGCCCGTACCCTGATTACATCTTCCTTAGAGATGACTGCCCTAGAGCAGGTATAAAACTTGGCATTCGGGATCTTGAACTGTACAATGATTTCCACCGTATTGGGTGAGTTGGTTTATTACACTTCAGTACCATTGCATTCAAGCAGTCTAATTTTCGTATTAAATAAATCAGTTTCGACCAATCGGAATATATCGTTAATCCACCACCTGGCTCTCTATTAACAAAGAGCCCTACTGTGACATTTGTAGGTATCGTAGAAATTCAACATCTTGACTGGATATCCGACCAGGGACAACGATTTCTTGAGCGAGATTTCAAGGAGTACGATGAAAAAATACATATGTCTCATACTACCTCTTCTGCTACCTGGTCCGGAATCCAGAGAATATACCAACAGCTCAAAAGTGAAGTCAGGGTAAGAATTGCGTGCACAAAAAACCTGCTCGCTGGTTATCTGACCAGTAAGTTGTCTGAAGTCTAAAGTCATTGGTGAATGCTAATGGCTATACAACATCCAGGTGACAATGATTATGAAAAATTGTTAATATATTCCCAACATGAAAATATGTAAGTTCTCCTTCCCTCTTTGTTCTTGGATATGGATATTGACACCTGCGTTCTGAGCAGCAGACGGACATATTGGGTTCAATCAATGAACATCCTCACTTATCATCAAAGTCAACAGTTTCTTGACCGGTTTCGACTTCGCGCTCTGATTGTGGAGTTATGCGAAAACGACCCAGATCATGCACCTATCGAAAAACGTAATATTGACTTTTTAATAGAAAGATACCTTGTGGATATGCGACCTCGGGACCGCCAGGGTAACCGCCGCATAATAGCATCGCCTGAACTGGAAGCAACGATAAGTTATGAAGACAGGCGTTTGCGACACGTCTCCCGATCAGAGCTGCGAAGTCGTTTTGGAGCCCAAGCAGAATGGCTGCTCGCGAACCAACTTGCTGGCAATAGCCCAAATACCAGACTCATTGATATTGGGCAATGGATCGCGTTTTGCAAGGAAACATGGCGCGACTCATGTGCTGCAAGCAGACACGGTGTGAAGTGGGGGCTCTGTCGCCGCCCAAATTCATTGTCGAAATCAAGTTCATACGATTTATGTGAGCGCCTGACTGCCTTCGGACAAACCGTTGAATTCTGGGCTTCGAAGCTTAAAATCGTCAACCAGCAGATTTCACGCGGACAGAACAAGGTAACATCTTGTTTTCCTACCTCATGTTTCAGTCCATCATCATCTGACATAGACATTTTCAGCAGGCTAAGCAACTGCCAACATCAGGTGTAGATGTATCAGAAAGAGATTCTCATGCTCAGGCTCCTAACTACCTCTATGACTCCGACTTCAGCGAAGCAACGACTGTGGATGACTCCGAGTCCGACTCTCAATCTGTCATAGATCGACGCCTTCCCCATTACGTTTATGAACCCCCTGCAATTTCTAGCTATCATACCTGGCATTGCCCAGGATGCAACTTCAGCATCGACCTTTTGAATGTCTCCCCCGACGATTTGACGGCCCTGCCAGCTCAAGCAGCCCATACCATACAAAATACAAAATCATGGAAAACAAGTGATGCTCTGATCAAGCAGGCAATCTATACTATTGCATCAAAGCACTATGAAACTAAGCATGTACTGAATGACTTGGTCTTTGCACAACACCGTTTTACAGGGCGAAAAAGAAAGTCGCAAAGGATGCTTCAACGCCAAGAGGGAAGCAACGTCAATATTAAAACAGAATATTCGGCACAGTAGTATTGTTCAGTTCAATAATCCAAACTCTTGATGATGTATCAGATACTAGTGTACCATGACTGTACTATATTTTATTGATATTTGAATTCATATCTAATGTGACCATCGCTAATAAATAAGTTGACAAATTTAAAAGACAGACTAGGCCTCTGGTACTACATTTTGACTCCTTCAATTGACTACTAACCTTAGTGAACTTACAGACAAGTTGCCAAGAGCCAAACAAACTTTCGGATTAAACACTCAACAAAGCAGTGATATTCAGTGCGCGCGCCTTTGCAAATATCCTCCAGTTTCTGCTTTGATCTCATCTTACATATTCGAATCATAGAACTCTGACAGCTTGCTTTTGTTTTACTTGTGGGACTGCGTCACGTCAAAATGAACATACGTCCGGTCAGAGTAAGCATGTCTGTCTGATTTTGACACCATTAGAAATGATACTCACTTCAGTTCTACCCAGGTAGAGGACCTGCCTGGTATGCAAGCATGCAATTTACAGAATCTGCCTGAAAATTACACTATGAAGTACTGTAAGGCTATGCATAACTCATCCTGTTCTTTCGTATACCTACTAAATGAATGATTTAGACCTATATCATGCTATGTCCTGGCCGTCTATATCATATGTCGCCGAGGACAATAGTGGACGGATCGTTGGTTACATCTTGGCGAAAATGTATGATCCATTATGCTAAGAGAGCACTTCACCCTCTTCTCACAATTTAGCGGACAAATGTAGGGACGAGGAAACCGAAGAACGCGAGGAACCCCATGGCCATGTTACGTCAATATCAGTGTTACGTTCTTGCAGGCGACTTGGATTGGCAAAGAAGCTCATGACACAGTCCCGTATGTCTTTACACCCATTCCACAAATTTCTCTTGCAAAAATATCCACCAATGACCCTATATGGATACCTAGAGGAAGCCATGGCGAAGATTTATCGGGGCTCATACGTATCTTTACATGTCCGAAAGTCCAACCGGGCTGCCCTTGCACTATACAGAGATACTCTCGGGTTTACAGTCAAAGATATCGAAAAAAAATACTGTAAGTACGCTCATCGCGAACATATTTGAATAATACTCATCTATCAAACCAATAATATTGTAGATGCTGACGGGGAAGATGCGTACTCGATGCAGTTATCCTTAAAGAATTAGAAAAGGATTAGACAACAAGGCCGCAGTCGCAGCGCCGCCCAATTTCCAACTGCTCCGTTCTTTGCCGAGCCTGTAGTCTCTCACAGGCAATATTGCTCACGCGAAGTCCAATACGTATGCGATTTGTGAGGTGAGGAAACATTAAAGCATACTCTTAACCTCCCTTTGTATACCAGGAAAAGGTTACAACATGTTATAAGCACATTTGAGTACCGACAGACTATGGGCTACTCCGGACGAAGACCTATATTACGATGCTTACATTTACATGCTTAGAATGAAGGGTATTTTCATACGCAGAAGATTGATCCAGCTAATTTGGCCATAGGGCAGCGTAGAGACCTCCCTGTGCATTGAGAGTGTTCGATCCCTGGGGTCTTCCGTGTTGATCAGGCGAATGGGATAAGAAATCTGGCAAGTTTCCCAGGTTTCCGTATCCGTGGCCAGTACTGTTACAAAAGGAGGATGTCCTTGAATCGGAGGAAGTCCTATATAATTTAGAAACATTTGAATCAACTCGGGGCGCTGCCTCAGAGAGTGTGTCGAGCAATGCATGAACATCGTTATTTCCCCGTGAGTTGAGGCGAACTTGAAGGAAACGCATATCCTGCCCGGGAGATGCAGTAAGTTGCTCATTTGAGGTGCGCAATTGATCATCGAGTTGTTTTCGAAGTACTTCGATTTGCTCTATCAATACGAGCTCGAAAGATGGCTTGTCGCCTTCCTTGCCAAGAAGCAATACTAAGGAAGACACGCTGTATAGCATATGTGAGAACAAGTTTGGCAGTCAAATTGTTGTACGCACAAAGCCTCCTTTAGGTATGCAAAACTAAATTTATCAGTCAGGCGTGCCACTTTGATGACGAGACTATCCGGGAACTGGATTTCTTTGTTATTTTCTAATTTCTGCTGCCAGTATTGAATGTATAATCGGCGTTCATTCTCGTCCGGGTCTTTAAAGTCGCTATAAAAAGTAACAGTCAGGGGATTATAGCAAATGATATGATAATAGTACGGACTACTTCCTGTCAAACCGGCTCGGTCTGGAACTCAGAGCAGGGTCTAGTCTTTCAAAATGATTAGTAGTTCCAATTATTAGGATGCCATCATTGCTCTCTAAACCGTCCATTTGGTTTAAAAAGAATGATCTGTTGCTATCGTTGATCAAACTATCTAGGTCTTCAAGAATAATGACGCAGGGAGCAAGTTGACGGGCCTTGTCGAATACGTCAGCCATTGCACCTTCCTCTCCCTTGTAACCTAGCGAAACAAAATGTCAACATGATATAAATTGTTTATCTGTAAGCTATTTTTCAGATGAACGTACTCTTGAAAGATTTAACATAGAGCGGAGCAAAGCCCCTTTCCCCACAAGTCTTCATAACAGTCTTCAAGGAAATGGTTTTACCGTTGCCTGTTCAGTATATTTGCTTAATGTCTGTTGAGCGAGCATTGTAGCCCAGACAGACCTGGAGGTCCGTACATGATCAATCCACGCTGAATCCCAGAATAGCGTGGTTAGTTCATTTAGTAAAACCGAGAGAATGGCAAACAGTAGGTACCTTCCAAGGAATCGCGAGCTCTTTGTAAATCATCTCCGAAGTGAAGAAGCCGTAAATGTCCTTCTGCAATGCTTTCTTGAACTCCTCTTTCAGGATTACATCTTCCCAGTCAGCCTTCTGGACTTCGCGCCAAAGAGAATGGCTCTTCGACCAGAAGCCTTGATTAAATACCCAGATTTCCTCGTGCAACGAGTCGACCCAGGCACCCGCTGACAAGAGGAACAATCGTAGAACCTCTTCGGGACCTATTTGGTTCACCATACGATAAGGACATAATTCCTGTTTTGAAACCAGTAAGACTAACCTTCATGAAGAATAAAGAATTGTGTATCCTTGCCAAAGCCAGATGGATACTGCAAACAATGACTGGGTTACTCGGAATAATATCGTTCAACGACCTACCTCCACGGTATACACGATAAAGTCATACCCCTGCAGTAACGTGAAAGATATTCAAGATATAAGTGCATTTACATATGGACCCAGAGATAGATGGCTTACGTTCCACGAAACATTAAAGGCGCCATGCTCAACTTGATCTTGAAGGATACCAGGAACCCCAGCATAGCGAGGAAGGGGAATAAAGCTAAGATTTGTGATAAGCTCATTTGGTTCCAAAGGCGTTACGAGAGCAGCTGGAAATCCAAGGAGGTTCATCCCGTAGCCATGAGTCAAAACAAGAGAATGTTTAGGATATAATTTGCGCAATAGAGTGGCACTGATAAACATCTTATGAGGAAAAGAATCAGTCTGAATAGGACAGGATGTTTACCCAGTTATTGCAGGAATGGCTAGTCTGCCGGACGCTTGAAGGTCTGTTAGAGAAGGTGCTTATGAGGTTCAAAGTGGCTCTCACATAAATCAACCCATTGATCGTAAAAATTCTCATTGGCATTGCCAGAAATCTTGCTTGCGCCAGTCCAGATTTTAACGAAATCATCATCGCCATCAGTATGAGTGCCAGTAGTTAGAGGCATTTCAGCTTATGCAGTCAAGGCGAGTTTAGCAGTAATGTTATCGAGCGAGTCGCGAGGCAGGATCGAGAACGTGTGAGCGCTAATGTTCAAGGGCGTGAGACACAGGCTGATACAAGTCAGCTTATACCGCGCAGCACAGCGGCCATATATAGTGTAGTGATTATGTATGTCACCATAGTATCAGCTGGTGTGCTGAGGTGGTGAGAAAGCATGAGAAACGCGACTTCATGCCAATGCCGCTCAAACGTCCCACGTGATCCTCCTTCTCTTATAACCTTCATCATGGCCGCCTCAGCTGCTGATATTCGTAGTGCACTCTCTATACCCGAAGTCAACGCCACTGCCGGACCTTCCCAACCCAAAAAGACCACAAATGCCAGCTCACGGAAGCCCGATGGAATTTCGAGGGAGCTTTACTCACTTATTGGCCCTTCAGCGCCATCTCTTGCAGCTCAACTTGCCAAACCACGTCTTAAACAGAAACCTAATTTTGGAGGTTCAACCGCCAGGACAAGATGGTTAAAATTTGTACAAGTGCTCAAAGAGGCTTAATACTTACTCTTGGTCTTAGGGAGCTACGGACATTCAAAAATCCTGGTCGCAAAGACGGTTTAGTACTGCAGCACTGGGAAAGGGCTTCTGAAGATCCAGCAGCCGGTGAGCCTGTACTCATTTTCCACGTCGAATATAGTCTCTTATATTTAATGAGTACTCAGAATATCACTTTGCAAAGTACAGCATCCAATCCCAAAACTATACTTACACACAAGACGAATATACACGGTTTTTGGAAGGTCGGCATAAACCACATGTTAATACTGACTTGCTTAAAAACTTTACATCAGACAGTGAATGGACAAAGGAAGAAACTGATTATCTATTCAGCGTCGTGCAGGATTTCGATTCGCGGTGGTACGTAATATACGACCGTTATGACTATCCTGGTCCTACTCGTTCAATAGAGGTTGACTTTCTTTTCAACTTTACAAGACTTGACACTGATGACGCCTGAAGGATCTTAAAGATCGATACTATAGTATATGTCGCAAACTGGTTCGAAACCGACCCTGGCCTGGCGATGAAACCAGCAAAGCGCAATTGCTTTCCAGTTTTCAATTCGACAAAGGTATTCTAACGTGATTGTTTCCTTTAACTACTACTTATTTCTCATCCGTCTTAGAACGCGAACTGACGCGGAAGAAGTACATACTCAGCCTTGAAAATCGGACGCCTGACCAAATTGCTGAAGAAGAAGCGCTTTATGTCGAAGTTAAACGCCTCGAACACAATGAGAGGAAATTCAAGAAAGATAGAGAAAATCTACTGAGAATTCTCTCCGGAATTGATTCATGCCTGCCTGATATTCCAGATGATGACGGCGCCGCTCTAGGTATTACAAACGATAGTGTTGCTGCCACAACCAATACTGTAGTGGCCAGCAGCAGTAGCAGAAAGAAGAGTACAAAGAAAGGAGGCACGCAACAACCAACTGATGCTGAAACGCCGTCTACCCCATCCGTAGCAGGGACACCGGCTATGAAACGGCCTAGTAGCTCAAAAAGCGCCGCTTATGGTGGGTGAAGCTACGTTGTCCCTAACTGAGTCAATTAACGACATTATCTAGATGCTCAACATTGCATTATTCGGGTTGAAATGCCGGCCACCGGTGCCACTACCAAGGCAGCACATCAGCCTGCCTACCTGCGTTCATTTAAACTTCCTAGCCCTAAGCCCGCAATTGCTCCCAAGATCACACAAGCACTGGCAGAATTGGGGATATCTTTGACTCGACTTGTCATGCCCACGCCGCAAACAACTGCGTCACTTGAGGCGCTGGTAGAAGCCACTACGGCATTGGTTGAAACGAAGCGAGTTGCAGAGAAGGTTGATTACGACATCTCTGTGCTAAAGAACCGCATTGCCATGCGAGAGCAATCCCAATCCGCTAACGGCGGGGAGAATACGCGGACAGAGGGCGGCTTCGGAATGGATGTAGATGGCGACCCAGCTGCCGCAGAAGGAGAGAGGGACATAGACGGAAGAGCTCACAGCGTCTTAAGCGTACGAAGCGGTAGGAGTAGGAAGCATGTAAGTCTCATTCATTGCATGATCTGTCAAAAATATTAATTGGAGGACAGGCCCGACGTTCGGTTTCAGTTTCCTCCGTAGATACGACATCTACAAAGGCAGGTCCAAAGCGACAAAAACGAGCTTGATTTCTGTGTAGAGCGAGATAGGGCACGCTATTCTTGTATAATAAGTATATACGAACATACGTCGAATTGTAAACCACAATGCCTGTCCGTCCTCAAGCATAGATGATAAATACAGATGCTAGATAGCGAGCCTCGTTGGCATAGATTTATGGTGGTAGAACAAAGTAAATGCAACTACTGCTTGCTGCTTTCATTCGCTTTATGTCTCGGTAAAGCGCAATATAAAGTTGACGATGACAGCGACTGGGTTTATTGAGAATGGACTACAGGGTAAGGAGGATAACAAGACAGACGTACCAAGAAGAGCAGCACACAAAACGGTCTTTTCCAAGAAAAGGCGGTTAGAGACAACACTCCAAAAGAAACAACGGTAACTCACTGGTCCAACCCTATCATCATAAGGACCTCGCCCTCCACGGCGTATTGATGATGCCCGCCAGTGGTAGGTATATAACGCGTAAATCATGATAGCCATGGCTGAGGGACGATCCGCATGAGAACACAGGGAGTAAACACAGTGGTGGACTGGACTAACCGACAACGGAGAACATGGCGGCGCTTATCTTTCCAACCTATGCGAGCAAACATATGTAAATGCTACTTTCTTGAGAGCAGAAGATGAATGTAAGGTTGCACCTTATCTCCAAAGTTCAGTAGTCCCACTGCAAGACCACCCAGGACGACGGTGAAGTGCAACCATGACAAGAATGTCCGCTCATTTGCAAAAGAGACTTTGGGTTCAACGCGAACTGGTAAAGCAATTCGTTTCTGGGCAGTTCGCTGAAGCAGTGGTTGCGTGGACATGATGCCTAGCAGTAAGAGGAAAGCGAGAGAGATGGACTGACTCTATTTGCATCGTCCGTCCCGACCCATATTTAGAACATGCCCCATAAAAGGAAGGTCTTCAACCAACCCAAACACGCACGTTCGTATTACTTTCATCTGCCTCAACAATTTATTGCCAGAACGTACAAGTAACAGAGACCTTGGTGATATGTATGCTATTGGATCAATGCTTCTGATACTCGTACATATTACTCCGAATAAAAGAAAAGAAAAGAAAAGGTATACATGTCAATATCTCATCGTCCGCCTCCGCCACCACCAGAACCTAACATGCGGAGCCTATCCGGATGAATACTAGGTGCTACAGGTTGAGGGGGGTTACTAGATGAGGAAGACGGGGAATTTTGAGGGGGTGGCCCGTTAAAATTCATTCCAGGGGGCTGGTTGAAATTATTTGGTGGACCGTTTGACGGAGGGAAAGGAGGCGCCATAGCGCCCGGGGGACCATTCGGCGGGAACGGAGGAGCGCCTACATAGGATTCAGCGAATAATGAGATGAACATTAAACACCGCGTACCAAAACCACTAGGTGGACCATTCATGCCTGGAGGTGCGTTACCAGGTGGAAATGGGGGAGCGCCAGGCGGCATCATAGGCGGAAATCCTGGACCTGGGGGAAACGGAGGTCGAGCTACATAGCAAAGAAATAGTTGTTATCTTCTGGTGAAAAGTGCAGCAGCAAGATTTACTTACGACCACCAAAACCCGGGGGTGGCATAGGCGGATATCCCATGGGAGGGCCACCAAAGCCCGCTGGAGGTCCGCCTAGATGTTGAGGACCAAATCCAAATCCTCCTGGTGGAGGGCCGCCACTCTCGTATGCAGACGTGATTTGGTCAATGATATTTTGAGCCTTGTCATGTCCTAGCGCTGCACGATAGGTTAATAAAAGATACAATGGACTAATAAACATGTGTATATTTACATGCATAGTAGTCACGGACGTTGGAAAGATGATTCCTTCCACTATTGTGAGCTTTCCGTACTGTCACGAAAATCAGCTGTGTAACTGAAAAACAAATGATGGCGGGCGTACCTGAAGTGGAGTCGTGAGTGAGGAAAACATCACAGTAGTCACAGTAATGTTTCTAAAGAACGTATTAGTAGATTCCAAAGGCTCTATTTCAGCTTTACACTTACAGGCATTATCGTCTTGTACGCTGAAGGTCAGCTCAGGATACACTTCTGTAGTGGTTACAAGTAAAGACTCGAGGCAACTGTGACTCTGAATCTGATCGGGGCTTCAAAAAACGTTCACGTGATTACGTCGCGCAGTTGCTTAATGGAATCTCCGATGGCCCTCGCCGCTACTTGACTTCTTCTTATACAGCCTGAATACAGCACGAAAATGGACGCTTCGGTAACAGGAATACAGGAGCCATTTGATCTCATTAGACTCTCATTAAGCGAAAGGGTCTTCGTGAAACTGCGTGGAGATCGAGAATTGACTGGCATTCTTCATGTATGAACCACCAAGCTGAGTGGATCACATGAAGCATACTCATCTTAGGTCGATAGGCATACGATGGTCATATGAACCTGATAATGAGCGATGTAGAAGAGACAATCATGCTTGTAGATCCTGAGGGTGCCACTAATGGTCGGGGTGTTGTCAATGTATGTCAAGAGTAATTGTACCAAGTTGACACTGTTCAAAACCTTCTAATCTGAATAGGTAGCAAAAAGAAAAATGGAGATGCTATTTGTGCGTGGCGATGGTGTCATTCTTGTCCGTCTGCTGTTCGTGCTTTTGTCATAAATTAATTTTTGATTGGGCAGGTTTCTCCTCCATCGCGAACGTAGTTTCTTAAGAAGACCCGAATGCTTAACCAAATAACGACTGCGATGGTAGCGTTGATTGTTCATCATGGATAACATTTGCAGGTTTTCAGGATATTTAGCAATGGATCTTGCGCGTTCGCCTTAAGAAATAACACTGGTTATAGTGCTACCTCGTCTCAATGGGATCACTGCTCGCTTGAATCTCCATTTGCTCGTTTTCGTCAGAGTCGGGAACGACTACGCCAACAGGCCATAATTTTTCCCTTAGCCATGCAGCATGTACTATCTTAATCTTAAGCAAATATGAATCAGAATGTCCAGATAGCAAAGACGGAAGCGTACAAGGTAATCCATTGGTATGCTACGCTTCAGTCTTTGGCCAGATGAGATCAGTCTCCAAGCTTCTGTGGCATAATTTTTTTCTTTGAGACCTTTCTCTAATTTGTTCCTATCCATTGACAAATGACGAGCGGAGACGGTGGGATTGGATGGGGTCAGCCAGAGATGCCGCCGGGCGGCATAGTACTCGGGACCAGGCTCAGGCATCTGTGCTTGACGCAGGACATCGTCAAAGGAGGCTGGTCGCTAAAGAAGGGGGAATCAAAGAAAGTGGAGTTATCAGGGCATGGAAGACGAACTTGAATGAGCTGATCGTGCTGGGAAGACATGGCAGACGAAGAGAGTGAAACGCGACTGGGGCAGCATTGGCACGTGTCTTGCTCTATGTAAGGCGAACGTCCTGCGTGCAGTACTCACTCCTTTCCCGTCCACCATGGTGCCTCTCTACAAGCACCACGCTCCATCTACTACCTCTCTCTCCGACGATGGCGACGACGTTGATAATGATGAGGAGACTCCTCAGTTTGCTTTCTACCCCGATCACCATCTAGTCCCCGCTCCCTGGGCGCAAAAGGACACTCACAATGTTCTGCAGCAACCGGGTTATCCGTCCCCAATATCCACCATCCCGGCTGAAATTATGATACAGATTTTCAAACACCTACACTCGCCCAAGGACCTTTACTCAGTGCTTCGCGTGTCCCGTACCTGGTGCCAATGCGCCGTTGAACTCCTATGGCATAAACCAACCTTCCCCAAATACGACACCATCTATAAGATGGCGAAACTCCTCCGTAGGGAGAGGCAAACATTCACATACTCCCGCTTTATACGCCGCCTTAACTTTCTGAATCACGGTCCAGATCTCATGGATGAGCTTGTCAGTGGATTCTCTCGCTGCGATCGCATCGAGAGACTCACCCTTATTGGATGCAAACACCTCACGGGTGAAGCACTCGCCAATATATTGCCGAATTTCTCCCTTCTGGTTTCAATCGACTTGACAGGTGTTGTGAATACCACAAGTGAGGCTATTATCGGTCTCGCCAGAGTTGCTCCACGGCTGCAAGGCATCAATTTGTCGAACTGTAGTAAGGTTACCGACGAAGGCATTGTAGCTTTAGCCAATTCATGCCCATTACTCCGCCGAGTAAAGCTGAGTGGCCTTTTGCTCATTACAGACGTCGCCGTTTCTTCTATTGCCAACCGTTGTCCGACTCTTCTTGAAATCGATCTCAACCATTGTGAATTGATTTCTGATGCCTCGGTTCGCCTTATTTGGTCTCATTTGACTCATATGCGAGAAATGCGTCTATCCCATTGTCCGCTGCTCACTGACGCAGCATTTCCCTCCCCAATGAAGAATGATTCCCAATCTGACATCGTCAACCCGTTCGGTCATTCCAGCATGAACAGAGCAAATGATTTCCCACCGCTTCTGGTTAATCGCATCTTCGAGAATTTACGAATGCTCGATTTGACCGCATGTGCCTTGGTCACCGATGATGCTGTCGAGGGTATTATATCCCATGCACCGAAGATCCGCAATCTAGTCCTATCCAAATGTGTCCTTCTTACTGATAAAGCAGTTGAATCAATCTGCAAATTGGGTCGTCATCTTCACTACCTTCACCTTGGTCACGCAAGTAAGATTACCGACCGCTCTGTACGCGTATTGGCTCGGTCGTGCACCCGCATCCGATATATTGATTTCGCAAGTGAGTCCATTGTCGCCCTCGTATACTACCTAGTCTCAATCTAATTCTTTACCAAGATTGTGTTTTGCTCACCGATATGTCTGTCTTTGAGCTGTCTGCACTACCCAAACTACGCAGAGTTGGTTTGGTGCGCGTTAACCAATTAACCGACGAGGCTATTTATGCTTTGGCAGAGAGGCATGCTACCCTTGAGCGAATCCATCTGTCATATTGCGATCAGATTTCAGTCATGGCTATTCATTTCCTCTTACTGAAACTACATAAGTTGACGCATCTCAGCCTTACTGGTGTGACTGCCTTCCGCCAGCAAGAACTTCAACAATTCTGTCGTGAAGCACCCAAGGTCGCTTTTGCGTTTATAATGTATATATGTTTTGACTTAAATTTTGGCAGGATTTCAATATGGCCCAGCGACAAGCATTTTGTGTGTTCTCTGGAAAAGGAGTGTCGCAACTGCGCGCTTATTTGACTGAATTATTCGACCGCATCACAGAACTCAACAACACAGATGACACGGAATATGAGGAGGACGAATATGATGGAGAAGCTTACCACGAAGATGAGACTCCTGAACCTGAAGTGTTCGTGGACAATCGCCAGCTGGATGGTCGCCCTCACCATGTTCTTCACAACGCGAATACAGCATCTCGCGTATATGATCGACATCAGGAACATGCTCAACACGAGTTTCCATTCCAGCGAGATCGCCCCCATCGTGCTGCCACCGCCCCCACTGCCACCGTTCGTCATAGTCATACTCGTGATAGTCGACATGACGCATCTAGCGCCAATCTACAAGTCGCTGCATCGCGATTAAATGCACAAATACAGGCGTCGACATCTGGTGTTGAAGCGACTCGTGTACCTCGAGTCCATCGTCATGGTCGTTCTGCGGCAGACGTCTTACCTATTGTAGAACCTCAATCATCTAGTGACGCCATACCCAGTAATTATGCAGGTCACTCTACGACTGAAAACGACAATGGATCTGCATTCTTCCGCACATATCAGGAACGACCTGGCATCGGGGTATCGCCCCGCGGCAATGGCGCACTGACTCCAGATCTGAACTACGCGGAAATAGGTCACGGACGAGGTACACAAGGACGGAACGCAGCCCGGCTTCAAGATACCACCTTCGAAATTACATCCCAGCAAGCTGTTGCCTCTTATATTTCTCCACCTGTTATACCCGCGCCGCGTGGAGCATCGTCTAGTGTTTCTGAATCAGAGGAAGATCCTGACGACGGGGATGTTCCTGAAAATCCTACTCCAGCCATGAATGTTGGGAGCACAACGTGGACGTATCGCGAGCCGGTTTTAACTCGCCCAGCTACACGAGAGCTTCAGGAATCCATACAGTCAGCACTTGGGGAGTCTCCTAGGGGCCGTAAAGAACAACCCAGAGCATCAAATGATATCCATCCTGAGCCTCGTCCCAGAAGCGTCAAGCG
This sequence comes from Stropharia rugosoannulata, assembly GCA_028532985.1. Taxonomy (NCBI): domain Eukaryota; kingdom Fungi; phylum Basidiomycota; class Agaricomycetes; order Agaricales; family Strophariaceae; genus Stropharia; species Stropharia rugosoannulata. The sequence goes on along the minus strand of JANCIK010000002.1, from coordinate 2,943,387 downwards.
AGGTATTCGTAGCACGCTGCATGCCGCCGAGAATTATGCTACTTCGTTGCTATTTGGACGCAACGCCGGCGAGACCCGGCAAGAGGCCAGTGGATCGGGTGCTGGAAGCTCTAGCTATGGACATCGTACTCATCGTTGATTATTTGGTTTGAACAGTATGTGCGAGCGGTATTTGATTTATTGCTTTATTCGTGTAGCCTTTCCCTCATTCCACCGTTCGTACATTATAGTTCAAGATTGTTTGTAATTCTCATTTATTGACTTGTTGCTTTGCACCCTATCAGATTGTATACGACAGTTTGTACACAGAGGCGTCGTCGTAATCGTATAAATACCATGTATGTATTTGCTCCACCACGAGATTGTAAAATGGTACATAGTCAGCTCAATTGTTTTCATCTTCATCAAACCACCTCTCCTGCGCTTCACGATCTTTAATGATGTCCAAATCTTCATTCCAATCAACCTTGTCATAATCAAAATTCTGTATGTATTAAAGAAATGTAAAATAAAATTCTTGGTCTTCAGCATGATGATTTGATGAGGCACGTACGTCAAGTAGGCCATAAACAAACCGTTCTTTTACCAGACGCTCAAAGGAGACCTTCATCGATTCTTCCGTATCCTCCAAATCAAGTCCCGGAGCATTTGAGTTCGGTACAGAATCTCCTTCGTCGCTGTCGCTATCCTCTTCAGGAAGATCGTCGTGGACAGGCGTCATAATACGCCTGGCTCCATATGTTCTCTCTGCGGTTCGTTCTCGTTCATATTCTGCAAGCAACCCTCCTAATTTACCGATATGCTGTTTGGAGCCAGACAAAAAATCAGTTTCTGCCCATTCCTTCTCTTCTTTTCCCTTGGCCTCTACTATACCCCGCCGATCAACCCTTCCTGTCCACAGGTCTGGCCACGCGTTCCGGGCATTCTCAAATTGTAGCGCTGCTGGATTTTTTCCGACATACTGGAAACGTCTGTTTCGTATGAATGCTAGAGTAGTGCGTTGCTTCGAGCTAGTAATATGTCTAAAATGCGACGACAGATGAGGAGGGAGCTGGTGTAAGTGTTTTCTCAGAAAATCAATAGGGTCTGTCTGTGGAGATGGGCTATAGTCGTGTGGGAGACCTAAATATTTTATAAACACTTGTGAGTTAAATTGCTGAGTGTTAGCAGTCATGCTGTTGATGTGGTCTGGAGCAGACAGCTGCAGACAGCTTTTTGAAGATGCTGGAAGCGACATGAAAGTCAAATCATAAGCAAATCAAAAGAGTGATAAGCGTGGTGTTGAAGGGTGTTGACCGGTGTCACATAATTGCGTCACCGCGGCTAACTTCATGCAGCGCGTAGCGACGGCCCCTGTATGCATCATTCACCGTCATGCTGGCTGGAAACGAAAACCTCCTCTCCCAGTCTGTTACAACCCAATCTGCCTCTATTAACCTGCTTGGATGCAGGTGGGAATGGTGCAGATGCACTTTTTTGGACCAAGCTGAGCTCGTCAACCATGTCATTCATGAACACGTACGCACAGCGGTGCCTATTCGACGAAGAGACATGGCTGCCGCTTGGCGAATGGAGGGAGAAATTTTGAAATGTATCTTATTTTAACTCTTCTTGACCTTATATTAATATTAACTAGATGACCGATAGGCCAATCTCAAGTGACGCCATCTTTTGCTTCGCTTTCCTCTCCATCCCCTGCTCAGACACACAGTGGTATCAGTCCGATCCCGCCATCTCCGTCCTTCAACTCGTTAGTCTCCAGAACCGTCACGAAAAAGATTCCTCGACACAGGGCATTGACTTATGGTGCTGAGTTGTCGCAGTCAACAACATCATCATCTTTTGCCTCACAAGCATCTGTTGCCATGAAGCTTACTCAAACTACGCCTTTGGATGAAGAGAACAGTGAAGGTGAAGTTTCGCAGCACGACTCGGAGGCTAGTGACTCTTCATCATCAGATAACTCTACTTCTGGGTCTGATTCCGAAGTCGAGTCGTCAAAAAGCCAGCATCAATTTCTGTTGCATCGCCATGGGTCCAAAAAGATGATATATCCCCCTGATTCTCATCATGCAGACTCGACGCAGACGACATTGAGGATATCGAACAGTAACCTGCCAACGACTCCGTCTAAATACACTCGCAAATCTCGAGTGGATAGAGCACAAGCAACTCAAGGTGAAGGCCCGTTTTTAACGGGAAGTATGCAGCCTCAAGCTGTAGCAGACATGGAAATGCGATGTTCTCCGCCAAAGCTGAGGTCTTTAAGTAAAGAAAAGGCTGATTTACGATCTAATCCAACCAAGATACCGCATGTTCCACTTAATCCAGAACGTCAACTTACAGAACAGATGGACAGTCCAGTCAACGTTCAGGTCATCTCATTATCTCAAAATTTGGATGATCCGTTAGAAACACAGCACACGCATGATTATGACGTTCATTCAATGTCTTTCGGGGAACATTTTTATCCGCCCTTACAAACTCAAGCACCATATGATAGTCAAAAGTAGCTCATACGTGATTATGTGATTGGTTGCCTTCTTGTAAGAACAAACATAATCTGTCTTATATGTAGAGTGTGTCTTGATTCTGTAGTTTCGTCAACGATGTACAGTGAAGGGTTCAAACCTCTAATGTGAATAGAGTGTATTAGCATATACTAGAAACCAGCACTGTCATTCATTTGCTCAACTGTAGTCGACATCGAGCTTGTTACAAAATCTGTATAATGGGAATAATGCAAGAAATTGAATATGTAATGAAATATTAATTGAGTCACATCAAACGCCCCGAGTTAGTCAGTGTTAGTCACCATATGTAACTTGATTCATTATCACCATTACGCCCAGTTACGGGTCGCCGAAAGAGCGTCAAACTCAAGTCAAAACTTAAATGGCCTCTGTATCCCATCAATTTATTGCTGAGAGTGGCCCTGAGCAAAATCCGTGGCCGGCTGATTTGCTTACCGTTGCTAAACAAGAACATGACCTCGTCCTTCTGATATTCATACATGGGTTCAAGGGCGACGATGAGTCGTTCGGCGAATTCCCCGAACGTCTTCAACATCTTCTTTCGCAAACGTTGAATAATACGACGGTTGAATCCATTGTTTTCCCTGCCTATGAGGTGAGCGTAATGCTACCTCGTAGTCGTTCATTTTGATGACATTTTGTGTTGCAGACCAAAGGAGAATTGGTCAGTCAGACAGCGTTGATGATATGGCACTTTTGAATTCATTAGACTAAAGGATAAAGCTGTAGTTCGTTTTGCCGATTGGCTCACAACGCTGACTGTTGAGCGCGAAGTCGCCTCCGGGCTTGGAGCAGGCAAAGCTAAGATAGCCTTGTGCGGACATAGGTATGTCTATTGCAAAACTATGATATACTAAACGTAACCAACTCATACATACATTTGCACAGTATGGGAGGGCTTCTCGCTGCTGATACTCTGCGTGAATTCGTACTCACACGGCCGGATAAACAAGCACCGTTGTGGCCTAACATTATAGCATGCATCGCATTTGACACCCCAGTACGAGTTCCGGTCACTTTTTCCTCTGCAGTTATTAACCCTAATCATAGTTCTTTGGGATCCACCCATTTGTTGTCAAGAATAGTGTGACGAAGATATCCCAATATGCAAATGCTGCAACTACAGTCGGGTCAGCCATTTTAGGCTCTTTTGCAGGATTTGGTGCCAAGAGAGCTGCCCAGACAGCAGCTCCTACCCCGCAAACTCAGTCAGGTTGGGGAAAGTGGGCTGGCCCCGCAGCTTATGCTGTCGGAGGTGCTCTCCTCGCAGGCGCTGCAGCCGGAGGTGCATATTACAAGAAGGATGACCTCTCACAAGGCTTCTCATGGGCGACTGATCATATGAAGTATGTCGGGAATCTCTGGGACGAATCGAGCTTAGAGGTCAGAGTCAACGCGTTGGTGGACATCGAGAGGGACCATGGAGTTACGTTTCGCAAGTGGGTGTCTCTTGCGATCTTACTAGAATCGACATATCTAACGAGTTAATAGTATCTACCACGTTCTGCCACCTAATCCGCCTGAATTTCTCACCAGGAGAACTTTTATAGTGCTCCCTCAATACAAGAGCTGTGCAAAAGACCACTTCTTGCCGTCAAAGAATGCTGTCGCCACGGATGAAATTGAAGGCCATACAGGAATGTTCAACGCAAAAACTAATGACGGATATTATCAGCTTGGTCTTGCAGCTGCAAATATCATTCGAGACGCCGTTTATGCGCATAGCGGCGTGAGCCTTAGGACCACTTCAAACAGTAGGAGTAATCGCAGATCTCAGGAGAGCAGATCACCACAACCGAAATAAGGACTCAATTTTCTTTGTTCTGTACTACGTATGTATGTATATTGGATTATCGCTAACTTGGTTACGTAGAAGAAGGCCGTTGTCCATCATGTTTTTATAATATCTCCAACATTTCTGACCAGGAAATATAATCTCATAGCCTCAGGTCCTCCAACTGTATCATATTGTCAACCTCTAGCAATGTGTGGATTATCCACTTATGCTACGTCCTACTTTACGTTGTCAACTCTGAAGCATGGCTGCTTGCATATCTATAACATAGCACGTCGTAAGGGTATGTGAAGGTTCAAGAATTCATCATCCAGGCACTGACGATATTTAAAAATGATAGTGTTTCATTATCCGCAGTTACATATGTACATGTACATACTTATGTAGTGTTACAGGGACATACGATGTACTTAAGTACTTGGGAGGAAAGCTACGTCATATTAGGGGCTGTATTGACAAGAGGAATTTTCAAGATTTTGGATCAGGGATGCAAATGTCCCCCAAGACTCACCATCTTTTCCATTGGTGAATACTTACTTGTAAATAGTACTTAGCCGTCAACTGTTCCAATCTGCAAAGCTAACTTTTTCCGGTAGATGTTTGCTTGCTCAAAGTACGTGTGACAACAGAAGAATATTTTAGAGTTGCTGCTGTATATGCCGTGTTGAAAGGGTGCCGGTGAAAATTGGAAATGTCAGCGTTAACCTGCCAGTCACCCACGGCGGGAAAGGGCGTTGAGGTAACGCCCATTATTTCGGGATCGCTGTGGCGTAGTTACAGATGCGGCGTACACAAAGCGTACGACATTGTAAGTACTTACTGAATATCTCTTCTACTGCTAAGTACCTTAGTATCAAGGGCCGTTGATCCAAAATAATGCCATAAAACGGGGGTGCACCTGGGTGCGCCCAACGTTCTCAGAGACGGGGTAAATAATACCTAAACGAAAACCTGAAAGAACAGTAAAACAGAAAGGAGAATTTACTAGAAATAACTGCAATTCGATGGCCGAGGCTTAACATTGGGGTTAATCGCCTACATATTAGAATGTACGTAGTCCGTGCATAATTAACGATCGACCGCGTGTTGTGCAAGCGTAAGTGGAGACATGCTCTCAGCAGTCTCTTGCATCGAAGGTCATTCTAGCTCTTCCCAAAATACCAAGTTACTGCTATAAAACAATGAAGTGAATCGTTCTTCATTAAGGTGTGGTCTTCCCATTTTTCATCGCGGTTGGTGGGGAAAAAAAGAAGTTTATGCTGAAAATTTGCCGAAATTCAAGGTCGAGAGTCTTTATGGAGATGTCTGTATGTTGGTCAGCAGGTATGCAAGTATGACCTTGAAGCACCATAACAATCATGGCTATTGATACATTTGTGGCCATGAACGTTGAATAACCTATTAATGCTCAGTCGACTAATTATGTACAGGAAAAAATAGAACGAAGAAACGTTGAAGAAACCTGCGATGCAGACGCTAGTCAGTGCAAGTCGTTCGCGAGAGAAGATTGCTTAGCGACACAATTTAGAGCTTAAGAGGGTAAGGTTCGAGAAAAAGTAGATAACATCGGTAAGGATGATAGAGGTGCGGAGCTTTGGCGGAGCAGAACATGCATTGGCTAGTGGCTTCCCGGCCCGGCTGCCCATCCATCACTAAACACAGTAAGTCCGCACCAGCAGAGCGCGTTTACGGTTTGCTATCGGTTTACCCGCTCACTTGCCGTATACCTCAACGTATAGTCCACACTCCACATCACTGTTTCAACAATTACTGTCCCATCCGTCATTCCTGCTGTAACCATTTACAAATATCTTTCTGTGGAATATCTGATGAATGCATGACTTCAATGAACTCAAAAAATGAACCATTTCCAAACTGTTTCAGCAAACCAGGAGCTAAGAAGTGGTGTCGGGGTGTATGGCTCACGTAGGCCATTGTTATGCGAATTTAATCCTCTTTGAAGCGAGATGTGGCATGCTATGTCTACTAGCCCCCGACTTGCTCGATTGTAAAGGAGTAAATCGTTTCGTTGTGGCAGCATATCTACCATCCCGCTTCTCGGAATCCCTGCACTATTGCTGACAGGCATAACAAGTCTACTGGCTCCCTGAACTTAATCTTAATTTAGCTGTTTGGAACTCCATCACGGGCGTTGCGCTATATTTCTGCGAATTCTGTTTTTGCCAAATTAAACCTAACCAATTTTTGACACAGAAGAAGGTACACGGCCTCAACCTTTCCTTTTAAACCGGAAAAAAACAGTGGAAGGGTCGCCCCGGCCTTCCCCTCTAGTCCCCGTTCAACATGGGCTCCGTCTCTGTATTCTTCGCCTTCAAATTGTGGATTCTATTGAGTGTTACTGTTAACGCTTTACAGATCAGCATCCCTTCATCTCCGCCGTCGCACCATAGTGTTCAGCAAAACTTCCTGGGTCTCAGCTTTGAGCTCAGTTTTGTGGATCTTTACTGTGTGTATTTGCCCCATTTATTTGATTTCTCGATCTAATTTTTAACCACAAGTTGGAGATGACACCTCATCCATTCCCCCTAACATCATCAACTACCTGACGGAACTCAGAGCGAGGACGGGAAGTAATCCTTTGCGCCTAAGGATTGGAGGGAACTCGATGGACACATCGATCTATAACCGTTCAATCTCGACACCTATGATTCAGAAATTGGCAGTTTCCCCATTCAATTATGGAAGTCGTGATGATCAATCCGTCAGCTACGGTCCTGTTCTTTGGGAAGTTCTGAGCCAAGTCTCTGCTGGTATTGGGAATGCTATATATCTTGTCGGTGCGTCTTTTTTCCGCATACGGGATGCGATACGTCGTCTCATATCTGCAGGGTTATCTCTTCTCAATCCCGGTAGCGCTGATATTGCGTTCTCAGCTGGTATGTTACGTCTCATTGCCTGAACAGAAGTAACATTCCGACACTCATGTAATGTTAGGGGATGCTGCGAAGACGCTAGGCTCTAACTTGGACGGATTTCTACTTGGAAATGTAACTAGTTCTCCTTATGATGTGGCTGCCATAATGCTTACTGCACAAAATCAGGAACCTGACCTTTACTCGCGGCATGAACTACGACCCAACCTCCAAAACTACACGACAACTAATTATATGAATGTTCGTCAGCAGTAACCTGGTTTAGCCTTCTGAATTCATGTAACTTCGCAGGACTGGCAAGAAGTGATAAATCATCTCAAAAACACATCCGATGGAAACGTTGTCAGCACGCCTGATCTAGGCGGTCCAACAATATGTTGCGAGTGGGTATGTATTCTTTTTTCATAAAAAAAAATCGATAAGTATGATCTATAATGTATTTTCAGAATTTGGACGCTGTTCTTGACGCCGGTTTTGCGCAAAGATTCAACTCTGAGTTGAAATACATATCGTGAGTTTTCATGTCAAGCTTTGGATTCATTGTACCTACTGTTTATAATTATCAATAGTCTCCAACATTACCCGCAAAATATCTGCAAGGGTACATTCACGTTTGGCATTTCTCACTACGTACAACATGCTAATGGTAGGTGTGATTGCCATACATACATACGAACATCTGAGCTGACTACAGACGTGAATCGCAGTTGTATCACTGGCCCAATGGCAGATTCCAGGCGTCCAAGAAGTTATTACAGACACCAATCAGCAACTTATATTGAGTGAATTCAACTCGGCTGCTTGTGGAGGCATTCCAAACGTTTCCAACTCTTTTGGCGTGGGATCGCTATGGACGGCAGACTATGCTTTACAATTGGCATCGATTGGATACAGTGCCGCATATATCCATTCTCGCGAACGTGGTGTTGCATACAACCTCTTCACTCCTCCAGTCGGCAGTAACGGCGCTCCCGGACCATGGACCACCGGCTCGCCTTACTACGGTGTTCTGGCGACACTGGAAGCCCTTCGTTCAGAGACAGGAAGTATTGTTGTCGACCTGAATGTAGCGAACTCGATGACCGACGCAAGCGCATCCGTAAGCGGGTATGCAATCTACGATGCAAAGAATCTCACCGTCCAGCAACTTGCCCTCTTTAACTTCGCGGACACACTTTCATCAGCCAAGTCCACAGTACCATTTGTCATACCGGCGAACACCTTCCCATCTGAACTTGGGCCAATGGTCACAGTGAAGTTCCTTCACGGGTTCAGCTTGGAGGAACAAACTAGTATTGCGTGGGGCGGACAAACACTCGCACATTCTGGCAACGGTACTCTCCTGCCGGTAAATGCTTCGTGGGCGCCTCAAAATATTCAACTGAACTGCAAGCAAGGTTGTACCGTTCATGTTCCCTCTCCGGGCATGGCTCTTGTTTTGGCGGGCAGTACACCTTCGGTTCAAGCTCCATTTATTCTTCAAAACACGACAACTAGCGGTATAAACAGCACCTCTGTAAGCAACGACACTAACAATGGAACGAATGGAGGATCCAATGGTAACAATACCAGTGATGGAAGCAGCCAGTCCAGCGGCCTGCCCATGGACTTCATGAGCACCGCCAGGCTCAACACTCTTCTCTCCTTCACTCTTGTACTTTGGGTCGCTTCTTTAATCAGTTGATTGCTTTAAGTTGTCCATCCCTTAATCGGGTGGTATAAAATATTAGAAGTTGAGGCAACCTAACGGTTACCCCGCATCATGCTCGACGATGGTTTCGCAACGCACAGATACAACTGGAATGCGAACCAGCTATCGGTTGTTTTACAGACTCTAACGAACTTTTGACTAAGTATTACTTAGATACGTATTCTCTTCATGTTTGTCTGATATTCCAAAATAATGATACAGGAGAAGATTGGTATGTCATGGTATTGAGTAAGATAAGGCCCTTCGTTGGCCTTTCGTTTAAGAGCATCTTGTGGATGGATCAAACGGTGAAACTGGGGAGGATGATGTGAATTTGATCTAAATCTTATCTTATCTTTTTATGAGTCAAAGATATAGGTTCTGTACACTTTGCAGTCCTTTTCCAAAATTCCAACTCATCTTACCTCTACCGCTATATCGTGATCTCCTCCGATACACTTTCAACTCGAGCGAAAGTCGCTCAGGCTGTCCACGATGTCCGATACGGCGAATCCAGATTCGAATCCTCTAGTCCTTCTGTTCCAGTCTATTGGCTTGACCAAAGCGAAGGCACTGGAAGCGATCAAAGCGCCTAAAAGCGCAACCATCCTCAAGGAAATCATCGAGACCAATACTGCCACATTACAAAACCTAGATGAAAAGCGTGCAACCCTTGTTTATAGCCTATCTGTTACTCTCTCCAAGACCAGCTCAGTAGAGTCGAAGGAACGGGACTATGTTGTGAAGGCTATCGCTGAATCAAAGCTTAAGACGGTTGACCAAGTTGTCGGTATGATTGCAATTTTCTTTGTGTCAAAAAATGAACCAGAGGCCAATATCTTATAGGTGCCGTTCAATATGTTGAATCCCACAAGGTACCTATAAATGAAGAAGAATTCAATGCTGAGTGTGGTGTCGGTATGTATCAGTTGGTCATTCTTATCAGTTAAAGTTTATTTATTGTAAACTACAGGATTTTCCATCACTTCCGAAGAGCTGCAAACTATTGTCAAGAACTATGTCACATCGAACAATGTTACAGGATGGGCGAGTCTTGGTTCCGTGATAAGCGCTCTGAAAAGTACCCCCGACCTCCGCTGGGCTAGTCCCCTAGATGTTAAAAAATCGGTCGACCAAGTGTTCCTGGAACAATTCGGACCTAAAGAAGCGGCAAAGCCTAAAGCTAAGGTTGGTAATTGTTTGCCATCGTCTTGAATATGCTGTCAACTATGTCTAGGAACCGAAAACCACTAATAAACCAGTAAAAGAAGTCGTCGCCACTCCTGCTCCCAGGAAATCTGTGTTTGAGGAAGGTTTCTTGGGACAACTACATAAGCCGGGTGAAAACCCACAAATTAATACTCATCTTCGGGAAGCCCACTTGAAGGCGACAGGCGGAGCTGTTTGGACTCGTTTTCCTCCGGAGCCAAATGGTTATCTTCACATCGGTCACTCGAAGGCCATTTTCGTGAACTTCGGGTATGCAGCGCATCATGAAGGAAAATGTTATCTGAGATATGATGACACGAACCCAGAAAAGGAAGAGGCAAGATATTTCGAAAGCATCCTCGAGATGGTTCGTTGGCTCGGATTTGAGCCCTGGAAAATCACTTACTCGAGCGATTACTTCACGGAACTATATGAGCTAGCTGTTGAGCTAATCAAACGAGATAAAGCCTACGTTTGTCACTGTACTCGTAAGTGCTTGCTGATTCCAATTTCCATGAATTTGCTAATATTGATTCCAGAGGAGGAAATCAAGGTGGATAGAGGAGAGAAGAAGGGGCAACCAAGGCCCTGTGTTCACAGAAATCGACCCATTGAAGAATCTCTTATTGAATTTGAAAACATGAAAAATGGGAAGTACAAACCAAAGGAAGCCAATCTGCGCATGAAACAAGACTTGAACGACGGAAACCCACAAATGTGGGACCTAACAGCGTATCGAGTCCTGGAGACCCCTCACCATCGCACGCACGATAAATGGAGGATTTATCCCACATATGACTACACACACTGCTTGGTCGATAGTATGGAAAATATTTCGTGAGTACAAACAAGTCGTGTTGTTCTCGCAAGTGCTAATAGCTATCAGCCACTCGTTATGCACCACTGAATTCATTGCCTCCCGCCAATCTTATGAGTGGCTATGTGATGCTCTCGAGGTATACAAACCAAGACAATCCGAGTACGGACGACTGAACCTGGAGGGGAGCATTATGTCTAAGCGCAAGATCGCCGCATTGGTAGACGAAGGCTTCGTCAATGGATGGGACGACCCACGTTTATATACGTTAATCGCCCTTCGCCGTCGTGGAGTGCCTCCAGGCGCCATCCTTTCTTTTGTTAGCACACTGGGTGTGTCCACTGCTGCGTCAAACATTGAGATAGCTCGCTTCGAACAATCAGTAAGACAGTACCTTGAAGGATCGGCTCCCCGCTTGTTGATGGTCATAAAGCCATTGAAAGTCACTCTTGAAAACCTGCCTGATGACTACTGTCTAATGGTGGAGAAACCCTTGCATCCGAAAGTCCCCGAGCTGGGTTCTTCTACTATCCCATTCACTCGCACGCTCTATATTGAAGCAGACGACTTCAGAACAGAGGACTCCCCTGACTACTTCCGCCTGGCTCCAGGCAAGACCGTCGGTTTGTTCCAAGCCCCTTACCCCATTACCTGCACATCGTACACAACAGATCCGATAACCGGGGAGGTGACAGAGCTAATCTGCAAACTTGAAAATGACGGCCCAATCAAGAAGCCAAAGGCATACATCCAGTGGGTTGCAGAGCATGCTCCTTCAGGCAGCCCGGTGAAGATCGATGAAGTCCGGGTATTCCATCAGCTCTTCAAGAGCGACCGCGTGCCTAGTGATTTCAGATATGATATTGCGGAGAACACTTTAGAAGTAACGAAGACCGCTATGGTGGAAATTGGATTTTGGCCTTTAGCTAAGCATTCTATAGTGGAAGCAAGGAAAGCGGCGGTATCAAGAACTGAGCAGGCGGAAAGGGATAACCAGACCGGTGAATCAGCAGGAGACAATACCCCACGCGTTACAAGTGAGCAACTGGTTGGCAACGAATGTGTCCGGTTCCAAGGGTTGCGCGTTGCCTACTTCGCCCTTGATAAAGACGCTCGTATTGCGTCATTAGGAGAAGGCTCTAAAGCCGAGGGTCTTCAACAAGGAGATTATATTGTCCTAAATCGGATTGTTAGCTTGAAGGAGGACTCCGGGAAATAACCATAGCTTCAATTTATATGTTAGTTCTTTGATGCTGAATATCAAGTGTTTGTAGAATTACATCTAGGCTCGTGACCAACCGCTACCTGCCGGCGTGCCGAAGTTACCGACAGGTAACGGCTGGGACAAACAGGAGCGATTTAGTACATTCACACTTTGTCACGTTGAACTTAGTTGAAATTAGAGATTACGGTATTCTATGTCTACCCCGCATTCCTCTTCCTCCTCGTTCTCTTCCTCCCTGTCAGTATCACTTTCCTCATCTATCTCATCTCCTATCTCTTCCAGTACAGTGTCCATGTCCCACTCTACATCATCCTCGGTTAGGCGCGAGAAAGTTGACTCTTGGATACCATGTTCAACATCGGCAAGTATGCAATCAAGTTCCATTGGAGATTCCTCCTCAATATCTCCCATGATCTCATCTCACCTTCAACGCCTCAGCAGATTACACATTCACAGGTCATCTAGTCTATGCCTGCTAGTTCATTTCATCAGTATTACCCTTCTCCCTTTGGAACACCCACTATGCATCCCTACTCACCTCATAATCATCACTACTACTCTCAGACACTAGCTAGATTACCAAGTTCTGACCCTATTATCCCAGAACCCTTGGTTAACCCCTTTGTGTATACATTCAAGCACTACAAACCAAGCACCTCTTCACGCTAATTAGCCATTAAATGCATCTAATGTATCATATGTATTTAACATACTGTTTAACTCAGTCTAAGGGACTGATATATTGTGAAAACTAGTTTCTTGCAAGTACTTAGAACTCAGCGTTGAGAAGAACGACTGTGTATTTATTACCTAGTTTCTTGTAAGTACTTAGAACTAGATAATCGAGTGAGTATGTAGTGAGTGCGTGGAAAACATCATGTACGTGACACTTCCATCTCAGATTCAACGTCCGCTTCAGAGGGGACGGTTGCCACTTGATTGCCACAAGCACTCACCTCGGAATGTTGGACTCAAGCAACCCCCCAGGGCCCCATTGTGATATGTACCCCGCCCTAACCACATAAAACCATTGCAGATGGTAAGGGCGATAGTAGGCATTAAAGGGTGCGTATCTAATATTGCTGTCACCTGTGATAGTCACTGACCTTGCTTAAAGAACCGGACTACACCTATACCTCTAGGATGCTCATGCTTTTCACTTGCCCCTCACCGACCAGCTTCGACTGTCTGCTTGCTGCTTGCTCTGAATAGGTACTTCACAGCTCTTTTGTTTCTCTGGACTTTGGCTGCTGTATGCAACTGCTCTCCTGGCTCTTCTGTGCGCTTTCTTGGGTTTCAAATTCTGGTCTACTATGGGCAATGCACCCAAATGGAAATGAGCGTACGTAAAGGAATAGGTGGGGATATGTGGGAATCGATTCTATTAGACGAGCTACTAGATTGTAACATTGTTGTAACAGATTTGAATAGCTCGCAATAGATGTATGTTTATATGGACAGTAAAAGAAAGCAATAAATCACATTATGTGCTCAATGAGAAGGAAGAATAGATTTCAAATAGTTTGACTATGTTTCCGACCTATTGAAACATATGTATGTTCCATTTTTCCTTAAAACTTATTTTTAAAGAAAATAAAAGTGAAAGATTTCCAGGTCATTTCTCACTTGGAGCGCTTGGACGCGTCGCCACCACATATGGCGGCCCGCCGTGTCACATATTACAAATGTGTGACCTGTCCGAGTCGGACTGTCCATGGACACTCGGAGGGGCGGACTCTCGAGGACGACTTTTCCTAATTATATGAGGCTAAACTTGGGCTAATTTTTCAGACTTTAATTGGTTATAAGTCGGTTATAAGCAAGCCTGCCGGGCTGGCGTGCTAGTGTAATACACCATGTTATTCCGCAGTGTGTGATTTGAAATTTGAGATGTGTGATCGCAGAAAGGTAGTTAGGAAGGGAATTGTTCAACCATAGGACAGCAAGACAAAAACAAAAAAGAGAGAGAAACTAAACCACACTACTAGTACTCAGCCTCTTCAACATCCGCAGAGTCAATACCAACCTCCTCGTAATCCTTCTCGAGAGCAGCAAGATCTTCACGAGCCTCGGAAAATTCACCCTCTTCCATACCCTCACCGACATACCAATGGACAAAGGCACGCTTTGAGTAAAGAAGATCGAACTTGTGGTCGAGGCGGCTCCAAGCGGAAGAAATAGCAGTAGTGTTGGACAACATGCACATGCTACGGGAGACTTTGGCAAGGTCACCGCCTGGTACATGTGCGGGAGGCTCATTACAGATACCAAGCTTGAAGCCAGTGGGGCACCAGTCCACAAATTGGATAGTACGCTTCGTCTTGATGATAGCGACGGCGGCATTGACGTCCTTGGGAACGACGTCACCGCGGTAAAGGAGAGCGCATGCCACTGTAGACGAATAAGAAGGCGAGCGTAACGCAAATAAAAAAACTGCTTACTGTATTTGCCTTCCCTAGGATCACACTTAACCATTTGGTTACCGGGTTCAAAGCAAGAGAAGGTCATATCAGCGACAGAGTTCTGTTCATGATGGGCCTTTTCAGCAGAGATGATAGGAGCAAAAGTGGCCAAGGGGAAATGAATACGAGGGAAGCTGCGCAATAAAACAGTAAATAAGTGCAAACTTTCAAGGAATCATATACACTGACGGGACCAAGTTCGTTTGGAATTCGTTCAAATCAACGTTGAGGGAGCCATCAAAGCGCAATGAAGCCGTAATCGAAGAGACAACCTGTGCGATAAGCCTGTTCAAATTCGTAAGACTGGGAGACGTGATTCCGAGGTTCTTTTTGCAAATGTCGTAAATGGCCTCGTTATCGACCTACAATAAACCCATAAGTAGCCACACTCACAGAGAATAATAAACTCTACCATGAAGGAGCAGTCGGAGTGCTCGAGAGTCGTATGTGTGGTAAGGACCGAGTTGTAAGGCTCAACCACTGAGTTTGCCAGCGTCGGCGCAGGATACACACTGAATTCCAACTTCGACTTCTTCCCGTAATCAGTCGACAAGCGTTCCAGGATTAGGGCACCGAAGCCGGAACCAGTTCCACCTCCGAAAGAATGGAAAACGAAGAATCCTTGTAGACCTGAGCAGTTATCAGCAAGGCGGCGAACCTTGTCCATAACAACATCGATTTGCTCCTTTCCGATCGTGTAATGTCCACGTGCGTCTATATAAATACCTATTAGAAAGAGTAGTGACCAAGTAGATTAGCATACAGTTGCTGGCAGCATCTTCTTTCCCTGTCACAAGAGTCTCGGGATGGAAGAGACTCCTGTAAGGGCCGTTCCTGACCTCGTCAATGACATTCGGTTCGAGGTCGATGTACAGGGAACGGGGCACGTGTTTGCCTGAAGATGTTTCTGAGAAGAACGTGCTGAAGCCACCATCGTTGGCAGACGGCGATCCATCTAGCAGACGACCGTCGGGCTATCGATCAGTCAGTACGTGAAGGTCGGGCAGTGTAGATGTAGCTTACGCTGAGACCGTGCTCAACAGTGTACAGCTCCCCTAAGATAATCAGATCAGTATGCTGTCTTTGGCACATACAGTCAAAGCGGTGAAGATGACGCGTTTCCTGGCTTACATTGCCACAAGGAAGAGCTCGAAGAAAGTTTATGCAAAAAGGGGTACGAATAAGCACTCACAGCAGGCGTTACCGATCTGGACACCAGCCTGACCAACGTGCACGGAGATGACTTCACGCATTATGAAAAGACGAAGGAGGCTTAAAGAGAAAAACACGGAGGTCAATGATTATATGGCGGGATGACACGTATAACGGAACTTACAAAGCGAGTTGCTGCACAAATGCTTGGGGCAGAACGGGATTAAGAGCAGTCAACACGATGCAGTTATAGTACGACTCTCACTTTCTCACGCACCCCTGATTGGTCCGATGTGCGTTTGTCATTATTATGTGTACTGTCAAACCCTTTCTTCTACTAACAACGTGGATACTCTTCTATGAACGCGAACAGTGTATCATAACTTGCCGGCTCAACATAAATTGCCCAAAAAATATTTACTGCTTCAAGCCAACTTTTTCGGAAACGATGTTGATCCCGTTTGCGGCTTTCGCGGCTGTCTTCCGACCAAAATAACTTTATCAATGAGAAATACCTTCAGTATGGCAAAGGAAAGAGCAATAAGCAAAATATACCTGACTAAGTCATCCCATATGCGTAGCCCGTGCATAGGCCCAGTCAGCCCCGGTACTTGCTCCTCTGCAGCGGACTGTTTCGACGGAGTAACTTGATCGGCGCTGACGCAAAGTGTTGCACGTCTAGTGTCTACTTTCTTATTTTCTGGAACTGTGAGGTGAGTTGCTGGCGCTGTGTAGTAAATGCTGCTCTCCAGAAGGGCTATAGCCTCGAGCTTGAAGTAATGGTGAGTACAACGTAAAATATAATCCGACAGTTTTATGTAAACTCACAGTATCCCTGCGCGCAGCGATGGCTGTTGCAGGAGGGTTTTCGTCTTCTAAATCGAGTGGACCCCACCGTCGATCCTTTTGGATCTTTTCTTGATGTGATCTTTTCTCGGATAATCCTGATGGCTTATGCGATTGATGAACGAAACCTTGAGCAATGGCACGTTTAAGCAAATGTTCTGCCTTTGCTGCATTCGCCTTTTGCTGTTTGATCACTTTCTTGGCACGTTTTGTATATCTTTTGTCCCAAATATCTTGGCCTTTTCTCCAGCGCTGAGCTGGGGCTTCCTTGAGAATGCCGATACGCCACGCCTCGATCCGAAGAGCCTGTAGATTGTCCGGCGACTCCATGGGACGAGCATTGCCGTGTATGTCAACACGCTCACGTATCATGACCGTTCCGGGGATATCATCCTGAAGAAGTTAATCACTACTAAGAAGTGGACAGATATACTGAGTCAAATAAGACCTACATCCGACCTTTTCTTGTCTCCGTTACTTTCTGCGAAAGAGCTATCAGACTTCATATCCGTGAGTTTTCTATCCACTTCTACGATAGCCATTTGTTCGTTTTTCAAGTAAAGATTCATTTCCAATCGTGACCCGGGTGACGACGTCGGTTTCGGAACCGTGCTCTGTGAAGGGAGAAATTGGCAAGCTTGCGTCTTCTCCTGTCCATGCTTGACGGCGTCTTTATGGAGCTCTGGAAACGGATTTCTTAGAATATGCTCCTTACTATTCTGTGTTACATGCTTAGCAAACTCGGCAATTGACCGATATGCATATCTGGCCTAGAGGAAATTAAATTTACTTCAACAATATGTTGAGAATATGAATGTACATTACGCACACTTTCGGTGAACATGAACACAGTTAAAACATGGCACATTCCTAGATTGCAAAGAGTTGTTGGGCTATCAGAATTCTACCGGAACTGTATGGGCGTACCGTCAAAAACCTGAAGATGGACCTTGAAATTTAACTATAGTAAATAATGGATGGATATACTACCTCGTAAAGTAAATACCTTTGTTGGGCTCGTAAACTTCTTTGCGTTCTCCTGCTGGCGAGGTGATTCGAGAACTCCGCGGCGAGTTGGGTATTTTGATGGGTGAGCAGCTTTATGGGCCAGATAAATTACTTCGTCTCTCAGAACTTCCGAATCTCCAGCAATGATATATAGAGGTGGAAGATTTCCCAGCGAGCCTTGTAGCACGGGTGAAACGAGCGGATGGGTAAGTTGCCTAACAGGAAAAGTTGTCCAGAGAACTCCAAGACCGAAATTGAAAAGTTACATACTCAGTTGTGGCGTACATCTGAATTTGAGACCTCAGTTCTAATGGTTGAGCTTTGGGATTTTCCATGAATAATTTGGGAGGCTTAGGCTCCCAATGATCGAGATTACAACTTTGCAATGCTTCTTCAAATTCGGGAATGCTACTCCCAGATTGAATAGGGTTTTCACTTTGTTCGTTGGTGTTGCTGTTCTGACTGAGCATTTCCTCTTGAGTCTGGACAGTTTCTCCGGGACCATAAACGGTAGTGTCAGTGCCGGATGTCGTCTTCCCAATACGGCTCAGAGGTGGTCTCAAAGTGTCCGCTTCTCCAGGATTGGGAGGGGCATTTGATACAGTCGGAACTATACGACCGCCATGCTCCGGTACGGTAGGCACCGGCCAAAGGGTAGAAGGTTTTGCAAGAAAGCCATGGTCTGGTATTATATCCTAGATTACACCATTAATGATACGTCAAAACATTTTACAAGGAAACCTTACAGTTTTAGTGTTTTCCATCACACTCGGGAAACTATGAGTAAGATCAACCCAAGGGCTGATTAAGACGGCTCCAGCAGGCATCGGTAGACCTAAGTCACGGAGAACGGTAAGAGCTGTTAGGCATAAGCCACCGCCAGCAGAATCTCCAGCAAAAACGATATGGGAAGGTGATACAGCTGCATGAAGCGCGCTTTCCGGGGGACGAATGAGGTATAGATCTGGAATTGCTTCAATGCGCGTCCCTTAAGACCCGATAGACTTGACCTACATGCAGCAAGAACATCTTGTAGGGCACATGGCCATGGATATTGTGGGGCCTTCCTGTAGCGACGAGTAGATAAGATGTGATTTTCATTACAATAGGAAGTTACGGACCTATAATTAACCGCAAATGCCCTGCCCCGCATTTTATGAGCTACAAATAAAATCAGTAGTACTTCCAATATAGAACAAGCAACTTACCATAGTGCAGAATCTGGTATCTATGGGTATCTAAAAATATGTCAATGACGATGAAGACATAAGAAAATATATAGGAGTACTTATTGACCCCCAGGAGTAGCCACCTGAGTGAGGATAAGCGATAGTTCTTACAGTATATAGCAGACCAGCTAACCTCCATGTACATATAACTGAGAGATTGATTAGCATGACAGATCAGGAAACTAAATCAAGAATCATGCACCGCACCATTACGGTCTGTAAGCTTTCCATTCTTTTGATATTGGCATCTTGGTCACTAAGCGGTTCGCCATCTTTAGTCTGCACTTCCTTCTTCGCGTCGATATCTTCGAGTTCGGCGATCCATTCACTCTCTATACCCGACAGGCCTCGAACTTGCCACCACCTTTCTCCACCCACAACATATTTAAGCTCTTCGGGTCCGAACCAGTCAATCAAGAGGTCTGCTGCATTGTTGCACGCAGATAGAGGAATAGTAACAGGAGAAACCGCGGCCCAGTATGGAGCGGGAACGCGCGTATTTGTGCTGGAAACATGTTTGTAATGGAGACTGCGGAATGTATAGACGACTTACAAAGCTTGTAGAGATTCAATGGTGTTTTTGGTTCCCAGTTCAATGAACGCTAGTAAGGATCATTATTTTGATGATGTGACTCAAATGACAATATATTACATTTGACTATATGGAATGCCCTGTGAAGAAAGAGTCGGTCAGCTATTCTGGTGACCACAAGGAGACAATGGTGACGCACTCGTCGAAGACGATATCGTCTTGTGGGGTGGCTGTAGGACTGCTAGATTTGCCAATTTTCTTCGCCTTCTTCTTTCCATGAGAAAAGAGGGTTTTGAATACGACTGCTGGGAGTTCACAGAAGAGCTTTTTGATATAAGGTAAAGAGGATGGGTACCTGGAGTTATATGAATCGCCGCAGAGGTGGTCGTAACAGGCATGTGAATGGTTGGTGAATGGTAAAAATGGAGTCAAGCGGTGGGTTAGAGGGTTAAGAGCCTCGCTGTAGCGTCTTTGAACAAGATATCTCTAGATGCGCTAGAGGGATGAGTGAGAAAGGAGAGATACTTTTATAGACGTACAAAGCGATGGCACGTTCTTGATCACAGGTGGCACCATTCCTTTGATTTTTAGGAGAGAAAACAGTGGATTTGAATTTACGGGCTTGACGTCAGTCAGATACCTAACTATTTTTGGAGTCTTAATCAAAGTCTTATGAGTATTTGTTTGGATCTTTGGAAGTAAACATAGTAATTTAGTAAGTTGAGTCAGGCCTCGGACGTGCAAGTTGGCGCGCGCGCGCTATGATCACCTTCACGCCCTTATCCGGGGCTGTCCAGTCCCCAGTGGCCAGTCCCTTGGCTTATTTATTACAGGTTGATGACGTCCGCATTCTTATTGATTGTGGTTCGCCTGACTGGGCCCCGGAACCATCACCTTTTGAACCGTTGTCACCAGAGCAGCAAGAAGAGGCATTGACTTCTTGGAAAGACTATGCGGAGACACTTGAAAAGTGAGTGGTCACTGTAAACAAAAAATCAAAGTCGTATATATAACATGAGTTTAGGCTTGCACCGTCGATAGATTTAGTTCTTCTCTCACATGGAGATTTGGCCCACTGCGGCTTCTACCCTTGGGCATTTGCAAGATGGGGTTTAAAAGCACCTGCCTACTCAACTCTGCCAGTCCAGGCTATGGGAAGGATTGCTGCCACTGAAGATGTTGAAGGGATACGTGATGAACATGACGTGCAAGACCCAGCTCCAGATGTTAAAGAAGGTGATGAAACCGCTGAAGAACCAGCATCACCACCCAAATCTCCATCCCCACCACCGTCAAACAGCACGAAGAACAAGTACATCGCGACCGTAATTGAAGTCCAGGATGCTTTTGATTCTCTGAACACTCTGCGATACCAGCAGCCGACTCATTTGCAAGGTGTGTATACTACCGCTACCGCTGGATGATTCATATCGTTACCTATACCTACTTTCAGGAAAATGTCAAGGTTTAACTATCACACCTTTCAATGCTGGGCATAGTCTTGGAGGCACCATTTGGAAAATACGGTCTCCTTCTTCGGGAACCATAATATATGCAGTCAATGTAAACCATATGCGTGAACGTCACCTGGACGGCACGGTTCTTATTCGCTCAGGTGCTGGAGGAGTTTTCGAGCCTTTAGCCCGTCCAGACCTTCTAATAACAGACGCGGAACGCGTCACCGTTACGACAAGCAGGCGGAAGGATCGAGACGCTGCGCTCATTGGTATGTACTTTCTATTTCTCTCCAGCAGTTTCCTCAAAACGCGGTTTCAGATACTATTACATCTACCTTATCTTCGCGGTCTTCCTTGCTCCTGCCATGCGACTCAAGTACCCGAATCTTGGAACTCCTTGTTCTTCTTGACCAACACTGGAACTTCTCGCGTCTACGATACCCAATTTGCCTGCTTTCACGAACTGGTAGGGAAATGCTGACATTTGTACGCAGTATGATGGAGTGGATGGGAGGAACCATTAGCAAAGAGGATGTTGGTGAAGAGGGCGGTCATTCACGACAAGGGAAGAGAAGAAGGGACGACGACAACGAGGACGAAGCATTGGGAGCATTTGCTCTACGTTTTAAGTATGTTTTCTAAATTTCTTTTGATGGACAATGGCTGATTTCTTACAGGCACTTAGAATTCTTTCCTAATCCACAAGCCCTGCTGCAAACATATTCTTCGAAAGACCCAAAACTAATTCTTGCCGTTCCCGCATCACTCTCGCATGGACCTTCAAGAAACCTTTTCATGGATTTTGCTGCTGTTCCTGATAACGTCGTTCTACTCACAGGACGAGGACCCGAGAATACCCTTGCACGCGCCCTGTTCGATAAGTGGAATGACTCCCAAAGATCAGAAGATAAATGGGATAAAGGAAGAATTGGACGTAACGTTATGATGGACGGTTCAATCAAACTGACAGTACATCGCAAAGTGCCTTTAACAGGTCTTGAGCTAGAATTGTATCAGCAGAAAGAGCAAGCAGCAAAGGAGAAAGAGGCAGCACAACAGGCAATGTTGGCCCGTAATCAACGAATGCTAGAAGCCGATGAGGATGACAGTGACTCGGACGACTCGGACTCGGATGTGGATCAGGAAGATGAAGTCAGGCGTGAGTTGCAAGGGGAAAGCTCCATGAACACGGAAGACGATACAACTCACACTCGAGGAAGCAAACGCAAAGTTGACAAGGGTCTAGACGGTGACTGGCTGGATGGCGACGAGGGTTTGACGAAGCAGCTCCTATCCTATGACATTTACCTGAAAGGCAACGTATCGAAATCGACATCATTCTTCAAAGCCTCTGGCCAGGCTCCCAGATTCAGAATGTTCCCATATGTGGAGAAGAAACGTAGAGTGGATGATTATGGAGAACTTATTGATGTAGGGATGTGGTTGCGGAAAGGAAAGGTGCTTGAAGAGGAGGCCGAGAGTGAGGATATGAAGGACTACAAGAAGCGGGCTTTAGCAGAGGAAGACGCCAAGGTATATATTTCAACCTTACTCCAGTTGTATACTAATAACCCGATAGCGAGCTATTCGTGAACCTCCGTCAAAATATATTTCGAATGAGATCGAAATCCAATTAGCGTGTCGCTTACTTTTTATTGACATGGAAGGTCTCAACGATGGGCGAGCCGTGAAAGCTATAGTCCCTCAGGTGAACCCGCGCAAAATGGTGAGTTTTTTTGAGCTAATTAAACTGTACATTGCATACGAATCCATTACAGATTGTTGTCCATGCACCCGCCGACGCGGCTGATTCCCTTATTGAGGCATGTAATAACATCCGGACAATGACGAAAGATATCTTTGCACCCCAGGTCGGGGAAAGCATCCAAATTGGACAGCAAACCAGTAATTTCTCTATTAACATTAGTGATGAACTACTGGCCTCTTTGAAGATCTCTAGGGTAAGTAATCTTTCTGACGTAATTGAATCAAACGCTGTGCTAAAGATGACACAGTTCGAAGATAATGAAATTGCCTACGTTCGCGGGTTTGTTGCCGCACATGCGACGTCAACTATTCCTACTTTAGAACCGATTTCATCATCAGTAACGCAGAAAGACCCTGAAGATCTTGTAGCCCTCTCCCCACGAATGTTGGGAACACGCGCACAAATGCCGTTGCCTCACTCGACGATGATCGGGGAGCTGAAGTTGACGGTACTGAAGTCGCGGCTTGCGGCTGTCGGGGTGCAAGCGGAGCTTGTTGGAGAGGGTGTCCTGATCTGCGGGATATCATCGTCGTCGGACAACTTTGACGGTTCCGTGGCAGTACGGAAGGTCGGGAAGGGGAAGATAGAGATGGAAGGAAATGTTTCTGACGTATATTACACTGTACGACGCGAGATTTATAACCTACACGCGCTTGTAGCAGCGTGAGTGTGACGAAATGTAATTTGTGTGCAAATACCAAACAGCCCGAAAAGGGAATCTGGGCACGCTTCTCAAAATTTGTTTGGAAGCCTCTGACCACTCCCCATTCTTATCCTATCCCCCTAACGACAAAATGCGTGAAGTCATCTCTCTCCATGTCGGCCAGGCCGGTGTCCAGATCGGAAATGCCTGCTGTATGTCCTCTCGTATTTCATTCCATAGACTCTCTTCTTATTTTCATTTCAGGGGAGCTATACACCCTCGAACACGGCCTCAGCGTACGTGTCTACCCCTAGCTTTTGCACTATTTACTTACACTTCCTCAGGCCGATGGTCGTCTGCTTGAGGGATCTCCTTCCGCCAGCGACAGCGGCTTTTCAACTTTCTTCTCCGAGACTGGCTCTGGCAAACACGTCCCTCGTTCGCTGTACATAGATCTCGAGCCTGGATGCATCGACGAGGTCAAGAGTGGTCCATACAGGTCGCTCTTCCACCCTGAGACTATGATTACTGGAAAGGAAGATGCCGCTAACAACTGTACGTAGTACCATATTTCTCGCCCGCACCTCATCCTCATTGCCGCATAGACGCTCGTGGGCACTACACCGTCGGCAAGGAGCTGATTGACCCTGTCATGGACAAGTTGAGGAGACTCGCAGACAACTGCTCTGGCTTGCAGGGATTCTTTGTCTTCCACTCATTCGGAGGCGGAACCGGTTCAGGTTTCGGAGCTCTCTTGCTCGAGAAGCTTTCGACAGACTATGGCAAGAAGTCAAAGCTTGAGTTCTGCGTGTATCCCGCTCCTCAGCTTTCTAGCTCGGTTGTTGAGCCCTACAACTCAGTCCTCACAACCCACACCACCCTTGAGCATTCCGACTGCTCCTTCATGGTAAGGTAGACCGACTGCAGTGTGCAACTTGATTACTGAAAGCGTGTCATGATTTAGGTGGACAATGAGGCTATCTATGATATCTGCAAGAAGAAACTTGGCGTCGTTTCACCCAGCTTCTCCAACCTCAATCGCCTTATCGCTCAAGTCGTCTCATCGATTACAGCATCACTACGCTTCGATGGATCGCTCAACGTTGATTTGAACGAATTCCAGACCAATCTTGTCCCGTAAATATCCATCGCCAGTGCTTTAATGGAGTTTGACAAGTTTCTTACTAATCGACTTCGTATAGCTTCCCTCGCATTCACTTCCCCCTCGCCACCTACGCACCCCTCCTATCGGCCGATAAGGCTAATCATGAGCAGAACTCGGTGGCTGAAATGACATTCTCCTGCTTCGAGAACGGTAATCAGATGGTTAAATGCGACCCTAAAGAGGGCAAGTACAGTGAGTGTATCGGTTTTAGTATCGCATGAGGTGTGCTGAATTCCTGTCAGTGGCCTGTTGTCTCCTCTATCGTGGCGATGTTGTGCCAAAAGACGTGCAAGCCGCCGTTGCGAGTATCAAAACCAAGCGCACTATTCAATTCGTCGACTGGTGCCCTACTGGCTTCAAGCTCGGTGTCTGTAACGAGCCTTCGGCTTGTGTACCAGGTGGCGATCTCGCAAAGACATCCCGCAGTCTTTGCATGCTCTCCAAGTATGTTACTGGTCTTATGAAAATCTTGTAAACGGTACTAATACTGTTACAGTACCACCGCGATCTCGGCTGCCTGGGGACGTCTCGGTAAGCAGCCATACTATTTAACTTAGACGGGCGTAATTCTGAATTCATCATCCAGATTACAAGTTTGATCTCATGTACTCGAAACGTGCTTTTGTCCACTGGTACGTTGGTGAGGGCATGGAAGAAGGCGAATTTTCTGAGGCTCGCGAGGATCTTGCCGCTCTCGAGAAGGATTACGAAGAGGTTGGTACTGACTCTGCGGATGTCGAAGAAGAGGGCGAATACTAGGGTAGAAGTTTCGTCACTGGTTCCCCTTCTGCATGCTCATGCAATGATGTCTAAATACCCTTCATTTATCCCGCCTTGCAGTTTTCCTTCCTTGTTAGCTTATACTTTCGCTCAATTCACTTCAACTGAATCTTGAATGTCTAATTTTATTACATTTACTGAGTTCGTCAGGTGTTTTTGCAGTAACATGAGCCGTCTTGTTTTCACGATATCTACCCAGAGGTGTAATTGACACGATTGTTAGAGTGCTATTACGATGCAAGCTTAAAAGCCGATTTATGACTTCGAGAAATGGAACATGGATACACAAAAATAATGTGCGGTGTTAAGCAACAAGGAAAATGTCTCTATTCTGAATCAAAACTTGAAACTATCCTGTCTAAATGGCAATTGAAATGTATTTCAAATCGTAGTAGTCTAGTCAGTTAATTAGCCCTGATGGTAACTGCAACACCAGTAGCAGTTCTCTTGACAGAGATGCTGTAAGAAATATGTTAAAACGACCATGGACACGACAAGAATAATGATAAACGTTACAATGATAGATCCTGAACTATGAAGTCTGGTTGGGCAGTCACTACTTGTTCCCTGGTGTGCGTAGTTAGCAATCCAACTGTTTTGCACCCGGCGGCGCGCCCACTCCGGATACCATTGGGGGCATCTTCAAAGACGAGGCCTATATGGTATCGAAGAACGAGGTTAGTGTCGTCGGGTATAATGAGAACAAAATGGAAGGTTAGATACAATTTTCAGGTTTAACCCCGCACTTCTCAGCACCTAGCAGGTATGGATCAGGGAAAGGTTTGCCGTTGGCTACATCCTCCGCCGCAATGAAAACATCTGGGACAGGAACATCTGCTATCGAGAGCGCGGAAGTTGCATAGGACCGTGTCGCAGATGTACAGATGGACCAACAAGGGGTCGGCAGGTGGCGACCTGGCGCGAGCTGGAACAATGTATGTCATCAGCGCCAGCGATGGTGGCTGCAGATGCACAACTACCTCTTCCATGATTGGGACGACACCCGGCAACCGAACAATGCCTTGCCTTCCGCCTTTAGAGGACGTACTTACAATGGCATTTTCAAAGCGCTCAGCCTCATCCTGAAGGGCGGTCATCAGTAACCAAGTGATAGAGGACGGATGCTATCCACGCGTACCTCTAAGATCTGAGGATCGGTAATGTGACAAAAGTTCCTTAGATTGTCAATTGTGCGGACGCCGTGAGCAGCTGTGCAAAGTGAGGCGGGGTCAGAATAAGGTACATACGGCAGTGTACGCGATCCCTACAGCTGAGTATGTCGTGAACGTCTATGTGTGGATATGTCTCGTGGAAGAGCTCCCAAGCGCCGACGACACCAGCTGTCGAATCAACCAAAGTGCCGTCCATATCAAACAGCCTTGGAGGAGATAAGGTTAGATGTGGACATCGGCGAGTTTGCGGCTCCAAAGCCGACGTACAGGGCATCGAAATGCAGTATGGTGTCGGCCATGGATGGCTGGAGATGTGGTTGAAAGAGGATGGACGCGTCCCAAATTGGCGCGCGTGCCGGGTCAAAATGGTGTCGAGTTGCCGGACCGGTATGGCTCCCCTATTAGTAGCAGAGGCTAGCGACAAACAGAACGTAGTCGGCGATTTGAAGTTGACACCTCCGTTGATCACTGTTG
This sequence comes from Stropharia rugosoannulata, assembly GCA_028532985.1. Classification (NCBI taxonomy): domain Eukaryota; kingdom Fungi; phylum Basidiomycota; class Agaricomycetes; order Agaricales; family Strophariaceae; genus Stropharia; species Stropharia rugosoannulata. The sequence continues at coordinate 2,916,535 of JANCIK010000002.1, read as the reverse complement.
CTTAATTGTCGTGGGTTGCAACGCGGGTTGCCTTGTTGGGTCTAGTGTCCGCCAATTTCCCAAGTGTTTTCTCTACCTGATTCCCTGCACATCGGGTCAATTATGCCTCCGCGCAGACGGCAGCAGTTTACCCAGGACCACATTGACCAGCAGCTGCAGCAGATCCACCTCCTTGACCCGTCCTCTTCGTCTGAAAATCTCGAACAACTCGGACCTATTATCAAACAAATTCATACGAACCGGCAACAAGATGCATATCTCAGGACGGTACAGAGCCTCATCGACTCCAAGGACGCGGAGATCGAGAAGATATGTAGTGACAATTACAATGACTTCATCTCTTCAGTGTCTACTCTGTTCACCGTGAAGGCGTACACCGACAAGATGAAAGAGAATATCACGTCACTGGATGCCAGCGTTGACCAGTTGGGTGGCAATCTCGTTGAGAAAAAACGTTCTTTGCTGCAGTCCAAGAAGACGGCAGCTAATCTAGACGAGGCTATAGACACCTTGCAAGCCTGTTTACGCATTCTCGACGTTGTTGACCGTGTCGGTGAAATGATCAAGGAAGGCAAATACTGGAGCGCGTTGAGGGTTTGTCCGTTATCTACTCTTATTGTATATATTTTCAATCAGGCATGTACTATTCCAGTCACTCGAGGATATTCACAATATGCCCCCAACCTCGTTGTCGCAATCACCGTTCTTTCAACATCTCCTCTCATCATTGCCGTCTCTACGTGGCCAAATCAAAGACGCTGTCACAGCTTCTATGAAGCAATGGCTGTTAGAAATAAGAAATATAAGTACTGAGGTGGGCCGACTTGCTGTAGAAGCAATGGAATCGCGGACACGTCGCTGGAGGTCGAGGCGCGAAAAGGATGTCCTACTGCGCTCCAATCGGTTGGGCAGTGCCGTTGAATTGATCACTTATGAGAAGATCGAATGTAAGTGCTGTTATATTCTTGTATATAGTATTCATAAACACCCGGGCAGTCAATGTCCTCGACAATGATAAGTTGAAAGTAGATTTCAAGCCTTTGTTCCAATGCATACATATATACACAACCTTAAACTCATTAAGTGAGTTGCAGAGGTCCTATCAAGCTGACCGGAAGGTAAGCCCCTTTAGCCAATTGAATAACCACTTATTTCTATGAATAGGCCCAATCCGACTTGATTCTCCCTACACCTTTACCACTGTCAGCCTTGCCTTCGTTAACCCAGGAGATATCGGGGTTTTTCATTGTTGAATCACATGTACTCGAAACAACGGGGACGTTCCGTTCTCCTAGGGACGTCGAAGAGCTGTGGGACGCTCTTGCATCCCGCTTAACGGACGCCATTGAGAGGTCACTACAAAAAGAGACGGACCCGGAAGGTTTTCTAAAGGTCAAAGAAAGTTTGCTTTCATTTATCATGACTCTGGAGGTATGTTTTTTAAAATTCCGGAACTACTTACATGGTAACAGTGTACATTGTACGATCAGACTTATTCATATTCGACGACATCACTGCAAGCGTTTATAATCGTACTGTTTGAAAAGTACGCGAAGTTACTTGAGAAGCAATTCAACTCAAGATTTGAAGCTGTAAGATCCATATATGTATGCAATTAGGCGTCTTCTCAATTCTTTTAGATCACTCGTGAGGATGAACATACGCCAATGAGACCAGACGATGAACAGTCAATTGAGACAATTCTCGACACTGTCTGGTTAAGCGAAGAAGAGAGAAATGAAATTCAACAGTATGTGATATTCCATCTTCATGACTTGAGCAATAATATGAATAATTCGTCCCTAGAATGCCTAATTTCCCCCTGCCTTGGTCAACATCCTTTTATTTGTGCTGTCAAGATGTTTGTCACCTGGCCATTCGGTGTATTACTGTGTTTAATGTCTTATTTCAGATCCGGCTGTTCATTGAGAAGTTCTACGCCTTTGTAGAAGGAGTATCACAACATCACCGAGATATTGATGACTTACTTAGCAAGGTAATGTAATCATAAAACACCTGCCGTACATTGAATGTTGTAGTCTAACTCGTGTCTTTATTCAGTCTCTCGATTCCTTACTGGACAGGAGCATTAGCCAGAGTATTGGTCAGCGTCTGGCGGGCACGCAGAATCCTACACAAATAGCTCAAATCATCACCAATTTGGAACATTTTCAAGTGGCATGTGGCGAACTGGGGCGATCTCTCACTAATCTCCGGTAAGTGTTAATGTGCCTCGTGTCATATATGAAGCAATTCATTCCATTTCTTATGTATACATAGTTCGACACAAAGAGGCGGTATTATCAGGTTGACCGCGTCCTCTGCATTCGACACGGTCATCGCTCAATCTCGCCAACGCTTAGCGAGTTTAATTCAGTCGAAGCTTGACCAGTGCTTTGAGCTCTCTGAATATGACTGGACACCGAAAGTCAGAGAGTCTTCGCCAAGCATGTACTTGTACGAACTCGTGAACTGGTTAACCACGGTTGTAGATTCGTTGGCCATGAAAGAGATTTATAAAGAGGAGAGCTACAAGGGCGCTCTCAGTTACATCACTAACTGCCTAATGGTCAGTAATGTTTTTAATTAGAGTGTACCATTAATCATCAAATATTCAGGACTTCCTAACTGGTCGAGACATCCCCATGATGAACGAGAATGCCATATCAAATATTCTTATCGACGTCGATTTTCTTGAAAACGAGCTCAAGCGGATCGGGCGACCTCATCTGGCCACAAGCTTCGTTGAGCTTCGCCTGGTACGTGCACACATGGTGCCTACGTCACGCCATCCCTGACAATATTTTGGAATAGACCACTTCTATAGCCCTTGGGAACAACGTCCAGGAATATCTTATACCAGCTAACAGGCACGCCTCTTACTCTGTCGTGCGACCTAAGCGCCTGCAGTCTTTGCTTGATAAACTCGCTCGATACGGAGCCATGCAACGGGATGGTGCCAGCCGGGAGCTGGGAGAGAGGCGACGAAAGGAAGCAGAAGCAGTTGGTCGCGTATTCCCTGGAGAGAACCGCTAGTTGTCAGGATTTACCTTCCATCTCGTCGAAATTTGCTGTCACCCGCGCAATTGTACGGACTTGTAAAAATGTAATAGCCTGTAAAATATGATCGCTCATCTAGGAGGAAGAAGCGACTAAGGCACATAAATCAAACGTTTAAAGAAATGGAAATAAAAGAACAGTTGGCCTGGGAAACTTGGATGCTAGCAATGGAAGGACCGAGAGCGACATAAACAGCGGTGAATACGTTTTGGTATCGTAAAGGAATCGTGACACATGGTAACAACGCTAATAAGGTACCCAGACAGTAGAAGGTAGATATCCATTATACTCGGCGCTTGATGTTTGCGCTCAACCATTCCAGACCCTCATACAGACCATCTCCAGACGTAGCACATGCAGCCTGCCAATTCGCATGAGTATCATTATGACTCATGGCTACATGTATCGCAACATACCTGGATGTACCAAGTTCGTTGCCTGAGGCCGTGGAGGCCGAGCTTGTCGGTAATCTCAGCAGCGTTCATAGCATTGGGCAGATCCTGTTTGTTGGCGAAAACAAGAAGGAGAGCATCCCGAAGCTCGTCCTCGTTCAGCATCCGTTGGAGCTCCTCACGAGCTTCGGAAACACGCTCCCTGTCGTTAGAATCGACGACGAAGATGATACCCTGAGTGTTTTGGAAGTCTGTGGGGTGTCCAGTCGATCAGCGGGGTCGTTGCATGAGGGGCCAAACACGACGTACAATGCCTCCACAGAGGGCGAATCTTATCTTGACCACCGACATCCCACACAGTGAATGAAATATTCTTGTACTCGACAGTTTCGACGTTGAATCCTGAGGGCTGTCAAGGGGTTGCATAGTGGGGTTGTTAGGAGCACCTACCGATTGTTGGGATGGTGGTGACGATCTCACCGAGTTTCAGCTTATAGAGGATGGTGGTCTTACCAGCGGCGTCGAGACCAACCTTGAAAGGCGGTCAGAAAGCTAGATGAGGGGGGAAAGGGAAGACATATACCATCAGGATACCTGTTACATGTCGATGTCAGTGATTCACGGGACGCCAGCAGAGAAATACAGAACGTACGCATCTCTTTCTTGCCGAACAGGCCAGAGAGGAGGCGGGAGACGGAAAGACCCATGGTTGTAAGAGTAACTGGATAGTGGAAGAATGCGAAGAGAAGCGATAGGGAGCGATGCAAGCTGAGGCCAGCGAAGGTGTACAAGTTTGTCGTCTGTTTGCGTGGGACTTCAAGATTAAAATTCCGCTATGGGACAAACACCCCAACCTTCCCGCCACCTCCGCCTTTTGTACTTGCACGCCCGATCGCCACGTAGCGTCCTCGTCAACCACCGCAGCAGTCGCATTTCGCTGTCTTCTATGCCTCGATTCCTGCGGATCTGCTGCGCTGAATATTCTTGCTGGTATCGACATGTTGTGACTCTGCTTGATTGCTGCTTGACGTTAATTCTTGTGATTCTGAGAAAATCCGGCAACACCCTTGTGGACACTTGTGGACTAAGCCTGACGTCGAGTTACAATCATTCTGATAAATTTTTATTCCGTCTAATACATAGGTCGAGATAATACATGCGCACAGGTACACAGTGGTAATACAGAAAACGCTACTATTGAAACACTTTGAAACGAAGGCACTTGACTTTCTAATTGCTCTCTGGTTTTGTCAAGTAAACCTTTACCTGAGCAAGCCGGCGGCACGCAGTTTGTTGTTCAATTGGATGCGCCAGTTATAGTAAATTCCGTTCGACGGAGAGGGCATGTAATTGCACAATTCAAACAGCACAAGCTGCTCGTGGAACCCTGGGTTGGGCCAGATGTGGTCGCGCGCTGGAATCCGAAAGATGGTAAATAATTGGTTGAAAACAAGGTGTGCAAGTCATGCGTACCTCCGCGCACCATTTCCAAAGCCTGTGTCATGTTGACGCGTCTCCTCCGCATCACTGACATAAGCATTTGTGTCAGTAGAGACTTCGCTTTAGAGGAAGGAGAATGCATACAATACGCTGCTACGACAGTGGCGCTCCGCGATAATCCTTGGACGCAATGCACTAGCACGACACCGCCGGAACTTATCGCGCCTTCAATGAAGTCGCAGGCGGCGGGCAAGTGTATTAACAAATCTGCGTAATCGACATCCTCAACCGCTATACGCTTGTGGCATATTCCGGCTTCGGGAACCTCAGCCGGTATTGGCTCGGAGCACACAGACAGAATGTGTGTGATACGGTTTTCTGCCAAGGAACGTGTCGATCTGGCAGCCATAATACTGGATAAAGTGTATCATAGAAGATTGTTAATACTCTGGCCAGCATATAACAAATGAAGAGCCACTAACTTTCCCAGGTAAAGCCTGTTTTCTATGATGGCGTTGATGTTTTTCCAGACCATTTTAAATGTGTGAAGAGTGCTTTCGCTGTACGTTGAAGTAGAGGGATTTTGGAATGCATTTTGCAACGATTCGCGTCTTGGTTATGTACTCGAGCAGGTGTAGTGCGGGACTGAGGAACACCGAACCTCGTACTGGCGGAGATGCATTGCGCCGTGCTTGTTCTGCACAATTATTTTTTCGACTAAGCCTCTCAGAAGAAAAACGAGAGACTGAATGCAGTGTCAGGTACTGCAAGAATCTGTAGAGGTAAATCTCACTCAGTGGCACGCACCGCCCTACCACGCGACGCTCGACGAGATGTCAGTGTCTTCCGTTGATCAGATCAAACATGAATATTCCGCTTTTGGAAGCTCCCCCGCCGGAATCCTGCTCTTGCCCAAGGCAGTGTGCATCAAGAACCTGAAGCTTCTATTCACGACATTTCCGTTAATTTTCGGGATCTGGAGTGGACTCACGTCATTATTCAAACACAAACATCTGTGGCATCAAAGATAACCATTGCCGGCCTGAGCGCTTCAGTGCTTCAGCCAATAGTTAGTACTTTGGAGTTGCGGCGGACAGTTGGACAGCGTCGAATCTAAGTATAGATCGTCGCTTTGTTCTGCAAATAATTCAAAGAGCGGCAGGGACTTCTGTAAGGAGAAAGATTTGTCAATTCTAGTCCTCGCCTACTAGTTGCGCTTACTGACATTAATTCCTCTACGTTCCAATTGCGTTCATACTGATGAAGTTACCCTCGGTATCTGGACTTGACCTTGGGTTGATGTTAAGGAAGTGGGGCATCACGAGAACGTAAGAACGCGGCGAAGCGTTGGGTTTACAATGATTGTTTCGGAGAAATGAATTCATGCTCGTTCAGCAACGGTGACATGGGCTCGAACACGAGGTCAGCATTCAGCGAGTTTGATTAGATAATCATAAATACCCCGCTTTAAATATAGCTCAGAACACATGTAATTAACCACAAGCGCACGAAGCCCGCAGCATTTCTCTCTTCTCCTCACTATCTATTCATCGGCACTCATCGACCTCCTTAATCTAGCGGCATATCATGGAAATCGTGTGGTCATCCGATGTTAGTAAAAAGCCCCTTGCGAAAGATGTTCCTTTCATTCAACGTGACACGCATTTCAGTTTAACCCAGACGGAAGCAGACGGAAACCTCCGCCGTCATCGATGCACGGATGGCTGGTTAAGATGCGAGGGACCTTCCTCGGCGATGAGTCGCTGCGTTCGAGAGTAATTATTGTTCACCGGACAACGTAAATTCCTTTGTTCAAAGAAACTTTAGGGCATCAGAGAGATGAAGGAAGCAGCACTATACAAGAAGAGAAAGGCGGCTAAAGCCCATAAGTCGCACACAATTTCAAAGAGCATATTTTCATTCCTGAGCTTTGGAAGAAAGAACAAGAGCAGCAGCAAGCAGCAAACCCGAACAACCCCGCCCCCACAGAGGCCTCCTACATCAAGGAAAGCGACGTATGATTCCCGTAAAAGTGGCAAATCCAATAAATCCAGCCGGCCTCCACCTCGACCAGCAGGCCCCTCCCAAAGACCAAGTCGCCCGAGTAGTCGTCGACAGGACAGTCACGCAAGTGCAAATCGTGCTGCTCAACGTCGATCCAGTCGCAAATGATTTCAGTGCATCGTGGGCTCCATGGTCTGCTCTTCACGTTTTGATGCCCGGCTTGTAATTATTTATGAACATCACGTCAGTATCTTGTGCAATTTAAATTATATACAGAATGTAGTATACCTGAGCTTATGCTACCTTTGTGTAACTATCATCATCCCTAACTTAACTTATTCGTGGTCTTCAACATTTGTTGCGGGAGTTAATGCACTGAGACTTGAACTTCAGGCAGAGTAGGGCGTCCGGCGATAGTACATTTCAACATTTCGATTTCCCAATCAGCGGAGTACTATTGTATGTGTTCATTGTGCGGTTTCCACCATAATTAATGAAGATGTTGGACGGTGCAGTGATGTAGAACTTGCGCGACACGAGGGGGGCGCGTTGAATCTGATGACAGCAGGAGACACAGATTGGTTGCACAGGTTATCGAACCAACGCGTGCCAAAATTAACAACCTCAAACAATCTCCAGATCTGACATTTATTCTCACGAATCCACGGACACCATGAACAAGAAGAAATGTAGCACCCGCTAACGACTACATATAATCTATTGACGACGTATTATGCCAGCTTCTTTGCCCTCGGCGCAGGCTATGCACCGTACCTAGCAGTTGAAATGCGCTGTTTAGCTCATTTAGGCGCCTTCTTGTCAAGCCCCAAGTTCGTTAATGAATGCTCGAGTATGGAAGGGCCACTTGTATTTTTACGTTGACGTTTTTGTACGCCGAGATGCACATGCGACGTTGCACACCTCGAGCTCTCCAGGCACAATCTTCGGAATGCGTCAAGCACACTTACTCGTTTCGCGCGGTCCCCGACCAAATTCTTCTCTCTTATTCAAAGTCTTCAATCATTTGTATGCCATGTGTTACGTAGCAGTTAGACGAATTTTAGACGTGCGTAGAATGAAGTGCTAGAAAGCAGCATGTAAGTTCAATTCATAACATTGTATCCAGAGCCAACCGTCCGCCTTTCGTCTAGTTTCTCAAGTGTTCTTTCTCCCACTGGCGGACGAAAAATTGTTTGTCGACTCGGACAGCTGCAATGTTCATCAAATAACAAGACGATACAGCCAGCATACAGCGCCTGCGAAGAGTAGTCCCTTATGTAAAACCTCGGGCGTCTGTGACTTGGTTTTGTTTCGAAACTCGCCGTTGGAACCGTGTGAAGATCCCAACGAGTTGCTAGGTATAAAGGCCACATGTAATGAGCGCCATCACCCTTCCTCCCCAGGCGGTAAGCCTTACCAGTGCTGGACACTGACATACAATCGCATGACCACAGATTCTTCTATATCAACAAGGTCGGCAAACATAATCCACGCAGTTTCGATTTTCGTCTCCGTTGTAATACTTGGTCTGTCTGTTCAGGATTGTGGCATTCTGTCCGTGAGTCTCTTAATGATATTTTCAAACACTATTTTGTTATTTATTAATATTATGACACTCTAGCTATGCCTAAATCCACTGTTCGCTGTTCTCACCGTTTTCTATGACATTGCGATGCTCGTTCAGGTTAACCGAAGACTTGAAGACGCGCAAGTGTTGTCGATCTGGTACACCATTAGCGCCTACCTGTTGTCGCTTGGTTGGCTAGGAGCATACATATCCATGGCTGTCGTTCTGTCTAGTCGAGAGACAGAGCTGACCTTATTTAATGCCCACCTGTCTATCCCACAAACCCTGAGAAGCTCGCAGAGGACTCAAATGCTGCTCGACCCATTAGAATTTGCCATCATTGGCAACATCGCAATCAGAAGGACGATGGAACGTTTACGACTATGCAAATTACAACAGATGCACTTTCTCGACTAGAAACACCGGAAAATGTATGCTACAATCAGGTGGGCCAGGAGCCCAGTTACAAATATGATGTTATAGAAATTGCATGTGAAGAGTCTTCTACAAATCCGAGTCAGGCAACCCATCAGAACATACTTGGTGCTATAACATGCAACGGGAATAATTAAAACAAGATGATGCATGAACCACATTGAATAAAGATGGATAGAACGTGTAGATGCTGGGATTGGTATGCTGGTTCGTAGCGCTATACATTAGGTGTACTGGAGACGTTCTGGTGTTTTTTCTTTTTCCGTCTTTTGCGCTTCTTCTTGGACGTTGTAGCCCCTTCATCCTCCGACTCAGGGTCACTTGGAGGACCCGTTAGATTTAGTAATGGTATTTTAGAAAGCAAAGGTGGAAGCGGCTTTGTCACTATGTTCGCCGTCCATATCGGCGTGCGTGGGCCGTTGGTTTGCTCTTCATGAGCAGGCTCTTTGTCTGCGTTACGTATGCCACATCAGCAGATGGTAAGAAGGTGTAATAAAAACTTACCTGGTTCATTAGGAAGCTGTGGAGAAGATTTCCGGAGGTTGTTCTCCAAGACGGGACTGGCAAGTATCTGCTGAATGCCCCCGCCGTCGTTCATTCCAAGGTGAACATCAAGTTGGGTTAAAGAACTTTTTTTCTTTTTCTTTTTCGACTTGGGTGAAGCTGGAACTCCTGGAGATTCTTTCTCGCGGATGAGAACGTCGAACTCTCTGGGACTATCGTTCTTATGTTGACCTGAAGCTCGCGCAGACCCAGGAGTTACAACGGCAGCTGGCTCCACTGTCTTCTGTTTTTTGTTTTTCTTCCCATGAACAACGTCGAATGGATCGCGTCGCGCCTTTTTCTTGATAGCAGATGATCGGCTTTCAGTTTCCTCTTCAACAATTGGCACTGCATCTGGGACCTCGTCTTGTTCCGCGGACCTCTTAGATCCAACAAGCTTGCCCTTCAAGCGCGCCGTCTCCCGGGAAATATTTTGATGACCTTCAGGTACAGATGCACCGACGCCTAGCCTAGATCAAATAAAATAAGAGTCACAAAAACTAAGTCATTTCTCTAACGATGCACACGCACCCTACCTGGGAGGCCGGCGCATGTAATCTGTTAATTCCTTCTCTAGGTCCTTCTTCATTCGATTTTTTGTGTATTTATGAGGCGCCATCCAGGATGTTACTAGTCCTTGAGCGAATGACATAGATAGGTCGATTTGTGCTTGGAGAGCGTCCGAATCGAGTGCATCTTCATCAACGTTTTGAGAATTCATATTCAGTGCGACCGACGGAGAATTCAAGCTCCCGCAATATTATTTAGAGATATAGACCAGATTGTTCAAAAGAGTGCGTAGACAGACAAGCGTTTGAAGTGTAGATTGGAGAGGACAGCCGCTCTGTGGGTAAAAAGTAAAAGTACCTTATTATAGGCGCGGCGCGGCGCGACAAGTTTGTGCCAAATTCGGCATAACAGCGTTCTCTGGTTTCCACCATCTCTGTATTCTGTGCTTCACAGCTCGCTGTATTAGATGTCGTCGTACAAACGCAAATGGGAAGAGACCGACGACTCTGATGAAGAACCAGCTTACGGGAAGCAAATTCTTCCCGTCGCAAATCTCCCTGAAGATTTTAATGAAGAGCCTATGGATGGGATGCAATACCTTTTCATGGTACGGTAAGTATCTCGACTATACATTAAAGTTGAGGCTCAGATAAACTGTATACAAAGTCGAGACGCACGTCATCTACCAAGCACTGTTCGCGTGCCCAATCCTTATGAACAACCAGAAACTACTATTATTAGGACTGAAATTGAGGACTCCGTAGCCAGTGCATCCCAGTTGCCTTCAGAGGAATGGCGCAAGTGTTACGAAAAGCGATTTCGCAACTTTCGCAAGGTTGTCTAAAGATGATGCTTTCCCCTGTTATCAAGCTGATGTCTGGTACAGAATTTTGCCCAACCTACCACCCGCATAGGGCCCACGGTACCCCCGCAACATACTCTGATACCTGACAAAAAAGAACGAGATATGTGGTGGGCTTTTCTCTCAGGAGAGCCCGAGTCGGAGTGGACTTCCAGCAAAAAGGGACAGAAGGGTAGGAAGCAGTCTGCGGGAATAGACGCCCTCTCCGAGGAACACAGTGCTGTCCAGAATTCATGGAACGACGAAGGAGAAGATGACGAAGAGCTGATGACATATTCTGCAGACAGTCTGCCTTGCGCCATGGATACACCACTTCCCTTGGAATATCTCGAGGCCCTGAACCAGCCCAGCACGTCCACCTCTGCTGCTCCATCAAGACCACCGCAGGAAGAAACACCGGTGCCCAGGGAGCCTACTACACAATTTCTGAAATTGATTAACGAGGTAACCCGTTATTCTGGCCGTCTTACCAGAGCTACTAATTTTTTGCCTGCAGCGGGCTGCTTTGCACCTCTTGATGTACTTCACATACTGGATAAACCGACACCTTTCCTCCCTCGACTCCGGTACATACCTGCCTACGGAGACCCATGCCAGATGGATTTTTAGTCTGCTGTCAAGGATTGACGATTTTATTTCGCCGGACGATATTAACCTTCTACGAAACCTAGCTCGTGCATGTATAGGTCTGCTGAAACAGATAAAAAAGCAGGAAACGCTGATCGACCCTTCTATGATGAGCGAATCGTCGTGTTGGATCATCATAGCCACGGTGGCGGAGGTTTGGAAGCAGAAAGACCTGTGGATGGATGCCGATAACACTTTGAGAATGTATAAAGCTTAACACAACTTATCCTGATCTGTCGCATTTATTTAGTGTTATCACGCATAAAGTATTCGTCACCCTGTGTTCGTTGTACAGCAATATGAAATTTCTGAGAACTAGTACTGGTAGAGAGTGAGGGCGTTTACAAGGTTTTATACATATTGTAACGATACATCAAATATGCATAATATTACAATGGTTCCACAAACGAAAGAATGGTGTCGAAAGAAATGTAGTGAATTATCTTGTGAGTGGGTGCTTCCTTTGGTACTGCTTGAACATCTAGTACTTCTCCCATCTTGGTTCACGGACCATCTGGGTGGATAGAGTTAATAATTTGTGCCTCCTTAGATCGTCTGGAACTTACTATTTGAATGCAGATAGGTTTTCCCGTCCATTCAGGGTTGTCGACGCCGACGTAAAATGACCCAACAGTTCTGAACCCATGAGAGTTATAAAAAGGTTCATTAGCGACGTTACTAGAGTGCAGCCAGGAGGCTTTGCCAGCGGCGTCCGCCTATTAACCTCGCTCAGTCACCTCATGCTTGGCACAAAGAAGCTCCACATACAATATTGTTGATCGTTTCGAGAAGTGCACTTCCATACCCATGTCCCTGTTTCGCAGGATCTGTGGCAAGAAGGGCTACGTATAACATGGAAGAAACACGGTTCCCAAATACTTTCTTAACGATAGCCTCTGATTTTCGATGGTACTCAGCGGCTCTCTAAGAATGAAAACAGGTAAGAGACAATGATATATATGATAATTGAAAGCACCTTTTTCTGTTCCGGCGTCTTATATAAAAGGTTGGATTGGCACCATTTCCATACAAACTGGAGCCATCGGTCAACTGGTTTGGGGGGCTTCCCGTTTTCTGGAAAACTGCATAAGCGACGTTAATATGTTAGTCAATTGAATCCAAGGAAATGAAATGTGATGCCTCACACAATAATGAACGCACTACCACGATCCACAGTTAGTGCAAGCTGGCGCTCTTTCCACCACGTCAAGATTGCCACAGTCCATGCAATCCTCTGCGAATAAGGAGTGGTCACACCCTGAGATTTGGCACTTCAGTCAAGACGTCTTGCAATACAGTTCAAATTACACGCACAGCTCTCATGTACATCATGAAAGGATCTAACTCAAAAGCACGGTCGTGCGTCTTTGACGACTTCCAGATGTGACCTTGTCGCAATTAGTGTCTCTTTGGTCTTCTAGAGAAATAGGAAACATACTGTATCGCATGCCTCTAGTAGGTATCGCACTTATTATTGGGGGTGTCCCTTCTGTTCTAGGTTGCATCGCACGATGACTATGTCTTGCAACAGAATGAAATGGGCTGAGAGGTGTTGACGATGAACAGTATTTTATACGCAGCGACTATAGTCGCAGCTGTCGGAGCATGACGACTGTGGAAGCGCAGCCGCAGCCATATTTGTTGATTTCGGTCAGTCTTTATAAGGACCTTGCCAAGTCGTCAACCGAGCAGAAGAATATCCGCCAGCCAGTAAGTACAATTTCCATTGTGCATACTTTGTCCAGCCCAAGTTATCGACGAAATCTATGGCCTAGAAGGAATTAATCCAGTTTTCTAGTACGCGTCAATACAATTCGACATCATGATGGAAAACACAGTTCAAGTGACTGTATTGTTGATTTGCACATGGCAAGGTGCTAAAATTAGAATAGCTTGTCGAATCAAGCAAGTCAAGCAGGGCTGACGGCGGCGTAAGCGTCGTAAGCGCAGGTTAACGAAGATCAAGCGGCCCTTGTACATATTTAATGCAAAGGCACTCCCATGGCGCACTGCGCTGTGCCTCGCTGAAGCTTTGCTGGTCCAAGGAAGCGTGCCCCGTACACCGTACACGCTACTTGAAACATAGACAGGTTTCAGCGTCTTTTATCATGGACAGTCAGGGGGTCGAGACTCGAGAAGCGAGCAGTTAATGCGCAGAGAAGGCAAAGCATGAAAATTGAGCCCATGGGAACTAGAGTCAGGTTAGAGTTGACTTGTAATTTTTCCTGTCAATGAATGCACGTGACGGTGAAGGAAATTAAAGGGACGTGCCATACTTGAAAGGACAGGACTTTTTACTTACCGAAGACTTCTTCTTGGCTCCCCCTTATACCCAACTTCCTTCCTCTGCACTTTCACCATGCGTGTCGCTGCCTGCCTCCTCGCCTTTGCTTCCTCTACGCTAGCCTACAGCGTCCTCTCCCCCAACGCTGACAAGGGATGGACCAACCAGGGAGGCCAGCCGTATGTCTACTACTTAATTGCATTCTACGCGCACCCTCAATTTGACATCATTGTAGTCTTGTTTGGACTCGAGTTGACACTGATCCTCAAAACTTCACTGCCGTGCTGACGAACCAGGTAAGCAGTCTTCCGTATATTGTGGCATGCCCTCACGTCTGTGCAGCAAATATCTGGCTTTACGCCGCAAATCCTTGCAGCTTTGGTTGATGGTACTCTCGGAAACACCACTCTCAACCCGCCCAGCGGTGGGTGGCCAAGTGGACCTGGGTTCCGTGTCAACCTTGTTGTCAACGACACCCAACTCAACTCTATCCTTGCGCAATCTGGTGTTTTCCTCATCAATGCTACGACGGCCAGTGCCAGCGTAACTGGAAGGTAAGTTTGGTCAATTCCCATCCCACGACCTATATTTAAACATTTTGCCTCTTTCAGTTTGAACACGGGTACTCCTTTCGCACCTGCATCTACTCCCGTTTCTCCCAACCCTACCGCTACTGGAGCAGATGCTAGCAACACCGACCCTATCGTACTCCCCACCAAGAATGCCGCCCTGTCCTCTACCGCTATGAATGGAGGGCTTCTTGGTCTTGTGGCATCTCTCTTGGGTCTTGTACTGGCCTGATTGGTCGGGCATAGCTATTTGTCTATATTCATGATAGACGTCCGCTCCTTACAGTTTACAGTTCTTTAAGTAGTCTTCAATGTTTCCCACAAACATTCATGTCCGGTATAGCTCGAACAGTCTTACGAACTATGATGGATACTTTTTTACATATTCAGTCACACTATTTTTGTACCATATCTAGCTACCTAACTCTTGTGGTCCGCTTTTACCTTGCTATATGATAAGGTAAACTCATCGACTCTTACTAGTACTAGGTGCGTACGATCATGAAATGGGTATTTAATGAGCCCTAGTGATTATGTGAATGTCGGCCTACAACATACCACCATCCAATACCAAGCAGCCCTCCTGATAATATGGCAATAGGAGGAGGCGTTGAGAACCATTCCACAAAAGTTAAGGTTACCGCTGAAATTACAAGCCACCACGGCTCCTGACCCAGACTGATCCCAACATTCTTATCTGCTGTAAGATAGCCTATCTCCCAAAGGCGATAGACTGCGGTAAACACAAAGCCTACCGCAGCAGCGTTCACCCCTCGCAGTATGCTTAGGACAGCTCTTCTTTTCCGCAATGTCTTCCATAAACTTTGGAATCCTATGGAGAGCAACAGCCCGGGAGAGAAAATACCCAGGAAGGACACAAGAGCGCCGATTGCCGTTGGAGTCGATTTGTCAGAATGAGGTCCAGACAGGACGAGGGCACCTAGATAGACTGCGAAATTGAAGTTCGGCCCAGGCAAGGCTTGAATGACGGCTAACCCAAGTAGGAAGTCGCGAGGCGACACCCATCCAGGTGCGACGACGTAATCTCGAAGGAGAGGGATTACTACAGGTCCTCCTCCAAAGATGATTGTTCCGGCAAGTATCATGTTACTGAACAAGCGAAGAAGTAAGGGCAGGGAGTGTAATGTTCCTCGTAATGTAACAAATACTGCAAAAACTGTGAAAAAAGCTAGAGTAATCCCCACTCCGACCTTTAAAGAAACGCTGTGTTCTGGGGTGTTGATATGCAGGGTTCTACTATCCGTGGGCGGTGGTGCAGCCCTCTGGGCTTCTTCATCATGACCGGAATCTACAATTGAGATTATTTCTGTCTGTCTTCTAACAGGTCCATGCGAATCTGAACGTGTCATTTGACTACCCATAGACAAATCTCCTTGCTCAGTAACATGCTGTTCTCCTGAAGGATGCGCCTGCCTTTTCATCCTCTTGATTCTCCACCTTCGGATCCATTTTTGACCTATCAGGTCCCATGCCAATGCTACAAGTCCAGAGACAACGAGTAGAACGGGCAAATACCAAAGGGCATTATAGCATAGCCCAGAGCATCCCCCAAACAGGACCAGCAGTCGTGTCAAGGGATCGGTGATAGCTTTCCTGGAAAGTTGTATAGCTGCAAGTGCAATGACTCCAACAGTCGCCGCGTTAATCCCAGAAAGCAAAGCGTACACGGGGTTTGGCAGCGTTTCGCCAATCTTTTGCACGACAAGGGATAAGGAATACATTGCTATAGCGCCGGGAAATGACCACAGAAAGAATGCCAACACCGCTGGGAGAGGTCCAGCATGGATGTATGCTATATTGAAAAGCATTTTTGTCGATGCCGGACCAGGGAGCGCTTGCGACAAGGCAAACAACTCTTGATACTATTACAGTAGTGAATCGTTACTTGTTATTATAGTTAAAAATATTTCGATTTACCGTTTGTTCATTGATCCACGGAGTCTTGACATTTTCATCTACAAATCGTTTGTGGAAGATTTGGAAGTGAACCGGGGGTCCGCCAAATGCTGTAAAACCTAGATCGAACACTCGTTGGAAGGTATCATACAGACGGCTTGGAAGGGATGCGCGGTTGAGCTGATAGTGGTCTGGATGGTCTCCAGTTTGAGCAGCGGCGGTTGTTACTGGCTTTGAATGTATTCGCAAGTGGCGCAGCAGAGAGCTAGCTGAAGAATTAAGAAACATTGCAGAGAAAGTGGCCTTCTCAGTTATCGGAAACCATTCTCCTGAGGCTATGCGTATGTTCAAGGAAGAGGGTTATGTATTCAGACTTTCGGAATTAGACAAATCAATGGCGAATTATAGTCCCATGACTTGCCCATGACCGTTCGTACTAAAAATCAAGGATGATAACTTGTAATTGGTTCTGTCAGTGGGCTTTCCGCAAGCTCAGGTATGCTTGTGGACAGTAGCCCTATCACAGATGAGAGACCCAATAGACAACGACCACCAGAGGGATCTTACGGATGAACCAACTTGAACACAGCGAAGTACTAGAAGGACGAGAAAAGCTCGGCGGCGGATCGCGCATCACACGCGCCGGATCCGGCAACAGAACCACATGCCCCGGAACAGATCATGTATAGCCCAGTCAAAGCCCAGTTCCACATAAAAATCTCTCTCTCCTGATTATATAAACTTCTGCTCGCAGGATCATAACATGCCCAACTCATATGAGCATCTCTTACCTCCCAGTTGGAAGCAGCAAGTAGCCGCCTGGCTCGCCGAAGATACGCCTTCCTTCGACTACGGCGGCTATGTCGTCGGCGAAGTGCAGCGCGAGGCGTTCCTGCTGGGGAAGGGGCCGCAGCCTGCGGCCCTTGCTGGGTCGCCTTTTGTCACCGAGATATTCTCTCAGCTGGGCTGCGAGTGAGCTTGATGCCCATCTTTGGCAGTCATTTGTTACTCACATCACGTTATCTTATCAACCCTGCAGTGTTGAATGGCATGTCAAGGAGGGTGACGTTTTTGAGCCGGTTAAGCATATAGCAACAGTACGAGGAAAGGCAAGATTCTTGCTCTTGGGAGAACGGATAGCCCTCAACCTTTTGGCAAGATGCTCTGGAATAGCAACAAAGTAGTGACTGCTTTTTTTCAATTGACTGACTTCGCTTACTGGCTAATGTGGCCAGATCAAAAAGGATTAAGGATTTGGCTCGAGGTTATGGCTTTACTGGGACTATTGCTGGTACCAGAAAGACTACACCGGGTGAGTTAACACGTTTAGTCGTGTAATTCATACTCAAGCCTCGATTAGGATTCAGATTGGTGGAGAAGTATGGAATGATTGTCGGCGGTATCGACCCTCATCGTCACGACCTCTCGAGTATGATCATGCTGAAAGATAATCATATATGGTCCTCTGGTAGGTCTATATTCTGATTCAATATTCTTCTTCTTACTTACAGAACGTAGGCTCGATCACCGCCGCCATCAAGCAAGCTCGAGAAGTTGGTGGTTTCACTCTCCTCCTTGATGTGGAAGTTGGAAGTGAAGCAGAAGCCGATGAAGCCATAGATGCGGGTGCAGATATTATCATGTTAGATAACATCGAAGGCGCAGAACTCGTGAGAGTTGCGAGGTCACTTAAGGAAAAGTGGAAGGGTCAGCGAAAGTTCCTGTTTGAAACCAGCGGGAACATTACGGAATCTAATCTTCAAGAGAGAGCTATCAACGGTGAGCTTGCTCCATTGATGTTTTGTGTTTGCAACTTGCTAAGTTAGCGCCTAGACATTGATATCTTAAGTACCAGTGTGGTGCATCAGTCTGTCCAGCACATCGATTTCAGCTTGAAGATACAGAAGCCTAAGGTGTAATGATTCAATTGTGAGGAAAGGCTTGCTATGACACCAATAGATTTGTATATTATGTGTGGATATATCGATGTGAAAGATGATTCAGAGACATCCTCTCTATGCGAAGCTTCATAGGTTGAACAAAGCAGCCGCGTTCCCTCCTCTAACGCCGTTTTTGTCGTCTTCCGACCAGCCCTGAACATTGCGAATGGCCTCAAGATTCTCAGTTACACTCTTCCACTTCTCTGATGAAGACAAAGGCGGGAAGAATGGGTGATCCGTTCCAAAAAGCATCCTCTTGCTGCCTAAGCTTCTGTTGCTTGGGATGTCCGAGGCAGTAGAGCCAGTAGCGTATCTTTCTGCCCGTGAGATAACATCACTGACAAATCCCAGTTCCTCTGGACCATAGGCGACAGCATCGAAGTATAATTTACCCAAGTAATATCGCGCGTCATGCTTCAACCTAGAGGCAACCACAGGGTCATGGTCGATACAAGACGCAAGACGGGAGGAGAGGGCGGGAAGAGCACCTCCGGAGTGTGCCAGAAGAAGTCTCAGAGATGGGAATCTATCGAATACACCTGAAAGGATGAGCCGCGTTGCAGCCTAGAAGGCATCAATTGATTGCAGAAGTTCAACATAGCGTTGGACTACTTACAGTCGTGGTTTCGAAAGGGAACCCTAAAGCAAGAGGGAGAACATGGCCATTGTCCATCTCGCCCCATGCACTTCCGTCCACGCCATAATGGGGATGAAGGAATACGACTAGGCCGGCCTTTTCGATGGCGGCCCACACAGGATCCAAAGCTTCATCGTCGAGGCCTTTGCCTGTTCCACGCGTACCCATGATTAAACCACGTAGATGAGGCAATTCGCCGATCTGTTTCACGATGTCAAGCAACGCGGAGGTTGTTATCTCGGGAACCAATGGGAGCAATCCAAAGCCATAGAGCCTCTTCATCTGGCTACTGGATACTGAAGGTCCAGTGGAACAGTATTCCTCCAAGTCAACGTTTAATTCGGACGCTAAGGTCTGTGCTTGAGGCGCAGACAGGAAATCCAACCAGGGGTTGGCCGTGCTAGGGTAGACACACGTTAATTGGTATGGATAACATACCCTAGAATTACTAAACTCACCTAACTACCGATACGGCGATGCCATGCCTGTCCATGAAGCTAATTTTCTCTGAGCCACGATAAGACGATATTCTCCAGAAGTATCACCAATACATAGTACCTTCTCGATCCCAGTACTGCGGCCCAACAGGACGCCCTCCACTTGGTTCATGGTCCAGAATTAGCAGGCGGTCTTCAGTAGCTCCTTCGGGGTTTATGATCGAACGGATAAAGGGAACGGACTGACGCGACCTCAGCAAGGCAGCGTATCGAGGAAGGTACACATGGGTGTGAATGTCGACTAATAGCTTGCTGGAGAATGACATAGGAGTTCGGAATCAAAACAAAATCAAAGGGAAGGAAAGAAGCGACGTAATAAACGCGCAACGCTATTGAGTGTTTCAACCGCGTGAACAATTGCACCTGAGCGTGCACAGCACGACTCCAAGTCGACACCAGGGTGAATTCGTTCTCTTTTATATACCTCTCTACGCTGTGTGCTCTGCAGCACTCTTACTTGTTTGAAAGTGCTTGAACTCTCCCTATGGCAAGCTCTAGTACAAAGCCTGTTCGAGATGAGGTAAGTATTATACTTAGCAGCAGTAACTTGAGCGCGTCTGCAGCTTTTACTTATGAATCAACGTATAGATTGATAGCATTGCCGCAATTCTAGGTGACGCTCAACGACGACTGGACGAATTAGCGGTCCGCTTAGAAGACAACGTGCAACAGAAATATCACGACTTGGAAGCCTCGTATAAGGAAGCGCTTAATAGCGCTAATTGGCTGCGGACGCAAAACGTCGACTTGCAAAGTAGGCTCGAAAATCAAAGACCAGAGTTAAATAATGCCATTGCAGCAAGAGACGATGCCTTCAGTAAGCTGAAGCATGCGAGGAAGGTCATTAGAGACCTTTTAACTGAGCGCGTAAGTGAGATTGGCCAGGTTGTTGACTTGCCTACACATTTGGCTTCTTTGGTGTATGTAGGAGGATATGTCCAGCCCGGGGACGCGTAAAAGCACGTATGAAGATATCAAGGCAGCCCTCGGTGTCGAATTTCTGGCTCAGTCCTCGGCATCAAGTTCATCGGGAAGCGGAAGAACTGTCCGCCTGCATGCAATAAACTCGCCGCCACCAGCTGAAAGAAGTGCTTTATCTAGTCCACATCGCTCTAAGTCGACTGTTCATCGGAGCAGTCCTAAATCATTACCTACGAGGTCTAACACAGAGCCGGCTATAAACAGAAGTCCGAATACCCCCTTGGGCGAACTCCAATTTTCACCTTCTGCAGGGCCATCAAGATTGTCCATGTCTGAATTGATAGCACAAGACCGCACGCAAATTATTGTCGAAAACAACTTATCAAATGATTCCCCAGAACAGGAGTTAATTTTTGTCCATTTCAAGAACCCTCCTGGTGTGTCTGTTGTTCAAGAGGGACCATTGTCCTGGGAGATGATTCGAAAATCATTGAATAATAATGATAACACGGTAGGTCGAGCGGGATGAGCAAAGGACAACAGACTGATTCTTTGGCCAAGTACAATGCATTGCGCAGGTTCATTCTCATTTTGGCCATATCCTACCGTATGGAACTGATGTGGCTGCATTCTAAGTTTGGAGAAATCCGTTGACCTCAACATGCGGTTATGCATCGATCCATACGATAAGAAAACACCCATGGCCTTTATCTTCGATCCGATTCTGGTTGATGTCCCAGGACGAAGTTATCTAGTGGAATGGGGTCGTCCGAAGTCAACCCAGAACCAAAAACGATACATTGTTACAAATAAGGCTGATGATGCTGTATTTCATACATTCTTATACCCAACAAGTGAGGTGCGTTACCGTATCGGAAATGATTGCAGCATCAATCGTAATAATTAAACTCGTGCAGAAACATTGGTTTTATGTTGGCGCAATGGAATGGACGGTCCTGGAGCACGCTCCGAACTATTGGGAGATACTGGATGAACATGTGAGCCAGACTTGTCTTGATTGAAGCGCTCCTGAATTTAAGCATTACAACAGAGCAAAAAGGTTCTGTTGAGGAAGCTAACAAGACGGACCGGCGGACAAATTCAAGAGGCCGATATGGACAGAATGCTTGAAAATGGCGAGCTGCAGCAAATCTGCATTGAACTCACGCTTGCCGGTGATCCACTGATTGCAAGGGACTTTGTCAGTGAAGTAATCAGGCGCTCGAATTCGCCGTACAGCCCAGGAGCTCGAGATAGATAGCCAGGTGAAGCTTGGAGCTTGAAGACCATTGCTGGGTAATGATCTGTAATGATCCAATCATGTTTGAACGTTTGAACTGTAATCTCCTGTTTTATTTGTTACATAAAGTTTTCCAGAGCTTTCCTATAGACTCGTCTGTAATTTCATTAACCCACCCATATGGGGATGAGCGCACGGTAACAATGGTAACACACGGTGCTTACCCCATTCGAACTTCGTTCCCCTAACGGGCTGAGAACATTCATTATCTCTTTTCAATAGCACTGTCTACAATTTTTCCCCCACTCTCCTCCATACCCGCCTCCCATTTCTTCTCCCTTCCCAAGTGGTCGGTGGGCGCACCTTATTGAACTTCGACCAGCACATCATGGATGCGGCAGTTCGCAGGTCGTCCAGTCGCGTCCATACACTCATTGCGCTCACTGTCTTTGCTTCCCTTTTCGCTCTTTTCGTTCTATTGGACAATGCGGGCACCCAGCCCATTCTCACTTACACCAGGCGTGATATCGCGAGTGCTCCCCAGAACAGCAACTTTACCGAAACTGTTCTGCCTGGTTTAGGGACGAGTAGTGCCACATCGCTGCCTTCCACTAGGTCGTCTTCATCCACGTCGTCTACGATAACATCGATATCTACTGCGCCTACGTCCTCGCATGACAGCTCTGCAACTTCAAGTACAAGTACATCGTCGCCAGTTGACTCCAGTCCCTTAACATCGGCGTCGTCGTCGTCGTCTAGCGAGTCTACTTCGTCCTCAAGCGCAACCTCTACTTCCACATCTACTCCTCAGCTTTCGTCTTCGTCTACACAGATCTCGTGCGTACGGAGTTGTTATTCTACTGATGTTATGCTTATTGTGTGTTAAATTAGGACATCTATCTCTACATCGCGAACCTCGTCCACTACTACCCGGTCTCATTCGTCCACGGAAACTCCCTTTAATCCCCAGCCTTCATTGACGCTCCCAGTCGCACCCAATTTGTTGCCTACAACAACACCCACACCTTCTGCCGCAGAACCTACCTTACCGCCGGAAATAACGAATACTCCGTCGCCCATATCTGCTGCGGCTACGTCGTCGAGGTAAGTCAGCCTTAATTCCACCGTAACTTAGGCATATAAACATCTAAATCGGACAGTTTTTGGCAGAAGAAAAGCGCCGTCGCAGCTGTGTTTGTGATCGCTTCCTTGGTTTTCCTAGCGGCCGCGGCGTTTGTCGTCATCGCGCTCTTGAAGAGCCGCAGCAAGCGCAGGGAAGACCGGCTCCACGAAGAGCTGTTCGAAAAGTATTCCGAACACGACCATCGAAGCAGCTCTCCTGGACCAAGTATTAACGCCGCTCCTCTGGATCCATTTGCGTCGGCGGAGACGGGCTTCTCTCAATCCAACCCCTTTCACGGAGCTGGTGAAGTTTACACTGCCCGGTCGATAACGCCAGTCCAACATCCAGATTACTACGGCTCTGAAAAGAGTCAAACCACACCTTCCCGATATATGCCACCCTCTCAGCATCAAAACGCACAAACTTTGGCGCCACCGACCGCCTTCCGACATCCTCTTGGTCGTACTACCACTGCCCGAATCTCGCAACCTGTTTCTATTGATTCATTCTATGGCGCTGCCGGGCAGCCCCCGTCGACTGGCTATGCCCTTTAAGCGGGACTTCGATTGTAGCATCCTGGTGATTGATTTCTACTATTCTAGTGTTTCCGTTTGTGTTATGTGTTTGTTACCTACTTACCAATGACCATCAGAAGGTCATGCATTTCTTGTTCCACCATTAACATTATTCCATGTACTAGTACTATCCCCAATGTACACATCCGTAACAAGACAATTACGAGTCTGTAAGAATCAATTCAAAGGCTCGAACCACAAGATACCCGGTTATCATTTTCCGCTGCTTGAGTTGATCCGGGCAGGTGAGCTGATTGTCGAAGTTGAGATATCCAGTCAAACACACTTGACACTGACTTGATGCTACACAATTGGCAGTTTCAGTACACTTATGTTTCAACAACCAGTTATAACCCAATAGAGTGGACATCTTTGGGACATCTCTACTTACCCGCACATGATGGGATGCAAATGCCACAAGTCTACTCTCTCCGATCTCATACATAGATGATAGAAGTGGTGTTTCTAATGATGAAGCATGAATATATTACTGGCTTTCGACACATGAGCGTATGGTTCTGACGCTTTCCCGAGAGTTCAGATTCCAGAACGCTTAACCATTGTCCAGTACTCAGCAGTTGTAGTCGACGGTCATCGCTTTATGACGGATCGCAAACGGATCGGCTAGGTGACTTGCTCTGACGACGGCCCGCACAATCAACAGCCAATTTTTAGGTCTACGAAAACCCCATTACCTAGGCTGGTATACAAGCTATCAACAAGTTATCAAAAATGTCGAAGGACTCCGCGCCGTTGAATGGTCTTATGGTCAGGCGGACCGTTTGCACGGACCGAGTATACCGGCTGGCCAATGTTGAGAAGGATTCGCAAACGCATCCCCCTATAAAGAGAAGTGCGCAATGGCCAGATAGCATTTTCGAAGTAACCCACTCTCAGCTGGTCAAGGCGTCCTCCAGGAAATCTTCGGATACCACTTATTTTTTTGTTCCTAACAAAAAGTATGTCATTCGGAGATATCATTACCCTCGCCGATGGTTCGAAGCTCCCTCAAATCGGACTTGGAACATGGCTGTCGAAACCGAAGGAAGTCGAGCAGGCTGTAAGCATGAACCTGATAGGCTTTACCAGGCATTGCGTTCTAGTAGACGGAAACACAAGGCTAACACGATATTGATTCGTCTTCTTAGGTGGAGATTGCAGTACGTAATGGTTACCGCCATCTCGACTTGGCCATGGTGTACCAGAACCAAGATGAAGTAGGCGCGGCTTTAAAGAAAGTTATATCATCCGTCGTGAAGCGCGAAGAGCTATTCATCACATCAAAATTGTGGAACTCTGCTCATCAGCCAGAGGAGGTCGAGAAGGAACTGGACGCAACGCTAGCGCAACTAGGGCTGGACTATGTCGACTTGTACCGTGAGTGGTCAATCGAGTACGAGAACTGAACAGCTTGGGTGCTCATGATGTGAGCTTAGTTATTCACTGGCCCATTGCGTTCACTCCTGGGCAGGGACTCTTCCCTCCTCACCCTTCTGTGACCGGTCAAGTGGAGATTGATGACAATGTGACCCTTGTGGATACTTGGAAGGCCATGTTGAAGCTGCCTAAATCTAAGGTACCAGGTGATCTGCTAGCAGAGAAGTTTATCATTGACTGTATGTCTTTGTAGGTGAAAAGCGTCGGCGTTTCCAATTTCAGCGTTGCGCACCTAGACGGAATTATTAAAGAAACAGGTGTTGTGCCTGTAAGTTGTAATCGTGACGATATCAATTCAAAATAGATTTGGTTGACATGACCCCGATGCAGATTGTTAATCAGGTCGAAGCGCACCCACTTCTTCCCCAAGATGACCTCGTAGTATATTGCAAAGAGAAGAATATTCATATAACAGCGTACAGCCCTCTCGGAAATAACAGTGTGTTTGCTTTTTACATGTTCTGAGGACGAGAGCTGACGCGTGACAGTGTTCGGAAAACCCAAGTTGACTGACCATCTAGTTGTCGTTGAAGTTGCCGAAAAATTGGGAGCAACACCAGCACAAGTATTAATAGCCTGGGGAGCCCAGAGAGGCTACTCTGTTATTCCAAAGAGTGTTCAGGAGGAGCGCATCTTGTCAAACTTCAAGCAAGTAAAGCTCAGCGATGAGGACTTTGAGAAGATAACTTCCATTGGGGCTGGTAATAACAGGACCAGGTAAGAGCTAGTGAAAGCGTATGTTCCGTGGAGAACTGACCATGTATCCAGGTTCAACGTTCCGTTGACGACAAACAAGCCGGTGTGGGATGTTAACTGCTTCGATGAACCAGAGGAAAAGCAAGCTAAGCACAAAGTCAATATCGCGTAGAATAGCCAGTAGTCAGGTGACTGTAGCGATCTTGTAAATATAGCCAAATGGTCCGTGCGCATTGGGAAGCTATAAAATTGAGAGACAGACACTGTCGCAACTCATACTTACCTTGATGGCATAGGCCCCTTCATGTACCTGGGTCTGTGGGCCGTGGAAACCCTCCATAGCACGGCGACCTTGTCCTCAGGGGGTGTCTGCGGCTTGTATGGGCTTAGGCTCATGCACCGTCCCAATATTTCCCTGTCCCGCTCCGGCCACTCTGGCTGGGCGGGCTCTCATTTTTGCCGGTCCACTGTCCTAACCCTAACCCAAGTTGTCCTAAAACAAAAGAATATTTTCAAAATATTATTTATTTCTCTGCCATGTACATAAGGGGATGAACATACTTTCAGGGGTTACCCCGCCTTTCAATGAATGCAACTTGAACAACTTCTATTTCTGCTATGCTGTTCGTTCGTGCTGCAAGATATAAGCCAACACTACTAGGGAGACCATTGGTCTCCTGCATACGCTGGTTGCAGACACATGCACATCAACAGGCTTTTCTCGAACCCGTGATGAGCAATCCCGGGGTTACGAGCCTCATCCTCAACCGTCCGCAAAGCAGAAATGCTATTTCAATGACACTGCTTCAAGTAAGGGCTCTTTAATGCTTAAATCAATCTCTTTGACACTTCAAATAATACAGCAATTTAGAGAATGTCTTGATACGGTTCACTATGACAAGAGGTAGATGAGATTACACACAACCATTCAACAATCATTCAATTCAATAACACCTTTCAAATCAGTGTTCGCGTTCTGATATTACGCTCATCTATTGTTGGAGCATTCTGCGCTGGAGCAGACCTTGTCGAACGGAGAACTATGTCACAACTACAAGTAGCCAAATTCCTTTCTGATCTGCGTGACGCTCTTGGGAAACTGGAATCATTGCCAATGCCAACGATCGCCGCAATCGACGGTCCTGCTCTCGGAGGAGGCTTGGAATTAGGCCTAGCCTGCGATCTGCGCGTCGCTGGTGAGTTAAATTCTCTACTACGTACATCAAGATTTAACAGTGATACTGATATGGGTCTGGTGCAGGCCACGATGTTACCAAGATTGGGTTGCCGGAAACTGGCCTGGGTATCATTCCGGGCGCCGGGGGAACGCAGAGGGCGACTCGACTGTTGGGGCCTTCCAGAGCTAAAGACTTAATCTTCACCGCTCGAATGTTGACGGCTACAGAAGCGTTGGAATGGGGTTAGTACTTGGTAGCTTCGACATCTCCAAAGCTTTGAAGTTCAACTGATCGCCACAGGACTTGTCAACTACGTTTCTTCACCCGGCACAACGGCTTTTGACCGCTCCCTCGAGTTGGCTAATGCCATAGTGAAGAACGGTGTGTAACTTTGTATGTTCGTTTCATGTTGGACCTCGTCGCTGAAATCGTGCCCTCAGCACCTCTGGCTCTTCGCGCTGCCAAACAAGCGATCTCCAGGTCAGAAGATTTACCGTTGGAAACAGGTACTTTTGATTTAGCATATGACCTTGTCGATTTCTTAATGAGCCGCAGGTCTCGACTTTGAGCGAGCATCATACGAAACACTTCTAACCACCAAAGACCGTACTGAAGCATTGGACGCTTTCCGTGAAAAGCGCCGCCCTATATTCACCGGAGAGTAAATATCCTACATGTCACCCTATGTTACAACACATCCGATAAATACAATTACACTATACTGCTCTCTTTAGGAATTGAAGGTGCCGAACCGCCCTGTGAAAGTTCCTGTCAGTCCAGAGGGCATAGTCGGCATGGTCAATGAGCCCATGGACAGACTGTCCACTTTCAGGCTTTCTAGGTCTTTCATCATAACGCTCAGGCGTGCGAAGCGATCGCGCAGACCTGGTCTTTGTGCTTCAGGCAGCGCCTCCGAGTCGAATCCTTTCTCAAATTGACCCCAGTCACTACGCAGTGCCAAGTACGGTTTGAGCAGGGTTGAATCAATGCGCCCAAGATATCCTTCGGTAATATATGACTTGAGAATTTCAGGCCGTACGAGGAAAACGTTCCCAAGTTGCCGTATAAATTCGAAACGTTCATGTAGGGCTGGAATGTTGAAGCTGCTAATTGTATCTTGGTATGATTTGAGGTCCCTTAAAATATATTGTTAATAGCCACTAATGATAACAGCAGCTCTTAGGTACGCACTTTGCAAGCATTAAACCACCAGTCGCACTGACAGGGAATTTGCGCAAGTGGTCTAAGAGTAGGCTAGTAAATTGTTCAGCGCATATGTAAGACTGGATCGTCGACATATTTACCTGTGGAATGCCACCCCGATCTCAGTCAAGAAAACTTCAAGATTTTTGCCACTGATGTTCTGCTTCGCAGCATCTCGAACCTTTTCAAGAGTCTCGCAACACGCTACACAGGGCTCTGTGTTAACGCGGGCAAATGACAAGTCGTCGTTCTTCGGCTTGAAGTCGTTACGCTTCTGTTTTGTCAACTGCATTGAGAGCCAGTTTATAATCGCTATATAGTTTCATTAGACCCAGTACAGCGTCATGGACGGAATAAGTCATACCGTCAACGATACGCTGTAAAAGAATGTTCGCCCCATTCTCCATTCGATTTACTGTCTGATTGTTGAACAACACCATCTCTCGGCGAATGGTAACAGAAGAGCTTGCTAGAGGTAACAGAGCGATGTTGACATACTGCTGCCAGAGATGGCATATCAGGTCAATCGCCTTCACGATTGACAGTGGTTGCAGGTTCGGTTCTATCTTACTATCAGCTGTTTCAAGGCGTATTTGGGCTCTGAAGAAAAATATAAATGACTGAAATGACGGATAATAGAAACAACACGGACGTCTCAAGGGCAATGTCGACATAAGAATGACCAATGGCTTCGGCCAGCACTCGCAGCAGCGTTGATGTATTCTTGGGCCTGTCAGGATATTAGAAGACAAACCCCGACTAGAAAGAATACATACACATCGTTAGGAGCACTGAGTTCTACACATCGTCCAATTGCCTCAGCGTGCCATTTGAGCATTTTTTCTGCCAAATCCACACTGAGGATGCCATCGTCTTCGCGCAAGGGCTCTTCCAGTGACTTCTCACTGGCTCGCTCTGGATTGATTACACCAAACCTCACCAGCGCCGCAGCAGCTTGAGCAGATGGTGTGTTTCCGCCAGCAGCTGCGTTTGCGGCGGTTGTTGAACTAATCTGATTCAGCATGCGATCGAACATGGATGATTTCCCTTTCTGCGTTTTTTGCTGTGGGATAAATGTTAAGTACATGGAATTACGCCCAAGAAGTCAGCTTACATGATACCGTGCAAAATTGGCCAAAAGGTTGCCATACAGAGTGGTCAAATTCTTGGTTTCACGTTCCATATACCGCTGACCCTCGGTGTACGGAACAAAGAGTTCTTCCATTGCCGTTTCAAGCATCGTACTGATAGCAGCAGAGGGAGTTGATCCTGTGGTAGGAGCGGCACCCGTCAAAGATCTCCTGAACTCTGTAACTTCGTATGGAGTTCGTGAAGCCATTTGCGGTAGTTCATGAGCTTTTAAATCTTCAACTAAGCCCGATGCTTGAAGGTGTACTAATTGCAGTACACGGAGGTATGCAAGGTCTGAAATATCTGTTCCCTTATGAAGTAGTTGTTCCATATGTTGCTGAATCTACGACCGCGGTTACCAAATGGCTCTTCAAGTGAAGGTGTGCGTACCGACTGAGCAAAGACTCTTTGCAGGAAGACTTGCATGACGACGGGTGGGTTCGGGAAAACGGCTTTGACAATTTGAGCCTCCGTGTCGACTGTTGTACGAATTTCTGCAAACAGTTCCGTCAACCCGATTTCAGTCTTGGGTGGGCTGATATCAGGATCGTTTATGGTGCGCCATCTACAGTAGAGTTAGTGGAGATAATACAATAAGTTTGAGCCTTACAATACTTCGTCAAATGGTACAGAAGTATCGCGAACATTGTTGATGAAGAAGTCATGTTGATTGACGTAGACTTGAACGCAAGAGGCTCCGCCGTTAAACTCAAGCAAGGTTTGCGCGCAATGCTAAGTCGAAAATATTTGGCGTAGCATCAATAACTTTAGGAAAAGAGCTTACATGCATTAACTTTGGGTCGCCTTTCTTATAACATCTGTCGAATAAATTGAGCATTTCCTTCTCAAACTTCTCGCAGTATTTTTCGATATTTTCCCGGGTCTAAATCCATGTATGTATGACGATGCTGTCCTATTAAGAAAGATGGAACGCACTTTGTCAGAGTTAGGTAAGTCCACCTCCTTCGCAACAGTGTTCAATCGGCGTAAGACAACCGCTACTTGTCTTCGACCAGCCCTCCCTTCTTTCTTCAATGCATCTAAACGGTTAGTATCCCCTTTACTAAACTGGTTGTAGAAGTCAATAAGATCGTAGGCCGCTTGAGCTCTTTGTCGTTCGACATGGACAGTCTCCAATTGATCACCTGCGTCTAACATGAGAATACGACACAGTAAATAAGGTATCAGTCCTGCCTATTCTAACGGCAGTGCTGCTGACTTCGTTCATGCAACTTTCCATGCCAGAAAAGGATGACCCCACAACCTATATAATGCGGTTCCCTTAGCTGCGCAGGTACTACATGACAATAGAGTCCGTACCTCGAAGCCTTTCGTCAACTCAGTCATCTTCTTGGAATACTCCCGTTCCGTCACGCGAACAGTCTTTTCCATCCTCTCAGTTTGGGCTTGAACCTCTTTTCGAACGGCGATAAGTTTGTCGACAGCAGCCTCGAAGGACCGTATAAACGGCTTAGGATCAAATGCTATATAGATGTGAATCCGAAACCATATGATGTTTGATTAGATGACGCACGTCCATTATCCGCCTTGGAATCTGCTATGAGCTTCTCAGAGACTGATCCAACAAATTCTGTTATGTCGAACTTTCCCTATACAGCGTTGTACTAGCATTGAGCACACGGTAATTCAAGATGATAGTATTTGAAGTAATCATATACCTGGAAAGCAGAGAGTTCAAGGTACTCCTGACTGGTTTGATTATTGGACATCGAGGGCTCCAGCTGCCTGGACATATGCCTCCTTAAGAGGTAATAAAGACAAACTGAGGAAGAGTCGCTGGGGCTCAATGACCACTGGTGCAAATCAGTCCAACTAAGTCATGTGTGGTTTCTGCACCCGCGGCGCGCGCGCGAAGGTCATTAATAGCCACCACACCTTGCTCAAGCTGTAACCTTGTTCAGGCTTTATTCACCATGCCTCCCAAACGAAAACGTGCTGCCGTACGGAACGAGGAGGCTCCAGAGCCTAAACGGCAACTACGATCATCTGGTTCAAGCCCATCCTCCTCTCTACAAAGTCCGCCCAAGAAATCTAGAGTCGCGTCGCGTCGCGTGCTTCCGAGGAAACGCTCATCGCCCAGCAAACCAAACGCCGAGGCTGCTGAACGGGACATCTCAGAAACTGAAGTCGAGATAGACAGTCACGATGCAGCTCCAAATAATCTATGCCTCTTAGACGAAACCGATAAAGTACACGTCTTGTCGACAGGGGCAACTGATGTGGTGGAAAGCCAACCAACACCCCCAAAACGTCGAGGTAGACCTCGATCTGGAGGTTAGTAAAACTATCAGTGTACTTTCACGGACCTAATGACGCAGTTGGACTATAGTCGAGGGTGGTGTCCCCCAGGATATAATGGTTGCGGAACTAGATACTTCAAGACCTGTTAAATCTGCCGCGAAGCCAAAACGTTCCACGGCCGTCCTTGCGAAAAAAACGCGTCTTGCGCCTATGGTTGAAATTTGCACTCCAAAGCGAAGTGGCAAACAGACTTCTGCAACTGAGCCGCGTCACACTTCGGAACAAGAGCAGGAATCTTCATCATCAGAGGACGAGAGCTTGACGCTTGTGCAAAGAGTCGCCGTTCAAAGCCATGACATCCCCTTAATTCCGAAGTCATCAATCCCGAACACGACAGAAGGCTCAGATGAAGAGAACGATAATGACGACCGCGTCAGCAGGCCTGAAGCGGAGTCTTCCTTCCTTGACACAATGCCTTTCACCGACCTTCTAGGGTCTGTTCCCGATCGTCTTCTTCCTTGTTTTAATTCATTCAAGCGCTGCCTCCTAAAGTCACTACGTTATCCCGACCTCACGTCTCTATCTGACTCTGAAGATCCTGTGAATGGCGTCGCAATGAAACAACTTGGTGATTTGATTAATGGCACTGTCCATCGAGCTGAGGGAAACAGTTGTCTTGTCCTTGGGCCTAGAGGCAGTGGAAAGTCTAAGGTCAGTCATAACTCAACTATCAACTATGACTACTTTTGCCTGACGTCCAAAAGATTGTCGAAACCTGTATTCAAGGAATTACTTATCATAATCCGATAATTCTTCGTCTCTCTGGCTTTGTTCAGACCACTGACAGGCACGCTCTACGGGAAATCGCATTTCAACTACTGCAACAGACTGGGTCATCTCTCTTTCCCCATTCCGAACAGACCGAGGACGTGGTTGGCCCCGAGGCTCAGGACGATGAGCTTGATAATTATTTTCTTGAAAGTGTAGACAAACTTCCTGAAGAAATGCCGTCTCTCCCACCTTCATCTCAGTTACATTCTCTGATACCCGTCTTGTCCACACTAGGTCGCCCTGTTATCGTCATATTGGACGCATTTGACTTGTTCGCTCTTCATCCTCGACAATCTCTCCTGTACTCTCTCTTGGATACGGTCCAAAATTGCCGTTCTAGCTCAGAAAGTCGGGGAATAACAGTAATCGGGATCACAAGTCGCGTTAATGCCATTGAGCTTCTGGAGAAGCGAGTGAAGAGCCGATTCTCTGGGAGAACTATTCGCACATCGCCTTCTGACACATTGCAGAGTTACACGAAGATCGCTAGAACAGTCTTACAACCACCTTTAGATCACAAAGACAACCCTGATGGCGTTGAATGGGAAAAGCTCTGGAAGACGAGCGTGGACAAATTCTTAGAAGACAAGAATGTGGTTAGTGCACTTAGCGAGACTTTCGGTATCTTAAAGGACTTAAAAGTCCTTATCCGTATTCTGGTACGTTGATATTTTGTCTACATGTTTACATTAATTATTTTATCACGCATATAGACGTCTTGTGTTCTTCGTTTGACGCCGAGTCAGCCGTACCTTTCCTATAAGACTCTTTCGGCCTCTGTTGAATTCCAACGTTCACGATTGCGTACCATTCATCTGAATAGTAAGCATCACTGATTTATTTTGTGCACACCTAATCCCCTGATATCAATTTTTTACCAGATATGTCCTACCCTGCTCTTTGTTTGTTGATTGCGAGTGCACACGCGGATACAGCAGGTCATAAAGTATTCACTTTCGAAATGATTTATGACTCCTTCCAAGCACAAGTGCGAGCATTAGCCTCTGCTCCTGTGCAAGTGAATGGTGGAAATATCGGCATGATACGCTGCACCAGAGATGTCCTTATGAGCGTACGTAAAATGCCTCATTTACTGATTTATTCTCTGAATTCATTCTCTGTTGCAGGCTTTTGAAAGTCTCATTGCGTGCAACATATTCGTTTCTGCAGCAGCTGTATCGTCTGGCACCGCGAAACAATTTATGAAGTATAGATGTGACGTCGACCGCCTCCAAATTAGAGCTCTTGTCGACAAGGCCGGCATCACGAATTTGAAGAAGTGGCTAGGTAAAAACCAGTGACCCCGCTCAGATTTGCAGAGCAGAACGTCGACTAACTTATAATTTCTTGTTCTTTGTGATAGCTTGTATTATAATACTTCGCGGTTGACATTATGTAGATACAATGCGGATGTGTAGGGACTGAAGTCAAGTAAAATGGAGCCAGTACTTTTTAAAAAAAATTTCATTTTTCTGTTGAGAATCGAGCTCCTTCCTAATCAAGTGAAACGTTCATGCCGACATCGTAACTTGATTGATGTCTTACTCCTATGTGCTTATTATGTACTTACATTAAACCGAATGCTTCGGTTGTTTCACCTTTCCGCTCACCATGCCTATACTCAATCCAACGCGGAGGAGAGCCATACTCTATGGATTCCTTCCCTTGATAACCCTATACGTTCTTTATAATCTTAGGCTAGAGCATATTCTACCATCCATAACAACATGGCCTACGGAGCAGCTGCTCGTCTCGGACCTAAGCAATATAGCACGACACAAGTTATTCCCTTGGTCGGTGGAAACACAAAAACCGAAAGTTCCGGCTGTTGAAGAGGAACTCGAAGATTGTGAAGACGACACGCGCGTACCATTTTCCCGCCACATAGTAGCTGTGGGTGACTTACACGGCGACATGCCGAATGCGAGGAAGGTGCTCACCTTCGCCGACGTAACCGATGAACATGGAAACTGGTCTGGAAACGTGGATTTCTTTGTTCAGACAGGCGATATTATTGACCGGCAAGTCGTACTTCTGTTGTATGCTTACTAGCCATATTCATGAAATTTCAATTAGTGGAGACGATACCATACTTATCTTCCTTTGGATGGAACGCCTACGAGCTCAGGCACTCGAAGTTGGGGGGACTGTACTTTCTCACCTTGGAAACCATGAATGGATGAATGCTATCGGTGTGTATTACGCGTTGACTTTTAACATGTGTTATGTTTGTTGACCGTCCACTCAACGTCTGCAGGCGACTGGAGATATGTATACCCTTCAGAATTGAAAACTTTCGGGTCTATCGCCGCGCGCCAACGCATGTTAACGACAGGACGCATTGGAAGGGCCTGGGCACAAAATTATACCACAGCGTCTCGGTTACCACTTCATCCATCTATGGGACATCCAAACACACCCTATCCGCCCCAACATTTGACCCTAAATCTGCAGAAAGAAGATAGCTCTCTACAATTTAAATATCAACCAACTTCACAAAACCCTATGAGTCATGCTGCTCTGTCATTCGTGCACGGGGGCCTGTCACCCTCCTATGACAATTTGTCGCCTTTTCCGACAAAGATCAATGAACTCTCGCACTCACTATTAGCAAAGCTTCAAAACCGACACCAGCCTCCTCCACACCCTCCACACCCTTACCCCGGTCTTCCTCAGGAGGCTACATCGGAAGAAGCGCACATGTACGGCGCGAACGGGCCCTTATGGTATCGCGGTTGGGCAACAGAAGCCGATGACGTTGTTTGCAACCAGGTTGACGAAGTACTTGCTAAAACGGGAACACGCAGGATGATTATGGGTCATACGCCTGATTTTCATGTATGTTGCAATGATGATGACAATCGCAAATCGTTAACTAACTCCACGTAGAACATCAAATCAAGGTGTAACGGTAAAATCATTATTATTGATACAGGTCTGTAATTTTCCGCGTCTATCAAACAGTGCAAGTGTTAATAGTACTAAATGAAGGCATCTCACATGCCTACGGTGGCGTTCTGTCGGCATTGTCAATCCATTATAGTCTTCATCCTATCGGAGAACCCAAGTCAAAGCGATGGTTGGAGAGGGAAGTCATCAGTGCTCTCTATCACGACCGGCAAGAAACAATCGTGACGGACGAGCGAGAGATAATCGGAGACTTTGAGTATGATTACAGTTAATAAGCAAGATTGAACTGGGATGTTCGCACTAAATTACTCATGTTCATGTATAATTTGTTGTTATTGTACATATTACTGTTTACTAATAAGGCTGTAACCCGACTGCTATACACCTCAAATACACTTTGGTAAAAAAAACGTGGTTACTACTCCTGATTACTCTCATAGTAAACACAGCTGCTGCTCACGAGGACCGATCTTTATCCGAATGCCAGATAAGTGCCTCTACAATGACTGCATGACCTTTGCCTTAACCAACTTCCGATTACTGTAAGAAATACCTGGATCAAAATTTGGTCAAAATGAGAATTCCGGAAAATGGTGGCTGTGCTTTTCAGGTGACGCTGACAGCAACGTCCCGTCTTCACGTATGTCCACAAGTACTCCCAGCCTGTGACTCACGCCTACAAATGGCATGTGGTTTCATCAAATGACTTCCTCTCCAATTAACTAGGATATCTCATGCCAACGCATGGTGACGGACCTGTCGACCTTAATAACCCATGCCACGCCAGTAGATATGAGGAATCTAAGCGTCTCTGATATGTAGGTTGTTCATTAATACATGTAATGGACCTATCTTACTACGTTGTCTTTGTAATGCTCTCAGTGGGCATGATGATTCACCAGATTCAATAATAATATCAAGTCTTCAGCCAAGTGCCACATCACATTAAACCCACATAAGCGGTCGTTGTTAGCTATTCCTTGGCTATTCCGCCATGTTATGTTATGCGCACATGAAATTTTACTCCACCTTTTTATCAGTGAATGGTGCTGATAATATAGCACTTCGAACGTTTACAACCGCGATAGGCCGACTGCGAATTGAAAGCTAGAGCCTTCCTGTTTCTCCAAACTTGTTTTAATTCTGGTGTGCAGAGACGCAGGCAAATTTTCTTGAGACGATATGACATGGCCGGGCCATAATAATCGCAAGCTCTGGACCATGGGACCGTCCATACCTCTCAAGCCTCTGGTAATGGGCACGCATATTTCTCGGACTGCTATCTTGCTACGCTAAATATTCGGACCCTCAATCTGCACCCAGAACCATTATTAGTCATTGCAGTTTCGTTGCTACAAGACTAAGGTATAAATCGACGACGCCGTAACGGCGAGGTAGAGCAACTGTGGACCTTTCGCTACCATGGTGAAATTGCGCATTCTATCAGCACTTATCTCTGCTGCCGTCATCCCTCTTACTGAAGCCGCCTCGTCTCAGTCTTATACATGGCGAAATGTCAAGATAGGCGGTGGCGGCGGATTTATTCCTGGCATTGTCTTTAACCCCACACAAAAGGTAGTGCTCAAGGTCAATACATTCAGCATGAAATACTGACATATCAGCAGGGTTTGGCTTTTGCTCGGACAGATATCGGTGGGGCATACAAACTTAATGCCAACGACAGCTGGACCCCGCTGCTCGATTTTGTCGACAATGCACGCTGGAACTACTGGGGCGTAGATGCCCTCGCGACTGATCCAGTGGAACCTAACCGCCTATACTTGGTATGCCGTCAATGCTTGCTATCAGTTTTTCTTGTTTTAATTGGCTCCACCGCGATCTCGAAGGCCACAGGCATGTACACTAATTCTTGGGATCCTAACAATGGGCAGATCCTGATTTCAACGGACACTGGAGCATCATTTACCCCTTCACCTCTACCTTTCAAGGTTGGAGGAAATATGCCTGGTCGTGGAATGTAAGCTTTCACTACTTCTATAACTACTTATGCTAAGGAATGTAACAGGGGAGAAGTACTTACTTTTTTTTCTGGCGTTA
Organism: Stropharia rugosoannulata; assembly: GCA_028532985.1. Lineage (NCBI taxonomy): Eukaryota > Fungi > Basidiomycota > Agaricomycetes > Agaricales > Strophariaceae > Stropharia > Stropharia rugosoannulata. The sequence continues at coordinate 2,879,686 of JANCIK010000002.1, read as the reverse complement.
CATTGTCTGAATGCTAACTTTGTCTTGTAGCGCCTTGCGATTGATCCTAATAGCAATGGAATCCTATTTTTTGGTGCACGTAGCGGCAATGGACTATGGAAGTCTACCAACTTCGGAACCTCGTGGACAAAGGTCTCTAGCTTTACAAATACTGGTGATTAAAATGAACTTTTTTGCATTAATAAATGCTCGTGCTGAACGCTTCATGCTATAGGCACATATATACCCGATCCGACCGACACCAGTGGTTATAACAGCGATAAAATTGGTTTGTACTCCCTACCCATGCCATGTGATACATTGACATTGAATCATGTATAAGGTATTGCTTGGGTTACTTTTGATAGTACATCGGGATCATCTGGCTCTCCCACTCCCAGAATCTTTGTCGGTGTGGCCAATGCTGGCTCAGACAGTGTATTCGTCACGAATGATGGCGGGAGTACATGTAAGACAAGGATAACAATCTGTGCAGATTCGTATTCATTGTACAATGTAAACGCTCTACTACAGGGTCCGCCGTTGCAGGGCAAAACTCTACCTTTATACCTCATAAAGGTGTTCTATCCCCTAAAGAAAAAGTCCTGTATGTCTCTTACTCCAACGGCGCTGGACCGGTAAGCGACATCATCTACATAAGATTATTCTCAATTCATCAAATATTCTGTTATAGTATGACGGTACTGAGGGCTCTGTCTACAAGTATAACATAACATCTGGCACATGTATGCTCATTTCCTTACTTTTTACAAAAAATATATACTGATTGCACAAACCAGGGACGGACATCACACCTGTTTCGGGAAGCGACCTTTATTTCGGATTTGGTGGAGTGGCTGTTGACCTTCAGTTACCTGGAACTATCATGGTTGCTGCGCTCAACTCCTGGTGGCCTGACGGGCAAATTTTCCGCTCTACTGACAGCGGAACTACGTGGTCCCCTCTTTGGGCCTGGGCAAACTATCCCACCTTGAACAAATACTACAGTTACTCAGACTCTTTGGCGCCTTATATTGGCCCTGACTACACTGATACTAATCCTGGTGATAAACAAATTGGCTGGATGATGGAAGGTTTGTTAAAGCCCAAGCTGTTTAAGTTCCCATGCTCATAACTACGTATAGCGTTGTCCATTGACCCCTTCGACTCCAATCACTGGCTTTACGGAACAGGTGCTACTCTTTATGGTGGTCATGACTTGCTTAAGGTACTGGTAACTTTACATGAAATAAATCTCAAAGCTGACAAAGTTTAATAAGTGGGACTCGATACATAATGTGTCGATTGCGTCTCTTGCCGATGGTATTGAAGAGACATCCATTCAAGGACTGATATCTCCTCCTTCTGGACCAAGCTTGCTTTCTGCTGTTGGTGATATTGGGGGTAACGAACACTCCACTGTCAGCTCTTTGTTATAACTTATAAGACTTTACTAGGATTCACACATCTCTCCCTCACCGAGTCTCCCCAAACTGGATTCACGAACCCGACATGGCCTACAACTGCTGACATTGACTTTGCCGGTAATAACCCTACAAACATTGTTCGCATCGGTACGGGTGACAGGTGAATTTTGTAATATGCGAATGATACAATTTTCATCTACTAACCCGTTTTTAGCTCAACTGGGAAGCAAGTTGCTATCTCAATGGACTCGGGACTGACGTGGTGTGTACTATGTTAGTCAAAGTACGTGTAGATCTGATATTCCTTTCATGCCATGAAGGAACCAGGACTACGGTGCCGCTGACAACGTCACCGGTGTGTCTTTTCATTTTTCTTTTAACGTAGAATCATGCCCAACCATTTACAGGAGGCAAGGTGGCATTTTCTGCCAACGGCGATACTGTTCTATGGGCAACCAGTAGCAATGGTGTCCAAGTCTCTCAGTATACAAACACGTTCACATCTGTTCCATCTCTCCCGTCTACCGCTGTCATTGCCTCAGACAAGATGAACAATTCTATCTTCTACGGCGCGGCAGGGTCTTCATTTTATCTTTCGACTGATGGGGGGAAAACATTTGCTGCAAAGGGGTCTCTTGGAGCTTCAACAACGCCTGCGAAAATTGTTGTGAACCTCAATGTCACAGGAGACGTCTGGGTATCCAGTGATGCAGGCCTTTTCCACTCAACCAACCTAGGATCGACATTCACCGCTATTGCTGGAGTTACTCAGGCATGGGCCATTGCCTTGGGTGCTCCAATCTCTGCTGGCAAATACCCGTCCATCTTCGCGGCCGCTAACATTGGTGGTGTCGGATACTTCAGATCGGATGACCAAGGCACTAACTGGGTGCAAATCAATGATGCTGCACATGGGTTCGGCTCAGCATCTTCAAATGTTCTTACTGCAGATCCTCGTATCTATGGCCGGTGCGATCTTTGCACCTTAACCGGTCTATCTTCTAACGATTCGTCATAGAGTATATATTGGCACTAATGGTCGAGGTATCTTCTACGGTGATGTAGCTGGTGCGGCGCCTGCTCCGACGTCATCTGCAACGCCTACTACTGTGTCATCAAGCTCAGTGACACCAACATCAACGTCAACGTTTACCACTACACCGACCTTGACTTCGACCAGTACCAAAACAAGCTCGAGCACCACAACCGGGAAGTCTGCCACTACTACGCCTACCAGCACACCAACTTCAACCAGTACCCCTGTGCCGGCTTATGGGCAGTGTGGCGGTAAGCAAGACTGATTAAATGAAGATTATGCTCTAAGGGTACTTGCTTTAGGAACGAACTGGACTGGAGGAACGGTTTGTGTAGTCGGTTATACCTGCACATACAGCAACCCGTGTAAGTGATGGTTCCATACTGTGCTCTAATTTGGTCTAATTTGAGAACATCACCAGATTACTCTCAATGTATCGCGTCTTGAGAGACCGATGGGAAGCTCAATGATAAAGTACCGTGTTGTATATTTAGCCGGAAGACCCAGTGTATTATAAATAAAAAATATTGTTCTTCACAAACTTGCTGTCATTCCTTTGTCGCTCATCAGTAGGCAAGTAAGCTGTTTTCTATCAGGTTCCCTCCTCCTTCGGTTGGCTAGTAGCCTTCCTCGTCAAAGCTAAGAAATCTTCAGAATTAAGGACAGTATAGCAACGCACCCACATCCCTCAGCGCCTCATAATAAATATCATATTCCTCCTTAGTTCTTCACCGTCACATGCATTCATTTCTTGGATGGCCCCGTCCCTCTACTTGCCGTTACGGCCGTACGGGCTTATTTGCCATCATCACGGGCAGTGGGACAGAGAGAGATAAGATAAGATAAGATCAAACCCGTTATTTGCTCGTGTATCCACTATCCGCTTATGTATAACAAATTAATGTGTAGCAATCGGACTAAGTCCGCGCCTAATTTTTTCGTTTTCATTTGGTCTTCGATTTTTGCCCCCCAGAAGATGGATGCAGATTCCAGTAATCATCTCAAGTCGCTATTGCGGATTCAACTAGCGACAGATGCATCGGCCGTCAAATATCTTCCCTACTGCTTATCCACTCTCAGCGTAGAAAACCTCAAGCCTTCGCCTCATTCAACGAAATGGACAAGCAGAATCAACTCTCTTCTACACTCAAAAGAATCAGGAGCTCGTTGGGCAGGGCTCTGCTTAGCCTATAAATCCTCTTTGCTGTCTCAGTCTCTAATGATAGATGCAGCCCAGTCTTGGATTCTCGTTACTATGCCTCTACTTTCAGTCCGTCAGACGCGATTCTTTGCTTCTACTTTTCAAGCTTACTATGCTAAATAAGAGAAATGAACCACTGCCTACCATAAAGGCTGCTGTGCGACTACTTCGATTAGTGTTTTCAAGTGCCATCGACATACCCGAGTTCCAGAGACAAGTTTCTTTGCCGAACATCGTGAAATTCACCAGTGCTTTGATTCCCCTTGCAGACAGTAATATGGACGTCGAATTAAAAGTGAGCTTAATTGAGTTATGCATCCTAGCAACATTCTAATTTTACATAGACTCTCTGCATGACTACATTGACGTATATAATTCCTCTTTATCCTACGACACATCGCACGTCGTTCACTATACTCACTGCATTCTCTCTGCGCTATTTGGATGGCTCGACGAGTGGTTTTACGAATCAACGTATTCTACATGCGGCATCTAGGTTGTATTCTGTATTACCGTTAACCGGAGGGAAGGTCGGGGCTATCAGCCTGTGGCGGAAATCCTTAGACGATAGCCTCGCTTTTGGCTGGGAGGCCTTTTATTTACTGAGGGCTACGTTTCCTATAGAAGGCACGTGGATTGTGCTCTCTTGGACATCTCCACTAATTGTTCTTAGGACATTATGGCGAACGGCCTGTACCTACGGCTGAACCACAAATCTACATACCTCAGTGTTTGGACAGACTGCGATGTACTGTTGTCGTAATAAATGATTTAATCCAGTATGTCTACTACTTCGGATATATACGCTATTTTACTAACAAGAACAAGGTCACCTGTGGAAAGACCAGTGCAAGTTCCTCTCGGAAAATTGTTAAAATTTGTGACATCACTTCTGACAAGTACATCCGATGAAGAGGTCCGTTATATCGCTTAGTATCGACCAAGTCAAGACAAAGCTCTTAACTGGTTTTTAGGTAACCGGGTTTTTTGAACCTACCTTGCGGTCTATGGAAACAGCAGCTCTTCCAGAGCTATGGCAAGCTGGCTGCCATCTACTTACGTCAATTGTACAGCAGTACGTTACATTTCTAGCGAAAAGAAAAGATGATTATCGCTTACCTTTTTAATCGTAAACAGTTTTCCTCATCACTTGAATCCGCACGCAGGAAGGCTATTAAGTATATTAGTTTACCATCTAGAACAATCAACCGACACGTAAGTTGTTTAATACAATTATTATACGTCGCTGAACTTCTCCTGTGACAGCCGTAATCATTTGCCTGTTGTGAAGGCTATAAACGTGCTTTTGAAAGCAACTCACCCGCTACACTCAACAATACTACCAAATAGACTGGTCAAGACTGTTCTTCCACTTATATCACCAATTTTCTCAGCCTCGAAGAATGAAACAAATAATGCACAGACTACAAAGAGTAAAAAGACCAAGAAACGTTCTCGGAACTATGAAGGAGATGAAGTTTTTCAGGTGACCCGGAAGGTCATCTGTTCTACTACGGAAGACGAAGAAGTGGTTCTTATCTCGCTGGATGGTACGAAGTCCTCATTTCTCAATCTCTTTCATTAACTTAGCAATTGTCAGTTTTGAAAAGATTATTCAATAACCCGGGACTTTCATCTTCCCTGCACTCTCTCGTAGCGCGCATAACAACTTCGATGCTCCTTGGTCTTCCTAGAATGTCGGCATCAGCATTGTCTCCTCGCCCTGGGTTCGTTCACATTTTGTATGCTAAAATTCAAGAGTTTTGTCTGGATATCAGTTCAGGCACAACAAGCGTAGTAAGCAAAACTTTGCCATTTGTTATCGCATCATCAGTATCCGGTCATGCTCTACAAGTACGTTGTGTTTTTATACGTAAGTTCTACCCATTCAACGATCGCAATTCTCAGATGCAACATGATATTGGCCTGCTCTTGCATCCTCGGGTTCCTCCTCTTGTCCGAACAATGCCCCATCTTGAATGCATATCTTTTTTCAATGCTGAACAGTCTCAAGAAGAGAATGATGCACTAGCAGTCCTGGGAATCGGAAGGAAATCTACACCTAGCGCCGAAACAGCTGAAACAGGACAAGAAGACATTTCAATGAGTGATTTGCCATTGACTACTGAAACCACGCAGGTTGGATCAAATGCTTCGTCTCCACCTTTCCTTTTACCACCGACACTTTCATCGACCCCTCTTTCAGTCACCCAACAACCTTCTCGACCTATTCTTTCTGAAACCGCGCCGATGCATCAACAACAAGCACCTGTCACCCGTACAAGTAATGAACTTGAACTGGTGCCCGATGACAAAAAGTCGATGATGGCCAGCAAGGCAGAGCCAAAAAAGTCGTCCGGTGTAGCTACAATCCCAATACCGCAAGAAGCGGATGATGAAGAGGAGATGCCAGTCATTAATATGGATTCGGACTCGGAGGATGAAGGTGATCTCTGAAGAAATACTCGGAACGGTCCAGTAAAGCTATGTTCGTGCACGTTTTCGTTCCAGCGGGCCAGTGTCGGTGGTCATATATTCATCGTCCGACTCGTCCAGCGCCTGTCGTTCTTTACACATTTGTAGAGTTGCTATCTAATATATTCGGTTAAGAGGTTCTTTGGATATTGGATATAGACAAACCTTATTCAGAAACAACTGTGCCCACTCATTTCCCTCATCAAGGAGTTTTGCGTGCTCAAAGTGGGTCTGAGCATCCCTTAAAAGAATAGGATCAAACGACTTGGAGCTCGAAGCTGTCCACCTTATTAGAGATCTGATTGAAGTAATTGCTTGACGTGATAACGCACGTTCATTTGATTGACACAAATACAATGCTGCAAGTCCTGCATAAACGTGTAGTGTAGGATTATCTTGATACGGAAAAGACGGCAAGTACCTAGACAGGTTAGTGAACCAATCGTGAACATAACCATAACATGGAGAAAATACGTGCACTCACAGTTCTAGTTCATCCAAAGCTTCACGGCATCTCTCTTGAAGGAGCAATCGAAAAATCAATTCCTTCAGGATGGATTCACGCTGAAGTGGTTGACAATGTATTATGACTGTGGTGATATACTAGAACCTTACGTCGCTTACGTCGTTTGGATATTGCAACATTATTGTGCGCAAGTACTCGGTGTTTTTTCTGTTCTGTTTAGATTCATCCATTTCGAGCAAATGCAGACCAGTAGTCCACAGAGCTTTCCAGTCGAACTCCTTGCAGCGAACCAGTATTCCCCACACACGTTTGGCGCGTTCAAGTTCTTGTTCATGAATGCTTAGTTGCAGAATATCATACAACCGTCGTAGGTGTACTGTTCTGGCGCTTATAGGAGGTTTACAATCCAAAGATGCGAAAAGAAAGTTGTGGTTCATGGAAGAAACGATTATCGCAAACAACACCAAAGGTCCTTTGGCCATCAAGGCCAACGTCGGGGTTTGTGGCATACTTCCAACTTATTTCCGCTTCGCGCTTGTACTTGCTGTTTCTTGACAGTTGATAGTCTGATTACTGCTATGGACGACGACCTCACGTTCGGCGCCTCTGTATGGGGCGACTCCAATTTAACCTCTTTGGTCAAAGTAACCTCGACCGTAGACGAAAATGAGTCAGCTTTCGATGACTTCGATGACTTCGGAGAACTGGAGGAGATAAATCAAGACGATTCTAGAGAAGATGACTTCGGGGATTTTGGAGATTTTGGGGAGGCTAGCACAAGCGCATCTATGAACTTTGAAGATAGCGCAAACTTCGAAGAGGACGCTCGGATAGCTGGCCCTTCGTCAGAAAGTTGGCGACCACTGCTTCTAGACCCACTGCCTTCAAGACGAAGTCTTGAGCAAGAACTAGATAATATCCTTGGACACATATGGGGTACAGGGGGCATCTCAGATATTACCACTGATGAACCCATAAGAGAGGCGGAAGGAGTGTCACAAATTTTGGTTACCCCGAGCAGGTGTGTTCATCATGCAGCCTCACCTATGGAGAGTCCTTGCCGACCTGTATAATAAGTCGCGACGTGTACAAAATATTACTACAAAGATCTCCTACGAAACCGTCGAATTGGACCCGCTCCCGAATTCGACGGCAACATCTGATTACTCTTGGAATCCCTGTTAATCTTGACGAAGTCCTTCCCCGAGCTAATGGGAAACCATTACCTGTACTTGAAATCCACACTCGGCCTATGTCTGCACCTCCAGGAGGCCGAAACCAATACCCTAGCACGAATGGCGGAACAGGCCCGAACACAAGGAATAACTCCCGAGCGGGGACACCTGTTCCTGGACAGCAAGGCGCTTACAGTCACCTCGGCCCTAAACCTGAGCTCGATATGAATAGAATTAACAAACTATTACAGTTCAACCATGGTATGTAAATTGTATAATGGAATGATTGAATACTTGACAATTTATTATGGTAGAATCGCTGACCATGCAACCTTTGGTCACTTTAGAACGATACCTTGCTGATATCAAAGCGCAAACCGCTAATACCTCCGATCTCTTGAGACATCTTTTGCAAACAAGAGAGGCTCTCCAACAGGATTCAGAAATGTACAACGGTCTTATTGCAGAAATGGTAGGTGAAGCACAGAAACTTAAGTCAGGGAAGCCTACACGAACAGGGAGCATGCGACGCGGAAGTGGATTAGTTTAATATCACTGATGAGTGCATATAACTTTTTGTTAGCATTATGCATATATTCTCGGTTGGCACATGTATCTCTATATCAAGTATAGGCCTGCTTCTCACTTTTACTTTCTTTTCGTCAACTTTTTTTTTTGAGGTACTATAATGCCGGGCAGGGAGCAGGGCTCTCTCCAGGCATCAGCTCGGGAGGATGACACGGGGTCATGTGGGAAGGAGCGAGGGGGCGGGGAGGGGCGGCACCAAAACCGGGGGAATGCTTTATGCACGCCATCAAAGGCAGTGTGGGACTCGCATAGGGGGAGGCGACCAGCGATTCTTTTCGTCAACTTTTTGTCGTATTTTGTTGGTATTTTGCCAGCATTTCAGTCAAATTTCAGTTTGATTCATCAATGATTCATTGGATATTTACTGCCTTTTTCAAGTACAAGATCATGGTTTTCGACGATATATAGCAAACCTGAGTTTAGTGTACGCCACGGAGCGAAGTTAAGCTTTGGTCAAGATGACCATCGGGAATTGATAAGGAGGCCGGATTTTTGAAACAATTTATAACTACAGTGTATCACGTGATTGAGAAAAGTTTGTGATCGGGGCAAATTAGAACTTCGTGATTGCCATTGAACGGAATCTAGGAGCGGTCTGCTACTAAGTATCAAAAACCTTGCGGAGGGTGGGCTCCCAGACATTTCCTGAGTCGTATTGACCTGGAATATACTATTTACTCTCTCTTGAAGCATCATGAATATCTCCCACTCACTCCCATCCACTGTTGCGAACGTCTCATTTTCCTTCCTTACCTCAGAAGATATCAGAAGAATATCCGTCAAACAAATCGTCAATCCTGTCCTACTCGATGATTTGAACAGGCCAAACATTGGAGGCCTTTACGATTCTGCTCTTGGTCCAAGTGATCGCTCGGACATGTATGTTCACCTTCTTTCTTGTCTCGTATTCCAAGTTTACCGTCTTTTCACAGCTGCACGACGTGCCAACTTACATATTATACATGTCCCGGACATTATGGACACATCGAACTTCCCGCACCTGTTTTTCATCCTTTGTTTATGGGGAATATGCTTAATCTTTTGCGAGGGACATGTATGTTTTGCCATAAATTTAAGTTAAGTAGGACAGTGGTAAGTTCTATTTTTTCATGCAAATCATATTAACTACTGAACACTTTTGCTGGATGATAGCTGTGGAAATATCTTGCCAAACTACGCTTGTTAGAACGCGGGTTACTCGAAGCAGCTCAGGGTGTAGACGACATACACTTACGCGTCCGCCCCAAGGAGAAGAAGAGACGCCCTAAGGGCGACAATGATGATGATGATGATGATGATGAGGGAAACGCGGAAGAAGAGGAAGAAAGTACAGATGCACCTGACGAAAGCCCGCAGGAATTCATTGGCAGACTCAACCTTTATGTTGCCATTCACCTTGCCCGTTCTCCCAAAAATCATCGCGATTCATACAAAGATGGTCCTGTATATCAAGCAAGAAAGGACTTAATTCACGAGTTCTTGAAGAATTGTATTTTGAAAAAATGTCAGAATGGTGATTGTGGCTGGTGAGTCAACATCTTCTGCATATTAAAATCTTTTATTCTATCGCCTTCATATAGTATTGCCTATACCTTCCGCAAAGAGGGCCATGTCAAAGTTATTGAATACGACCTCTCTGCTCGGCAGAAAGCGCAATTGCACCGCAAAAGGCCAGACGTACTTTTGGCAGAGAAGACAGAATCGTTGTCTCGTTACTCAAGTAAAACTAGGAATGTGGACATGGAAATGGTATACGATGCAGAGCAGGATGAAGATGATGACTTCGAAGAAGTAGAAGATTCTGAAGGCGATGATGTCATGAGCGATGCTGAAAAGAAGCAAGCGGACGCTCTGCCCAGAGCTGCAAATGGAAAGTTGAAGACCTCAAGAGGTCGTAATGAGCGCGTAATTACTCCCGAAGAGTGTCGTGCACATCTGCGCAGACTATTTCAAAATGAACCGATCATGTGCGGATTGGTCTTTGGTCGACATGGTCCCTTCGCATCCCTCACTCCTGATCAAATTTCGCTCGCATCAGCTGATATGTTTTTCATTGACGTTATTCCTGTGGCTCCAACTCGATTCCGACCTCCAGCGAAAATGGGTGACACTTTATTTGAACATCCTCAAAATGAATTGCTCTCCAAAGTGTTGCAAACCTCTTACCGCATGCGGGACCTTAACATCAATCTACGTCAGCTCTCAGAAAAGTCGGAGGTCTCCAATGAAGCAGAACGTAGAAAGGCCATGGGTGCATTACTAGAGCGTTTAGTTCAACTGCAAATTGACGTTAACAGTTATATGGACAGTAGTAAGAATCCGCAAATTGTCCGTCAGGGTAAACTACCTCCCGCAGGAGTCAAACAAGGCCTCGAGAAGAAAGAAGGTTTATTTCGAAAACACATGATGGTATGACATTAAATTTCACATCAATTCAATATTGCTAAGAGAGTACAGGGCAAGCGTGTCAATTACGCTGCTCGCTCTGTTATCTCTCCAGACGTCAATATCGAGCCTAATGAAATCGGTGTTCCCCCTGTGTTCGCGCGGAAGCTAACCTTCCCGGAACCCGTCACCCCTGCCAATTTCCACGAGATGCGACAGCTTGTTATAAATGGTCCCCATGTCTATCCGGGTGCTTCTATGGTTGAATATGAAGATGGTCATCAGCAGTCTCTTGTGAGCGTCATTACCTCTTTTCGTCATTATCTCTTATCTTCTGACATGTCAAATAGGATAAAATATCTCTTGAACAACGCACAGCGATTGCAAACCAGCTGTTGACACCTCAAGAGGGTGATAGAACCACGACCGGACAGCACGGCCTTTTTACGCGAACTACGTCAATTAATAAGAAGGTCTATCGCCACTTGAGAGATGGGGACATATTGATTCTCAACCGACAACCAACCCTGCATAAACCGAGTATGATGACTCATAAGGCTCGCGTCTTGAAAGGAGAGAAGACGATTCGCATGCACTATGCCAATTGGTTAGTTACCTCGCTCTTTACTTTCATTTCACATCCTAAACAATTTTACACCATTTTACCTCTATAGTAATTCATACAACGGTACGAATATTAGATTCCAACACGATTAAAATCTGATATCTCTCTGCCCTTTTCAAGCTGATTTCGACGGAGACGGTAAGTGTTATTTATTGTAAGGAAAGGTTCTGTTTGGCTGAAAGTTTACTTACTGTAGAGATGAACATACATTTCCCTCGTCAGTGTAATACTTTTCTAACATTTCCTAACCTTGACTCAAGTAACACTCTAGAGAATCATGTCGCTCGTGCAGAAGGAATGTTCTTGGCGAATACGGATAATCAATACCTTGTGCCAACATCTGGGAATCCCATTCGTGGTCTGATCCAGGATCACGTTGTTGCTGGTGTTTGGATGACAAGCCAAAATGCTTTCTTCGAACGTGAAGAGTACTATCAGTTATTATATGGCGCCCTGCGTCCTGAAGACGAATTGGACCCATCTACGCGATTGGTGACACTACCGCCCACCATATGGAAACCTAAGCCGTTGTGGACGGGGAAGCAGATAGTAAGTAAACCTCTGCATTCAATATCTACGCACAATCAATTTTAAATAGGTATCCACGGTTCTGAAAAATATTACTCCTTCGCGCTATGAAGGTCTGAATTTGAACGCCAAGACAAAAGTACCAGGTAAACTTTGGGGAGCCGACTCACAGGAGGACAAGGTAGTTTTTATGGACGGAGAACTTTTGTGCGGTGTTCTCGACAAGGCAGCTTTTGGAGCGTCCGACTATGGTCTCGTTCATTCGGTTTATGAGTTATATGGCTCTGATATCGCAGGAAAACTGCTTGGGATTCTCAGCCGTCTCTTTACCAAGTTCTTACAGCACCGGGCTTTCACCTGCAGGATGGACGATCTTATGCTCACATCCGAAGGCGATAGTAAACGTGTCGAGATTCTCCAGGCTGGTTCACAGCTGGGCCAGATTGGTGCTATTGAAAACTTCCCATCCCTTGCAAACCTACCCAAAACAGAAGTCCCCTCTGCCCTCACAGCACTTTTGGAAGACGTACTCCGTGATGATAACAAGATGGCTGGTCTCGATATGACTGTCAAGACCAAGCTTGCTAAATTGACATCATCCATATCGGACAGTTGCGTGCCTGATGGTCTCCTACGCAAATTCCCCCATAACCACATGCAGACAATGACTCTTTCCGGAGCTAAAGGTTCTGCTGTTAATGTTCGTCAGATCTCTTGTGCTCTCGGTCAACAAGAACTAGAAGGTCGTCGAGTACCAGTAATGGTTAGCGGGAAAACGCTCCCATCATTCAAAGCATTCGAAACAAAAGCCATTGCTGGCGGTTACGTCGCCAGTCGATTTTTGACAGGTATCAAACCTCAGGAATTTTACTTCCATTGTATGGCTGGGCGAGAAGGATTGATTGATACTGCTGTGAAAACCTCACGCTCTGGGTATCTGCAGAGGTGTTTGATCAAGCACTTAGAAGGTATCCGTGTGCATTACGATAACACTGTACGTGGAAGCGACAATTCGATATACCAATTCACCTATGGCGGCGACGCTCTGGATGTAACGAAGCAGAAGCACCTGTATCAATTTGACTTCATTGCGCAAAATTGCGAGACTTTCGCCAGACGCCTGAAGCCATATGAAGTCCATAACGTCGTCGACCAAGATACAGCAGTCAACTATATGAAGACTGTTTTGTCGAAGTCGAACAGGAAACGCAAACATGAGTTCGCTCCGGCGCTGTCTCTTTACAGCCCAACGGCCTACATTGGCAGTACATCTGAAGAGTTTGCATCTGCCGTCGATGCATATATCAAAGCCAAACCCCGTCATTTGGTTGCCCCAGAGGATAGCCGTTATGCTACGCGTAAACCCCCAGTAGGGACCAAGAAGTTCCGCAAACTTATGAATCACAAATACATGAGGAGTGTTGTGGAGCCTGGAGAGGCTGTTGGTTTGCTCGCTTCCCAAGGGTATGGATATTTCCGTCTTTTAATCAATTATACACGTTGATCTTTCTTTAAACCAGCGTCGGAGAACCGTCAACACAAATGACCTTAAATACGTTCCATTTTGCGGGTACATCCAAAAAGAAGTCTCATCAATTATGATTTGCTAACAACTAATAGGGCACGGTGCTGCTAACGTTACACTTGGAATTCCTCGTCTACGTGAGATCGTCATGACGGCTTCGCAGAAACCGAAAACGCCTTCGATGACGATGAAGGTTAAGCCTGGCGTCCCTGAGGCAGATGTTGCTCTATTCTGTAAAAGGGCCAGTCGTGTCACTTTGTCGCAGGTTGTGGATAATGTCAGTGTACAAGAAGAACTCCGGTCCGAAGGTAACGCGCGCCGTACACAATTCACTGTCAACATCAATTTCTATCCTAAAGCCGAGTACGAGGAGGAATACGACCTTGAAGAGTCGGAGGTCCTCATGAGCTTTGGTGTACAATTCCCCTTAACTCTGAAAAGAGAAATAATTTCGGAGATGAAGAAACTAGATGCAGATTTGAAGAGCCAAATGGCGCAACTTGGCCAGGGCAAGAAGGTCAAGGCAAAGGCAGGTGAAGATGAAGTTGACGACGACGAGACGCCAAGAAAACGAAAGGACGACAATGAAGGCAGTGAAGTGGGTGACGGTGATGCGGACGACGAAAAGCATGCACGACAAAAGAAGCAGCAGGCGACATATGACAGCGACGACTCAGAGGATGAAGAAGAAATTGGAGCCTTTGACGATGCCGCACTCGAGGCTGAACTGGCCAGTGATGGTGAGGCGTCGGATGTGGAAGTGAAGAAGCCGAAAAAAAAGGGCTTCAAAGAACTGGTCGAGACAGTCTCATCTATGTTCCAAAAGCACATGCAACACTGTGTTGCTTTTGATTTCCAGGATGGCAAAGCATCGATTGTGCTCGAGGTGCGAAAATGATGCTTATAATAATTTACTTACATTACTTACGATGATCTAGTTCCCTCCTGACATGCCTAAGCTGCTCTTTGTGGGTATCGTCGAGCGTGCTTGTCGTGCCACAGTCATCCGTGAGATATCTGGTATTTCGGACTGTTTCCAAGTAAAGAACGACAAGGATGCAGGTATTAAGGTAAAGCATGGCTCTAAGTATCCAATCGTGATCGAGGCTGACAGTGGCCCTCGACGTGCACAGCTTACCACGAACGGGTCTAACCTTCGTGGAATGTGGAATTTCGCTGGTGCATCCGATGAGAGCATCCTTGAGGAGGATGAAATTTACTCCAACGATATCTACGCCATTCTCAAGACATATGGCGTAGAAATGGCGCGGGCAGCAATTCTGCGGGAAATGAAGGGTATCTTCGCTGTATACAGCATAGACGTGAACAAGCGGCATTTGGAGCTGATCGCGGACTATATGGTACGTCGCTCTCGCGTCTATCATATACCATAAGTAATTGACACTCTGCAGACATTTGAGGGCGGATACAAACCGTTTAACCGCAAGGGAATATCGACTAGCCCATCACCGTTCTTGAAAGCATCGTATGAGACTACAGCTGCATTCTTATCGGATGCAACATTATTTGGTGATTTCGATGACCTAACAACGCCCTCCGGCAGCATTGTTCTCGGACAGCCCAATGCCACTGGAACTGGTGTCTTCGATGTTGTGATGCCAGTCGTTGCGCCTGTGTCCTAAAAGTAGACAAAAGTATATGTATGGACTCGCTCACTACGTACAATGAGTAACTTTAATATCTGTCACTTTGTTTGGAATCACATTCTTATCATATTCATAAGTTTGAGTAGCAAAAGTAACTCTACATATGTACAGAAATCTCCACGATAAAATTTGGATGAGCTAGTTAGCAGCGCTGGGCTATGGTATAGGATGACTGTTGCGTGGGATGTGTAAATACAAGAAGTTTGGAAGTGTAAGGGAAGATATAGGAGAAAATGATGGCCAGGCATACAAATCAAGTGTAAAAGAGGGCATGTCGTATCATAATGGATGGATAGAAAAAATATAATATGGTGGTGATATGCATAGATGGTGGAATAGAAAAAAACTTCCTGTGCATGTCGGCGCATGTAGCACTTCTAATAGTAGTCGCCTTCACCTATATCCAATTCGTCTTTCATTAGCTGACGCATTCCTTTATGTATAGCGGATTGTGGGGTCATTGAAGGCGATCTCAGGCAAGCCGTTCGGGTCGACGCTCGTGGCGTATCATGTAGAGATTGTGACATTCTGGCCGTGGTGCCACTTGGCGAAAATGGATTTGTTTTGGCCAATGGTTCCGCCATTTTCTTTACTCTGCGGCGTGGCGCGATGTTTTCCTTGGACATCTGTGCGTCCTCTTCCATGTCTTCTTGACCGAGTGCACCGCCTGTTGAAGGAGGATAGATCACAACGTGTGGGTCTTGATACACTGTGAAGCCTGGGTAGTGAATCGACCGTGGATCACTCTGCGTAGGTAGTTCGCGTGGTACGAAGGTGAGATTTGAGGGAGTCGACGATTTGCACAGAGACGGTATTGAGTCAAAGTCAAAAGGGTTGACGCTGGCGTCCTCTCTCCCTATCCTCGACTGGCGCGTTGCCTTCCCTTTGAGCTCGGGCGAGGGCGCGAGGGTTTTGCTCGAGGAAGGTACCGATGACGATGCCGATGCAGTGGGACTCGGAACTGTGCCACCCGGATGTTGAGACGTGGACGGGCGCTTCTGGGGATCGCCGGCGTTGTTCCGTGGGATGCCTGCGAAGTCAAGGACGCGAGCAGGGCTGCCAGGTCCGGCGAGCACCCTTGAGAAACGCGAGGGATCTGTGTTTCGGGGTTGCGGCGTTTTGAATAGGCCCTCTTCGTTGAGAAGTCTGCGCTTTGCGGGACTGAAAGGAGTGGGGCCACCTGGCGAGTGAGGCCGCTTTGAGACGGCCTGGATGGGCAGCAAAAATTGGTCGAGGGGTAAGGGCATGAGGGGGCCTGGGCGGGGCATGGCTGGAAGGGGAGGAAGCGTCAGTGTAAAGCTGTCTTCAATTTTACAAAGTTCAACCTCCCAAGCTGTCACTGACGCGTGACATAACGTGTCCTGATATAAGTCACGCCTCATGTAGCTCACCTTTGTTCCAGTTTGATCCCTTTTAATTACATGCCTTCCAACCATCATCAGCATGGCCTGGAAGACGTTAAACTAATCTCCACGCGACGCGCAGCCGCCCTTGCTAAATGTGCTCTAGCTCTAAACGGCTCCCGGGGTCACCTGGACTCCAATCGAACTCTCTTGGAACTCTCTGCGAACCAACTCCACTTTCATCCTGCTCTCCTTGCGGCGACTGCATGATATCGACACGTTAGATGCCTGAAATGCTCTCTTCAACAGCTACTCCCAACCGCGACTCTGGCTGTCTATCCAAAAACGTCAGGATTCTCATTGGCGTCAAGTTGGCAAGTGCACAGTGTAAGTACACAGTAGTATTGCGTGACCGGTCATAATGAAGAAAATGGAAAATATATGCGACGAGGACCATGGCTTTCGATAGCGCAGAAGCTCGATGGGAATTTAGACGCCCACGATGGGCCGGCCCGATGTCACACGTGGGAAGTCATGCATGAAGTTGCAAAAAGAATGAGGACACGTCGCGCGAGAATACCATACCTGCAGTGTGCAAGCAGTGTGCACGTTCAACGTCAACTTTCTTTCGACCACTTACCCACTCCCTGAAGTCACAAAAAATGCAAAAGACTAGTGCAATACCCTTGTTCCTCGCTATAGCAGCAACCTTCCAATTCGCAGCTGCCCAATTTGACTTCTTTGGAAATATGTTCGGATACCAGCAGCAGCAGCAGCAGAGATCGGGTGCATCCCAATGGGCTGCGTACTCAGATAGCGGTCAGTATCCTCCGTTAAGTGCACACACACACACATTCAAGGTTATTGATATTCCGGGGTTACCTAGTTTCCTGTCCCATGTATTTGTGCCCAGAGACTCTTGACTGCGTGGCGAAGCCGGTGGAATGTCCCTGCCCCTACCCGGAAGATATCAAGTGTCTTATTCCCGATGACGATGGAGGTGTAGATGATGCAACGGTTCTTTGCACGCGAGGTCAAGCCGACTGTAGGGAGGTAGAGTTGTTGATGCGGAAAGGCGGAAGTCCGAATTCAAGAAGGTCGAAGTCAAAGGCTAAAAAGTGATACGCACCATTGATCAATCTAACAACAACAATTTCTTCAATGCTAAATAATTATGCGGCGCATTGAAAGATCAGTTTTTGGTCAGTTTTGTCCAAGGACACATGTCTTCACCCTTCCCAAGACTGCTGCGTTAACAGATAATTTTATGACCCAGGCATGCTCAAAATATTGCAGATAAAACGTCTCTTGTTCTCATCTGACGCGATGTGTCTCTTGAGGAATCCATTTCCTCACGTTGTATGACTTCTGCTCGCGGCCCGAATGGCACATAAGCTGGCTCCCAGCTATCTCTCCGGGCCCTGTTAACTAAGAATATAGAGTTGCAAGAATATCATTCTTCTTAAGGCTCTCTAGCAGGGCAAGCCATCTCCGCAGCCCGGCCGTGTAATCTATGATGCTTGCTGCGACCGGTGCCGGTGGTTCTTGCGAGCGTCTGCTCCCTGATACTGCATGTTGTGAACACGATGTCATGCTCGTGCTTATTCCAGATTATTCTTCCAGGTGTAGATTCTCTCATGATAAAGGTGGTCGAACAATATAAGTAGCGGGTTCCCAATAATTCACTCGTTTATCGAGTCTCGACTAGAACAAGATGCTTTCTGGATTTATCCTCGTAGCCCTACTATGTGGATGCGCCTTCGCACAGTTGGATGCCCTTACGAACGTGACAACGGCGTTCTCCATGGCGCAGATCGTTCCTAATGTTATAGATTCCTTCAACCCAGTCGATCTTTTGAACATCACATTCACCGATTCTGTGACAATGGAAATGGTAGATGTGATACCGGGAATTCTTTTGACCATGGAACGTTAGTCCTATTTCTGTTTTAAAAAGCATATACGAGTTAACATCTCACGAACGTCTACCAGAAACTGCCGATGAGCCCATGTTCGTCCTCGATACCAGTACCGATTCAAATGATACTTCGATGAGCGACTCCTTCGTTGTCGTTATGTTCGACCCAGATGCTCCCACACCGCAGATGCCAAATGTTTCTGAGTTCTTGCATTTTCTCGGTGGCGACTTTACGGCAGATCCTACCACCGGGCTGCTCTCAAATTCCAGCCCTGCTTTGATGGAATTCTTTTCTCCTACACCACCACCCGGTTCTGACCCACACAGGTGAAAACTATTTATAATTTTATCACATCGCTTAACTGACATACCATATTGAAGATATATCCTCCTTGTGTTCGACCAGCCAAGTGATTTTGACATGAATGGCCCTATGTTCGTCAACAGCACTACACCAAGGACGAATTTTAGTGTGACCGACTTTGCCCAGCAGACAAACCTGGGTATGCCGATTGCTGGAAACTTTTTCTTAGTGGGACCGGACAATTCTACGACGCCTACATCTACTTCATCATCGGACAACGGCTCAAGCGCGACTGCCACTGATACATCAATTCAAACTCCATCTGACTCCTTGGTCCCTTTGCCCAATCCAACACCAAGCGGGATGACCAGCGCGACGGTACCGCCCGCAACTTCGGCCCCTGCCCCAACTACTTCCACCATGTCTATGGCATCCCACGCTTTTACAGTCGGGATATCCCGGTACCCTGCCGCAGGGATGGCAGTCATCATCGCCGTTTTGACAACCGTAATGAGTTACTTGCTGTGAAGCACAAGTAAACATAGGTGAGGCATATACCAAAAGGAGCTGTTGATCCGGAGTTCGGACCTTTGTGCACTGTTGTCCACTCACACTGTGAGGAAAGTAACAAAGACAGCAGCGATACATATCATTGTACAAGAAACACTGTACACACAGACTTTTTCCCCTGTGAATAAGCTGCCATGACTGTATGTATTTTATTGGACAAAGTTTTGCCTTTACTTCGGAGTCTCTCGGCTGCAGCGTCTGTCCACCATGCATGGTAGATTTGTCAGAACGCTAGACCTTGTGGGTGCTACCGCCACCGGTTTCGTTCACGCCCGTGGGTCGCAGATGATGAGGTGCCTGTCTCCAACCAGCGTTAACACGAAGTTAACACCTGAAATAAAATGAAGGCAACGTTTGAGCAGCGTGGAGCCTTTGCCACGAGAGTAAGCCCGGCCATGTAAAGATAAATCAACTCGATAAAAATCGCGTGCTTTCATTCCCACCGTTATGCATGGATATTCCGCTTAAACCAGGGGGTCAGGCATTGTTTGATGTGTAGAAAACCACACAACTCAAATAAGGAAATCAATTCAACTTAACCTAATCATAGTCAAAGCCCTTGCCAAACAGACCCTCACAACCAACCTTGACTGGACCCCTTCAGCAGCCTTGAACAGTTGCGTCATAAATCGATCCAATGGCCGTTCCAAGACCAGCTGTGAGCGCCATTCGTTGGGTTCTTCGTCCTTAAACATCTCACAACGCAAATATCTGTCAGACTAAGCTCCCTCCCGGTGCAAACAGGATCCTTTTTGTGAAGAACCTCAACTACACTATCACAGGGGAAGACTTGTATGATTTGTTTGGCCGATATGGTAGCATCCGCCAAATCCGCATTGGGGATGAGCCAAAGACAAAAGGCACGGCCTTCGTTGTCTATGAGGACGTCATGGACGTAAGCCTTGTCCGGTTTTCCACTATGCAACGTAACAAGTAAACTATCAAAACATCTAGGCCAAAAATGCTCTTGACCACTTAAACGGCTTCCACTTGCAAGAGCGTTATATAGTAGTACTTTACCATATGCCGGCTAAACAAGACGCAGCAGCGGCTAAAGCAGACCTTGCGAGACGTGAAGAAGAACTTGCAAACCTCAAGAAGAAACATGATATCGGGGATGCTTAGCATATATCTTTTGTAGTATTCAGAAAGTCACAAAGGCTGTGAGTTGTATACCCCTCGTTTTCTATTGCTTGTGCGCGTTCATAGCTATCCCTATCGTACAGAATTGGCAACGCAGCGTGTTGCCGCGCAATATATTACAGCTGTTGCAAGCCCATTGGCTTTTTTATTACTTTTTTGTCTAATACGTCTAGCCCTCAACAGCACTCGGAAGCTGCGTCGAAACCTATACCACAGTACAGGATGGCCGGCGTCTCTTCATCTGCTACATGATGGGCAAGCCTTGTCGATGTGGGGGGAGTACTGTTGTGGGTACTGTCGACTGTGGTATGTATTAGGCACCGTTGCCAGTTGCTTATAGAAAAATGACATACTATTGCCAACACGTTTGAGTGCAGTTCGGCGGTCGACAGCTACTAGGGTGTTGCGGACTAAATTTGCAATTCGGAAGGTCGCATTTGATCTGTCGGTGCCAATTAATTAGACGTGCTCGTGCAGACCTCCGCCGACATACCTCTTCGTCTGGCTGTAAGATTAACCCTGGGTTAGCGACTCCCGACGCTCGATATGTAGAATGAAAACCCCACCTGGGTAATTCCATGACCGCACCTTGAGCAATATGTTAGTGGTCAACTTTATGCAGGGGTATTTGAGCTTTTACTTCTTATAAACGTGGCGAACTCTGCATGATGGTTACACGAGAAGTGAGAATGCAATCTACGACGGCACGCAACCGCACTCACTGCCGAAAAAAACACATTATGGTACAACAACAGAGCGGAAAGCGAGAAAACGATCTAGGTAGAGGGAACAAAGTGCAGACCCGCAGTGGAAACCGGCACTCTTTATAGGATCCAGCTCTTACACCACGGTCGGTAATGAATATCCTTGGTCTAAACCTCGTTACCCACCGCATGATTCTGAATATTTGGAACATCCCAGCTACCCACGATCATATCGAGCATGTAGTCTGTTTCCTACTGAACTTGCAGCCAATTTGCGAGATGACCACTTCTTGTGTCAACCTCGACCCATATCCGGTACATGCTCGTTATATCGGAGTATTCAAGGTTTCCAGACTGCAGGTACAATGGCCGGTATATCCACGCTCAAGGATCGACAATCTGCCTAAATGCTGTAAGGAGCTGCAAAGCACTTTTCGGAATTCTGTCTACGTAATACTTTGAAGCGTACCACTCTGATCTCGGTACATCGGGATCGAATATCTCGAGTAACGATCTTTACACACACCGAGCACTTATTTCTAATTCCGTGACATTCCATTTTCCAAACGGACACTGGAGCGAGATTAGTCTTGTGTAATTATTTACCTTAAATGCGCATGTATTCAACCGGTGTAAGTTGTTATTTTATGCCGCTTCGTCGCTCCTACTGCATAGCAATAGTTCATCTTTGGTTCATCTACACAAATAGACCATGAATCCAATCTAATATAAGGTGTTCTTCATGTTCATCCTGACGGTCGAGCCTTGATCAAGCCTCGACCTGTGTGATGACTGTTGCCACAAGCCCTCGGCGATATTGAAAACTTTGCTTTGGTTGACACAGGCAGAATGTGGGTAGTCGTAGGTACGTATGTACGCCGCCCGCCTATGACTATCTGTATCACGCAAGTTACAGCATCGCAGATCCGCAACCTAATAAAGTTCGTTCGCATGTATCTTTTGAAATTAACTCACTCTGGACGACGGGCTACGACCTGCTACGACGGGTCTAGACTGCATGACGATATGGATGAGCTATTCAAGGAACGCATATGGCTTGGTAGCGGAACAGTGAGGGGCTACAGGGGGCTACATACGGCTGAGTACGGAAGCATTTTTTTTTACAATATTGGCCGACCTCCGTCGCTTGCATAGATCTTCTCATCCGCCTGGGTATCGCTGCCAGGTATCGCCTGCGCTTGTTCTATTGTTCTATCCTTGCACATTCATTACACGGGCAGATGTTCATAAAACAGTAACCAACGCCGTTTTAGGAATCCTGGACCTTTCGAGGCCCCAAGTTAACATTATTTGACCGCCTACTGCACTTGACCTACCGATCATACGCTTTGCGCCGTGCAACGTAGCCCCTCGCTGCTCGTGGCGGCCAGAACTTAACAGGAGACAATAGTCCGCATCCTCTCCCATCCCATGTTCTCTCATTTTGAACACGTACGAACGCTTGCAATCGGTCTCCAGCGCCGCTAAAACGTTAAGTCTGTTTCAGATAAGTGGGCACCGCTGGGTAAATTCATTGGGAGGGCAATGGGAGCGGATAAATTTATCCATGTCGACGACAGACGTCGGACATATTCGCGCGTGGGCATATTACATATATCGGATATTTAGATGCTTCGAGTCTTCGGATTGGACCCTATTAGACCACCAGCGGACCTAAAGCTTGGCCTCACTATTTCGATCAAAGCCACGTTGAGCCACGTTTTTAAACCAAACAAACCCCAGTGCCGCTTGCATATGTAAATACATACATATGTAGTATACAGCGGTGCATGTTTAAATAGCTAGAATAGGGCCGGCCGATCAGATGGAAATCATCTTCAGGAAAAGTTCTGGAAAAAAATAATGCAACATGAATGTACAGACCCATTCGATGACCTGAACTGCGCTTGTATTGTAAGACATGTCATACAGGGCGCAAAACGTATGCGATAATTATTTGATAAAATAACATAGCCGTTACAGAAATGAAGTGCCGAGCTTTCATAACTTCAGGTGGTCGAAGGGATATAGCATTACATTACACAAAAAATAATCGATAGAACGGAGCTATTTAAAGGAATAAAGCTTCTACCGGATGTGAATGCCCTAAATGAGTTCGGCTGCATTTACTGGCATTTCGTCCTATGAAAATATGTTATTCATGGTTAATTCGGAAGATGACATTGCTCGTTACTCACGATTTGGGTGCTGTAAAATTGTTCTGAAATAACTTATGAGATGAAGTGCGGTTGGTGTATGAATAGGAGACTAACCGATGTCACGCAGGATACGGACGTCGTCCACCGTCACAAACTACAACCTCTGTGAATTACGCTAAAAATGAAAAAGGTTCGATGCTCACATTAATAGCGACACCTTTGCGTCCGAAACGTCCGGAGCGACCAATACGATGAATATAATTTTCTCGGTTGCTTAAAGAGAAGGATATAAGAATTAACCTTCGGACAAATAGAGAATAAGGGCTTACGCAGGAAGATCGTAATTAATGACCAGAGAGACTTGTTGTACGTCGATTCCACGGGCCCACACGTCAGTTGTTATTAGGACACGACTAGGAAGAAAAGTTGAGAATATGACAATCAGTATAGTAGCGTATGGCTCACGAAGTTCCTCCACGGAATTCCGCCATGATGGCATCTCGCTCCTTTTGTACCATTTCACCGTGCATAGATGAAACAGTGAAATTGGATGCACGCATTTTCTCTGTTAGCCAATCGACCTAAATAGATTTTAGAACAACATGATGATTTCCGAAACGATGGTTCAAACCTTTCGCCTAGTATTACAGAAGATCACAGCCTGGGTTATCGTGAGCGTGTCGTAGAGGTCACACAGTGTGTCAAATTTCCAGTCCTCCTTTTCAACGGCCACGAAGAATTGCTTGATGCCTTCTAGCGTCAACTCGTCACGCTTGACCAAAATACGGATAGGATCCGTCATGAATTTTGTAGTCATTTCAAGGACGTCGTATGGCAGAGTGGCACTCAGCAAGACGACTTGTGTGGCTGGCGGAAGGTATCGATAGACATCGTATATCTGATCTTTGAAGCCCTTGTTGAGGAGCTCGTCGGCCTCGTCGAGTACCAACATTTTGATATTTCGTGTGCGCAGACTCCTCCTCCTGATCATGTCGAAGACTCGACCAGGCGTGCCTGACACAACATGTTGACCATATTCGAGTTTTCTGATGTCTTCTCCAATAGATGTACCGCCAATGCAAGCGTGGCATTGCACATTCATATAATCTCCCAAAGCAAGAACGACTGATTGGATTTGCGTGGCCAGTTCACGAGTAGGCGAAAGCACGAGAGCCTGTGTCTCTCGGACAGTGACATCGATTGATTGCAAAATAGAAATGGAGAACGTGGCGGTTTTACCGGTACCAGACTGAGCTTGAGCAATAACATCGCGCCCTTGGGTGATGGGTAGAATTGCACGCTGTTGGATTGCAGAAGGCTTTTCAAAGTCTGAATATGCATGTCATTAGTATAAACAATGGAGCCGTTATAAGAGCCACGTACTGTATGCGTATATGCCGCGTAGTAGGTCTTCCTTGAGGCCAAGGTCGTCAAATGTCGACACAACCGACACCGCCTCCGATGATTCAAAAACCAGTTTCTGGCATTTTATATATATTAGGGTTGCATTTACAATATGTATGGGAAATGCAAGAAGCACTTACGTCGTCGCCTGAGTTAATACCAGCCATTTTCGAGATGGTGGTGTTGAGGAAAGCTGTCGGAGTTTCAACTTCACGGACTGTTGTTGGCAAACCTAATGGTGAACACTCATCTTCTGCACCTGACGCACTCCAAAGACCATGGACTCCATCCTAGAAATTCAGCGACAGACTCACGAAGAGATTGAACGCTTTGAAAGAGCTCTTTACACCTTGCTATCGCGTCCTACCCCTTCTCACGACAAGAAATTGCAGAATGAACATAAGTCGGCCCAAATATTGGACCGCATCTCAGCTAGGATAACGTCCCTGAATAGCTTATATGAAGACCAGGATTCCAGGAAGTCAGAGATAGATTCTCTGTCCGCTCCTGTCCAACACAATGATTTGTCGGAATTTTATACGCGGTTGGGCAAAATTCAGGAACACTATAACAAGTATCCAGATGCCGTATCAAATGGGCTCGACCTGGAGATTGCCTCATTCCTTGACGAACCTGGGCAAGATGGAGAAGACGAATACGAAGAGGAAGACCGTAAATACTCCAGTTTTGATAATAAACACGAACTAAACCTTCCCTTTTAGCTGTGGCCTTACTTTTCTCTGGGGAAGAAGGATATGGGAAATATCTTGATCTCTACGTCAATCATACCGCATACAACAACTTGAAAAACATTGGGAAACGCCCGGGGTATCTACAGTATCTTGATATCCTTCTTATGGCTCAAAGTGGGCTACTTCATTCTGACTTGCCCAAGGAAACTCGATTTACTAAGGACTTCGAGACGTGCGTCATAATCCATACTTTAAGCGTGGTTGTTTTGTTTAATTTACAATATCCAGGTATATCAAAAACCTTCACAGCTATCTATTATCGTTCACCAGAAAGACACAACCACTGGAAGACGTCGGCACGCGCCAACGAAAAGCAGCGATTGAGTTCGAGACCAAATGGGAGGCCAATGAGATTGTAAGTTGGGAAGACCCATCAGAGGACAAGAACCAACCAGATGGCTCAGTGACCATGGGTATATGGTGTAATGCCTGTGAGTGGCATCATTAGCGCGTACACGGCACTCCTTACTATCCTTAAATTACTCAAGGCCAGAAACAGTACGCGAAGCAGACGGTGTATGATGCACATCTGACTTCTAAAAAACATATCAAAGCTATGGCGAAACAAGCCTCATCTGGTGAACCTGCTGCAAATCCCAATGGTGTGGCCAATTCAGAAACAACAAATCACGGTATTCAATCCTCCGCAAAACTCAGAATTCGAACTTCAGCATATTATACATACTTGTCTACCGAGCTCCTCGTGGCATTGGTGCCAAACCTGAACGATACGAAATCTAACGTTGAGCGTCGCTTCTCGCTGACAGCAAGAGAGCGAGAACAAGAACTCTTGGAGCAAGCGCATCCAACAGCACCACCTCCTGTTGCTGCTACGGATGGCGGTGCAGAAGAAGAGGAGGAAGAAGAGAGAATATATAACCCCCTCAAACTTCCTCTCGGCTGGGATGGAAAACCAATTCCATATTGGTTGTACAAACTTCATGGCTTGGGCGTAGAATACCGATGCGAAATCTGCTCAGATCATGTCTACATGGGAAGGTATGTTTACATTCCTATATGCTTCGGTCTACATTTGAGTTCATGGCCTACCGTTTGTCAGGAAAAATTTCGATCGACATTTCCAAGTACGTTTCGTGCTCTTCGTCTTTGTGCGACTACCCAACATTTTGTAGGAATCACGGCATGCGTTCGGCATGCGTGCACTAGGTCTTCCCAATACGAAACATTTCCATGAAATCACAAAGATAGAGGACGCTCTTGCATGCAAGCAATTTCTACTTAAAACTATATGCCCTTTACTCATAATATATTCAGTGGCAGAAAAGTTGAAGCAGGAAGGTCGTCATGAGATCTTCGAACAAGAAACTATGGAAGAACTCGAAGACGACGAGGGTAATGTATATAATCGCAAGACATACGACGATCTCAAGAAACAGGGTCTTATCTGAGACAGTGATACATGTTTTGTAGTGTTTTGTGGTCTTTTGTCTTTCTCCTACTTATGGAAGCCTTTCTACCGTGTGTAAATGTATATATTATTTTATATTAATCACGAGTTCATCTACTGTGTCTCCGGTGACTTTGAATTGAGCAGAGGGGGTGGAGGAGCAGGACGCCGCGTTCCTGTTTGGATCGGCGCCATAGGTGTATGTAATGTAAGTGCGTGAGAATAGAGCTCTTCATCAGAGGATGAGGGTGACGTTGAGATGGGTGACGTTGACGGCGAATCAAAAGGATTAATCTTCTCGTAAAGGTCTAATTTCTGAACCTCTGCGATAGGTATGACACCTGAAGGAGTATCTACAAGCGAATTGAGGTATGTTTGTTAAAAAGAATGAATTATAACTCGCCAGCGCTATCCCACCATGCCTTTTCGTCTGTGCTTGGTGGAGGAACTAAAGGAGCCTACGCTTGAGTCAAAATGGCTAGTCGTTTGCTTTGGTACATACGTTCTCCCATATCTTCCGGCAAGATAAGATTCGCCAACTTCTCGTCTAACTTATCCCCTGGATCCGTGGACACGATACCGTCGAGAAGCATACGCGACAAGGCAGCTTTTTTGACTGGGTCAATTATCCGAATCTCGGCCCTGAAACTTGCAAAGACTTTGGTTGATACATGAGACCCGGAGTGACTCCCCTTCTAGTGAAAAGTAACCCACCTGGTTTGTGATCAGATCCTCGTAACTCGGCCCTAGAATAGACTGCAAGTTCCAATACATTACCGCGGTATAATATGCGATCTGTCGATTATCAACACCAGAGACGCTTCTATGATACACGATGCTTACCTGTCCATGCCGGGATTCTCATTTTCTCACTTGTATCGTAAGTGTCGGTACCAACGTCATATCGATATGTTGGTCTAAAGAGGAGAGGTCCTTCTTCGTACCCGGCGAAAGCAGCTTGAGCATCCTTAACTTGTCGCAGCTTTGAAATTTTATATTAAACTCAAGCAAAGGTGGCATGGGCACTTACTTGATCTGCTGCAACAAGGGGGTTAAAATCGTCATGCTCCGCGAGGGATCTAACAGTGGCATTGTCCAAGTCGATGCGGTAATTGGTATCAGCGAGCCATATGATATTCCTGAAAATAGTCACGATATTTAAATAGTCTCTTGAATCAAAAAATAAATAATTGGTTACTAACTCATGGCTCTGTATGTTTTTACCCTTCTGGAAATGGAGACCTTGAACAATAGTTCGATAATCGGCATTTCGTTCCTCTATATTAGGGTGTCCAGCTGCAAGGTGGGCAGTCAGGAAGCAGAAATTAGTGTCATGATATTCAAGTCGAATCCCGACAGCTCCTTTATTTCCGGACATCCCCCGTAGACCAGTCTAATAGGTTTTGGAAAGAGTGAGAATGTTCCAATCTACTGAGAGAAGAGAGACACACTTTTCGCGATGTACCCTCAACATTCCTAATGACAGGCAACAGGTCGGATTTGAGTAAGACTAGTAGCGCTGTTCCAACAAGCTACATAAAAATATCTCGTTATATGTCAAGTATAGTTGAAGATTTGGTGAAACTACCTGTTCGCTTCTCAGTAAGACGTAGTCACTTTGCTTGTTTGGCCGACGATCCAGGGTGTCTAGAATTTTGTCTTCCCAGATGCGGCTAAGAAGATTTCAAGTTTCGAAATTGTGAACATGAACATGTGGCCCACTAACCGTTTATCTGGATCAGTCTGAAGGATCTGCTGGGCAGTCAACGGTACAATTTCCTGAAACCCTAGGACGAACATGTCTGGCCTAACTATCTTGATTAGCTATATAAAAGTAAGTCAACGGCTGACTGACTCATTCATATCTAATGAATGATTTCCCGTGAGCACGTGTATAGCAAAAAGCAGTGGGTACAATCCTCACTGTGTCTGGGAAATAGCCAAGGTAATAAGGACTCAGATGGAGGCTGAAAATAGACTGGTTTCAGACAAGCGATAAGGTTCAAAAAGATGTACCTACTCTACCATTTAGATTCCATGTTCCAACAAAGATATGACACTTCTTTGTCGTGGAATATTCTGCGGAACTGATACCAGTGTTAACGTTTTCGATGTATATAAAAGAGTAGCTGTGAATTCACCGCCGATCCAACGTTGCCCGAACATAGTCATGTATCGGATCATAAATGGTAACTTGTAGTTGGTTGCTAAGATTTCCCTGAAGAGTCCCATCAATTTTGGTGAAACTAGCTGCGTCATGTGTAGGACTAACCAAAAACATATCAATGGCCACTTGCTTTCCTTTGTCTTGAAAATTATTGATATATGCTCTGGACACACTTTTAGTAGCATCCGATAATACACCTTAACATTAGTTAGCTGGTGCAGGAAAGCATACACTCTAATTTCATACCAGCAAGAGTGCGTTTCCCACTTCTTGTGAAACTGGTGTTCAGGGCACCCGTACCAGCATAGATACGAGACAATGCATCACCATTTTCAGCCCATAATTCCCGATGATGCGTCCATAGAGCATTAGAGTGAATCCACTCACGTCGAACAAGCATCAAGTACTGTTCGAGCGTATTCCGAGAGAGAATATCCTGAACAAAATTAGTCCGGTCCAAGCTAGGGAGTTATTAACGTTTTCACTCAGTGTGAACGATAAAAATTTCACTGACCAGTCCAGGCAGTTAGTTCTAAATACACCCTTTTGGTCCGTAACAATTTCATCTGACTCTGCATCACACATTGTGAAGCCAAACTTATCAATATGGTCATTGATACTGTCCATACGCCTACACACCAGCATGTAAGTAAAGTAACGCATTGTATTGGAAGCACAAACCTGAGCTCTCTAACAACACTTTCATGGCCCCCATTTTTTACTGAACTGTGAAAATCAAAGTGGGTAATGCCCAATTCGTCACCGAGGGCTGCACGGGCTATCTGAAGATGGCGCGCGTATGCATTGGTTAGCAATGCCTCGTTTTCTTTTTGTCCAAGTAGATTAATGGCATGTATTGAGCCGTATTCCTCCATGAGTTGAAACAGATGCCGCTCAAAAGCAGGCTGCGAAGCATGTGGCCTTGTGATTTGAATGCGGTGCCCAAATGTCTGCAGCCCTTGTTGTTCCCAGAAAACTTTAATGTAATCGTCGTTGAGATCGGAATCAAATTTTGACTGACTGGAGGGACGTACGTGGGACGCTGCCGCGTACTTGTACGTAGCTTACACAATGCTGATCGGTACTGAAAATGGTTTCCGTCTAAAGCACACGATCGACTCAATGCAACATTTTGAACAGGATACCCGTAAGGACGAACCTCCACGAAATTAGCGGTATTCCCGTCATCGTCAACTCCGCGTGTGTTGAATCTAGTTCCAGCTCTTTTCCAACCCAACCTAGATACTAGCGCCAGAGTAGCAACCATCGGAGCCCCGTCGGTCGGTGGTGTTGGAAGGGGCATAGTAAATATTCCTACATAGCCTTGGATAGCCAATATCTGGAATGAAGTTACTGCAGAAGTACGCCTGTAATAGATTCACCGCTTACGAGAAATTGGCACCGATCCAAATCCTTTCGTTCATGTGGGTCAAGCCTTTCGCGAAAGTCAAGCAAACTGCGTATGATATATTCATTCCACACAAATCTCTCATCAAAAGCCAGCGTCTCGTTGGAACGTTGAGGATCCCTCGATAGGCGAACGGCCAGACGAGACGACAGATCCCAGTTGGATTCAATAGCATAATAGAAAGAACCCGATGAAAGGATCTTTGTTAACGGCATGCAGGGATGCTCAAACAAAGTTGGCGGAGGTTGTGCATATGGTTCTCTGTAGTTGACCTCCATGGAGTCTGGACCCAAACTTAGGTCTGAGCCAGCGGCAGACAAATCGTCCCACGTTGACGAGGTTAAGCTGTAGAACGACACTTCATGTATGCGTGCTACGGATTCTGGATGTGTGCCTGAAGGCCTGGTATTCCCTATATCTGTGGCGCTGGTAACCAAGGCAAGAAACACGTCTGAGTCGTAGTATCAGTAAGATTCGTTCTTTATGAGAAATCAACAGACCGTTCTCAACCGCGATTAGACCCATACATCCTTTCACTACCCTATTCGTCAGACGTATAAGAGATGAGAAGTCAACCTGTTCCTTATGCAGGAACTCGACGATGGTTTTCGATGGCTCATCGCCTGGACGAAAAACGAGCGCACGACTAGGTCGTCCAAGGCGTTCGTCATGTGAAGATGTGACAAGATACAATGCGCGAGGGGTACTCGAAAGATAGAGGTGCATGGAAGCTGGCCGTTATGAATTCATACAGATGTGGGCGTCTAAATAGTTTCTAGACAATCACGTACTTCCAGTGGCATCAAACGAAGGGACTGTCTTTCTTACCTGTGTCATCTTTACCCGAAAATAAGCAGCTTTACCCACGGTGTACCTGTCTCTGTCTCGTGCGCTCCCATAACCATTTGGTCACTCTGCTTGCTCATCGACATGATAATATGCGGCAGGAGCAGAGTTTCGTGCGTGCCATTTCCATTTCGTACGCTATCACAGGCGAGCTAGCTTCTGTTGCTCTCTTGGTCCCTTGAACTCATGATTCAATAATAGAGATCTCTCCATAAGAAAGCATATACCCTCATTCCTGACGACTCACCTTCTCAAACCCGGGAAGCGTAAGCTTCAGCACTATTACATGTAACTCAGCCGCCTGAGCTCTAGCTATAATGCATAGAATTCCGGTTATCAATCCTGCAACAGGGGAAACGCTTTGTATGTATGTCATACTACGCGTTGCCGCCCTGATCCTGCAAGCCTTCTGTACTGACGCGTGAAATTCGTGTATAGAGTTGAGTCTGCTTCGGATGGCGATGTCGACGCTGCGATTTGGAACGCACACAAGGTCTTTGAGTCTGGAATATGGTCTCGCTCCTTCACTTTAGAGCGCTCGAAAGTTCTGTCAAAGCTTGCGCGTATCTTGGAGGAAAACATATCGCGTCTGGCTACTATTGAAACCTTACAAACGGGCAGAGCTATTCGTGAAATGAGTACCCAACTAGGCAGGCTTCCAGAATGGCTGCAAGTTTTATTTCAATATCTTCACCTGATTGGCTTGAGACGAGCATTTCTTATCTAGAGATTATTTCGCGGCCGTTTTACGCACGCATCAGTCCTTTGTGGCACCTACTCAAGGAAAGCTGCTTAACTATGTCCAGAGAATACCGCTCGGCGTTGTCGCCCAGATTACAGTGCGCTCTGCTGCCCTTCTTATGTGACGCGGTCAATTATAGCGTACGCAATAGCCCTTTAATCACCCCCTTTTAATAGCAATCAAGAAGATAGCTCCAGCTTTGGCAGCTGGAAATAGTGTTATTCTTAAGCCTTCAGAGGTGAACAATTTAACTGTAGCATCGTACATGCTAACACTGGCCCCAGTTAACACCAATTACTGTACTGGAATTCGCAAAAATGGCCGAAACCGCAGGACGTACCTACAGGTCCATCTTTCTTTTCGTCTTCGGATACTAACTCTTCTGGCGATAGTACCTGCAGGAGTCTTGACTATTCTGCCTGGCCGTGGACATACTACCGGAACTCAGATTGTCAGGAACCCCCTGATACGTAAGGTGGACATTACTGTAGGACCGTAATTTGTTCACTTCAGCAAATTACTGAGGGTATCTAGGCTGGTACTCAAACAGGTCGCGCTTTGGGTAGCATAACTGGAGCGAATCTAGCGAGATTTACTGCTGAGCTCGGAGGCAAGGTAAGCATTGTACAGCTTCAGTTTTTGCAAAAATCTTAATTTTTAGGCTCCCATCATCGTTTTCGAGGATGCAGACATCGAAAACGCTGTCAACGGGGTAGCCTTTGCTTCTTTCGTTGCCTCGGGTCAGACTTGTGTTTCGGGCACTCGTATCATAGTGCATAACAGCATTTACGACGACTTTATGGCACGTTTCCTACAGAAAATCGAAAGTATAAGGCGACGAATGGGTGATCGTGCGTCCCTTTTGTTGATCATGCACTTCTTTGATTATACTCATCTGCTAATCTAGCTCTAAATCCTAAATCGGCCATGGGCACAGTGATATCCATGCACCATCTAGAGCGAATAGACGCTATGGTCAGTGAAGCATCGAAAACTGCAACCATCATCACTGGAGGACATCGTATGACTGGTACTTCGGACCTTGACGGATTCGATTTCTCGAAAGGATCGTTTTATCCTCCAACCATTATTACAGGCGTGAAAACGGCCGATGAAATATGGCAGGAAGAAGTTTTCGGTCCTGTCGTCGTCGTGAAGCGTTTTAAAGTGCGTAATTCACCGGATGTATTTGTATCTTCCAGCTATTGACATGTACTACATCAGACCGAGAAGGAAGGTATTGAACTAGCGAATTCTAGTAAATATGGCCTTGGAGCCGGTATCTGGACTTCTGATTTATCCCGAGCACATCGTGTCGCTACCGCCATTGAGTCTGGCCTTTGTTGGGTCAATACCCACCACCGAAACGACCCTAGTTCTCCTTGGTCAGTTAAATATCATGATCACCTTCTTTGTCTTAACATTTGCCCGAAAAGGGGTGGCATGAAAGAGAGCGGCATAGGGCGCGAAAACGGTTTAGAGGCATTTCATGCATGTGAGTCGCTTGATGCGTGACGATGGGTTAGTTTAGGTTGAGGGAACTAAGATCTTCACCAGATACCCAAAGCAAGTCAACAATTGTTAACATTGCCACTGCGGAAGAGACAAGAAACACCGACGACTGGTTTTCAGATACGGACAAAGCTCGTCGATACGGTTGATCAGCAAACTGGATTAATACAAACTCGATGCGAACATTCCTAACTCTAGTACATACCAAATACAAGAATACATTACGTATATCATCCACATCTAACCTGTTGTTTTGACTGCTTCTGGCCTTTCCACTGCCTACGAGGAGTTAGGATGGTGATAGTGGCACTGAAGACAAACACTCACATATCCAGTTTCAATCGGTGCTTCGTCGACGAAGTCAGGAACCTTGTTCAAATCTGCAAGATACGAAGGGCCTTCTTCCTCTTCCTCGAGCGCCAAAGCATCGAGTTCTGTTCAAATATGCCATGGATTAAGCGTACGACCAGAGACATACCTACATATACCACTTACCTGCTTCTAGGTCAGCTTCATCCAGCTCATCTGGTACAGCATATGATCGCCCAAGAGATTCCTGTATTTCGTTGGCTTGTTCGAGCAGATCTTCCATTTCGTAGTGCATATTCTACATAGAAACAAAGTACGAGAGTTAGCTCTCCGTCTGTGTAGCAAAGAACGAAATAGACCTCGATCTTGTCAATGTCAATACGTCCGTACTGACGGCGCATCTCCTTGTTTGCGATTTGCATAGCATCGACAGTGGCCATTGTATTGCGTAGATTGTCTGTTGCGAGTGCGGCACTCTCCATGTTAAAGGTCTGTTGTGTAAGCTGCGCAATCTGCGCTTCATACATCTTCTTCTGCTTCAGGGTACGCAAAGCACGCTGCTGGATTGCGTTCTATGCGTAGGATAATTGGGTAAGCCAAATATATTGAGTATCGATTACTGGGACAGTACCTTGCCAGGCCCATCGCGTAGCTTTGACATCTGTTCCTTATAGCGACCCAGTTCGCCGTCAAGTTTACGAATCTTCACT
Source organism: Stropharia rugosoannulata (assembly GCA_028532985.1). Lineage (NCBI taxonomy): Eukaryota > Fungi > Basidiomycota > Agaricomycetes > Agaricales > Strophariaceae > Stropharia > Stropharia rugosoannulata. The sequence continues at coordinate 2,845,210 of JANCIK010000002.1, read as the reverse complement.
TCGATTGACGACACACGCGCATCAGTCTGTAGAAAGGGGAGAGTTAATATAAATTCAGATGTTATTTAGTTTGGCAAGCAAGGGAACAACGCGATGATGGACCAGGCGTCAGCGTGCTCGTAGCCGACCAAGTGTGATTACTGACGGAATTAATAGCATCTTGCAGCGTAGGTTTGGGCTTTTTGCTAGACGAGGTCCCAAATAAGCGGTTCATAGTTCGGAGTGTGTTGAACTTTTGGTACGAGTTGTCCTGAGCTGTGGAGAGGCACCAACTTCACAGATGCACTCGGAATAGCGTAATTTTCGCTCCGATTAGTTGACGTAGTACTTTGATTCGCTTTATATATCCACTACTGAATTGCAGTACTTGCAGAGTAGAATGCTGGGAAACAAGAGTAAGGAAAGTTGGAAGATAGTGTCAGAGCAATGAAATCAGGAGCACGTCAGGAGTGAGCAAATGCAAGCTGCCATTTTGCGGCCCGGACCTCCGCTGTTAAGGAGACTACATATGCAAGTTGAAGATTGGTTGAGATTGGTTGACAACTCGCCAGCGACTCGCGACAAGGTCTGACCTTGTCTTTGTCTAGTCGCTGGCAAGTTTTAGAAACCCACAAGCTTGCCCACTTCTGCCCAATTGCTAAACTCAGCCGGACAAGTAACATACATACCACTAATTGCTTTACATGCAACTCCGGCCGGTAAGCAACCGTTGGGAAAATCAGTTTCCCCACACTTGACATGGTGGCCTATGATATGCTTAGTGGCTCTGGACTCACAGGGTTAACTTGGGTTTGCTTCATACTTTCCCTTACGATAACCCAAAGGCCAAATACGTTTGATAAGGCTCTATGGACCTCGATTCCTTGGAGAAGCACTCTAGAGATACGACTAGGAAAAAGTTCAGTCTGCTGAAGTCATGGATAGTACCTGTTGTATCCATCATCGCAATTGTCATTATCTATACGCCATCTCTAATATCATGGGGGAGCATCACCGCCGAGATTCAAGCTTTTATTACTACCCACACCAAGGAGGAAGTTGACCGGCTGGCATGCATGTTCATTGCATTCACCGGACAGAGTCTCATCTTAGCACTGTCTATACACCGGAGACGTGCGCTCAGTTGGAAAGACCATGTGTCCACTACAATTGCTTGGTTTGGGGCATTGACTATCATATTGGGCACCACTTGGAACATATGGGATCAGTATATGTCACTCGTGGAGGAGAGAGTAGGAAAGGCCCGTTACTTGTTCGGAAAGCGAGCTGAAGCAGCCTTCCTGTGAGCTCTCCTATTTTTTGTGATATTGTGGTACTAACCTCTATTGGATTTGTTGAGTTCCATACCTAACACAACAATTGCTGTCGAGGCCTCCAGAACGTATGCCACAAAGCCTCACATGGCCGGCACAGTTGGCGATCTCGCCACTGCTAGAGAGTTCCTTGCACTTCTTCATAGGGAACTCGGAATATCCAGTGACCACCCAGAACACTTGGTGTTTAAAGCAGGCTCATCTGAGTCCCAACATGCAACGCGGTCGGTCTCTGAGACCAATCAGCCGTTCGCATGGATCGACACATACTACCCCGTTATGAACACACCCATGGAAAGGATATTGGAAATTGTTGATGATGATGGCTCGACCCTCTTGGAAACAAGCTTGGTGGAGTTCTCGGATCCGACTGATCCTGATGCAAACAAGTATAGCGACGATGTGCCAACATTTCATGGTTTAAGTCGAGGTGGGGACGTTACTGGTCCATTAGTTGATGGAAACTATTGCACATACGAGGTCTGTAGACAACATATTCTTGCCACCACTGCTAATTTTGATTTCAGGATTATCAACAACTTCTTCAAAGGAGTAAGTGTTCTCGAAGTCGAACCCATTTCAAATGTTGACTACATCATTGTTAGATGTACAAATCAACGGTTCCATAGTTTTATGTCGATACGGGGGTATCTTCCGCGGTTTAAAGGTTTGTTCCTCTGTTGTATATATGATTACAAGGTGTCCCCGATTGACAATAATATAGGTTAAAGGAGGACAAGGTAAGATCTAAGTGCACTTCAATTAGCTTCACTCATCGTTGGCATATGTAGAATTGGGGGCTATGGGTGTTCTCATCTATTCTGACCCCCGGGACGATGGTACTGTTACCAACTCCAGAGGATATGCTTCGTAAGCACTTGTCTTAGCACATATAACCATTCGCATAATAAGAGGACTTAGATATCCCTATGGCCCTGCCCGCAACCCAACATCTGTCCAGCGTGGTAGCGTGCAATTTCTCAGTGTTTACCCTGGAGACCCTACAACGCCTGGATATCCATCTTATGAGAATAGTACAAGAACTGAGGGCGATAACATTCCTAAAATTCCGAGTCTTCCAATCTCCTGGACAAATGCGAACCTTATGTTTAGGACTTTAACGAGAGGTGACAAACTAGAAGGTAAACGCGTGCGACTACTGAACAATGGTGAGCAACTCAAGACCAAAGAAATTTCCAAATGGTCGACTGCTTATGATATGCTTATGACTTAACAGTAAATACAAGAGTTATCCCTATTTGGAATACTATGGGCGTAATACCTGGGTATATCAAGGATGAAGTCGTTGTAGTTGGAAATCACAGAGATGGTATAACTCATCCAGTCACGAGTACCACGCGAGAGAAGCTAATACATTTTTTTAGCCTGGGTACGACATGAGATGATTACTCCGATTGTTATATGCGTAATGATTTGACTGGGAAAATGAACAGGTCTTGGGTGCAACAGACCCGTCGAGTGGGACTGTATCAGTGCATGAAGTTGTACGTGGCCTTGGTCACCTCTTACGGAATGGCTGGAAGCCACTACGAACTATATTAATCGGTAGCTGGGACGCTGAAGAAGTGGGTGTCTTAATGCTTATTTGATTTTGTCCATTGTTCATTGTCTATCCCTTGCATGTAGTACGGACTCATTGGAAGCACGGAATGGGGAGAAGATTTCAAGGATTGGATAGATGCACATGTGGTGACATATCTCAATTTAGGTGAACATCATAGACATAATATCTCTTATTCGACTAAACCACAGGCGTCTCTCACAGATTCTTCTGTATCTGGCTCTCGTCTTAGAGCGTCCGGCTCTCCCCTTCTCGCACACTTCATTCGAGCTACAGCTGAAGAGCTTCCTCACCCAACCGAGAGTAATCGTACGCTATGGGACGCTACGACCGACAATGGTGTTCTTTTAGGCTTAGTTGGCGACGAAAATATTCACCAACAAGTACTCTCCATGCATGAAATGCAGTACAGCGCTGCTGATTCCGTTGGTGTATCTCCACTTGGGTCTGGCAGTGACTACACAGTTTTTTTGCAAAGAAGCGGGGTGAGCATTCCATTGTCGTATATACCAAAAACCTGACTCTGATCATTTGCCTGATTAGATTCCTTCCATCAACGGAGGGTTTGGTGCCACATTGCATGACCCGGTCTATCATTATCATTCTATCTTCGATTCCGAGCGCTGGCAAGAGCTATGGGGAGATCCTGGTTTTTTCCGTCATGTATGATATGACATTCCATCACTGATAAAAAGTCTTACATACCTTGTACCCCGTCCATTGTCAGGTTGCCGTGGCAAAACACCTTGGACTTCAGACTCTGAGGCTAGCGAACAACCCTATCCTTCCTCTCAACTCCACTCATTATGCACATGAAATTGAATCGTATCTCAACAGGTAACTATTTTAACCCACCTAATTTCTCCTCTTTCAAGACTGATTCAACTTCAAAAGCGTTGAAGGACTCTCCTTCTCGAATTCTCTAAATATAGACTTTTCTTTACTCAAGCAATCCATTCAAGACCTCAAGCAAGCCAGTACGTTGCTTGAAAGTGAAAAGGCCAAAGTCCACAACGAATTACAAATATTGCTGCGTACATGGAAACGATATAACTCGAGGCTTCGAACAATTGCGAGACGAATTCGCAGGATTTTACGCCGAATATTCAGAAAGGTATTTGGCAGCAAACGGTCCTGTCCTCATAACATCCATAACGGCGAATCGGCAGTGGAACACACCTACGAGACTGCTCTTGCAATGCTGTTACACGAAGATCCTGATGGCGACCTAGTCCTTGCCAGATCCATGGCACTTGAGCTGATGCATGACCATTATCATGCATTCCCTTTCCGAAGGCTTCTGGAAATTGCTAAGCAGATAAGGGCTTTGAACAAGAAGTCTGGCTCCATCGAGAAAGGATTCATATCGGAGGATGGTATCAAAGACAGAGAATGGTACAAGCACCTTGTTGTTGCGCCTGGAAAGTGGCTTGGTGGGTAAATCTCATGAGAAATGATCTCATATAGTTAAAATTTCCTTTAGGCTATGGAGCGACTACTCTGCCTGCACTAACCGAGGCCATTGTATACGAGAAGAATACGACGTTGGCGCAATATGAAGTGACCCGACTTAAAAATTCAATTGACCAAATTGTCGAGACTATCTCATTGAATTAGCGGTTCCTCATGCTGCTATGAATGAATGAAATATTATTTGGAGACAACGTTCATTCAATATCGACATTTTCTTCTACAGCCTACTCACTAATTGATTGCTTCTTGCCCCATGGGATATGTGCTATGTCGGACTTGCTACATACTCAGGATTATTAGTACTAGCGCCGCAGCTACTTTTTTTAAAAAAAATATTAACAGCGCTTATGTACTCATTTGGTACTTTTTTGTCTCTTTGTCTGTCTTTTCTGAGAGTAGCCCTACTCAATTCCAGTTTAGTTTTTGTTTTATGAGAGAAGACCGCATGGCACTTTGATCGCAATTATGACGGCCATCAACTGCGGCATAGAAATATTGTAACTCAGCTACATTTGTAAGCGACGCACATTCAGCGTTAACCGCCACGCTCAATCAATCTAGGTCTGGCTGCAGCTTGATAATGTCCCACATGCATGCTTTTCCCATAGCTGGGGACAATGCCCAGTCCTACTGCTCCTCGAAACAGTGCTGGTGCAGGGGACAAAGGCATGCCGCAGCCGCACCATCTCGAACCGTGCTCGACTACACGTAGAACAATGCCAAGGCTGCTGAGCCAGGTGCCGGCATTGTTTGGCTCGTCGTTTGGATTGCCGCGTATGTGCCGTCTCATGAATCTTTATCCAACCCAGAAACCCCTACAAGGGGGGTTTCAAAATAGAATAATCCCCCACACGGCTGGCTTGCGAGACTTTATATTAACAGATCGACTGTCATCTGTTTATTTGGTCTGTGAAGGAGATTATGCGAGACTAGCAATTAAGTAGTCTTAAGCCAAATAAACTGGTCAGTCTGTTGAATCCTTGATTCCTTTCCAATATTTAAGTGGCCGTAACCATCACTAGCCGCTACTTACTACTCGCGGGGTCCCAAATTCGCTCCGGGCAACAACTGGACGACTTGTCCTCGACAAGGTCTACTTCGGGTCTCCTCCTGGTCATCTAGAGACAGCAAGCCAGCTCTGACAACATCGGGGTAACGCCGAATCAGTGCATTTGACGTGAATGCCAGCGAGCGCAGCAATGCCGGCCAGGCTCTACCTCCAAGTCATCGAGAATGTTGGTACTTTCGTGGGCATTACCGCTACCATCTCCTGTTCAATTTTTGTGCACAGAAGGAGTCTTATACCGTTGTATGGATCTGGGCCTACCACATATCTTCTAAACAGCACTGTTCTAGCTGCTGTTCTACTGTCTTCCGTCTGGCCATGGAATATATCCCTCAAACTGAACTTACTCTATACCGCCATCGGATTCAGCCTAGCGCCAAATGCAACATATTGGATCGGCGTGTGGACATCCAGACAAAGGTGGCCAGTGTTAGGTCCGCTATTAACTCACGTTGCTGCCTTGGGTCCTCTCGTATTCTTCTTGACGACATTCGTCATGCAAATGAGCGGCTCCCAAAAAGTAACGCTTCACTTCATTATATATATATATATCCTCTGATGCTATTGCACTTAGAGCACGTCGGGTCAGGGTCAAAAAGGGAAGACGGAGAGATCTCCTACCACTCTTAGGCTAGTTAAAGGCATAGCGACATTTCTGACCGCGATCATACTGGACGTACATGTCTGGTCAATTCATCCAATGCTGTCTACAGTATCTGGAAGTCAAATAGTAAGTCATCTTCTAGTAAATCACAATTTAGATCACCATTTAGGCGTATATATACAGGCTCTCGCATGCGCACCAGTATTCTATGCATTATGGATCTTGTCTCTGACATTCATACCGGCAACCTCTAATTCTGTTCCCGCCATGCAGAAGGCGCAATCCAAAGGACAACAAAAAGCTAACGTATCGGATATTCAAGTCAAATCCTACATTTTTCTGGTCTTCAGCTTTGCATGGGTAATGATTAGTCCTTATCTGGCGAATCCCGTGTTACCGCATCCTTTAACTAAGCCATATGACCATCCCAGTTATCCCTTGCGAATTCTTTCTGCAGAGCAGTCGATCACTGGCCTAATTACTGTAGCCGAATGGTTACCTCCACAAAATCCTGACGGGGAGGAAGCTAAGCAACAATTGCATTCAGCACGCTACCTGCGTGCATCGCATTCGATCCTCGGGGGAGTCTGGATGCTTGACAAAGTCTGGACTTTAGACGACCAAGCCCCTCTAATCGATTCACTGGGAGAACAATTGGGCGATTCTATATACAGCGCTTTCGTCGTACAAGAAGCAGTGCGACTGGTTAATAGCACGACTGCAGGGAAAGCAAATAACTGGAATAACGCATTGATCATGTAAAATTAAAGTTACTTATTTTCTACAGGCATTTGAAGACTTATACTTGCGTTAGTGGTCTAGGAATAGGGACTTCTGCTACATCATTCATCAGGCATGGTATTTCGACAACCATCGTGGAGATAGACCCTGCCGTCTACGGAGCAGCGAGGAGATACTTTGGTTTACCCGATCCCGGCATAGGAAGAGTATTCCTTGAGGACGCAAGAACATGGACAACTAAACAGAAAGCCTTAGTCGAGGCCGGAAACCATACCACTTTGTTCGACATTGTTGTTCATGATTGCTTTTCCGGTGGGGGAGTCCCTGAACACATATTTACGGCGGAGTTTTGGATTGAACTCAAGTATACAATGGAGCCGGAAGGTATTCTTGTAGTCGTAAGTTTATTACTTAGATCAGCATGACCATGTAATGACACATCGTAGAATTTTGCAGGTGTTTTGCGATCAGAGTCATCTACATTAATCATCAATACGTTGGAACAAAACTTCAAACAATGCCGCGCATTTCATGACTTGATTGACCCCCTCACTGAGGAGAAATATGACACCGATTTTGTGAATATGGTATGTTGACCGTTCAGCACTGTTGGAGTCCTATTGATGGTATGATAGGTTATATTCTGTACCAACTCGGAGGCCCCATTAACATTCCGCAAGTCACGTAGCTCTGACTGGCTAGGTTCTCCTTTGCGAAGACATATACTGAAGGCTATTGACTCGCAAGAAATCAGTCTTGATTTAATCAGAGGGGTCAAGGGAAGCGACAAAAATGTGTTAACGGATGGCAACAATAAACTAGGTGCATTGCAAGAAGAACAAGGGAAGCATCACTGGATAGGTATGCTTCTCTTCCGTATGCATCGTTTCAACCATAACATTGACTTATTTTCTAGTCATGCGGGAAGTCTTGCCCGATGTTCATTGGGAAACTTACTAATGAATCGATGAAAGTGCCGCCTATTTATTGTAATCTATACGTACTTTTGCTACCTGTCATCTTATCTTGTCTTTTAAAATAAATGACCTCACCCGTCTTTTTGAAGCAGAGGTTTCTAATTGAAGGCCGCTGACTGGATTCCTTTTTTTGTTAATGACATTTCCTTTCGCGGTTATTATAATTTCATGTTTGTTCCGAAGGTCTCAACTTTCAAATCCCTCTAATTTCACAGTTACTCTACCCTTGAGAAGGAGGATTACAGATAGGTGATCCACCAACGAGTTGTTATCCTTATGCCGCTATGGTCTACTATAACTTTAAAAAACAGAAGTTTTCCCTCTGCATAATCTCAGTGCGGTAGTAATAATGTCGTCAGCTACGCATTACCTTTCTAGAAGTGACCCGAGGATGGGCATAGTTACATTTTGGTTTGATTTTGGTTACATTGAACAATTTCTCCCATTATCATTTCCCCCTTCGACGTTCATGAATTAAATAGATGATTGCCATAGACTCATGAATCCTGTACTGTGCGTTTCGCGTACACGCACTAAAGTTGAATGGCGATTGTATAGGACAAGGAAGCGCGCGGAGTGCATTATGATAATACTTGGCTGTTACCTGGGTCACCTCCGAGTCTGGTTGACCTCTGGTTTTCCCGGGCCTCTGGTCACTCACAGTCACTCACTGATATAAAACTGATTTCGAACTTGGAATCTTGTTGGAATCGCAAGTCAATCGCAAGTACCTTAAAAGGGAAGTCTCATTAGTCAACAATTAGTCAGCCAAGGTCTTGGCAGGGTCTTTACTCTCTCTTCTTCATCCCTTAGCGCCCACGTCCGAGTATGAGGCGCTCTCAGTCTCATGTCAGATCAAAGTCGTTATCCGTTTTCACCTCCTTTACCGGCCTCTGGCAGACTATCTCAATCGTTTGCCCGACCTGACTGGCCTTGGGTTCGCAATTACTCACATAATAGAAGCCATCAAAACTCTCCCAGTCCTTCACTTCAGGGTAGCAACTATCAGCGTGGACAGTGGACCTCTTCTGCCAGACCTTCTAGCTCCTCATTTATCACTCGAGGAAGCTACTCTGAAAATCTCTTTGGACGAACTGCTGCCTCTCCAAGTGTACAAGGTGCCAATAGTACCCAAATGGCGCATGCTACTGAGAGTACCAGGCAATGGTCGTTTACTGTGAGGAGAGAACAACATGTTGACTTTACCTTCACTTTATTCATGTAAACACAGGGGTTTGAATGGGATATACACAACGTCGCAAAGCTTAGAGATTTTGTTGAAAGGATTGAATCTCAGGACTACGATGAGCAACAAGCCTCTAAAGGAGAAGCAGGGAACTTCGAGATTTTGACGAAATCCCCCGTCCTCGGAGATAACAAATTCAAACTTGAGATTGGTGCGCATCTGTAAGTTCCACTTTCATCATTAACTCAGACTGAATACAGTCCCGTAGTTCTGCCAGAATCTTTGAACACTAATGATAAGACTGAATCCTTGCCCGCGCTATCACTGTATATCACGACTTTGATGCTGGATTACGCTGACGATGATTTCGAATTAAATGCATCCATGATGGTTGCAGTCAAATGCCAACGCGATCGAATTGGCGAACGGGGAGCTCGCCCTGACTGGGTTTGGGAATTTTGGCAGAATGACTGGGTGTTTCGAACTGAAAATGAAGTTTGGGGTAACGAAATCGCCAAATTTACTCCTGCTGGTCGCTCATCAGATACTTTAATGTTTAGAATGTCCTTTACCTCCTCTGAGTACGCTATTAGAAAACGAGAGAATCCGTTTCACGGATTCTCTCGTCATATGTGTGCAGATCCATAGTCCCGGAAGTCCCTCTCTACCTTTGCACCCTTCTGTTTACTACGTCCCTCGAGATATCTTGGACGGCCTTGAAGCATCGCTCGATAATCCTAGTACGCATTTTGTCATATTATCGCAACTGCTTAATCTGAAGTTATGTTTTCCTTCAACTGTTTCCACCAAATATCGGCAGACACAGCAGATGTTCAATTTATATGCCTTGAAAAAGGATCAAACAATCAATTGGAAACATCGGAACTTGCTGGAGTGCAGGCATCTGGACTTGATTCTGCCTCTCCGCTCACTATTGCGCGAAAGAGGATCATATATGCACACTCCGACATTTTAATCCGACGATCTGATTATTTTGCCACAATGCTTTCTTCTTCTTTCTCCGAAAACTCTCCTGCGTCATCAGAAAGCGAAAGAAAGTTATCTACAGTCATCGTTGAGGAGGCCGATTTTCAAACGATATACTGGTTGTTGAAGTATTGCTATGCTAACTGGTTGTTATTTAAAGAAAATGATGACCCTCGAGCTGCCGTGGAAGGTGGAGGCTGGAGCGCACGCTGGCTTCACGGTTCCAATGACGAGTGGGGATGGAAACAACTATACCAAGGAGGGTTAGGCGAAGAAGATACTTCAGACACTAAAAGTGCAGCCAGTGGCGAGACCGTGCCAGTTGTCAACAAATCAGTAAACAAAAGCCCAGAGATAATCCAATCATCATCCTCGGTTTCCAAGCCACACCCCCCTCCTTTACGAGGCATCAAACAGAGCCCAACGGTCTCCGGTGCTAGTCCGTTAGGCCCTGGATCGTCGAGGATACAGACGAGTGTAGCTCCAAATTCCTCTGGGCATATCAACTCCCATTTCACGAAACATTTGAAGCCTATTGGTAGCTCTGACCCGCATCCGCATCCTACTCCACCACCACCACCGGCGTCAGCTTTGTCAATGTATCAAATTGCCCATCGTTATATCATGCCTAACCTGGCGGCCCTTGCCATGGAACATATCATGTCGACCATTACTCCCCAATCCAGCTTTGCTATACTCCTTGCTACAGCCGCTTGGGATGATCTGCACGCTTTAGTAGAGGTGAGGGTTTGAAACTCGCATGGCACATATACACGTTTAACTTGTATATAACAGGACTTCGTTGTCGATAAATGGGATGATGTGTGTATGAGCAAAGGGTTTGAAGACTGCTGCAACGAGATTGCAGCTGGAGAGTGAGTCAACGGGATGCATGGGCTCCGAATATTTTACTAAATTGGTTATTATATTTTAGGTGGGGAGTAGATGGAGGCAAAACTCTAACGTCCGTTTTTCGTCGTCTCCGTCCTCCTGGTGGACCATAAAATGCCAAACAGTGTGTATATATCTTATAACTGTATAATATTCTTGTTGGTTTGCAATAACGCTCCGTATCGATATATATCACTGGGATATCATTAACAGTTGGGGTCTTCCAGGTCCCATGTACCATAGATGCCCCAGAAACCCTGTTACCAGTTAATGTCATTTGTAATCATCTAATCGATAACAGCGTACTCACCTGGTTTTCGCATACAGTTGGTTTCAGTATTGAGATTCCCTGAATAGTAACAGGAGCGGTATTGCATATGGTAAGCCAATCTTCGGCCTTCTTGAGACTGTGGAGCTGCGCTTGGAACCGCTATTTTGGCTATTAGTGGGTGTCATCGAGAAGAGTGCATCTGGCTGACCCGCAGTTTAGATTTTGGCTCTAGACAACCCTGTTCTGTTTGAATACCGAAAAACCTTTCGACGTAAAATGCCACTCTTACCTTATCAGAAACTCTTCCCCAGTGTGCTGAACACTCTTCTCCAGAATCAACTATCCAGTGTCCTATAACTCCTCCGAAGGGCCACTAGTAAAGCGATAATGAGCTCTGCTGACATACATCAGTAGGTTGACTTTACTTGCCTTGCTTTCGCAGAAGGACGGACTTGTCAAAACAACTCCGTTGATCGACACCTCAGTATTCTCACATGCTTCGATCCCATTGCTGTGGAAAGGAACATTCCGTAAATTGGCCGTATACTCCCTCTTTCTGTAAGATATACATCGAGCACTAGGTTGTGGCTCATCCCAGAAAAACTTCCCAGACGAACGAGCCTTTTGCAGACGACTTTGTTCTCCATAGACGGATTTCGGGTCGGATAACTCTTCATTATATCCGCCAGAAGAATGTACAAGCGCAACCGTATTTGGTGGACACGAGCGCACCTGCGCTTCGTCCTGATGCAAGACGGAAGGTTTCCATGCCATTATGGACAGAGGAATTGCGGCGAACAGAAGAAACATAACGACAGCCTTCAGTATTGCATTGGAAGATGCCTTGTCCTCGTCGAAAGAGACAGAAATCAAATTCGACTTCTCATTTGCGTAGCTATTGCTGAGTTCATGAGGCCAACACATACTACTATATTGAAAGAAGAAAGCGAACCTGGTCGCATAGTTTGGGATATGATATGTCCGGCCACCAGATCTGTGCAGTCAGTGTATTGTTACGGGCGAGTCATTCCGTGAGAATGCAATAATTGACAGCATGTGAGTTTCTACAGACCCGTTATCTTTCGAGTGACTTGAGTTGGACCCGTGAAAAGAGTAGGAGGGCTGCGTACTGTCCAACATTGAGTTGAGCTGAGGTGAAAGTTAAAGTACGAGAAAGACAAATGCCTCTGCGTAACGGACGGTTTCTTCGTGTTCGGGGACATTTACGCAAAGCAGGGAGATGTAGACAAAATTCCAGACGTACGGTAGCCTTTTGTGGAGAGCTTTAGTAGCGTTTACACGGCAGCCATGTATTTTGCAGCAGCGAAGGATCGTCGCGGAGTTGTGCGCCTGCAGGCAGGCGCCTGTTTGTTCTGTAGCCGGATGATCGGCAGTCCTATCTTGACCCTGCGTAATACGTATGTTCTTATCATGCTTCTGTTATTTCTTTTTTCCTCCCCATGCCCCTCATCCGCAGTGCTGTCCGTCTACAGGTCGTCAGAGCCTTTGCTCGCCCAGTCTGCACGTTTACCATTCCTGTCATAGACTTTGCCAAGTTTCGTTCAGCGTCATCATCTGAAGACAGGAAACAAACTGCGAAAGACATTGTTCACGCATTTAAAGAGAGCGGATTCATTTATCTGAAGAACCATGGAGTGGCTCCAGGCAAGTTTGGGCCCGTTTCATTCTAGTACGATGCGCGATTTAATATTTGCTCCTGCAACAGCTGAGGTACATACTGTGTTCAAAAAGGTACAAATCATTATGTTTCATGCAACTCAGCAGTGTTGACTGGCGTTCTCAGAGCGCGGATTTCTTCGGCTTACCATCCAAAGTGAAGGTCAGTCATCCCCATGGTGTTTACAACTTCACTTCGCCCTTGCCGCTGCTGACATTCTTACCAGGATGATTATGCATGGGAAGACCCAAGATCAAACCGTGGATACGTTAAGATAGGCAGAGAGCGCGTTACCCAGTCGACAGACCCGGCCGAAATCGCTGCGTTAAGGGAGAAGGCTCCTGATTACAAGGAGACCATGGAAATTGGGAGGGACTGGGATTCCGAGTGGAAGAACCAATGGCCATCCGAGACGCAGGTTCCTCAATTTAAGCAGACTATGCTGGATTTCTATGAGGTATGTTACTACCTTCAGCCACGTCGCCAACATTTACCGACAAAAATTCAGGTATGCCATGAACTTCATGTCCATGTCATGCGTTCGATTGCCATTGGGCTTGATTTACACGAGCATTTCTTCGATTCGAAGATTGATGAAAAATGCCATAACCTCCGGCTCTTGTCCTACCCGTCCATTAAAACTAGCCTGTTGCAGAATGACAGTCAAGCGAGGGCAGGTGCTCACAGTGGTAAATTATTTTCATAACAGTATGCGGATATTATTCTAACACGACAGCACCAGATTATGGGACATTAACGCTCCTTTTCCAAGATTCTGTCGGAGGACTGGAAGTCAAGAATCCACACACAGGCGCATTTATTCCAGCTGTTCCGATTGTGAGCTCCATTTATGCAGCCACGTTTATTAGTCATTGACAGTTGCTTCTAAGCCGGGCACAATTGTCGTTAATGTTGGCGATTTATTAGCCCGCTGGAGCAACGATGTACTGCGCTCGACGCTTCATCGCGTCGTTTCACCTTCCAAGGAGCTGAGCGAAACAGAATCTTTCACGCCAGCTAGACAGTCGGTTGCTTTCTTCTGCAACCCAAACTTTTCTGCCCAGGTCGCTTGCTTGCCAAATTGCGGCGATGTTGCAAAATATCCTGTTGTTAATGCAGGCGATTACATTATAGGCCGCCTTGCAGCCACCTATACCTAACAAATACTGACACTGCCTATCGTGGATATGATATGTATGCTCTTATCTGCACTGTTTTATCTTTAACACATCTTTATGGAACACGCAACAATTGGATGCCTTATACGCTGTTGCAGCATATCTCGTCAGAACGAGAATGGCCGCTTCTCAGCAACACTCCAGGTCGTAAGGTCCCATTTCGGCGGCCCCTTGAAAGGTAAGCTTGGACAGTCCGCAAGATATTCACGGTACTCTTTCCAGGCTCGGGCGTACTTGAGCTCCTTTGGCACACTTGTAACAACGTCGCCCTTGTGAAACCAGGTTTTGATGCGTCTTCCTTCAGCATTATCTGCTGCTTGCTCCTCTACTCGTTTTTTCAGAACCTTCTCCATTCTCTTCTTTCCCCTCAGTACGCGTTCATCGTCATAGTTGTCTTCGTCTTCGTCTTCGTCTTCATCGTCTTCGTCCTCGTCCTCGTCCTCGTCCTGCTTCAGCCCGCGGAGCCACTCTTCGGCCATTTCCCTTTCGCGCGTGAACTCGGCTCCCGTTTTGTTGGCAAATAAACGGCGAGCGATGCCTCTGAAAATAGGACCATATTCCATATTGCATACCATGCCCTCTTTGCTTAGACTGCAGGCCAGTTTAAGGGTGTTTTCGAGACTCGGGTAGGCTGTCCTGTCGAAATTCTCAGACTTCTCAAGGCCCTCGAAAACGGCCAACGCAGCAGCCCCGACCACCTTGTTGGTGGCTCGGACACGACTGCCGTCGTCGCATTCTTTGTGCAGATCAGGATTTGTTTAGCTTTACATAAATAAGTGGACACGTCAAGTTCAACTTACGTGTCCAGATAGCCTCGCTGTCTGCGAACACTAATAATGTCTGCAGAGTTATCATTGCGTCTTTCCAACTCTTCTTCTTGATTTGTGTGTTCAATGACGTGATGGTCTTGTCAACGAGGTCAAAAACGCCATAGGAATGAAAATCTGTATACAACACGCGTTGAACATCTCTGAACTTGCTACGCGTCGGTAACCCTAGCGCTGACCGTTGTAAATGTACATGTCGAAGTAGTCCGGGCACCTGTTTTGTGCTTGCTCGAGCAGGTTGGTGATCTTGACTTCGGCTTTGGCGTATACCATGCCGTCCACGTTGAGCAGCACATGCTCGACTGGAATGAGCGTCTGCAAGTATGCAATAAACATGCGCGTCGCGTTTTTCGAGTAATAATAACCTGCTTACCTCGACGTTGTTTTCAGGCATTTCTTGTCACTATAGCAAGTCACTACTGGTATTCAGTGGGTGAAAGGTATGGGGAGAGAGAAAAACAAAGAAAGTAATAGAACAAATCAGGGTCTGGCCCCACATCGGGTTTTTACTTTAGCTGATATGGGTTATTTCCCCTTAAAGTATCGAAATTTAACTTAACTAAATACGAAGTTTATTTGATTGAAAGGGCGGCATACTCATGGCATAATCTGTGGCATACAGAACGGAGCGCACATATGTACTACTATTACAGGCTAAACAAAAAGGGAATAGCGGAGAAATACATAGGTAGTAGTCTTGTACGGCAAATAAGGCAGGTGGGGTGGCAGGCACAATGAAAGTGTGAAGTTAACAATGGCATCGAGAATGAGGAAACTGAGAGAGAAACTATGGTAAATCTATCCATATATGCTAATGAAATCAGGGTTATCGGAAATAATGGAAGGCAAGGGAAGAGTGGATAATGATAACGAAGCGAGTCTGTAGGCGGGAAAAAGTGAAGGTTCACATTCCAGAACGGCTGAATCAAATCCTGTTTTTTTAGTTTTGCTTTTTGCGGAAGAGCCCTATTGAGTGTTGGCCGCCGCAGGAGACGGCCGCAGCGAACCACGCACCGCCGTCCTTGCGCACGGCCACACGGGGCGTTCGCACTTCCTCCTCGTCTCCAAGACCAAGTTCGCCTTGCACGCCTTGGCCCCAGGAGTACAGCGCGCCGCCACGCGTGACCGCCGCGTTGTTGTGCACGCCCACGGAGATCTGCACCACGGGGTCGTCCGCGTCCGGCAAGGCGACCAACGATGGTGTTGGCACAAAGTCCGGGTCAATCTGGTCCTGAAACGCAGGATGATTATCTGCGAGCCCAAGCTGGCCGGCACTCGACCGCCCACAGGCGTAGACCTTGCCCAACTTTGTCAGGAAGAGGGTGTGGTGCATACCGCCCTCGATTTGTACAACGACGTCGTCGTCGTCGCCGAGCTCGGCCTTGCTGAGCCCGAGCACCTTCTTGGGGAGCTGGACGACAGAGTCCTCAGATGACTCCCATCCGGTGCCGGTTTGGCCCATGCTGTTTAATCCCCATCCCCAGACGTCGCCCCTGTCGTCGACGGCGAAGGAGTGGAAAGATCCGGCTCCGACGGCAGTGGCTTTACGGCCGCGAGTCCCACCTAGAGTCACTTTCTCGGGGACGGTACCGTGTATCTTACGGCGCTCCAACACCTTCCTACCCAACTGAGCCTGCTCACCAGCACCCCAGGTGTAGATTTTGCCATGGGTGGTAAGGACCAGGATGTGGTTGCCCCCAGATGCAATTGACGAAACCTTCTCGGCGTCACCGGGCTTGTGGCTGAGTTGGAGGATAGACACAGGCGTATACTGATGCTTGAGTCCATTAGAAAATCCAAGAGATCCTTCGTTGACCTATAACGACTAAATAAATGGTGTGACAGAACACTGGAATCACATACACGGAAGGAACCCCAAACACGCAAATCACCCTTGTCGCTCACCGCAGCGCATATGCTGTCGCCAGCCACAGCCTTGACAGCACGGAAGCCCTCATCGACGAGCGTTTGGAGAGGGTGGGGGTACGAAGTGAGATCGTCGACATTGAGGAACGATCCAGGGTTCTCTGGGTCCGGCACATCCTGAGTAACTCGCCCAAGAGCAGCGTCGTCATTGACACCGCATGTCCACACCTGCAGGCTGGTGAGCACCAAGAAAAATCGCGTCGTGTAGAGTATGTGGATAAACGTACAGTGCCCTTTTCATCAATGAATATTGTATGGAGTCCGCCAGCAGCCACGAACTCCATGCCAGCATGATCATCGCCAAACTTGTTCTCCTCGATTTGCTTTTCAGCCCACGCATTCCGCCTGGGCTTGGAGATTTCACTCAAATGGTCAGGGCCCATGCCGAACTGCCCAAAATTGCCCGTGCCCCAGGCGAACGGCAACAGGCCTGGGCGCATCTTTTGCGGCGGGGTGGGCAGAGGGTTGAAGTAGGGCTTGGTTTGTACGTGCTCGGGCGCAGACTGCGCCTCGCGCACGGGTGACAGCTTCTTCGCTTTCTTAGCCACAGGTTTCGCAGCAGTATCAGCATCAGCTGCTGGAGCGGCAGCCTTGGATCGTGGCTTGCGCCCGGCGACAGGTACAGGAGGATCGTTCTCCGACTTGGACTTGGGGGCAGCGGCGCGGGATCGCTTGGCCGGAGGGTCTGCAGCGCCGTCAGGCGACGCAGCGCGCTTGGTTGATTTGCCGTTGACCTGGGGCTTGGGGGCAGCGTCGTCGACCTTGGAGGCCGGCGCTTTAGATGTACGACGCGGGGGCATATTGTACGGAGAGCGGT
Source organism: Stropharia rugosoannulata (assembly GCA_028532985.1). Lineage (NCBI taxonomy): Eukaryota > Fungi > Basidiomycota > Agaricomycetes > Agaricales > Strophariaceae > Stropharia > Stropharia rugosoannulata. The sequence continues at coordinate 2,827,693 of JANCIK010000002.1, read as the reverse complement.
GAGAATGGTGGCCCCGGGGTGAAAGTAAGGAAGAGAGGGATGGAGTCCGCCCAAAATACCAACTGACACTTACATACTATACACTCCTTGTCAAGCCACACAACCAAAAAGTCCACACACGTGATCCACGCGTTGTTTATTGCTGTTGCTTAGATTTGACACAAATGGCATTGCGAACAGCGCTTTACAATGAGCCAGCCATGGCCATACATCACACCAAGCGGCATTGCCATGTAAAGTCCACAAATGAAGCAAGAACAAACCGACCATGCCCTAACCGGGGTATTACTATATTCCATTAAAAATTAAGCAGGCCATAGCCTACTATTATCCCTTTTATTGATCATCGTTTGCAAAACTACTTGTTCTTCTCATGCTTATCCCCAAGCCCAGGGAATCGTTTTTCGACGGCGCCACGGGTATCCGACCCGGTGCGCTACTCAGTTTGAACTTTGGGCCCGGCATGTCAGGCGGGGATACGTCCAATTCTTGAACTCTGGGTCCAGGAGATCGCGGAGGAGGGGGATAGTTAGTCGGTCGGAGCGACGGCGACGATGGTAAGGGGGTATGTATTTGAGGCTGGGGAGAGCGCGGAGGATTAGGAGTGCGAGGCACAATTAGACCCTCAGTAGAATCTCGACGCTTAGGCGACCTAAACCTCGAAAGCGCGCTGTCGAAGGACAGGAAGCCGAACATAGAGCGGACAAGGGAAACTCGGGACGAGCTACTATTTTGAAGCGACGTAGCAGTCGGTGATATAGGCTCAGCTGCACAATGCATATTAACGGTCGACGGGCAATGATACTAACAAAAGACACGCACCGGCTGACACAGGCAGGGCGTTGTCGTTTGCGCTTAGGCTGAGGAAAAGGAAGAGGGGAGTGAACCAGACGCATATCGCAAAGAAAGATGCAATCTCTGTGAATCCCAGTCTTGGGGGAGCGGGAACGCCGCGGTAGCTGGATATGTGCCTTGGTCCGCTCGTTACGCGGGCGAAATAGAAGAACCAGATGAAGTGGTCAGCTATTACCAGCACGCACGACGCAAGAAATGAGGGCGATGTGAGAGAGATGAGCGGCCAAGTAGCAGAGAAATTTTGGAGGTATACGAGATGACACATCATGGAGAATGCCGTTTGGAGGAAGGGCAGTGAGTCCGTGAAGTAGAAAACGACGTGCAGTACTAGAATTACCTACACCCAAGCGGGATGGCTCAGAGAATGTGCCAGCATGGGCGGGAGATAGAACGCACATAGATACTCCTTTGCCCCACTATTTTTGCGAGCCTTGAATATTCCTCGATTAATTCGGATACATAAAGGAGCCCGCTTGCTGCACGTCGACAGACACATGAGATGCTGAGCCCATCAATGAGAGTAAGCGCCTACCTAAAGATAGTGTAACGAAGCAGAAGGCGGCGACGACGGCCAAATAGCTGTGAGCAACGATTTAGCATCAAGAAGACAGGAGTGAACGGTGCTTCCTCGGACCTGACGTAGTAGAGCAGTCCCATTTTTAGAGTCCTGCTCTTTTGTTTTACACGAGGATACCAAGACGACTGGCAGCGTGCAGCCAGGAGTACTTGATGAAAGAGACCTGGCAGGAGGGAAAACGAAATGAGAAAGTCGCAGGGTGTCGCGTCATGACGTGCTAAATGGATCACATGACACAGCACTGCTATCCGCACCGACCCAACCTTCCACCGATGACTCTCTCCGTCCACCACCACTTTGCACCGATACCATGAGCAACCTCGAAAGTAAGCCTCTGTTCGCATTACATGCTCGGGTAGAACACTGAGGAGACTACTGCGCAGAGACCCTCTTCCAGCTGAAGGCAAGCGCACCCTTCGGATGCGACGCAACGACCCCCGCTGACCCCCGCCCAGTTCACAGCAAAGACGCTCAGCCGACAGGCCAAGAAGGCACAGAAGGACGAGAACACAGAGAAGTCTCGGCTAAAGAAGGTGCGTGCCCCGCCCGATGCCCTACAGTCTCTCACTTACTCATTCGCCTACCCTACTCCGCCCCACTGTGCACAGGCGCTGCAGCAGGGCAACAACGAGGGCGCCCGGATCTACGCCTCTAATGCGATCCGGAAGAAAAGCGAGGCGCTCAATCTCCTGCGCCTCTCAAGCCGCATCGACGCCGTCGCGAGCCGGGTAGAGACCGCGGTGACGATGCGCGCGGTCACCGGGAACATGACGTCGGTCGTGCGTGGCATGGACAAGGCCATGGAGAGCATGAACCTCGAGCGGGTGTGTCTCCCTTTTCCTCTTGCCCCCTCTTGCCCTTCCCTTTTCCCTGTCATATCCTTTCCCCCAAACCCAAGCTGACCCACCCGCCCTACGCAGATATCGATGGTGATGGACAAATTCGAGACGCAATTCAGCGATCTGGACGTACAGACGTCGTACATGGAGGACGCGATGGGGTCGACGACCGCTATCTCAACGCCGCAAGACCAGGTCGAGCTGCTCATGCGGCAGACCGCGGAGGAGGCAAACATCGAGCTCCAGCACGATCTCGCCGCGAAGGACCTGTCCGCACTTCCCGAGCCCGCGCCGAAGGAAGTGTCCGCTGTGAAGGACGAGGATGACAAACTCGCCGACCGGCTACGCGCCCTGCGGCCGGCCGTGTAAATCTGATAAATAAACGCATAGGTTGTGCTGAGCTACTGTGCGTGCCTCAATGGAGGAGCTCGCAGCAGGCGCCGCTGCTTTTTTCAATATACAAGGATCCGTTATGTACAGTAATATTCTTTTTATATGTATGACCAACATGAAGGCTGGCCCAGGAATTATAAATTTGTGGTGAAAGCGGCGATAGATCAGCTTACACTAAGGGCTTATCGGGGCGTAACCCACACTAAACAAATGATATCCGGACGCAGAACTTGATTTTTAATAAATGTGCGGTGTTCTAGTCCGGCAAATGTGTGTCAGGGCCTGGCGCAGGCGACCGAAGGGCAGCAATTGACCTGCATATATACTTGTCTTTACTTTCGGTTTTTGGAGGAGGGAGGGGTGGGCAAAAAAAAATCCCATTGTGGCAGAGCAATGGATATATCATGACTCTATCGATCGACCGTAAAGTTTGGCTGCATGAGATTGATTATAACTTCGTGGTGCGTGCGGCTGTAGATCAGCGCTATGTACATCACGTCTACTACATTAAAACATACATCATCATCGTGTGCGTAGGCGTCTCGAGGACATAAGGTGGGTTGATTAAAGACCAAGACGAACAGAACCAAGAACAAATACCGTAAAGCCGCAATTAAATTAAAGTAAGAGTGTGGCGGGGAGTGAAGCATGGAGACTAAGGGAGAGAAAATATATCGTACGTAGATGCGACATAGATGGGCTGGCAGGGCAATAAGATACACAACATAAATTCCAGGGTGGCAGGGTACACAAAACAGGATTAGGCCGGGTATGAAGAGGAGGCGTAGGAAGGGATGCAGACAGTAGATTGAGGGTAGAAAACAACATCGAAGAGGGAGACGAACGGAGCAGGGTCAGGCGACCTGGAGGATGATGCGCACAAATTTGTCCATGAGGCTCTTCTGCGCGGCGTCGCTCATGCGCTTCGGTGAAGACACGATCAGATCCTCCACACGCGCGACGATGCCCAGCGGGCCGTCGAACGGGATCTCGTGCGCATCGAACTGGTGCACATCTAAAAAGCGGTGTCAATGGAAGAAGAAAAACTAGAGAAGGTAACCTACAGGTCTTGAACAGCTTGTACCGGTCCCCATCCAGAGCAGCGCGGAACACCTCCGCGACCTCCCTCCCGAGCCTCGCGCGCTCGACGTCCCGCTCTGTCTGCGTGCCGCCGCCATTCCGGCCGAGGCCAGAGCGCGACGACGCGCCTGACGCCGTGCGCTCTATCGCACCGGTACCCTCGGCAGTCCCGCCCGAGCCGTGTCGCGTGCGCCCCGTGCTCGGCGCGGCGCGGTCGCGGTTGCTTCCTAGACTCGGCGTACGCGTGAAAAAAGCGCTCTTCGGGAGGAGCGCCTCCTCGCGCACCTTGGTCGCTGCCCACGAGAGCCCAAGGCCAAGGTCGAGCGAGCGGCCCTTGGTGCCGGAGCGGTGGCCAGGCGCGGGCCGCGGTGGACGCACGGCACCCGACGGCGTGCGCCCCAGGCTGCCAGGCGGGCCCAGCTTGGTCTGCTCTACGGCGGGGGCACCCTCGAGCACGGCGCTGAGCGTCAGCGGCATCTGCACTGGAACGGGGCCAGGAGATTCGGGCGCGCTGCCGTCGTCTGAGTGATACGCGTATGTGTACGCCGGGGGCACGGCGGGCACTGGAACAGGGGCGCGATCACCGCTGCGTCGTTTGCCTGGGCCGCCGTTGCGCGCCTTCTCGTCTCGGAGGCGGGTGCGCTCGCGCTCTGTGCGCGCAGTGGAGACAGTTAGCTCGTGCGCGGTGCCCGTACTCGCACTCCCTGTGCTTCGCGTAGGTGATGGGAGAGCGACCGCGGGTTCGAAGGAGAATGGGCCAAGCTGCGCAATGCCGACGAGGCGCTTTGGGAGGAGCGGGACGGTACGGCGGCCAGCAGCGCGGCCCATTGACGAAGACTTGCCGTTTGTATTCGGTGTACCAGAGGCGGAGGACGTCGAGGCATGGACCGTGTCCGGGGTGGTGCGTTGCGAGGTGGAGCCGCGCGTGCGTTCATTGCTCTTCTCTCTTTTGTCCGGTTTGCGACTACGGTCCTTCTGGCCATGTAGGAGGTCTTCACGCTCCTGTGCGCGCTTCATCGAGACCTCGCGCTGCAGTGTTCCCACACCGGCCATTCCGGGCCCGTAGACGCTCTCGCGCTCGCGCTCGCGAGTTACAGCGTCCATGCCCACACCGCTGCGTCTGCTGCTGGCGCTGGTGCCGCCGCTGCCACTACGCTGCATGGCGACGGGGCCTGCACTCCAGCCGGGTCGCTCAAAGTCAAAGCTGCCGTGCTTGGTTGCGCGCGCACTGCTGCTCATCTTGGTAAGAAGGGGCCGTGGCAATGGCTCACGTACCTTGCCCATGGGAAGCCCGTGGTGGCCCGTGTCGCTGGCTGGGGGCAACGGCGTCGTAGCCTCTTCGGCGACTGAGCGCATATGCAGGGCGGCGGCGCGGTAGCGGTAGTTGGAGTCGAGCGAGCCCTTGGGTACGTGACCCGGGCGACTAGGGACGCTGCTCGCACTGGTGCTGGTGCTGGCAGGCACGCGTGAAGAAGAAGCGCTGGTGCTGGCACTGACGGTTCCTGAGCTGGGCCCACTGCGCAGGGGCGTGGGTGGGGTATGTATGATCTTTGGGGGTGGGGGCTGATCTGGGTCCTTTGCGCTGCGGCGATGGAGCGATGAGACGCGAGAGACGACTGGGGGGATGGGAGGGAGGACTGGGGGGCCTGGAGACGGCGAGGCTGTGGAACAACGGGTCAGCTGGGGGACAAAGGAAGGCAAAGAAGACGAACCAGAGAAGATGTTGGTGGAAGGTGCGGTTGAGCCTGTGGAATCAGTAGTTGGGTTTGTGACCCGCAGGACTGGGGCAGGGGCATAGGACGAGCGGTCGTCGGTCGCTGGGAGGGGCGGTGCTTCGAGGGCGTAGACGGGGGTGGCTGGACGCGAACGTGAGCGGGAGGTGGGCTTTCGTGCGAGGGCGATGCCAAAGAGGTCGTGGAGCTTCTGGCGGGCGCCGCCGCCGCTGGTGGAGGGCCTGGGGGGGACGTCGGCGGTCGGGGGTGAGCGTTGTGGTCTTTTTGGGGTTACTGTCGAGCTGGTTGCGGCGGAGAGGGGGCGGGACTGGATGCGGGAGGCAGGCTTTGTGCCCTGGGGCTGTTGTTGCGGGGGTTCTGGCTTTGATCGTGAGCGTGATCTGGACCTGGTGAGGAATGTGTAGAGCTGGCGGGGGGGTGTGAGCAGAGAATCAGAACGGGTGGGAGGACGTGCCTTGTTGTGCTGCTTGGGTGGCCTGGACGGGCGTTCGTGCTGCATGGTGAGGGGAGACAAGGGCGATGGACCGGCATACGCCGAGAAGAACTCGGGGGCGGTGATGTCGGGCTGGACGTGGCGGCGGACGGTGAGGAGAGGACAGGGCGGCATGGGGGATGACAGACCTTGTTCCTGCGCCTGCCCGAGCCGAGCAGCGTTGCAAACTGACCGCACACGTGTTAGCCAAAGCAGCGCCCGCGCGCTGGCACGCACCTCAAACAGCAGGCTGCGCCGCGAGCTGCCCGACGCCGTCGATGAAGGCGGCAGCGTGCGCGGGTCGAGCGAGGCGCGGCGCGACGGCGGCAGCGGCAGCGGGGGCCCGATGTCGCGAGGGACGGGCATCCATGCGTGGTGGGGGCAGAAGCAAACAAGTTTTTTTCGCTCTCGGCCCGAGCCGCCCTGCTTGGTCAGAGCACCCATGTCTCTCCGCCGCGCCCTCGCCCGCTGCCCGCCCCGCCTGGCCCGCGCCTTCGCCACCGCCCCGCCCCGCCGCCCCTCCTTCCCCTGCGTCGACGCACACGCCGCCCGCGAGTCCCGCCTCATCGCCCGCGCAGCCGACCCCGCCTGCGGCTCCGGCCCCGAGCCCCCGTACGCCCGGCCCTCCCCCTCGTCCTACACCACCTTCCGCCACGCCGCCCCCCTGCCGCTCGTCTACCATCCCGCCGACCCCCTGCCGTCCTTCGACATCGCCTACGAGACCTGGGGCTCCCTCAACCCCGCCCGCGACAACGCCATCCTCCTCCACACCGGCCTCTCCGCCTCGTCCCATGCCGCCGCCACCCCCGCCAACCCCGCCCCCGGCTGGTGGGACAGCTTTATCGGCCCCGGAAAGGCCCTCGACACCAACCACTTCTTCGTCATCTGCACCAACGTCCTCGGCGGCTGCTACGGCTCCACTGGCCCCGCCTCCATCGAGCCCGCCACCGGCCGCCCCTGGGCCACCCGCTTCCCCATCCTCTCCATCTTCGACATGCTCAATGCCCAGTTCCGTCTCCTCGACAGCCTCAACATCGACCGTCTCTACGCCAGCGTCGGCTGCTCCATGGGCGCCATGCAGTCCCTCGCTGCCGCCTACCTCCACCCCGCCCGTGTCGGCAAGATTGTCTCCATCAGCGGTACCGCACGCAGCAGCCCCTCCGCCATCGCCATGCGCTTTGCCCAGCGCAGCGGTACGTCCACCTCCTCTCTCCCTGCCCCCTTATGTACTCATCCCCCGCAGTCCTCATGGCGGACCCGAATTGGAACAACGGCTTCTACTACGACGGCCTGCCGCCCCACACAGGCATGAAGCTCGCCCGCCGTACGTCCCCCTGCCTCTCCGCACTGCCAGCTTATCCATCTGTGGCCCCCTAGAAATCGCCACCATCACCTACCGCTCCGGCCCGGAGTGGGATCTGCGCTTCGGCCGCCAGCTGAGCCCGCTCGCGCGCGACGACCCCCCGACCCCGCACGCGTCGCCCTCCCGCCCACCCGCGCTCTGCCCCGACTTCCTCATCGAGACTTATCTCGACCACCAGGGCGAGCAGTTCTGCCTCAAGTACGACGCCAACTCCCTGCTCTACATCTCCAAGGCCATGGACCTTTTCGACATGACCGCACCCGCCCTCGACGCCCTCGGCGTCCGGCCCTCCACCACGTCTGCACCCGCCCCCGCACACCCGTCCACCCAGAAGACGTCGCACTCCAAGAGCCACCCGCCGCCTCCCAACCCGCCCCCGCATCTCTCTGCCCTCGCCGCCGGCCTCGCGCCCCTCGCGCACATTCCGACCCTCGTCCTCGGCGTGCAGAGTGACATTCTCTTCACTGTCGAGCAACAGCGCGAGGTCGCAGATGCCCTCCGCATGGCCGGAAACAACCAGGTCAGCTACTATGAGCTCGGCGGTGTCTGGGGCCACGACACTTTCCTGTACGTCCTCATCATCCACATCTCCGCTCTGTGCTAACCCCCCCGTAGAATTGACGTGCACAACGTGGGCGGCGCGATCCGCGGCTTCCTATCATAGATTGTTTTGTGTTATTCGCTATGTATTACGTAGGGTCATGTAGCGGTAAATAAGGAGAAAGAAGATAATTCCACGTGTGTAGATTGACAGTATACGTTCGTCAAATAGTGAGAGGCCATGACAAAGTCATGACATCACGCACTAAACGACATGGGGATTGTCATACGGGATGTCACCCATAGGCGCCCACAAGCGCAAAGCAAGCGCCCACGGCAATCGCCGTCTGTCCAGTCTTCATGCTCAGCAGCACTTTCTTGGCAGTCTTGAGGATAAACTGCATTTCAATCAACGTCCCTATAGGTTGCGAGTTCATAAGCTCTGCACTAGCACTTCCAGTTTACACCGACATTCAACACATATAAACTATCAATCCCTAATCCTCTCCACAATCCTATCAACCATGCCTCCCAGCCTCGCAACTTCGTCCTGCGCAAGCGTTGCGTTCTTCTCATACTGGATAGCCTCGCTGATCGCCGGAAGCGTCGTCGCGCCGTATCCTATGTAATACAAGACAAGCAAAATTCAATCAGCAACGCGGCACCAAAGTAGGTTCACACTGGGCACGACGCACCGAGCCACTTGCCAGGCGCCACGACAAGGTGCTTGTACCACTCGCGGCCCTGGATGCCCTGCTCTGAAATGAACCCGCGCTCAAGCGCTGCGGACCTCTTGTTCAGCTCGCGGATGCGCTTGACCACGCGCCACAGCTTCCTGAGCGGGAACCCGCCCTTCACGAGCGCGGCGTCCCCGGCAAGGTCTGCGTGCAGGAGCATTCCGGGCGCTATATCAACGTCCATGCCCTCTTCCGCATGCGACTCTTCACCATGGCAGGCTGGCGCGCGGCGCAATATTCGCCTAATGATTTTCCTTACATGCCTTACTGCACGGCCCCGCACCGTGTGTCTCCGCTTCCATCTACGCAGGATGTCTTGCAGCTCCGCATTTGCTTTCAATTTGTTCTTCTCCAGCGATACACTGGCGTTCTGCAGCGCATTAATGGATTTACGGAGGGCAGAGAAGTCAATGTCCAGGGCGTGTAAAGAGGCGAGGTTTTCAACGCTGGAGTGAAGCACTGGTTAGTACAGTGGCTTTTAATAATAATAAAAATAGTGGGGGTCTACTACCCATTGAGATACGACTCGATCTCGTATGCATAATGTGTTGTGTTGAATGGGAGGAGCGGCGATGTGGCGAGGCGCAGAGCCTGCAGGCCGAGATGTTTCGCTATAGCGACCTGAACAACACACATATGTAACCTGAATACTGTGCAATGAACTACTTACGTGTCGGAAGAATCCTGGATCACCCCACAGCTCCTGCCAGCGCTCCGAGTCAAATACCGAGTGGTAGTGGTAAACAGGGTCGTGCAGGGTGGAGCCAAAGCCTCCATCAGAAGACGGGACCTGATCGCCAAGACGCAGACAACATAAGTCAGTAGAGAAAACAACAGAAAATGCATATTACGTACTCCGTTTCTCTGCAAGAAAACTGTAAAGTCGCTGCCAGACCCAAGGGGTGCGACGCCGATGGGGTCAACCGCTGTGCGCTGCATCTTGTGCATCGCGAGGACCCCCTGATCCAATGCTGCGTCCGCGTCCGAGCCGAGCACCCCGAAAAGCGTACCCTCATCGCTCGTCGCATCCCACAATGAGCGTCCCTCGTCTGTCGGATGCGGGAGCTCCTCCGCGGTGCCGCGAATGAAATGGGCGAGCAGAGGCGAGCCGGATGTGTGCAGTCGCGAGCCAGAAACAGAGGTATCTGCAGCGCGATTAATGTAATATAACGAGGAGTGGGAGAATGCGGACCTAGATTGAGATATGCGACAACATGGGCGTCTACCCAGTCTTTGAAGTCTTCACCCCACTCAGTGCTACCGATGAGACCGTACTGTGGATCAGGACAGTCAACAACGAGAAAAGTTGAGTACGTAGAGTACTATTGAAGGTTACCTCTTCTGCATCCCAGCTAGCAATCAGTATCGTACGCAACGGCTTCCACCCGTGCCGTAGCAGGCGGCCGAGACCACGTACGACTTCATGTACTGATACTGTCCCACTCGAAGGGTCGGTAGCGCCCAGCACCTGTACAATTTCAGCATACACGCTGATCAGAAAATTCAAAATAGTAGCATACCCAGGCTGCAAAGAAATTAAATCACTTGATACTTGAATACAATAGTATAAATTGAATCTTACCATCTCTGTGATTTCCAATAACGACAACCTCATCTTTCATAAATCCCGGTATCACACCCATGGTGTTCCAGATAGGAGTAACCTTTGAATCCACTACCACCGACGCAGTAAGCGCTGTGCCCAACTGCAACTTTTGTATCATGTTCACCGTTATTTACAAGCCGTATGAATTTTCCCTCTAACTCATCGCCCGCAGTAAGCGTCCTGAACATTGTCTTTGCATTCGCCCAAGAAATGGGCAGGCTCGGAATGGTAGGAACATTGATACCCTCAGTCCTGGTGCTGTTTTCGTACGAAGGGTAGCCAGGTGTAGTCGGGTCTCCGGGGTAAACGCTAATATATTGCACGCTACCCCTTTGCACGGAAGTCGGGTTGCGAGCGGGGCCATGGGGGTACCTAATTTGAATACATCAAGAGTGGGTCACTTACGTCGAGTGCAGGTGCTTACGAGTCATAACCTCTGGCGGTGGTAACAGTACCATCATCACGAGGGTCAGAGTAGATGAGAACACCGACTGCCCCCAGCTCTATTTACATCAAGCAATGATTAACCGGAGAAGGTCAAGGCAAATCAGATTCGACTTCAACTAACCTTGCGCTCTTTTAACCTACTCGCAGTCGTGTTAATTTAATTTTACATGAACCGGAGTACTGTCACCTTTAAGCCACGGACAATGCCACCGTAGCGACATAGAACGATAGAACCGTATATTGGTGCGTCTATGAACGTCACTGTTGAGCGACCATGGAGGTCAGTAGATTTCCAGGAGACTCACTTTGCAGAGTCAGTCGCTGATAATCCTACTTCACGGCTAAATGATACAAACATCCTAAATATTAAAAATGCACTGACTTCATAGGAGCAATAGTTTCCGTCAATAAGTGGTCCAGTAACATCGCCTCCATGACTATACCCATGGAATGTTGGCACGTCGTCGTTGTATTTACTCGCATCCGGATCAGTGAGATCAGCAATTTCGACCAAGCTAGTAGCTACAAGCGTCGAACCATCAATGTCTACTATCTCCAGGCTCCTTTCCAATGGTGTGTTCATGACAGGAAAATAGGTGTCAATCCATGCGTATGGGTGGTGGCCCTTTGTCGCGGAGCGTGTCGCACGCTGAGAGCCTGCTGAGCCTGCTTTGAATATCACATCCTCCGGATTGTGGTGGTGACCAGGTACTCCCAGTTCATTTTGGAGAAGAGTAAGGAACTCCTTGGCAGTATCGAAATCGCCGGGTGTGCCGGCCATGTGAGGCTTGGTGGCATATTTCCGGGAAGCCTCGATGGCGATTGTTGTATTGGGCGTGGAACTATAAAGGCGTAATTAGTGAGTAAAATAGTAGTACAACGGAGAGCAATATTTGCTGTCGCTGGACTCACAGGAACACCTTTTCAGCCCGCTTTCCGAACATGTGGCCGTCCTTTTCCACTATCTCGTATTTGTCCAACGCGAACCAAAGACCTATGCCGCATAAAATAACAGCGTATATGCCGCTTGCGAGGATCAATCTGGCCCTGAGACTCTGTTTGATTTGCTGCCTAGACGTGTTATCTCCTCTGCAGGTTATGCATAGCAGGGTCATCGCCAGAGCATAACTAATTGACACCAAGGCCAACGGTACAAGGCCACTTTCTTGATGATGAACACTATTCAAAGTTATTATCTCCCAGGACGGCAGTGACCAACAGAGTAGAGCATAGATAGAAATTGCGAGTGCGACTTGAACTATTCCGCGCACGAAGCAAGACCTCAAGCTCGACCATTTCCGCGGTCGTGGCAGTCTAGAAACCGAGCTTGTCGGACTGAGGAGATATGGCTTATCTACGTGCGGCTCCTTAATATCCTCCATTCCCCCTTATCGAGTTGCTCAATAGTATTCCAGACTGACTGCTGGTGCTAAAGGAGCAAGTGCTAGCTGAGAGGTTTCGGAGCTGTTTTGGAGAGGCTTGCAAGGCGCAACCTTGTGAGGACAACCTAGTACAACTCGTAGATAACATTCACGGCGGCCGGGGTTAATGGACATGAGAAAGCCATCCAGAGCACATGAGAGCACATGTCTGTGGAAAAGGGAAGTGCGGAAAGTAATGGACAGTGTGATTTCGGGGCAAACATCTGGACAAGCATGTGCACTTAAAAGGTCAAGAGCCAATCAAACAAGGAAATCAAACTTTGATGCTGCGCTGACGCGATGTCATACCCCCTTTGCGTCTTTCCCCCACTGCTGCTAAGTATATAGCTGCAACGGCTTTTGTTAGCCATGATCCTCATGGATATCGAAAAGCAGTATCCAGCCTCCAAGAACCCTGACGGCGCTTCCATCGAGGAGTCCAGCAAATGTCGGTTCAAGTCCGCCAAGGCAACGAAGCGCCCAGTGGGGCGTGTAATGCGCAAGCTCCTCACACGCTTCACCAGCCTATTCGTCCTGTGGTTTTTGTATCGACAGTTTACCAACAATTATGCTCCCAAGCTCAGGCCTGCGATCTGGAAGGCACATAACTTCCCCCATCCTCATCGTTCCATGAATTTGCAAGAGCGCGAACAGTACTTTTTGTAGGTGGCTCGCAGTCGGCTGTGCAGTAGGTAGTTCGGAACTCAAGTCTGTATGCAGGTCTATCCCCACTCCTGAGAGCGCATTAGAGGCGTCGCGTGCTTATGCTACCCATCCTCATCTGGCAGGAAGTTCTGAGGACTCCCTTGACGCCAAAGTTATACTGCACCTGTTCCAGGATGAATTTAATATCCCAAAGCCCGACCACCTTCCAATATATAAAGCCGGATCGCCAGAATCACGCAATGCCATTCTGGCGCTCACCGGTCCTGATGCTCCCCATCGTCCGACTGCTTGGATAGACACGTACTATCCTGTCATGAATGAAGGAACCGAACAAAGCTTAGAAATCATAGACGCTGATGGAAACACTGTCTGGACTGCAGACCTCGTAGAAGATGGCGACCCCCGCGACCCAGATGCCCATAAATATAGAGACGCGGTTCCAACCTGGCACGGTCTGAGTTGTGATGGAGACGTAACTGGCCAACTTATATATGTGAATTATGGAAGAAAGGAGGTGTGTATATGCCGTCAAATGCCCTCCAATCGTAATTCAGTTTCTATGTTCAGGACTATGATGAACTGGTGGCAAAGGGGACGAACTTCACTGGAAAAATCGTTCTCGCGCGCTATGGGGAGAACTTCAGAGGTCTCAAGGTCTGTCATATTGGCATTTCCTTTAATGACGTGGTCATTATTCATTGTATCAATATTATAGATCAAAGGAGCCCAAGAACTTGGTGCTGCCGGTGTACTCATCTATTCAGACCCGCGCGATGACGGCTACGTCACCGTCAAGAATGACTTCCCTCCTTATCCAGCTGGCCCTGCTCGTAACCCGTCTTCAGTACAACGCGGAAGTGTGCAATACCTTTCATCATACCCAGGAGATCCTACTACGCCAGGGTACCCTGCATACGAAGATGCAGAACGTACAGAAGGAACTAATATTCCTACCATCCCTAGTCTACCGATTTCGTGGCAAAACGCTCAGAGGTTGATTGAGGAAATTGGAGATATCTATGTTAAGGGAAGTGATGGCAAGAAACACCTTAGTGGACGCTTCAGTGAGCGCGGCATCCGGCTTGTGAATCACGGTAATACTTTTTTCTCCTCATATGACACCAGGACTCACACTCATTTCAACCTAGTTGACACCAAAGTTACCCCAATCTGGAATGCTATGGCTGCAATACCTGGTCATATCAAGAATGAGGTGGTTATAATTGCATGTCATCGTGACGGTATGTTGTATAAGGCTTTTCGATCAAGAGTTATAGTTAATTGTATATTTCCATATAGCCTGGGTAATGGGTGCTGCAGATCCTACCAGTGGTACAGTGTCCCTGCATGAAATTATCCGCGGATATGGTGCTCTGCTGCGCAAAGGGTGGAAGCCTCTAAGAACTAGTCAGTATAACAAAATACTACAATCAATTCCGTTTATTGGCTCTAACGAAATTTTATAGTTGTATTTGCCAGTTGGGATGCCGAAGAGGTATGTATTATGCGCTTCGACTACCAAACTTACTCATCTAAGTATGTAGTACGGCCTCGTCGGTAGCACTGAATGGGGTGAAGACTTCGCGGAATGGATCCAAGAACATGTTGCCGCATATTTGAACGTAGATGTTTCAAGCAGCGGCTCTAGATTTGTCATGCTCGCTTCCCCCTCGCTTGCTCCTGTTATTAGACGAACAGCAGAAGATGTCCCTCATCCGACAGAAGCGAACCGTACCCTCTGGGATGCAACTACTGGCGAAGGACCATTCAAAGGGTTACTTGAAAACCGAACCATTGATGCTGAATACCTGGAGCTTTATAATAAAAAGGAGGAGAAACGGCAAGCCTCAGATACGAAGATTGGTCCTCTCGGTAGTGGCAGCGATTTTACTGTTTTCCTGCAGCGCCTTGGTGTTGCTAGCTCTGATCAATCATTTGGTGGTACCCCTTCGGATGCACCATATCATTACCATTCTATATACGATACTTTATCATGGCAAGAAAGATACGCTGACCCTGGCTTCCATCATCACGTACGTATTTTCGTATCTATTTCCTGCGACAAGGCCTGATATTTCTTGTCAAGGTTGCTATCGCTCAACATCTCGGCCTCCTGGGCCTCAGGCTTATTGATTCCATTATTGTACCCCTCAATACCACCCAATACTCATTCGAGCTTGGAAATTACCTTGACGAGTGAGTAGAAATAGTTCCGTCGCGGCAGTTGCTGACAATCTAATGTATCAGGGTAGAGAGCTTGGTCCCTTCATTGGGAGACCGCTCTGCCGAGGATGTAAACTTCTCTTCTCTCCGCAAGGCGATTCGTGACGTCCAGACAGCAAGCAACAGGCTTGACAAAGAAAAGGCAGAAGCGGAAGAGAAGTTCAAGAAGTTCCTGAAGCTCATACCATTTCCAGGACGCCGTGGTGCAAGACAGTCCAGACGGCACATTGGGCCTCTTCGCAGAGCGGCCGATGCCATTAAGAGTATCTTCGGCGTTCCTCCTCCTTCAGAGGGTGAACTGCAACTTTTGAGTCTCCGCCACGCGAACTCTTGGGAGGAATACCTTGAATATGCTTCAAAAGTTAATCTTGAGGAAGACTCTGATGATATTAGCAACGAGCCCAATGCTATTCACCCTTTGCCATTCCCTATTCGCGAATTTATTAAAGCGGCAAAACGCGTAACAAGGGCGAATAAGAAATTGATATCCTACGAACGTGGATTTATCTCGAAGGAAGGTATCAAAGATAGGGAATGGTACAGGCATCTCGTAGTTGCGCCGGGCAAATGGCTAGGTGTGTTTTGTTCGTCTGACTCTTATTTTACAACCTTGACGTTGATTGTACTAGGCTACGGGGCCACAACATTCCCCGGATTGACTGAGGCGATTCTCTACGAGAAGAACGTTACATTGGTCAATGAAGAAGCTAAACGCCTCGAAACGCTTTTTGTCGAGTTGGCTGCTGTTATTGATCCTGAGAACTGATGCCTGAATGGCATGCTTGTAAATTGAAGTGTATATATACAGTTGCAAAAGTTTAGCATTATGTCACATACTAGACGACGGACGTCATTCAAACATATATCGTGCTTGCTCAGTCCTGGTCATTCTCCGCAATGCCTTGAACAAACTCTGTGTCTTATCATACCAGTCTCTTGGGCATTCATGTATGGTGTATCACAGTAATTTTGACCAGCTGGGTCCAAAGGAAGTGGACTTTGTTGCCTTTCAAAAGTATGATTGTCTTCAGAACGTTTGGTGATTGCAGGCGCTGGTTTGCCTAAGTCCTGGCTCAAAGATTGAGTTCAAAATCAAAATGAGGTTTTTAAATGGTTCCTACTAGATCCATGCCATTTGTTTCTGTGTGAACCCACTGCTGGGTGTGCAATGATGTTCTCCCTAAATCATGCGAAGACATGTCCTCACGAAGTTTATTTCGAGCATTTAGAGTTCGTAACATGCCGAAAGTGTACAATTTGCCTGACAGTAAGACGAAGAACATGACGAGATAGTCATCCGTCCTCTGTCAACCGGACCGATTAGTGCTGCCTGACTATGCCCAAGTAGAATATACAATCCTTACTGGTTGAGCATGATATACCCCCGCAGCAATTAACATACATAATGCAGGTAGACTTGCTGACTCCCATGTAATGTGGATTATCTTCATGACCGTTTTGTCTATTTCTTTGAATCCGGTTCTTGATTTCCATAGCGCGAACATTACTAAAAAAAAAAATCAAGTCTAAACTGGCTAAGTGTGAGGAAGAAAAAGGATGAAGTCATACATATACTCGAAACTGTCAACTCTAAGACTATAAGCGTCAATATTGCATTAGTCTCTGCGATGTAGTTAGGAGATGAAAATGCATTCCTAAAGAACCGAAAATCCAGCATGAGAAGGCGATCACAGCCTATGAGCTCATAAATCAAGTACTGAACACATATTGCGTGGCAAAATGACGAACTTACAGACGGAAGCGCAAAACGGCTGGTTATTAACAACTAGGCAGCACGAAAAGTCAATGATAAACGACGTTGCAAGCAAAAAAATAATTCCAACATCATCTGTGTCAACTAATGCTCCTGATTTGATAGCAATACCCATTGAGACTGCCTTCAAAAGAATAGTCAGTATGGAAGTGGTTGGAGTGGCACCTATCTGACTGTTACCATACCAGGTACATATTAGCAGTGAACACGCCTATTGAAAGTGTCCCAAGTGGAATCAGGATCCACTTATTTCGATCCATCATCTGGAGTTTCATGAGATACAATAGGCGCTTATTTGACACACTAACCTTCCAACACCGCCGTATGTAAAATCCTTCACACAACCAACAAATGCATCCATTCAAGAACACGTCGGACCATTGGATAGGACTAGTCGACTTATATCCAAAGTGTTAGCAGTATAAATGACGTAGGGCAAAGTGTAACGGCTGCAAGATGATAGATAGCTCACCCACAATGCATGGTGTACGAGAATTCTCCAAGCTTTATAGTCTTCTAACATTGTCTGCAGGCTTGTCCCAACGCAATTGAGTAGAGAAAGGACTATCTGGATTGCGGCTCACATCGATAATACCATTACCCCGACTACAAAGGCGCGCTTTCGCCATGAATCATTCCGGTAGTCCATCATATATTTGAATGCTTGATTGGCAATTGTGCCCAGAAGAAAAGACTGAAGAATGCTACCAAGCAAGATTGGTCCAGGATTATCTTGGGGCGAGCGCTGAGTGCCATCTGAGCTCATGAGATGGAAGTAATGGAATTACTCGAGACAGCGTCATCAGATCGGAACGAAGACCAGTTGAATCTCGATGGCCGCGGCTGACATGCCCCATTTACTAGAAGACGATCACCAGTCAAAAAGACAATTCCCTGCAATATAATCCCTTACTGAGAGCGAATACAGTTGAGGCTTCATTGCGTTTGTGTTCAGTAACAAATGCTTGTTTTCAGCAAATATATACAGAAGAAATGACATTAAAAGAAAGGTTGAATGTATGAAATATGTCCCGGGTGGGGTTTGAGCGATAGAATAGTAGATGTGAATAGGTTACAGAGAATATTATAATACAATATATAACTGTGCATTGAGTAGCAAGACGACCAAAAGTTATGGATAACGTACGAGGCAAGAAATTTTGAATAAGTAAGTCAAACAGAAGCGCGGGCCTGGTTCCATGCGACTTCGTGATTCGCGATGCAATGTGCCTCAAGTTCCTGATCGCTGGCACCATTGAAGACTGTTGGAGGAACACCGGTGACCCCCTTTTCGAAGCGGTACCTGGCATACCACATGAGTAAGCTAGCAAAAAAGTAACTGCGGAACACTCACTTGCAAAACCAGCAAACAACTTCTCCTTGCCGATTCTGTCCATAAACTTGCTCTAGGATATCCTCTACCAGCCTCAATCCGTCGGGTCCGACTTCAACAACTTCTTCCTCCTCCTCTTCCTCTTCCTCTTCGGCGTCTGCTCCTTGATCTGGTGCAGCAGCATCAATTTGCTCTGCTGCTGTATGTGCTGGAGTATCTCCAGGAGCAGATGGAATAGATGAAACCCCGACATATGATGATTTTGGCTGAGATATCGTAGTTCCTGTTCCACCACTTACACGAGACACATCAGAAGACATAGACATATCCGATGAACCTAGTCGCGGCTTTTTGTAATTTCCTTGCATATTCTCAGAATTGCCTTGATCCAGAGTTGTGGCTTCCCGCTTGGAGCCAGTAGCATTCGCGGGGCCGGATCGTGTAGGAGGCGACTTCATGCTTGTTGGAGGTGGTGATGACAGTGACCCAGAAAGGACTTCAGCATTTAGTGGGACAGTCGGTACTGGAGCTGCTAGAGCATTACTCGGACGTGCGAGGTAGGTATCATTAGGAGAGATGGTGGTAGGCATCGCAAATTGTTGCCCGCTTGTAGGTAACGGTGGTGCAGATTGCTGTCTGTTAGCGCTATTCATGGATCCGAAAGACTGGGCTAGAGAGACAGGGTACGGGGGTGCACTTGCTGGCGGAGGTGGTAATGTTGAATGAGTGTTATAGTTAGGCAATGGCGCGGATCCAGTGCGTATTCCTTCCCGAGCTATTTGTGGTTGAGAAGGTGGTCGGAACAATGACTGCTGTGGTTTGTGGGCGAAGTGACGCTGATCCGTGGGTGGGACAGGGAGAGAGGCCCGTCGATGGTTCTGTATAGTACCCATGTTGCTATATTGGTAAACGTGAGATTGGACAGCGGAAGGTCCTGTTTGAACCTGATATTGATGAGAAATATTGCAGGATTTTATCAGAATCGATGGCTTACAGGTGGTGCATTTTGGCTAGTCAAAATTGCAGGGGGCCTATGAATAGAGACCGGCTATATATAAAGTCTGTAAGTGCGTGCAAATATAGATACGTGAGGGGGCATTCACAGGAGACATGTGCATTGGTACTGGCTGCTGTGTGATCGGAGGTCCATTGAAGTCTATTGCAAACAAGTTTATAGATGCCATCAACTAGTAATGGGGAGCCACGCACTCATGACATTCGATGATTGACGCATATCTTGAGAGTGAGATATATGCCTTTGTTGTGATGGTATAATAATTTGGTGTAGACCTCTTGGGTGATTTTGGTATTGTTGTTGTTGTTGCTGCTGCTGCTGCTGCTGCTGCATTGCGACTTGCTGCTGTTGCGCGAAGAATTGTTGATTTACCGGAGAAACGTTAACGGGAGATGACACGGAGCCAGCTTGTTGCTGAGTTGGGATGGATCCATGCCCAACATGGCTTTGTGGCGGCAATTGACTTTGCGGAGGTCTTCTGCCATTCATTGCTATCGGAGCTTCTGATGACAGAAGTTTAAATGCATTTTGGTCTTGGTTTTGCTGCGATTGCTCTGAGGCCCTTCCTGTTTTACATAGCTCGCGTAGGCGCAGAATTTCATGGTAAGCACGATTGTAGGTCTCGATAAGGTTGTTATGTTCTTTATTTAATGCTGCGAACCTCTGCTCATGGGATGCTAACTCCGCTGCTCTTGCCTTATTCAACTGGTCCAGTTGAACCTTCAGAGAGCGATTGTCCAACTCCAAATGTGTGATTCGTTTTAGCATTTCGCCTTGGGGTGTGTTCTGAGACTTGATGCTGTCGGCCTGTACTCTCACAATTTCTGTGAGTTGCTTGTTGTCTTCGTAGAGCTTCACGTTTTCTTGTTGCCACCTCTGGTTGCGTGTCTCCAGCTCCTGCATCCTACTAGTCATTCCTGGATAGTACCCAAGCTCCTGCAAGCATCCGTTGGCAGTGGTAGACAATATCTCGACCACTTTCTGTCGCATCTCATGAGATGACAGAGGTTGTACTATGTTCGTAGAAGAGGGGTCTGCGTTTGGACTGGAAGTAGTGAAAGTTGTGTGACAGGTTGGTCGAAGGTCGGTGAAAGGAAAATCGTCAGCGCAGTGCAGTGCTTTAGATGAAAAAGATGGAGTGAAGCCTACTTCTGTACGACGCCCTGATGAAAAGCACCGGGATTGGACGGAGCTGTGGAATGAGGTGATGCCATAGCGGCACACGTAAAAACGCGTCCCAGTCGATTGAGCCTCGCGCTGGAACGATGATCGACTGTGTTGCTCTAGGCGAGGCTGCTTAATTACTTGCATTCCGGCCCGCTGAGCCGCCTTCAGTGATCTCTATGTGGCATGGGGCATTTCGAACTCAAGAAAAAGCTGGGGCCTTAACAAGGCCTTAAGCTTTAAGTCCTGAGTTCTCCCCTGTTTTTACACTCACATTGTCCAATGACAACAACTTGACAATGGCTTGTTCGCAGTTTCTGGTCGCCACCAGTATCAGCAACACCTGCAGCCTTCTACGCTCAAGAACGATACTTGATTTACAATCTTGTTGCAAGCTTAATTTCAAGTTGAACCTTCACAACTAACTCTCAAACTCTCATACAACTCTCATGGGATACTGGCAAAATCATTGGCTCGCTTGCGGAAACTTGGGTCGAACATCGCAGATAATAGGCAGTGATAATAGAGACCCGTGTCCAGATCCTTCGTGAAGGAGTAACTATCGTGAATCAGCCGACATTTCATTCACATGGGTGTAATTTCAGATATGCCCTCCCCAGGACTGTCTTCGAAAGTGCGGTGGACCTGCCAAGCTGTACGCTCCAACCGATTCTCATGAATGACTTTGTAAATATCCTTCTGATACGTCGGGCTCGAGAAGACAAGCTGAAGAGACGACATCATGGACCTTTTTCGGGACTCATCCGTCCCAGATATCCCAGTCCAAACCTTCTCAAGGGCTTCCGCAGGATGGGTGAGAACACAATAGAGAGCTCGAGCCCTACAGTCGTAGACTCTCCGCCTTTGCCAGTACACCCAGCCGACTCCCCGAGAATAATAGACATCGAGCATGTACAGGTGCATGACGATCCCAGGAAATGGTCAAGGGGCCATAAAGTAAGTGACTTTGAACTTTGACATTTCTCGCAATCTTACCTCATTTTTTTGAGCGATTTACTTTGTCAATAGTATCATGTGCATCGATGCTCTTAACTGTATCAATCGCAATATACAATCGTAAGAGCTTCTACTAGCTATTCAATGCCCTGTGCACGAACCTGATGATACGAATAATCAGCCTCCATTAATGATATCATTGCAGACTTGCATACGTCCTATGAAGAAGTATCATGGACTCTCTCCTCGAATGCGTTGGTTACGGGAGTAACTCCTCTGTTATGGGGCGCTGTTACAGAGGTCTACGGACGAAAGGTAAATTATGTGGTACATAGAATAATCCAGTGCTCATTTTGTCTCTAGACGGTCTATTTAATCTCTATAATAGTGCGTATCTCGTCAGCTCCGATTCGCCTACCTTAGGTTAGAATCCTTTTCGCGTCATCCACAGCTCTTCATTGTCGGGAGCGGTGTTGCTGGATCAGCCAAGACAATTACGGTGCTCATTCTTATGCGGGTACTGCAGGGCATTGGGGTAATTTACTCGCGTCTTTTGCAAATCTTGCACAGTGATAATGACTACTCGGCATAGGCAAGCGCAGTTCTCACTCTGGGAGCAGCAACTTTGGCCGTGAGTAGTAATTCTATTCTGGGTACAATTTCTATTTTAAGCACTAATATCCCTATCAGGACATGTATGATCCAAAAGAGAGAGGGACTGTTATGGGAATCTACTACGCTGCACCTCTTCTCGGGCCGTCTTTGGGTCCGATCATAGGCGGTGTGCTGGCACAGCTTTTCTCGTGGCGAGCGACCTTCTACTTCCTGGCAATTTTCGGAGGAGTCTCGCTTCTTGCATTTATTGTCTTCAAGGACACTTTCAGGCGAGAGCGGAGTTTGTCATATCAGGCGGCTCTTCATCAAGCTCTGCAGGTGAATCGACCCAATAACCAGAATGGGGTATGTGAGACAGATATCATTATGGATAATTTGGAGAAGCCAAGTACCGCTGAGGACTCCAGGCAAGCGGAGGAAGCAAAGGCTGTACCAGTCGAAACAGCTGCAGTAAAAATAGGTCTGCGCCATATGCAAATCGTGAAGCCTACCGTCGCAATATTCCGTCGTCTGAACAACTTCCTGGTATTATGCGCTTCAGGTAATCCTCCCATACGCATATTTATGCTTTCAAAAAATTCTAACTTCTAGCCATCCTAGGGTTAATCTTTGGCGGTATTTCATACTGTATCCCTTTTACGACAGTGCGGACACTTGGAGAGCCGCCTTACAACTACAAATCGCTTGATATAGGCCTTGTGCTACTTGCCTTGGGAGTTGGTACGAATCCACTTTCTGGACAGCCCGTGACATCGCTTAACTTGCAGCAACCGAAAATCGTACAGGGAGTATTGCAGGAAGTATTTTCGGAGGCAGGTGGTCTGATCACATCCGTCGAAGATACCAGCAAATCAACAACGGTGTTTCTAAAGCTGAGGTGAGTCTTCAACACAGATACAGAAGCTGTTCCTTCATTCTCCCTGAAGCATCGACTGAATAGTGCCAAATTTATGTTGCCTATTCTTCCTGCCAGCTTGATTGCATATGCCTGGACAACAGGGAAGAAAGTTAACATCGCACCCATAAGTATAGCCCTGTTCGCTTGTGGAGTATCATCCGCGTATGTTTAGCTGGCGTCTGATACGGTATATATATACAAAGACTAACTGACAGGTATCTTCTCACAGATGGATATATTCAAGTATTCTGGCTTATATAGTTGATGCGAACAATGGACGATCATCGAGTGCTGTGGCAGCAAACAGCTTCTTTAGAGGGTTGGGAGCATTTGTGGCTTCAGAAATTTCGATACCTGTGCAGGTATAGTGGTCTCGGAGCCTAATTTATGAAAGAGACTCACACCTGCGGGTAGAATGCTTTGGGGGACGGTGGCCTTTATACATTAATAGCAGGGTTTATGATTATAGTTGCCGCTCTCGTCCTGCTGTTGATTTCCAAAGGTACTGAATGGCGGGAAAAGGCCGAGGAGCGAGAAAGATTATCCGCATGACGGAGCTTGCTGTTGTAATTTGTAGCCGACTCGCACTGGAACATACAACATGCTATTATGCCGATCAGCGCGTTTCTGCGAATACGAATTGTAATATAGGTATTTGTCTCGACGCCGACTGAGTAAGTCGCGATATCCAGTTTGTCATCACTCTTATGCTTTTCCAGGGTAATTTGCAGTATTGAGATAGCTATGGCGCTATACCAACTCATTCTATAGTGTTACTTGAGACTGCGGGACCGCCGGATTGCTCAGTCCGTGCATTCTCCATTGACATTTCATTTGAGAATCATTTTGCTGCCCGAGGATAGACTAATCTTGCAAATTAATGAGGTCAGCCAAAGAGTGTAACGGCTGATTAAGGCAAAGCCTTATTAGAGTTGGCAGCATCCTAATGGAGATACAAATACCGAATGCGGATACGTCCATAAATAGGTCAGGGGAAGTCGAATGGAGTTACGCAACACATCGGAGGCCACAGCCTGAATGCAGAACTGCAGGCCAGGTCGCGGAGCACACGTTACCTAACGATCGTAATTAGGTACATGGTCTTTGGACAGAGGTAAAAATACCTCTTGTCGGGCGTGTCAGCCGGGACGCATTCCATCATACTGCGCAGCCAAACGAACGCACAGTGCGAGATGCGCATCACCATATCGCTTGACGATTGATATGCATGGAACGCAGCGCGGGAGAGAATGCTCTCTGAGACTGGTTTAGCGGCGCGTCGTCAGTGCCATTCTCTATACCGAGGTAGTGCACGAGTCCCACAGCAGGGAACGTGCGGTGCGTCACCGGTGCATCCCCATTGACATGACCAGGAGAATTGTTGATAGTTCAAAGATGTCTTCTTGCTGGGAAAGAACGTCCTGAGCGACAAGAATAGGAGGGCAGAGCGTGCTGCGGTTCTGCGGCCATCACTTTGTATTGAAATGCGAGTTGACTGAGTTATAATAGTACAAACACCGAGGGGACGTGTGTAGAGCCAAAAGTCCATGCATCTAGAGAGGCCAACAAAGATGATTCGACGACGAAAGATAGCAGAGGAAGAGAAAAACCCTGGTGAGCAGCAGCACGCTCGATAGCCTTGAACCCCTTTGAAAGTATAAAGATCTACGAATGCTGCCGAGCCATCATTACACAGGCGTGGTGACGGAATAAATAGGCCGTGTGTATGGAAAAGATAAGAATAGAATTAACATCGTCGGGGCAGCCTCGAGACCTGTAGCACAGTAAAAAATACAACCGCCAAGACAGGAGAATGAATGGTATCTATCCACTACGGTAATTCTGGATGCGTCCGTGGAGCTGCTGCGGGCTCTGGCTGGAGAATTCTCTCAGAGATAGGTGGGGACGAAGGGGGCGAATGAGTTGCGACGGGGGCATACTGTGACATATTGGGCTGCGGTGGGGTCTGACGGGAGACTACTGCGATAGGAGTGCTGGACGTTGACGGTTGGTCGTATGACGGGGGCCGCGGGAAGTAGGGAGGGGCAGGTTCGCGGACAGACCGGTCGCGACGGAGCAGGGCTGGGTTGCGCTGGAGCTCCTCCATCTCGCGCTGGAGCTGGTGGCGCTGGACGATGTCTGCGATTCTGTCGCGCGGAGGCGTCTTGCGATAGTTGTGGAGGCACCGGATGATGCCCAGAATGACGATGGACGCAAAAAAGCCGCCGAGAACCTCGAAGACTATGCTGATGGGCTTCTGGCCGTGGCTCGGGACAGAGGTGGCTGTCGGGGACGGGAGAGGCTTTGGGCTGTGGCTGTGGGAGGGGGGGAAAGTGAGCGGCGGCGGGTTCGTAAAGGGGGGAGGGTTTGTGGGTGTGCGAGTGGGATCAGGGACGGGGTGGTGGCTCTGGGAGATGGGCGGCTTGGCGTTGTGGACGGTGAACTGGGAGGTGGTTGCGGCCGGGGCATGAGCGAGCGAGCGGACAGAGGACGAGGTGGAATGGGAGGCGGATGATGATGGTGGCGGGGCGGCGGCGACGCTGTTGGCGGTGAGCACTGGGCACGGGGCGGGGGGAGTGGGGGCGACTTACAGGGACAGTATCAGAAGGAGCAGGAGAGGAAGCATGGTGCACTATGGCCCCATTGTCCAGGCAGCCAGCAGGTGCAGGCGGGCTGGTGTGAGATGGCGGGAAGTAAGAGAGAGTCCATGATCTCCGGCATCCTGTACGGAGGGTCGCTGCTGACGTAATTATCTCTCTCGGAATTGCCGGCATGTGAATAAGCGCGGGTTAACGCGATCTGACCAACATTTCTACTCTGCGTCCCCCATTTCTCTTATTTAATGCGCAAGTCCCTCCCTCTGTTTCCCATCCCTTGCATTGCTCACAATGTCTGCTTTAGTTCTTAATCACGACGACGCTGCAGCCGATGCAGCCCTCCTCGACACCCTCATCGGCCCCGACCCCAAAGCCGTAAAGTCGACTTTTGCTCGTCGTGACGCCGCCCTCGATCCCTTGCTCATCGCGGCTGCCACCGCCTCAGGCCCCCATGTCACCCGAAACCACTACACCCATGATTTCTTCCCCGGCGTCATGCTGCCGCAGGCCGAGGGCGCCTGGGACTGGACAAAGTTTGCTGCAGAGGATTCGTCCGCCAAAGCTAGTCGTAGACGTCTCACCTATGTCAGTCGCCAGGCCCCCCGCAAGCAGCGTCTGGGCGGAAAGGGCGACGTCGACGATGCTCTCCAGTCTCGTGGGACTGATCCTCTAAAGCCGGTCGACAATCTCTCACCTCCAGTCAAGAAACGCAGACCTTCGGCCGCCACTCTCACACCCGCAAATTCAGACGCCGCATCCCGTACACAGACTGTCCCTACAACCGGCGCCACCCCGCTACCTCCAGTCGAGGTCAAATGTATGGCACGCACCCGTATACCCACTCCCCATGGACCTGCTTTCCTTCATCTATACCACAACAATCGTGATTCAAAGGAACATATGGCTATCGTTATTGATCCTGCACAACTAGACGAGACTTCCGATCACACTCCCATAGCTCCCCCCATCCGTTCCCGATCTTTGGATGCCACCTGGAGTGAGAATGAGACCGCAATGGACCGCATCATCCGGGGCGCTTATGTTGGTCGTTTATCTTCGGCAACTCAGCATCCTTCTATTGTGCCATCTCAGGCGCCAATTCATCCAGCATCACATGATAATATCCCCGCTCCTCTCGTCCGCATCCACTCCGAGTGTTTCACTGGAGAGACTGTGGGCAGCATGCGCTGCGACTGTGGCGAACAACTCGACGAGGCTATTCGCCAGATTTCCTTGCCCATCGCTCTCCCACCTAGTGCGTCTAGCCCTAACGGCGTGACAATACCCGGACGCGGGGCTGTGATCTACCTTCGGCAGGAAGGCCGCGGGATTGGTTTATTGTCCAAAATCCGCGCATATAACCTGCAAGACTTGGGCCATGATACTGTCACGGCCAATTTAATGCTTGGACACGGCGCTGATGAGAGAGGTTACGAAATCGCTGCTGCCATTCTCCGCGACCTGGGACTCGGGTCAAACTCGACTCTACCGATCTGCGACGCTGTGCGCCTGTTGACCAATAATCCGGACAAGGTGGAGGCGATGGAAAAGGAGGGAATCCACGTGGCCGAACGCGTTTCTATGATCCCTCGCAGCTGGCAGCAGCGTCAGGCAGCGGACGCGCATGCGAAAACTGGAGCGCATAACCACACACACGATCTCAAAACAGGGGAGCACGAGAAAGTCGCGGGTGCGACGCTCATCGGCGGCAGTGCGGTCCACGGAGACGATCTGGACAAGTACCTGAGGACTAAGGTTTTGAGAATGGGACACATGCTTCCGCTTTGGATGGAGGAACCTAATGTACAAATCTACTGAATAACTGGGATTGTATTTACCTTAAGCATAGAGTATTAAATGTATTTTTGCGGTGTAATGAGAGATCAAAGTGTCCATCGGTGGCTGTGCGAGAAGTTGTAGCTTATTCTTGGCGTGCTCGGCGCCTTTTGACAACTGCCATGCATCAACACTTCATAAAGCTTCTTGTATACGCTGCATATTGGTTGATTCAAATCTGATCACAAAAACTTCACAGTCCTCAAGAGGCCCGCACACCACCTACTGCCTGAGAGGACTTCATTGTGTCGTAGAATAAGTATATAATGCTGGTCAAAGGCCTGCTGAAACTGGGAACATGACTGTCAGCTCCACACGCCCAAACGCCCAAACGCTGAGCCTGCAATGAATAGCTAGCACCTGCCAAGCCCATCCGTATCCTTGTCATCTGCGGGGCACGAGTCGGTGACCCACCTGAAAAGTACTGGTTTCCATATAACTCTTCCTTCCTTCCTCCTCTCCCTCCCCCCTCCCCCCTGCCATTTCCCCCTCTGTACTTTTCCTGATGTCGTACGCTAATGTGGAGACTGGCGCGCTGGAGAAGCAGACCAAGTCGAACAGGAAGTCAAAGTTCATCGTGAGTCACAGGTTTACAACGTCCCGGACCATCTCTACAACGCGGCTCGCGCTCTAGGTCATCGGTTCTATAGTCACAGTCCTCGTGCTAGCCGCTATTGGAACTGTCGTCGGCGTCCTTGTCTCCAAAAACAACAAGTCCTCGTCATCATCTTCTTCGACTGGTTCGAGTGGAAGCGTGAAAAGCGATGGAACCAAAGGGAGCACGGGGAGCACCAACACTATTGGCAGCGATCCGAGTGTCTTCAAGAAGGACAGCAACTTGCACAAGGCATTCTATGGCCTTGCGTATACTCCTGAGGGATCGCTGCCCGATTACGGCTGCAGCAGTACACTGGGTGAGCTCCATGCACATGTCTCATTTCCCGAAAAGCCTAATCTCCACCTTAGAGAGTGTTATTCGGGATGTTCAGGTATTCTAGTTATCCTTGTCCTAGAAGTGTTCCTATGCTGAAGAATAACGTGCGCCTTCCAGCTCATGTCACAGCTGACTGACCGGATCCGTCTGTATGGCGCCGACTGCAATCAGTCTGCCCTTGTTGTCTGTATCTCGTTCGCTGGATACATATATCTAAGTGTTCCTTACACAGCTTTTTATCCTTAGCTTGAAGCCGTCAAGCAAACCAAGGTCGACGTCCAGATTTATCTTGGCAACTACGTCGTTGATGGTGACCCCGGTGCATATGAGCGTCAGCGAGATGTCATCAAGTCCTCTATTGAGACATACGGAGTGGACCATATTGCAGGCATCACGGTCGGAAACGAATTCATGCTCAAGTAAGTAAACTTATTGCTTTCAAGGTTCTCCACTTAAAGTGTATAGTTATGTCACCGAACACAATATCACGGATGTGAACAGTGCAGAGGCCGACGAAGGTAATGGGACTATCCTACGATCGGGCTGCGCAATTTGCTAAAGCATGTAACCGCATCTAGGAGCTGCAATTCTCCTGAAGAATATTGCGGATACGCGGGATCTTTTGGCCTCATTGAAGCTGAACAAAAATATTCCCGTTGGCAACTCTGATGCCGGGAGTTACTTCAACACCAAGGTCCTATCCGCCGTCGATTATGGGGTATGTGATAAGCACAACCCTAGAATGATACGCTGAACCCATTGTAGCTTTCAAATGTACATGCATGGTTCGCCAACACCACAGCTCAGGGAGCATCTGATTGGGTGACCAATTTTTTCGAGGAAACCAACGTGCGACCTGCTGCTCTGCTATCCAATAAGGTTCGTCTATGTATCACAAGCAGGATTTATGCTCATTAGAGATATATCACTTTTTAGCCCAAAATGTACATTGCAGAGACCGGCTGGCCCACCGTAAGCAAATTTGCCAGCTTGGTAGTGCTCCACTGACAGAAAATCTAGGCATCCAAAGACTTGGGTAACGCCAATAACGGTGCCTCGGATGCATCGATCGCCAATCTTCAAGTATTCTTGGACACCTTTGTCTGCCAGGCCAATGACGCTGGCATTCCATACTTCTTCTTTGAGGCAAGTTTATACCGGTCGACTATGTGGCGTCACTGATTCCAATCCTGTCGTACAGTTCTTCGATGAAGAGTGGAAGGATGCTAAATATGGAGGTGTCGAGGGACACTGGGGTCTCTTTGACGAACAGTACGCTTTAGCATTGTCAATTAAATTAAGGTCATAATCTAATCTTTTTCCCCAAGGCGCAACCTGAAAGCCGGATTGAAGATCCCCACCTGTACATCCCCTTAGGTTCTCGAACCATTGTATCTTTTGACAGCAACAGCTGTCGTTCACCCCATACTTTGTAGAGTTAGTACCTATGGACTCTATATGAGCAGTACTTTCTTCTATTGACACACACACTCGCTTTTCATCACGCTCATTTATTATTGCTTTTCTACTTACTACTTGCCACCGGATTCTCTTATGATTTTGAATCATGACTCTTTATGGAGACTTTTGATCGCTTTCAAGACATTCAGTAGTTAGCTTTGCAGATGCAGTATATCGATACATATTCTCAATGGACACTTATTTATACCTTTTGCCAGGTATGTACTCATGAACACAGTCGACTTGTTAGATTTTGAGGAAAAGGCCACTGACCGGGCAGACCAAGGGCAGACAATCTTAAAGTGGGTGTTGGACGGAGGCAATGGTCATTATGTAATGACGTGCCCCTGAAAGGCGTTCAGTGGTGCCGGCTGCTACTTGGACTTGGATTTACTGCGAAATACCACTCGCATCATTTCTTGACCATGTACGACCCACTCCACTCAACCGCAGCAGTCTTTGGGGGTACGAATGAAGATAGCGCTCCTCCGTGGCCCACGACGCCGCACTCAGCTGGTTCTCCCGTCCCGAACCTGCGCCGCGCCTCACCCGTTCCTCCAACGCCCGACAAGGGACCCACTCCCGGATTATACGGAAGAGAACCGCAGATATACGGCCAGCCTGAGGCAGGCCTCATCTCGCCGCGAGAGACGGTAGGCTCGAACGGCGTCAAGTACGAGAAAGCGGAGCCGTATCTTCGAGTGCGCATCAACGGGCTTGACAGAAACAGACGTGATATCCTTGTCAAGCTTGATGCTCAGGTGAGCAGCAGGGCATGCCATCACGGACTTTGCTGCTTTTTAACTCAATATTTTTCGGGACGCTGATCACCCGCTTGCTGGCTGCTTCAGACGAACTTGTCCAACTTCAACGGCTCGACGTACCGCAATGTATCGCGCTCCTACGTGGAGTTCCAGCAGTTTTACGAGGCGATCGTGAACAGCAACCCACAGACGATCGTCCCTGCGCTCCCGCTCGCTCAGACGTCCGCGCCGACGGACGAGGAGGATGATAGGCTGGTTAAGATCATGCTACAGCGGTGGATTACACGTGTCTGCGAAGACCCAATTTTACAGCATGACGAAGACCTGCGGTCGTTCATCGAGAGCGACTTTGGCTACCAGCCGACCCCGCGTCCGCGGAAGAAGGCATCTTCTGGATTTGGGATCATCAGGCGGGGCGTGCCTGACGAGGACGAGGAGCTGCAGCGGGCAAGGTTTGAATTAACCAAGCTCGAGGGTCAGTTTTTTGAGACAGCGAAAGCGGTAGACAAGCTCGCTGTCACCCGAAAAGGTTGATGCTTTGCACTATTTTCCGTATGTTTTCTAGCTCATGCCTACGTTGCAGCTCTGGTATCCGCACACTCGGAGCTGGGAAACAAGCTCGTCAACGTTGCGACTACAGAAGCCCACCCGCCTCTGGGGAATGCGCTACGGAAGCTTGGGCGGACTTTTCACAGCGTCGCCGACCTCGACCACGCTCAAGCAATCAGCGAATGCGTGATTCTTGGGGATTCGCTTGGGTATCAGGGAATGAATGCCCGCTCGGCCAAGGAGACCCTGCAAATGCGGACGGGCGTGCTGGAGGAATACCAGAGCGCTGTTAAGACTACAATATCGAAGCGTCGGCAGATTGAACGGCTGAAGGCAAGCTCCAACATCCGACCTGATCGTGTAGATGAGGCGCTAGAGGAAATCGAAGAGGTGGGTCCTGGTGTATCACTGGTTGTGGGCAACGAATGACTAATTTATTGCGGACTTTTAGGCAAACCGCTATGAGCAGATCTTGGCCAAACGTGCGGAAGGCATATCGCAGAATCTTCACCGCGCTTTGCAGACCCATAATCGATACGCTAACGATGACATTACTACGGCGCTTATTGAGCATGCACGCTCTACTATTCTCTATGAGAAACAGCTTCTGCGTGAACTGGAATCCCTGAGAGTTGATGTGGCCAACGCAGCGAGCAAGGTTGTCCCAATGGTGAATGGCGCACCGAAACCATCTATCATTCCCCCTCTGGAAGATTATAATGAGCGTCCTCACCCCGAACCTGTTCCTTCTGCTCCTCTTTCAAATGGCTTCAATAGGCCCCCAACGCAGCCATCCTTCCAACCACCTCACACCGCGGGAATACCGTCGCAAAACAGTTTTACCCCTCACAGAACTCCGGGGCAACAGTCCAGCTCTTACACAAATACCCCCAACCAAAGCCCTCCATCTTCTCCGTTCCCAGAAACTCCCATTGGTAGGCAAGACCCTCTTTCAGCAGCCTCTTCACGATCTTTCCTGCCTTCTCAGCCTCCTTTGTCTCCATCTGCTTCGCAGTTTGCGAGGCAGCAGGCACTTCCTCAGTCACCTGGGGCAGGGCCATCATCGCCTGCTCTGCGCCAAAATACAACCATTCTACCTAGCAACCATTCTAGTGAACCTCCTCTCGGTGGCCATTTTGTAGACGGAACGCGTTCTATGTTTGTTCCGAAAACGAGCACCGGTCCTCGGCCTTCCCCGCTTTCCTTCTCGTCATCAGTTTCCAACCTTCCTGATACCAACTCCAACGCCCCCTTTGACCCGTTACGCAGTGATTCGTATCCAATTGTCTCTGGACACGCTAACGCTGCCCAACAAGGGGTTTCCGGGCAATTCTCTCGACCACAAGAAACGGACCCTCTCGGAAACATCAGGCCTCAACAAATGTCTGCTTCATTGCGTGTCCAACCAACACGACCCAGACTAGACCCACGAGAAGCTGCTAGTAAACTTGCAAATATGTTTTAAACAAGATAATCAGTGAATGATATTGACGCGTTTCTTCTTGTTTTACCTATGACACTGTTTCGAAATACATTTTAGCGTCGCACCATTACAATTGACTCTGATCTTTGAACTTCACATCCTGATTTCTCCTTCCGCCAATGAGGTGATATCGTTCTTGCCTTCCTCTGACAAATTCCCATCTCTGTGTTTTTTTTGACCAGGCTACGTTTTCTTCCTGAAGGAATCGCAAGGTGGCATTGCGTTCTTCGACGAAGTGAGACGCGAATAGTTCTATACTATAGTAAGTTTTTGGAAGAATCGGCAAGTCCCCCAAAACTGGCACGTATAGGGGCAAATTAGTAAATCCTGCAAGCTCATTGATCAGATGCAATTCTGGACATTGGCAGATGTGACTACTGTTGCACAAGGGCCACGCACCCATTACACTTCCAGCGTCGTGCCCCCAGTCACCGATAGGATGGCAATATATTTGCCCTTCTATCCCTTCCAACTCCATTTGTTGCAGGCTCCGGCGGAGTACGGTATTCCCAGTGAGTCCAGGCCTCATGTTTTCCAGAACAATGTCCTGCATCCTATTGCTCTTCCTCAAACCTTCTTTCAGGCCGTCCGGTGCATCGGTCTCCACTAGATCGTCGCTCTGTCGAAGCACATATGCCAAGTGCTGCGTGTCCGTGTTCAACTGCATTGCTGTTATGCCATAGTCGATGTGGAGGATATCTCCTTCCTGGATGATGTCGTTGCTTCCCCCCCAGCCGGGAAAAGTTTCTTCAGTGACTACAGACACTCTGGGATGGTTCCGTGTTGTTACGTTAAGCAAGAGCATCTTCTCGCGGAACCACCAGCCGAGATCCTTTATGTCGTCTGCTTCAGCAAAAATCACCTCCGTATCTGTGACGGCACATACCTCTGTGCTCGTTAAGCCGGGCTGAACAACCTTACTGGAGAATCCTTCTTCGAGCATCGCCCATACCGTCTCCTGCAATTTGCTGTAATATTCTAACTGGTCGGAGGACTTCGTCGCGACAAATTCTACGGCTAGCATAGGCTCGTTGGCAGTCCTGCTCATCCACTTCTCTCCTAGCTCACGCTGCAGCGCGGACAGCTCCCCGACATGTAACCCTCCCGCAAAGGCAATATTCTCATCGGTGTTGAGGATTATTCGATTTGGATTCAACTTTTCGAATGTAGATAATAACTCCGGCCATACGTCGCCTGTATTGTCAACCCATTTCATGGGATTGGGCACATCTATAATAGATGTGTCGTGGAATAATAGCACGGTACGTCTGTGCGCATCGTAGTCGGTAGCGTTTTTCATGGACCACCAGAGGGTGTCTTCAGCGTGTTCTCGTTGACAAAGCTGGTGTATTGGTTAGCAGAAAAACCGGTCGGTGTTGGTAAAAGGTTAACCTACTAGCCATGCCTGTGCGTTGTACTTTTTAAGCAAAGAAGGGATATTGGCGAGCCTGTCCGACGTCCATTTATTCTGTATCTCTGCCTGGCGGCGCAATGATGGGAGTAATTGGTATTGTGCAGGCTGTTGCGGATGCAGTTGTCCGTAGCAGATTCCAGCGAGGCCTGCAAACTGGACAAAACTTGTTAATCTCATAGCATCAGTTACTCAAGAGAGTATTTTACCCATGCTTTACCTTTTGTTTCCCAGCAGGTATAATTACTACGCCACTCTTCTACTTGCGCCTAATTTCATGCAAATACGGGCCGGTGCTAGGCCGGCGGGGTAACTGCCCCCACCGGAGCGGAAGGGCAGATGCCCGGACTCCTTTTCCTTACGCCCGCTACATCCACCCAAAATGTCGAACGACCCGAAGCCAGAATCCTCTTCTGCTGGCGAAGATGCAAATCCTCGCTCATCAATAGTTGATGAGTCGGTGAACAGTGTTTCTGAAACCAAAGCCCTGAATGCCGAATCCCAAACGCAGGGCAATTCAACCGAAGATTCCGCCCCTCCCCCGACGACTGCTGGGGTATCTGATAGAAGGGACCTTCTTCAGAAGGCACGCGCATTTCTTGTGTCGCCTCATATTCAAGGTCAAGATCTGGCATCCAAACGCGCGTTTTTAAAGGGAAAGGGCCTCAATGATGATGAAGTTGAGAGCCTCGTACAGTCTCTGGTCCGTGTATTAGCATATGATATTCGCTGTTTTTCAATATCAATACCATATGTATCTGGTAGCCGCAACCACGCCCTAGTGTTCCGCCAAGGTCATACCCACAGCCTGCTCCTTCTAATTTACCAGTACTGCTTCTTGGTATTGCTCGCCTATTTACATGGTTAGCGGGAGGCTCGGTAGTATTGCTACTCTTATATCGTGTAAGTATGATCTCATTCTCTTCTGATTACACACTTATCGTTCTCATACAGCGCTTTTTGCTGCCCAGAATTGCTCAAACGTGGATTGCAAGGCATTCGTTAAAGACGCACCAGCTTTCGTTATTAAGGCAGCTGACTACATCTCTTTCTTCTCTAAAGGAAGCGCAATCCGAATCGTACTCGGTTCTACCCCACCAGGATCCTTTCACCGAACCCAAAAAGTATGCTCATTGCAAAAAGGTAGCTGAGATTATCGAGCTAGCAGGGGATGGACACAAAGAGCCGGATTATGCACGATTACCTGTAATTTCCCTTCTGCGTTGCGCGATCAAAGAGACAAAAGAGAAGTCCACGACGGAGGAAATCTTTGGACACCTCGAAAGGCACATTTCGTGGCTTCAGACTGAAGACGGCACTCAATTCGAGGTTTGTAAAGCACATTAACCTTATTTATGCAAATTAACACATATTTTAGCAACAACTATGGGATACTCTATCCACTTGTCCATTGTTTGAAAAAGCTCAAATATCTTCCTCTTCCAGCACATCCAGTGACGCATCTTCAACTCAATGGGAATATATTCCACCGAAGCCTATCCTTTCTCCTCCTCTGCTTAAGTCCTTGGATAGTTTGTCGTCAGAACTTCCTCGCGATACTAAACCACGCAAGAATCCATATCAGCATACCCTCCAGACACTTTCAGATTTTACAGGCTACTTGAGCACGCAAGTGTATATGCCCTATCGCTCTTCGACTTCTGGGCATGGAATAATGGACAACGGCGAGACTTCGATAGAAGAAGAGCTACGCAAGGAAATCAGAGCTCTGAAGGGTCTTGTGTTGAATAGGTAATGTGACCTTTCTATGTACTTTGAAAGGCGTCGCTTCTGACTTTATGACTTTATTCAGGCGTTCGTTTATGCCCTCCATCCCAAGACCTGGTGTAACACCCGTCCGTACGCCTTGAATGTATGATAGTATACTTCGCATTTAAAGAATCTGTCTACAACGATGAACGATGACCGATGAACCAATTATGAGGGCACATTGTTTTAGTTAAGTGTTCGGACTTGCCATCCTCCATAACCTGGAAGTACGACATATGTAAGTATAAGGAATAAAGCTATTCGGAAGGCTAGTGTACTAGTGAGAAACTAGCATATGATGTCAACACCCAAATAGAGTACTTTATAAGTACACTTTATATTTTGCTGTGCCGTTCGATTTTAACCGACGACCGTTGAGTACGTCCTGCTTATACGTTATGCTCTGCAAGTTGCAGCCACCAGACCTGAGGCCTGACGTTGGCATTCCAGTTAATTACCGCCAAATTACCGCATGGTGAACTGCTTTCTAACTTCCTCTTTGGGCACTCTGGGTATGTTAAAAAGGACACTTGTCAGTCGTTCCTTTTGATTCAAAATTAGCACACCGAGTCATAATTTACTTTGTAGGCAAGTCCGAAAAACACACTATCACTTCCTCGCTCTTTTCTTCGTAACTTCAACATGTCTGGCCGTCTGCAGCAGCGAGGGCGCGGGCCTTTCGGATCTATGGAAGTCACGTTCCTGGGCACGGCTTCTGCACAACCTTCCTCGACACGGAACCATTCAGCCCTTGCCTTGCGGCTTGGGGGAGATGTATGGCTATTTGATTGTGGAGAGGCGACGCAGCACCAGTTGCAGAAAAGCGTAGTAAAAATGGGACGAATTGAGAAGATCTTCATTACCCACACCCATGGTATGTCACTATGTGCGACCTATGAGATTGACTTGTCGCCAACGATCGTGAACAGGGGATCACATATTTGGCCTGACTGCTCTAATGGCAAGCTTGCTAAACGGCGCCGGCGGGATCACAGAGGGCGCAGAAGATCCGAGACTTAACATCGACACTTCTACAGCGGTCTGTCTTAATATCTTTATTATTCAAGTTTACTGACTGTGAACCAGGCTCTTGAAATCTACGGGCCCGCAGGTACGCGCGCCTATGTGCGCAGTAGTCTTGCGTATACTCATACGAATCTTGGCGCGTCTTATGTTGTTCATGAGCTTCGGTTCCCAACCGATCCTGAAGGTGACCACACAACGATGGCGCCTCTCTTAGCAGAATGTACATTTGGGCGCGATATTCCCCAAGTTGACGACTGCTGGAGAGATATATACAGGGACGATCTGGTGTCCGTCTCCGCTGCACCTATACACCATTCCGTACCGTGCGTGGGGTATGTTGTCCAGGAGGCACCTATTCCGGGCAGGGTAGATCCGTCAAAGTATATTCCAGAATTGAAGCGAACTGGTACGCCCATGTCTGTTATGCGACAAATACAACAAGGAGAATCTGTCACTCTAAAAAACGGCACCGTCCTACACGGACCACCGCGAAGGCCAGGCAGAAAGATCGTTATTCTGGGTGATACTTATGACCCGTCGCCAATATCCGCCATGGCACAGGGTTGCGACCTTCTAATCCATGAAGCTACAAACGCGCACCTGCCAGGAGTCGATACAACAACGAAGGATTTAGATACATACGAAAGCGTGCAAGCCAGAACGATGTCCAGAGGCCACTCGACCCCTCAAATGGCTGGAGCATTCGCCCAAAGGATTGCGGCCGGGAGGCTGATATTGAATCACTTTTCAGCTCGCTATCCTGGAGATGAGTCTGAACATTCTATCAAAATCATGGACGCGATAGGGAGTCTGGCTGCTTCCGAGTTCGGCCATGGCGTGGAATGTGCAAGGGACTTGATGACGATACAGGTAGCACTGAGCGAGAGTTAGATGTGTAACACGTACATAAAATACATTACAGTCGTTGTTAATCATCTGGGGGTTCTGAGAGTTCGCTACTCGCGTCAGTAGCCTCCCCTTCTTCCATTTCTTCCCGAGTCTTCTTTTTGTTTTTGTCTCTCGGGTCCTCCTCCACCTCTCCCATTTCAATATCGTTCTCTTCTTCAATCATGCCATCGCTTATGGAAGTATCACCCTCTACTGAGACGACGTTTACCGGAGGCTCATTATCTTGATGTTCATTCACTTCTTCAGTTATGATTGAAGTCAAACTGCTCTCCACAGAACGTGGCTCGTCCTCGACTGCAGGGGTGACACGAGATGACTGCGGTATTGACGGTATTTCAGGCTCCTTGCCCATAAATTTCAGACTGCTGAGATCTGTGATAATCGAGTCGAGGGCCGTTTTGTGTCCCTGTATAATGCGATTCTGAGTATCGTGCTCGGAACGAATAGCAGCCATATCGTTTTCAAGGGAGGCAATTGTCCTAATTTCAAGTGAGAAACGCAAGCACTGAGTCCAGTTGTCACACTTACGACTCCAGCTCTTCCCTACTGGGCAGCGTGTTTACTTTCTCCGCAACGGCGTCGTACTCGATTTTCCTCTTGCGCAGCATTTGTGCCTGTTCTAATGCCACTTTTAGTTCCTCGATTTGGGATTCAAGAGTTCCATGTTCATTTTCTAACCCCTTTGTGAGCAATTATAAGGCGAGAGGAATCGCGAATTAGCCGTACCGAGTACTTCACGTTCGCGCTGATACTCTTCTACTTGCCGGGCCTCCGCTTCACATATCATCACACTCTTCTTCATTAACAGTTCGAACGTAGCCAGTTCTATTAGGAAACCTTCTCTAGCATCATCAACGGAGGTCGGTGGAGCGGTGCCTTGGATAACAACAGGGATAATCGGGGGATGCGACAAGGAGGTATAGTTATGGAACTTCTTGATCATGCGACGTAGCGGTCGCTCGTCAAGAGTGATTCTGGCAAACGTGATTTGATCTGTGAAAAGGACGACATGAGGAACTGAAAAATGGGTAAGCAATTCAACGACCCTACCTTCTTCCTCTGGTGTAGGAAGAGGTATGACAGTTGGCTGTGCAACTGCAGGCGCGTTTGTCGACATTATTGGCACCCGAGACACGGATTTCGGTCAAGTATAGAGTTAACACTATTGTCGGAGCGAAGGTGTAAAGAAGATGATGGTACTTATAGACAAGGTGAAAGAGGTCCGCGCGTCTGTTTAGCCACTGAACCAATCCGAGCTTAATTTGTTGCGCGGCCAAATATAGCCAAGCTACCACACCTCACGTTGCCCTCACCAGTCCTTTCTGCTTAAGTATTACATGGAAACGCAACCGCTGAATGCAGATATAGAGACAGCCTAAGTGCAAATGTATATAATAATTAAGTCTAAATCCTAACGTCTAGCCTGGCCAGCAGACACAATTTTTCTCTTTGCTTCTTCTTCCAAATACGCCCAGTGAGCAATCTCTTGCTGCAGCTTCATATGAGCTGTATGTTGAGTACCCTTCTGAGCAATGTCACTTAGCTCTCATTATAAATGTCACAGTTGTAACATTGCTTACGCTTAGCCCTTGTAGCAATATTTGATAGAATGTTAACTGCTGTTTTGCTTTTCCTATTGCATCAGGAGTTTGCATTGAATGACGTATAATGAGTTTCGCGACCTCTTGACGCAAGCGCAGCAGACTTTATACTGTTGTTAATATAATTATAATACACTATTTGGAGTGGCTTACTTGGAAAAGATCATGTTGTCGGCTTCGCTGTCCGTGAGGAACACGAATGAATTGAAGAAAATAATATATTGCCCGCATATCTGATGATAGGTATCAGGTACTGGTCTGTAAGAAAAGATGGATGGTGTTGGCTACGCACATTTTCTACCATAGGCGCTGTTGTCGTAGCGCTACGGCCAAAATACCCTGTACTTGTTCCTTCTGCCAGCTTTTTGACACTCTCTATATGTTCTGTCATACCCTTCTGGAATACAGGCCACATCTGCAAGCTCAGTCCAAACACAAAGGTTTCGCCAGGGGGGCAATGTCGCTTCTGAATCTCCGCTACGATGTCCTCAGCAACCCGGATCATAGTTAGAAGAGGGATTGTGGTAGGCATAGGATCAAGAACAGAACG
The DNA here is from genome assembly GCA_028532985.1 of Stropharia rugosoannulata. Taxonomy (NCBI): domain Eukaryota; kingdom Fungi; phylum Basidiomycota; class Agaricomycetes; order Agaricales; family Strophariaceae; genus Stropharia; species Stropharia rugosoannulata. The sequence continues at coordinate 2,788,094 of JANCIK010000002.1, read as the reverse complement.
AATAAATGCCTATGGTTTAATGAATTAGGAACATGCAACATCCGTCTTGTTTCCCGCACCATGCAGTATTCCATAACAGGATCCATCACTTGTTTCCATATAGCGTCAATTGCTGCCTGTTCTTCCTTTGATTTGGCCACAAAAGAAACAAATCCTCCAAGGCCGGGCGTAGTGCTGGACATTGGGGCTTTGGATCCAAACTCGGATATTGAGGGTGACAAAAGCTCCGTGAAAGTTCCTCCGTCAGGAGATAACACTGCCGACGGTGGAGCTATGGGTTCGGTAGGAGGCAGAGTAGGATGGGCATTGAAGAACGTCGAAATGAACGAATATTCAGCGGTTGCATTGTCTACGAAAACCAGAAGGAGTGATCTGACCAAGGCCTCGATGTGGTCTTTCTATGAACTAGTGTTATGAAATATGCACCAAATAAAATTTTAGTTCTTACATGCGTTTTGTCGTCTGCCATGTAAGCAAGAGTGACTCCTGGCCCATGGATTTTCGCATATTGCAAGCGGTCAAGGTTCATGGCTGGCTCAGATTGTATGTTTGTCAGCGTCTCAAATTTCTCTAACGACCTAGTCTGCGTGCCTATGTCAGCCTGGCGTCATTCTTATTAAAATCAGGCACGGAACCTTAATCACTCCTAGACTGCGAGCATACCGACGGAATCCAGTTTCATAGTAAAGGCGAGCAGCACCAACATAGGCGCGCTGAAGCTCAGTCGCCACAGAAGGTGCCTGACGTTGCAAGAATGCGAACAACGCGCTGTATTTCAGCAGTACTGATGTTTGTATGACCTGCATATTCGTGGTGACACTGCTTCGAATAGGCTGAAATAAAGCCAAGAAGAAAGTGCGCAGCTTGGTAGCTGCCTAATGCGAGGTCAGTCTGAGAATACGCGTGTAAGGGATATTGCTCACCACTATTCTCAGCCCCTCTGTTACTTCGCCCAAATCACGCGCAGCTTTAACCCGAGTGCGTGCCTTTGATGTATTCAATCGTCTTTCGAAGTCGGTAATGGCGTCGATCCATGGTTCACCAACGCTCGTGTCGAGAATCGTGTTAGCTAATTGCGGGGGGATTGTGATTTCTTGCAACAGGCTAGACAGAGGCCGTTCGATGCGCTAGGAATGACACTCAGTAAGTGTGTCATGAGCGTATTCGCTACACACCAACCTTCCTACTTTTCAAACGGTTGTCGATATCCTTGCTCCTATCCTGAAGTTCCGATATCTGACCTGCTACTGCGGCGAGATCCTTCTGGAATGTGGAAAGGAACGTTTCAAGGTTGTCCAGCAGCGACACACTGGTCTAATGAGGGCAAGTAGAATAAAATTAGAGTATGTAGAGACCAGAATTGAAAGTCGCCCACCTGGACTTGGTCATGAAGTTCTATGTAGTCCTTCGCTCGACTACGATCTGATGACAGTTCAGCTCCAGTGCAGGTCAAGTAGGCTCATTAAGCCACGACGTACATGGACTTGCATCAGAGCCATGCTCTTAACATTGCCACAATTAGCCCAATGTCGGACGATGAGACGTCTGGGGCTCACCAATCCCGTTTTGAAGTGTCATGTAGACACAGACTCTAAGCTTGACTTTTGACGTAGTGAATGAATGCTAGAAGATAAGTATTGGGACGTTGTTGGCAAGTTGTAGGGAAGACGAGTCGTGACGAAGTTAATAGTGGGATTTCCTGCCCCATTTCGGCATCTCTTGCCTTTTTAAGAAATTTATCCTCATTGCCTATTTAATGTTTACTGTACATAACGACGATCACTCAGAATCTATCTAGAAAGTGTAATCCGGAACATGTGTCTGTACGTTCCATTGATGTTGGGCATCTCCTAAGCTATAATTCTGAGAGGCATGCGGTGGGAACTGCTGTATGTCCTGCCATTGACCAAGTTGTAAATGCTGGTGTTGCAATAGCTGCTGCGCCTCCTGTTGACTGTGCTCCTGCATATTGTTAAATGAGTTGCTAGCAGCACCTTCCTCGTCGGGACTCTCAGCTCCTAGATCATGAAAACGGGCCCAATCAAAACCGGGCGGGTCAACAGTTAATTTGCTCAGCGTCTGATGGAGGTCTTGGTGGACACGCAACGAGGCTTTATACCATCGTCTGCTGATCATCCACGAAGCGACGCCGCTTGGCGGCAGGATGAAATCATCTTTTACCGGCCCAGTCCGACGCTCTTTCCTACCTGAGCCTCGCTTCGGTTTCGAGGAAGACTCTACTACGTCTTCTTCGTCAAGTATGCTATAAAAGCGTAAAAGACGGGTGCTTCGCCACCCATACCCATGGGTGGTTAACACAGTGTGGGACTCCATGCTTTGAGGGTCTGTTTCGCGATCCGATTCCTCGGAAGACATGCAGTCCAGCTGCAAGGCACCGTCGAACGTCACATGTTCGAACGTTGGGAGTTTGTTACGAACCTCTGCACGATTGCTGAGTTTCTGAGCCCACGCAGTCAATTATAATCGGTTAGTACCCCAGGGACACCAAAAAGTACTATGTATACATACAACTTTCCTCCGTGACAGATGTCTAGACCTTCGGGCTTTGCAGTCTTCACGCTTTTTATGATGTTCCGCAACTCTGTCGTCCCGCTGTGACTTAAATTTCTGTCTGAGAGTAGTAAAACACGCTTCAAATGCATTATCCAAACTTTTCTTGCCGAACTCTTTACGGTTGACATGTTTGTAAAGTCGTTTATTTTCTGCAATGTCTTCAAGAACCCGAGTCTTCATCCTCGAGTTGTGGACAGACTGTTTAGTAGTTTTGTCCCAGACGAATCGAACGGGTTCTGCGGGACCCAGACTCGTGCCTTCAGTGTGACTATCCGGAAGCCTTTTATCCGTCTCAATACACATCATACGGAGCACATGAAGTCTCATGGCATGCTAATAGCCCGATGTGATGTAAATTACCAAAAAGCAAATATGTAATTGGTTTACTCACATTTATGGTGTAGCACCTTGTGTCGTGATGGCTTATGCGTTTACGGGGACGATCCTGGATGGAGCTTGCAAAACTCGAGGCGGAGTCAGAGGCACTGGCGTCTGAAGACACAGAAGGGCTCCTTCTCCTTCTACCACGTTTAGAAGGACGACTCGAAGGCTGAGGGGAGGGAACAGATGCTTGAGAAAATGCAAGTTGAGGAGATGGATCCGGGGTGATTGACTGGAGTCCTGGCTGTGTAGAGTCTTGAGATTGAGGTGGTGGTGAGGTCTGTAACGACCTTATGGAGCTCGTAGAACGTGTATGTGCATAGTCAGTCGTGGTGCTTCTCAATCCGTCGTTCGAAGAGCCTTGTACAAACATAGGCTGCTGAGGAGATGGTTGCGACACTGGAGATATGGGAGAATTGACAGGCCGATCGGTGTCTAATTGAGGCATAAAAGCAACAGATGGTGTGAACTGAGGCGTTAGAAGGGCAGTTGATGATGCTGGTGCTGAAGCTGAAGGGGAATTGCTTAGTGTGTTTAATTCGGACCGTAGAGACATGATTTCGTTCTGAAATTCGAGCATTTTCTTGTCCATATCCGCCTGTTTCTGTGCGGCTTTCACTTCTTGTTCCTGCTCCCATAGCATCCTCCGTTTGTTCTCCGCTTCTTGCGCGTTTTGTGTGGCAGCAACAATCCGAACCAGCTCGGCGAGCATTCTAGAGGGAGTGGGCTGCTGTTGTCTTTCATATAAATCAGTTGGCGACACCTGATGTATTATAGAGTGACCTACCGTATAGCAGGAGGTGAAGGCAGGGGCTCAGCCTGTACTACGGCATTCTGAAGTTCGCTGAATTGCCAATGCGGAAGTTGAAGGTTCTGCGGTTGTGGGAGTGGCTGGACAGGGACTACAGGCTGGAGTGGCTGAACTGCCGGTTGAATTGGCTGGATTGTTGGTTGAATCAAAGGCTGAGACGAAGACGCGATAGCCGGAGAAAATTCAATAAAGTTAGAAGAGCGTCGGTTTTGCGTAACGTAAGGGTTGAGAGCATCAGATAGTTCACTGGTCGACATTGTGTCGAGCTTGAACAACACAGTGAACCGCTGAGAGGTGGCAGCCGTGTTTGAGCCGTGCCTAAATTAAGTGGTAGGTATGACGGACGCTTTTGCCAAGCTTGTACAAATAGATCAAACGCGGACGCGTCACCCACCGCGTAGGCAGTCATTAACTTGTACCGACTTTCTCTTCCCAACCCTTCCCTTTATCTTTTTTGCCTTCAGTATGCAAATGGAAGATATGGAAAGAATGATGATGCAACAGGCTCGTGGTGGCGCTCGTGGGGATCAACCCACACCAGACAAGTAGATATTCAGTGAAATATCGTGTTCACCACATTAATATGTATTTCGACAGTGGCGAGGTCATTCACATCTCATCGCTCGCCCTCCTTAAGGCGAGTACCGCGGGCATGATTACGTTCTGATGACTTACACCTCTCTCCCCTTTAGATGTTAAAACATGGACGCGCTGGTGTTCCTATGGAAGTTATGGGCCTGATGCTAGGCGAATTCGTTGACGAATACACAGTCCAAGTTATCGATGTATTTGCCATGCCTCAATCTGGTACAACTGTAACAGTCGAGTCTGTGGATCACGTCTTTCAACAGAAGATGGTGGAGATGCTGAAGCAGACTGGACGGTATGTTCTCCATTTACTAATCGCATAGTATATTAATCCCAATTCTTGTTGCCAATCAGGCCTGAAGCAGTCGTCGGCTGGTACCACTCGCATCCGGGCTTTGGTTGCTGGCTATCAAGTGTTGATATAAATACGCAGCAAGTGAGTTGTCTGCGGATGTGCATCTGATTTAAACAGCTTAACATTTAACACCTAGTCTTTTGAATCTCTGGATCCAAGATCTGTTGCAGTGGTCATTGACCCTATACAATCAGTCAAGGGAAAAGTAGTCATTGATGCCTTCCGCCTCATCAACCCTCACGCTGTCATCTCTGGGAGAGAGCCTCGACAAACCACCTCCAACATCGGTCACATCAACAAGCCCTCAATACAAGCCCTGATCCATGGGCTGAACCGGCACTACTACTCTATCGCAGTGAACTATCGCAAAACGGAGCTTGAACAGTCAATGCTGATGAATCTTCACAAACGAAACTGGACCGAGGGCCTCAAACTGCGTGACTTTACTCTGCATAAAGAAGAGAATGAGAAAGCTATCAAGGTAGGTTACAACCCCGTTTATCATGAGTGCTTTGTTAAATATATGTGCACTCCGCAGTCGATGTTGACACTCTCAGAAGCATATAATAAGTCAGTGCAAGAGGAGTCAACGCTTACAGCTGAACAGCTGAAGACTCGCCATGTGGGAAAGCAGGATCCCAAACGACATTTGGAAGAGGCAGTAGAGAAAGCAATGGGTGACCAGGTTGTCCAAAATCTTGGCACGATGCTTTTGGCGGAGCTTTAGACGGATTTTCCTTGTACACTATGTATAGTCTCTTTTTTCAATTGAAACACTCTCACATACACGCAGGGTAGAGTGACGCTGAGAATCGGCAATATGTAGAGAAGACCACGTCAACGAAGGTAACGAGATTCAGAGCAGTTGAAATTTGAGGGGTGGTCACAAGGCCATATAACGTGCCAGAACACTGGAGCAATAGGCTACATGTCCGTTGGCATATAGATTAAAGATTCGTGGAGCAGGAGGAGCCATGTTTACACAATCCTCCACGAAGAACTGAACGGTCCCACTCGTGAACTGAATGGAGAGGCTTACTTCGCAAGGATGGATCTAGAGTAGCCCTTTGCCACCCCTAGTAATTATCCTACCACGCTGAAGACCCAAAATATGGCAGGTGACGCGAACACCGTTGATTGACTTCCTAACAAGGAGGGTGCCATCCCAGAGGAGGGAGCATCTAGTAGTATTTTATATAGCCCTTGCTGAGAATAGGCATAATACCCATCATCTTCGCGCGTCGGATAGTCCTTCCCATTAGACGTTGTGATTTGGCTGTGAGTTCGGTCGTGTCACGGCCTTTGATTTTGCCCATTTCGGTGACGAAGTGGGCAAGCACAGAGGGGTTGCTTGTGAAGTGCCGTGGATCGAGCCTGAGCTGGTGGAACGTGTCGCGATTACGGGTGACCGAGGGCGGGGGCGCGACAGATGGCTTCTTGGAAAACCTCTGCTTCAACACGGCGGCCTTGTACGTAAGGCTGTTGGGATACAAAGGCTGTGGCGGGTCAGAGACGCTATGAGACGTGGCTTGCGATACGACATACTTTACCGGGGAAAAAGGTGCCGTACGCTGCAGACAGTCAGCGCGGCGTCAGCTGGCGAAGGAAAGTGGGCGCACCGGCATACTTGGTCCTGGATGCGGATGAATCTCTCTCGTTCTTGGTGTCGGAGAGCACCTGACCGAGCTCCTTGAAGACGCCCAGGGGGGACGCCTGGGCAACACGAGCGGTGGTGGAGAAGGGGGCGGACAGGGGACGGCGGGACGAGCGGGACGAGGCGCGGAGGGCGGCGAGCATTGGGCGTTTGGGATGAAAATGACGGGCTGGGCCGCAGATGGCCGAGACGCGCTGGCTATTGGCGCCGTGACGGACCCCCGGAGACCGTGTGACGGTGACGTGTGGGGTGGTTTCAGGATGTGCGGTGGCGACGAGAAGCAGGCGGCAGAAATGATTGGGCAGGGGTGCTGTGACTGGGCGGGGGTGGGCTGGTGTTTGGTGTGATGGTCGCGCGGGCCCAGTATGGAGTATGTAAGTAAATATAAATCAGTCAACTTGGTCGTTCGTCCGAACCGCAATGTCGTCTTGACCCAACCCCTACTATTCTATCCCACCCTAATCTCCCCACCATCTCCTAACGACCTCTGGCCTGCTCGCCGTGCCCCACGGCCGGCCCCGTGCCCAATGTCAGATAACACCCAGCATCAGCGCCGGCAGCCCCCCAGCCCCCTCGTCTTCTCCCCTGATGCCATTTTGTCTCCCGTGCCCCTCCAGGCCCAGCAGAGCATGGCTAGCGTCAATCACGGCTCCGGCTCAAACACCGTCTCCATGCCCTTCGTCCGCCGTCATGTCACCCGACGCCTAAAGGCCGCAAAGGCAGAGTGTGATAAGGAGCTCCAGCGGGTCACCAACAACATCACTGCTTTTTTTGAGGAGCGATTGCGCGAGGGCGACCACGAATCTGAGCGGGATCGTCGCGAACGCGACTACGACGCCCAGCAGTCCGACATTGAGCCACTCCGCGATGCCTTTGTCTTCCAGCAGCCCAACGAGTTTGGATCGATCCACCAGTCTGATGAATATAGCTCAGATGGCGGCTACGATGTTGAGCCAGACTACCATCGCCATGGTCGACAGCGTGCGTACACCCAGGAATCAACGTCTCGCCCTGCCTCTCTTCTGATGCGTTCTCCTTCTTCTTCCCCCATTATCCATCCAGTGTCCACACACTCCGCCCAGATGAGTCCTGCCTCGTTGCGCCGCACGACCGCTGCCCCTTGGGAAAGGCCACTCAGCAATTCTATCTCGTCTAGTGCCATTGCCTCGAGTCCCGCCTCGTCCACTGTCATGCTACCCGAAGCGCCCATCACTCGGAAACAGGGCAACCCGCAGCCCCCGTCTGCCTCTTCCGCATGGGGAACCAACGCGTCTTCTCGCCGACTATCTCGTACTATCCATATACCGTCAAGGCCCACTCATTCGGGCCAGAGCTCCCGTTCAACCTCGCGATCACGCTCACCCTTACCTCCACTGTCTTCCCACCCCAGCTTCTCGGAGTATGCTCTTAGTTCGAGTATCAATCGTCGATCGTCACGCATCCTCGTGGACGACCCTATCGACCCCATAATGACCGCCCTTTATGAAATCATTGGTGTTGCTACAGACGTAACAGAAACGACAATTGCGCAGCTTACTGCCCAGCCGAAACTAATGGAAACTATTGTTCAGCGGGTTCAGAATATCGGCAAGACTTGGGATGATCACCCTGATTGGCATGGACGCAATTGGTACGTGCAAGTGCTGCTCGCGGTCGCCAGTTTGAGTCGCGTGGTTGAGTGGTGGGAGGCTGAGAAGCAGTTCTGGAACTTCGATGAAAATGAGGAAGAGCAAGATGAACCACTCATGTTCGTTACCAAACCTGCAGAGGGTAGCGAAGCCGCCCTTCCATCTGCTCTCCATCACGTCGAGTCAGGTCTAGAAGGGTTTAAGCTCAATGATGACGATGACCATAAAAGTCGTGCGCCCACGCCCCCGACAATTACACGAAAAACACGAGACGAACATACCAAAGACGTAGTTTCTTTATCGCGTCTTGCGCCCCCGACACCTGTAAAAGCGACACCTAGCCCATCACCTTCCAAAACTATGGAAGCTGCGGAGTCTGCGCGTGTTCTAGCAACTGAGCGTCTCAGACTGCAAGCCGAAACCGCACAGAATCAAAACATCGTTATGGAGTTGAGCTTAGATGGGGAACATTTTGTATGGGTTAATCATGCTTGGAGGGTTGTTGTTGGGCAAGTTTTTTTTCTTGTGATGTAACAGGACTACTACTAATAACCGAATTGTTTGTTTAGAACTGATCCAGAAGCTTTACCAGGTACACGAATTTCAGTGTTGCTTTCTCGCGACGATCGGAATGTCTTCAAAGAAGCAAGTCAACGGCTGCAGGAGGATGATTCACACACCGTCGAGGTGTGGTTTAAGCTTCAGGTGGAACCTACTGTGGAAAACGACCCGTCTGCCGGCACGCTATATCAGCAAATGGAAGGCAAGGGGATGCTGATGATTGATCGCGAAGACGGCCAACCCTCACATACGATGTGGGTCATCAAGCCTATTGCCCCGGCGCGTTATGAACACGACACTCTGACCATTCCCCTGGACGAGAACGATCTTGCACCGGAACCTGCTTCAACTATTCGTGCTACTTTCCAAGAGCGACCCGCGATGGAGCCTGTCACACCGTTTCCTTTTAGTCAACCCATCAGTATGGAGCCAATTCTCTGCCGGATATGTGAATGTCAAATTCCGCAATGGTATTTTGAGAAACACAGTGAAACATGCGCGGAGACACACCGTCTTGAAGCAGAGATCATTGAATGCAACGAGTCAATTGCCGAGCTGCGCAATACTATTCGTGATTTATGTGTGGCCGTGGACCGCCCGTCTCCTACTATTATTCCCGAGTATCGCGGGATGCCCATTTTTACACCTTCCTCCCCAATTGTCTCTTCGCCCCTGCAGCTTTTCCGAGCTAATAAGATGCAGAGACTAGGTGTCAAGAAGATGCAAAGGCGCTTGTTAGACCAGATCGAGGACATACTACAGGTAGCTTCGGAGATCCAGATGCCATCTTTGAAGGAGGAGGAAGCCAAGGAACCCATTGAGCGTCAGCGACTTCTATCTCCCGGCTCAGAGCGTAAGATTTCACAGATACGGCAGTGGTCGAAACCCTCCACTGAAGATGCTGCTTTGGGTCAGCTGTTACAGGATGCAGAACGCGTTATGCGCCAGAAAATCGACAATGTTGTGCGGATGCAGAATACCATTCGCTACTCCGAAAAAATCTGGCTTGAGTGGCAAGAGCGCATTGAGAGTGTATTGGAAGCGGAGGATGGTTCCGGGAGCGAAGATAGCACGTCGGAAGACGGAAACCAAGATCAAGAGGGAGGGTCGGAAGCTGCTGATCATTCAAGTATCATCTCTCAGTACGGGGGAGGTAGTTCTGCAGTTGCTGGCCAACGGCCGGTGGAACCCGTTCCAGTACCTTCATTATCGCCCCCCTACTTTATGTCGTCACATTTTCGCACCGCCGCCGTTCCTCTGTCAACTTCGGCCAATTCGACTAATTTAGGCCCTCGACAACAGCTGCAAGCGACAAGATCGTCAACGCCGTCCTCAGTATCATCGCCATTGGCCCTTGCCGCGCCTATTGTTGCACCGTCCTCGCCGGAGGAGCCAATGCCTCTCATGCTTCTTGATGAAAGTTCTAGTAATGCTGGTCTCAAGAACCGTAAGTCTCTTCAGAACTTATTGGAACCGTTGTTTGTTGTCACACCGCCAACATCACCGCTCGTTTCAGCGCGCGACGGGAGCTCTAGCTCATTGACCCGGGATTCGTCGACCAAGCGTTCACACCGCCGGCATTCGACAGCCAACCTATTAACCAGTCCGCCGGCTGCTGGCCCTCTGTCACCGCGGTTGTCCGGGAATCAGCCTTTGTCACGCACTACGCCTACGTCGATTAAGGACTTCGACATCATCAAGCCGATTAGTAAGGGCGCTTTCGGGTCCGTTTTCCTGGCCAAGAAAAAGGCAACTGGTGACTACTATGCAATCAAAGTGCTCAAGAAAGCGGACATGATTGCTAAGAACCAAATCACCAATGTCAAAGCAGAGCGCATGATATTGATGAAACAGGCTGAGTCACCTTTCGTCGCGAAGCTTTACTTTACATTCCAGAGCAAGGACAATTTGTACTTGGTTATGGAATATCTCAATGGTGGGGACTGTGCGGCGCTTATCAAAAGTCTAGGGTGCTTACCTGAGGAATGGACAAAAAACTACATCGCGGAGGTTGTCTTGGGTCTTGAATATTTACACCAACGCGGTGTGGTTCACCGGCAAGTGACACTGTTCTCGCATTTCGTGCGCCAGTTAATAAATTGAATGCAGTGACTTAAAACCAGACAACTTGCTCATTGATGCTCATGGCCATCTTAAACTTACTGACTTTGGACTTAGCAGAATTGGTCTTTTAGGACGCCAAACCCGCGAAAGCCAACTTGGAAGGCCGTTAACAAGATACAATTCGAGGTCGCGACCACCTTCAATGGACTCTGGCTATTTAGCATCGCCCATGATGTTCCCAGACTCTTCTGGCGTAGGTTCGTACTTCACCCAGCGGACAAATGTGGTTCCCCGTGTCGGCAACAGCCCTTATCAAACGCCCACAGATGATTATGGGGAGGCGGTTGGATTGGAGTCAACCTCTGCTTTGCACAGTCGACGTAGCGTGAAGTTAGCCGAAAGCCCGTTGCAGTCCTTTGCCACAGAGTTGACAACCGATCTGCGCTCCCACTCGAACTCCAGCGCTGGCACGCCACCCGGTGAACAGAAATTCGTGGGTACACCCGACTATCTAGCCCCCGAGACTATTCTGGGATTGAGGGGCGACGACGCGGCCGTCGATTGGGTGCGTTCCCCGTGAACTTTTCATTTCCTATTTTCTCGCTCGCTGACAGCATCATGTTTCTCAGTGGGCGCTGGGTGTCATCACGTATGAGTTCTTGTATGGTATTCCCCCTTTCCATGCAGAGACCCCGGAAAAAGTGTTCGAAAACATTCTCTCAGGGCACATTGAATGGCACGAAGAATGGGTCGAGTTCTCACAGGAAGCACGCGACTTCATGAAAGCATTAATGACCATCGACCCCAATGAACGGCTTGGCTCGGGAGGAGCGGAAGAAGTTAAGGCCCACCCATTCTTCGCGGGGATTGACTGGGAGAAGGTCACTACCACTGAGGCGGCATTTATTCCTCAGTTGTCGGATCCTGAATCGACGGATTACTTTGACCCTCGTGGTGCTGTACCACAGATTTTCCATGACGATGACCAGTTCTCTATTCAGAACCAGACAAGCTCGGACAGCCCAACTGGGGGCTCGAGCATTCCGCCCGCCTCGATGCCCGTCCCTATCGCCGGTCGCGAGACGCCCCAGTCCGGAGGTAGCGACGACTTTGGTTCTTTCAGTTTCAAGAACTTGCCTGTGCTGAAGCAAGCCAACGATGACATGATACGCAAGATCAAGACCGATCAAATGACGCCCATCGCACATGCACTGACCGAGCCTGCAAACTTTCATCAGCGCAAGCGTAGCGTCTCGCAACGGATCAAGAAGCCTCCTAGTGTTGTTACCGACATGGGCGGTAAGCATGTTGCAGGCCCCCCCTCTCCTGCTACTTCAACCTCGTCAATAGCGTCTTCCCCGTCGCGATCTAGCCTGCCCCCTCCTACTCCTGGTAATGGGGCCGGTCATGTTCGCAAGCCTTCTGAGTATGGAGCCGTTGAGCGGTTCAAGTTGAGCCACATGGAAGGTGGAGATAGGCGGAACTCCATGTCGAGTCGCTTACGCACAGCATCGGTTTCAAGCGCTGGCGATGGCTCTGGCTCAGAGACCTGGCACTCCGCAGGCTATTCGAGTCAGCACGAATCCAACACTCCTCCGTCTTCTGTTCATTCCATTGACTTGCGCAAAGGCCCTGATCCGTCTGACCGCGCGGTGACCATCTTGCTCGCGGAAGACAACCCTATAACAGCCAAAATTATAGAGACTCTTTTAATTCGCCTCGGTTGTCGTTGTGTTGTTGTCGCAGATGGGTCCGAGGCAATAAGCGTTGCGATGGGGGACATCAGTAAGTCGTTTTTGTTTATTCCCATTGACGTTTTTTTATTATCTTACGCACATCCGGCAGAATTTGATTGCATCCTTATGGACCTGCAAATGCCAGTCCGTGAGTGTACTTGACTATATACTGCTGCCTTCATTTCTGACGACCCGTACAAGTTGATGGAGAGGGTGCTGCGCGGTATATCAAGAGTACTAATGGCAAAAACACCAATACCCCGATTATTGCTGTCAGTGCTTACAGTGGAATAGACCCCAACGAGACGAGCAACGTCTTCACTGCATCTCTTGCTAAGCCTTTGCAGAAGGCCGACCTAATTGGTAAACGAATTTATTTTTATTCTACTAGACTTAGAACTAACACGTACTTTTAGCTGTTCTCCGACAACTTGGGTTCAAGACCTCTCCCATGCAGGGCAACGCGGCTCATCCGAAAGTCACCGCATCGAATGTCCCACCTATTTCTCACCATGCGCCATCCATCTCTACTTGACACATGGCAGCCTTCAAGCCAATGTGTGTATCGCGGTTTCTATCGATTCGTTCACCTGTTTCTGCTTTTTCCTTTTACGGTATTATTTTCATCATTTGTCGCTCTGATACATTCTCTGCACACATTTCATAGTTCACGACCACATTAGCATTTTCTACACGAGCATCCGTTTACTTCTTGTAATTTAACTTACGACCAACATAGATACTGCAACACACCATTACCTGTTCTATTTTAAAACGTGTGAATTAGGGGAGCTTCGTACAACGCTGTACGGTGCTGGGTGCCAAAGCGGCACAGCGCCCGATTGTCAAGCGGTTGCCAGAATCTTCATACACTAACACCCATAGCCTCCTTCCATATCCACCAATCATACAAGTACAACGACCCAAGTCGTCTGCGTTGATCACTGAATTGCCTTTTATAATCGGCACCTAGCTCGGTACCACTGTCTCACGCACTCTCGACGTCTGTAACCAGTCTGCAACATATGTGATCTATCGAGTATCGCAGCAGCAGACGACAATGTCCCGAGAATCGCCTTATCGCACATCGCAAGCTTCCCTGCCGCCTCGCTCAAGCCCGGACGGTGTAAGGGTCTCGTATCCATTGAATGCACCAATATCCTATCCACAGATTCAGGACAGCCCTCAGACAGTGCACAGACCCGACTTGTTCTTCGTCAATAATCCTCGCTTACAAAATGCACATCGTAGTAGGGCAATATCACAGCCTTCCTCTAGTCAGACCCTTTCTAGCTTTCCTATCCACCAGCTCTATCCTGCTCACCAGCAAGCTTTTTATCAGTATACATCCATTGTCCCCACAGCGCCCCCGCCTCGGGATATCTATGCTAATTATCCGCCTCCACCGCCGCCGCCGCGGCCGGCACCCGCCCCTCAATATAATGCATCATCAACTACTAATTTACAGGGCCCGCCACCTCCCATCCTGTCTCCGAAGCCCATTGTATATCCTGACATCGGTGCAGGAATTCCTAGGGTACACAGTTACCCCTCAATGCCCTCCCTTTCCATTCCGCAGGCGTCTGCACCTCCTCCTCTACCACCGCCTAAAGAGGAAGAGGAAGAGCAGATCACATCACCAGACACGGAAGATGCGAATGAGCTCGCGATGGCATTGGCGCTATCTCAGTCAGAGTCTATAGCTCTGCAAAAAATAGAGGAGGATTTGCGCAGCCAGGAGGAGGAAGACTTAGCAAGAGCCCTTGCAGAATCTCTTCTATCTACGGGCAGCGCGATTGATCCCAATAAGGAGCCGTTCTTTAGCCGTGTAGAATGTAGCGTCTCGTCTACATCTGTTGTCAATACTCCGCGACGTGTTGAGTCTCCTACGCCCGTCCAGGTCGATGTACAACCAGCTGGAGCTGCCTCTACTAGTGGATTCACTGAGCACAACTATCCGGAGTTTGGGTTGCATGAGAAATGGCACATTCCGGGATTCCAAGGCGATGCTTCTGCTTTAGCAGCACATTTTGGCGATGGTAGAGCAGAAGAACCCATTCACCAGATTTCATCACATGAATCGACCTACATCTCACCAGGAGCTTTAGCAGTGCCCGAGCGGCCTCCAAGACCCCCGAGCATCGCGAGTGTTTCTTCATTGGCTTACATGCGAGACCCTCTTGATGACAGGTCCCTTAACGGCACAAGTATGGCGGGAAGAGACAACGATGCCGGGCTTCCTGATTCCTCGGCCTCCCCAGATGCAAGCCCGGAGATTGCGTCTACAGACTCACACTCATCACCATCGTGGATTAGTGCGCAAATGGTCGACGTGTATTCAGACGAAACGAACATACTGGCATTTGATGACGAGGCCTATGCAAGGCAGCTTGCTGCTGAGGAAGAGGCGTTAGCTGCCCGAGAGCAGTATCCGGATGAGAAGGCGCAACCGCTGCCTCTTTATACCAAAGAGCGCCAGTCATCTTTGCCTGTATATACACCAAGTGACGAGCACACTCATTTTGTCACTAGCCCCATATCTGACGAGCGGTTATTTATGCCCTTGGCTTCTACCTCCAGTGCTTCACCTTCATATTCTGCACCGATCGGTGCCACCCCTTCACGAGAATACCCCTCTCCACATGTTCAATATACCCAGCCTGCTTCCACTCGTGCGCCGTCCGGGTCCGATTTAGGCAGCGACTTCAGATTAAGTTATTCCTCTAATTTGCCCTCAATCCACCGCCATTCAAATGTGACATATCCTTCATTAGAAAACAACCATGAACCAGAGCATGATACTCGTTCTGACTCTAGCCATAATTCGCTGAGTCGTGCATCTATAACATCATCGATACCACGGAATAGGAGCTATACTGCTTCGTCGGCGTCCTCCCACACCGAGCTGCGGCCATCTGGAGCTGCACCACCAGTGGGACCAGCCGGAGTTCTGAACCCAAACCGTTTCATTGACCGTCAATTATTGGTGGGCGTTTGTAAGTAGTGCCTATTATCTGTTAAGATAGAGGCTGACCTACATTCAGCGATTGGGTTCAAGACACCAACTATTTCTGCAATTCCTGTACCTATGCAGGATCCTATGCCTAACATCATCTCCCTTCCCTACGCGCGATGCCCTCCTCTTCATCTTCAAGCTCCAGACTGGCTTCATCTTCTACGTTTGATGGCACATCTTCGCGGTACACGAATTGAACCCACAGTTGAAGCCATGGCTGTCTCAAAATCAGAGTTAAAATTGCGGACAGTTGTACAGTTTATCAAGGTACGCTGAGTTGTTTGATATACCATTTTATTGTGTCTTATACACGTTTTTAAGCCACGTCCAACTTCGACTGAATGGCGGACAATCTTATGGTTCACGATTGATCATCCTGTTCCGTCTTCCCTTCCAGGTGCTGCCCGATATACGACTCCTAACCCGAATCTTCTACCATGGTCATACACGCTATCTCCTATACCCATGCTCCTACGCGACGCTACAGATACGAATATATCCAAAACATTCACCATACCACCATCGGAATCAGTGCCTCTTCCTACTCTACCCATCGCCTTTCCCGACCTTGCTGCTTATCTGCAGGCAGCTCTGGACGAGTCTAGGATGCATTTCAAAGATTCTCCCACAGGGCTTGGTAAACTGGGAAAGGTTATGCAAATCTGCTATCCCGCTCAGGTTGGCCAGGCATTTAATGAGTTTGATGTTCCGGGGCGGACAGGAGTGTCAGGCATGTTCAAACGAGTAATGAAAAGGGCCAATAAGGATAAGAAGAAAGGCAAGGCGACGAATAACGAGGAAACATATCAGCTTGTGACGCCATTTGTCCCGGATGAGTGGGGCTAAACATGATGAAATTTCTTGTAAAAGTCTTTCGTTTCCTCGTGGTTATCTCGCTTTCACTTTCTTTTTCGTTTTTTCTTTCTGTGACTACCGCTACTTGTGTAAACTGGTCAATCTTACGTCCCCTCCTCATGTTACTACTAAAACATTCGCTGATGGATAATCGATTCATGTTAGTTTTATGCACTGTTACGTTTTATTGTTCAGCATTTATCTCGTCATGATTTTGTAGCCAGCATTTGTAACAGACAGCATATGTGTAGTGTATGTACATCAATCAGTTAACATTTGGCCTCTACTCAGTTCCCTTGTCAGGCCTTGGTCGGGCCCATCCTTGGCCCACCCTAAAGTTTGACTCGATCCCTGACTCGAAGTTCGTCTCTACTTCACCTTCAATTCAACTTTACAGCACTTATTAACGCAGTGATCCTGGCAATATCGATCACATTGTAGAAGGAATCATCATCATCATCATCCAGTACAATGGATCGTCTTCTAAAAGACGGCATCTTAAGGTCTCGTACTTTTGCTGTATTCAGATTATCATGTTGAAACCCTGTCTGCTTCGTGGTTTGTTAACAACTTGGTCATGGTGCTTTCTTTGCTCCGTCTTCAAAGCTTTTCACATGGACACTGTATTTCAAGAGTCCTTTGCTGGAGCACGACCAAGTGGGCTCAAATCAAAGTTTTCGGTTTAGATTTGCTTTACTGTGTAACCAGTTTCCATATTCTATTACTGGACGTGATCTTTGGTGCACCAATGACGGATACCCTGCCTTCTGTGGCACACGCATAGGCCTGCTGACCTTCAACCACTGCCGATAAATTAAGAAGCAAGCTTCGATGAGTTTTAAACTTGTCCAACAAGAATAATTCTGTTCTTTGGAAACATCCTTCTTCTGCCTTTGCTTCATAGTTGTTCCGTCCGGGCCTCAAGAATCCGAGTCCTTGCTTAACCGTGGAATTTTCCTCAAGCTTGTCAATGCCTACCTGAATATTCAATTGGGAGACGTTCGGGCAGGGACAGGGTAAGAATAGAACAATGTCACAATCAGATGAAGGGCCTCTATTGGCTTCTTGAACGCATTTCTATGGAGCCGGTTCCATCGCCTAATCAAACTTGGGGCATCTGTAGCATAAATACTGGGGCAGCTTGGGGGCAGCCACTCATTTGAGCCCGGAGCATTTTTCGGTTTTTGCGGAAGTCGTCCTGACCGGAGGATGTCTACTACGAGTCCAGCAAACGAAAAACATAGTAGTATTGAACTGAAAGTGGTAGATGTTGATTCAACTGCGTTCCAAGAGGAAGTCCAGTCCTTCAAGCCATCCCTTAGGGGAAGGAGATTGACTGCAGCCATTGCTTTTATTACCGGGACGGGATTCACACTTTTTGGGTATGTTCTTCCTCAGCATTGTCATTGTAGGCCATATTAAAAAGGACATGGACCTATCCTACTGTTAAAGATATGACCAAGGTGTTATGTCCTCTCTTCTTACTGCACAACAGGTGTGTGTATCTGCATGCTATCATTCTACTCGAACTATGACGCTAAAAAATTATTCTAGTTCGAAAAAGTGTTTCCTCAAGTTGTTGTAGATGATAGCCACAAGAATCATGCGACACTGCAAAGTCTACTAGTCGCCATATATGTGCGTAAATTATATTTTTCTTCCTCATAAACTCACACAAGCTCAATAGGAAATTGGGTGCTTAAACGGCGCTCTATCGAATCTCTGGATTGGAGATCGACTAGGCAGAAAGAGGACCATCGCACTAGGAGGCATCATTATGATTATCGGTGCTATCCTACAATTTACCTCCTTCAGCTACGCGCAAATTCTCGTTGCGCGTTATATAACAGGTATAGGCAATGGACTTAATGTGAGTCCTACTTTGCTCCTACTCTACCAGCAACTTATGGTGTGCCACATTCAATTTATTACAACAGACTTCGACTGTGCCTTCCTATCACGCAGAGTGTTCGCCGATGGCCAAGAGAGGCAGTTTAATTATGATTGAAGGCAGCCTAATTACTTTTGGTATCATGGTTGCGTGAGTACCCCAACATATATTCTTTATGTTATGGACATCTGAAAATTTGTTCGTATAGTTATGTAGGACGCCTCACTGAATCTAAACAATTTGCGCTAACAAGTTTGTACAACTTCTAGTGGTTTGATTTCGCATTGTAAGTATAAGATGCAAATTACATACGGAAAGGCGCACTTATCCATATGTACTTCGAAAAGGTTTTGGGCTAAAGGGTCCTCAGCGCAATGGAGAGTTCCCGTGGCTTTTCAGATTGTTTTTGCCATTGTTATGGTTATCGGTATTAACTATGTGCGTGTACTCAGTGATTTCACTTGACAGAAAGCAATGTAATGATCACCGATATGTAGCTTCCAGAATCCCCCAGATGGTATATCTCTTTCTCAGTCGCTTTCATTTTGTTTACTTAAGACTTATTGTCAATACTATTAGGTTACTCAAGACTGGCCGTCCCGCAGAAGCTATGGCGATTATCTCTGCATTGGAAGACAAGCCTCCATCAGATGAAGACGTTAAACAAACGTTTGAAGCCATTCGCGAAGCTGTTATCATAGAATCCTTCACTTTAAGCTCTGGACCCTCCAAGAACCCTGCTTTGCGTAAAAAGAATAAACCTGCTCTCCGCGAGTTATTCACAGGGGGCCGCACTCAGAATTTCCGTAGAGTATGTCTGGGTGTTGTAATCCAATGCTTCCAACAGGTAATTTCAGGCTCTTCTGATACCAGACAGAACTAATCATCCAAAGATTACGGGAATAAATATCATAACATACTACGCTGTGAGTGACCAAAGAAACATATTTTTCGTTGGTGACTGTGCCTGATGAACGTAATCAAGACCCTGCTATTCGAACGATTGCAGATATCAGACACGAAATCTCGCATCATCGCTGCTTGCAACGCGACAGAATATTTTATGGCATCTTTGATTGCCATTTTCCTCATTGAGAGTGTTGGTCGACGTAAGCTTATGTTTTTCGGGTCGGTTGGGCAGACTGGAACGATGATTCTGTTGGCCGTCCTTGGAAGCATCAACAACGCGCCGTCTAGAATTGTCAGCGCCATTTTGCTCTTCGTTTTCAATTCTTTCTTCGCAGTGGGTTGGTTGGGTATGACCTGGCTTTACGTGCGTAGCCTTTCCGTTGTCAATGTATATCCCAGCTCACAGCCAACACCGCCGACGGACAGCCAGCAGAAATAGTTAGTTTGCGAATAAGAGGTCCAGCAAATGCTTTATCCACGGTATGGTCGTAAATAGATACGTTATACTGAACATGACGTTCATGTAAGCAGGCCAGCAATTGGACATTCAATTTCCTCGTCGTAATGATCACAGGACCATCCTTTGAGAACATCTCGTGGCGGACGTATATCAGTGAGAAATCCATCCTACATTCAGTCAAGTCCATACTTAGTCCCGTGCTCTAGTATTCGCGACGTTCAACGCCTTGATAATTCCAGTGGTTTACCTTTACTTTCCAGGTCAGGTTTAGCATTTGATACAATCTGATATGTTCCTCATCTATTGTATGACTAAACAGAGACAGCTGGGCGTTCCCTAGAAGGTACTTGTCATTCACGTATTATTCACGTATGGAACATAATGTTGTATCCAGACATGGACGTGATATTTGCACTCGCCTATCAAGAAGGGGTTTCGCCTGTCAGCGTATCCTTGCGCAAAGATATACCACAGGCAGGCTCCAAAGAAGCAAATAGGATCCTTGGACTTGACGAAGACGACAATATCCCGTAAAAGTCTATGAGGAGATGGCAGCACTGCCATAGTTACGTTGTAATAGCCAAGTAGTGGGTCTAGAACTTTTTCGAGAAATTTTCAACGATACGGAGGAGTCGCGGAAATGTCGTGATTCGTTTCCCTATGTCTTTGGGCGGTTCGTCTTTGATGTAGCCAAAGCGGTCTAATGGCCACAGAAGCACTAGGAGTTTAGATTGTACCAGGCTTTCCGACACCTTACATAGTCGGTCAGGAAAGGATATATGTTTATTATTAACGAAGACGTACTGGCCCAAAACGGTTGCTGTCGTCGCTCCAAAAGTGTTCATCGCCTGCAATGACTTAACATGCAGTCAAAGGGAAAAAAAGGTTATACCAACCTTCGACCCACACATGGCCCTGCGGAACAACCACTTCTGTCTGTGGATATGGAGGCAAAGTCTGCACAACATCCCCTTCTCTGGCTACAAGCCGTTTTATGAGGACGCGGTTGGGATCTTCAGGTGATCTATAATTGAAGTAAGCATACATTGACAGGCTAACGAGTATAATTTGGTCCCACTGCAGGAGCACTATATCGTTGCGATTGAACGAGGAACCTGGGTCTATGTCCCGTATAAACAGGCCGACATCCCGTCGAATGGAAGAATTGGGGTTAAGAGTCGGCTTCCTGTATATACGCTTCATTGGGCCGGGATAAAGACGTGGAGAAAGCATACCTGCATGCTCCTCCCATTGATTACCTTAACGTCGAAGTAGTGACCGACAAAGGCGCATGCTGGCGGCACCCAATACACATATGGCCAGATGGCCCACGACCGGGTTGCAGACCACCGTCCCATTTAACGTTGGTACTGAAGTGATATTGTGTGTCAGATTATCGTATGAGCATGGAAATGAGGTATCTGTTC
Organism: Stropharia rugosoannulata; assembly: GCA_028532985.1. Taxonomy (NCBI): domain Eukaryota; kingdom Fungi; phylum Basidiomycota; class Agaricomycetes; order Agaricales; family Strophariaceae; genus Stropharia; species Stropharia rugosoannulata. The sequence goes on along the minus strand of JANCIK010000002.1, from coordinate 2,767,184 downwards.
GCGGGGAGTCTCTGAATAGAGGCGGTATGTACTGTCAAGGAGGTTCGCGTGAGAGTGTGCCAACTGCAACTTGTTGGGAAACTAGTTATCGTTGCAGACAAGTTGCAGAGACCTGCAGGCTTCAAAGAGACGGCTGAGCTCGCGGCTCCAGGCGGCTCCGCGGACACCGAAATGCCATCAACGGCACCTTGTCCTCCAACTTCCATCCCATGTCCAATCACGACGCCGGTACATCCATTGTGTGTCCGTCAGGTATTCACAACACTTCTTTCCACGAGAACTATTTTGGCCGTGAATGGAGAAATGCACTTTTTCTGGATTCCTTCAACGCACATATCTCTAACCATGATGGTGCTACCGAAAATTCTTGCTTTGAATCTAATCATCACTTTCCACCATTTTCAAGATCAATAACCTTCTGCCTACGTGTCGCGTTGGATAGTGCCTCAAAGTGATATACGATGACAGGCACGATTGATAGGTGGTTCTGCGCTTCATCGTCAAACAAAGTTACGGGCATGTCTTGCAGACTTTACGGGGCTAGTATTGTTATTAATGCCTTCCACACTCACTCACGCTGTATCGACTCGGATCGGTTTGCTTTCCTGAAGGCATTCTGTCTGTGCACCTCTGTTTGCGCGCAGGAATGATATGCGATGGCTACTGTTGACTTCTTGATCAGCATCTATCTACAGACACCAATGGACACACGCTGCCCTATGATTTCCGACACGAGCCTGAAGGCTGTCTGACCTGGGCCTGGATCTTACCCTGAGACCTGACTGGTGACTGATAATTTCTGACAGAAAGAAAGATCAATAACTACTGATATGCAGCCGATGTTCAACGTTCAACGCCTGCAAATAATCATTTAATTTTTGTACACCTGTGAAAATTCGTCCTCAAGGCGGCTTTTTGAGCGCTCCCACATTCATTATATATGTTTAACGCTTCTGGGAAAAATTGCGAAGAAGAGTTGCGCATGTCGTGATTATTGTCATTCTGAAAGTACATTGAGTGCTCAGCCACTTAGATTACAGAACTATTTTAGCTGGCACAAAAAGGGTACAAGGCAAACAAGCATGGGTCCTAAAAGTTTGAACTTACAAGTAATATATAGCACAATATAATGTCAGGATATGAATAACAACAAAAAACGTCGCCGGCTTGCAAGACTTCTGGATTCTAGAAATCTTCTGATATGGAGCTGAATGCTTATTTGAGTATGTCCATCTCATCAAACCCAGTATAATCGACTCACAAGGCTTTTGCGCGACTTGTAGAACTTGAATTAGATGTGTGGTTAATGTTTGCTTTCGCATATTCCGATACTCGTTTTTCGAAGAAATTAGTTTTTCCTTGCAGTGATATCATGTCCATAAAATCAAACGGATTACTTGCATTATAGTAACGTTCATTTCCCAGTGAAAGAAGAAGACGATCCGCCACGAATTCAATATATTGGCACATTAAGTTTGCATTCATTCCAATCAGCCCAACTGGAAGAGCATCTAATTTGCAAATATATAATCCATCAGCACCAATAGCGGTAGAAGGATAAAAACAGACCAGTCATGAACTGCTTTTCAATCTCAACCGCCTCTGTTATGATTTGTTGAATAATACGGGGATGTGGTTTTTTCTGCAAATATGTAAATAGCAAACATGCGAAATCGGTATGCATGCCTTCATCACGGCTGATTAACTCGTTCGAGAAGGTCAAGCCGGGCATGAGGCCTCGCTTCTTGATCCAAAATATAGCTGCGAAAGAGCCGGAGAAGAATACACCTTCCACTGCTGCAAATGCAACAAGTCTTTCGGCGAATGAAGATTTTGTGTCTGATATCCAGCGTAGTGCCCAGTCTGCTTTGTGTTTGATACACGGTATAGAGTCAATGGCATGGAAGAGATGTTCACGCTGTGCTGGGTCATTTATGTACGCCTCAATAAGCAGGGAGTACGTTTCGGAGTGGATATTCTCCATCATAATTTGGAACCCGTAAAAGCAGCGGGCTTCAGGTGCTTGAACTTCGTTAGAGAATCGTTCGACGATATTCTCATTCACGATACCGTCTGATGTCGCGAAAAAGGCTAGAATGTGCGAGATGAAATAGCGCTCATTGTCATTTAAGCGCGCCCAGTCCCAAGAATCGTATGAAAGGTCAACTTCTTCAGCGGTCCAGAAGGAGGCCTGCGCTTTCTTGTAAAAATTCCATATCTTGGCGTTGAAGTAAGTATGTCGCATAATGACTTGGGACTCCACAGACCTCAGGATATTGGAGCGGAAACAGGACAAATCGACGGTTCGATTCCTTAAGTAGCGGTTCTTCCTCTTGGATAAATCAAAACAAAATTTAATTCAAGCTAATTAAGAGAGTGCTGCTTGTCACCTACTTTCTGGAAGATTGACGGCTCCAACAAAGCGATTCTTCGAGTCAGTATGATTGCTATCGGAGGACTCATCCAGCCGGAGGTCCGAACGTCCGTCTAGGTGTTGCATATCAATAGTTCTAAACAGTCTGAGCATTCTAGAGGTATCTCACAGCCCGTAGATAAGGAGGGTTTAACCATGGTAGAAACTAGACTGTAGCGAGATGGTAATGGAGCAGAATCTAGAGTGGGTTGAGAGCGAATGCAGAAAGGCCGGACAATAACTATGACATAATGAGCGTTGATCCGCCCTGCTCGGCTACCGGCATGCCGGCAAAGTGACGTGACATAACACCACGTGTAGCGCGTAGCATTAATTTGCGCAAGCAGAAGCAAAGAACACGGTCGCGTTTTCGTTTAATCAACACGCCAAACAGGACCACACGCAAATACCCATAAAAGTTTCTCGCCTGTCGTACATATTCTCTGATCCTGACTACGACCTAACCTATCTTTTCAATGGCCACCCTCTCTGCACCTCGCGCCTCCTCGCCTGCTCCCACGCCTAGCAAGAAGGTAATTTCCTACCCCATTGCCACGTCGCAACCTTGTTAACAGCCATTACAGGCAGCTGCCGCTCTCGCCGCCTTCTCTATTGAAACGCCAGCAAAACCCGCGGCTCGAGTCATCGATGACGCGAAACGCGAGCACTCTCCAGAGTCTGTGACTGAGACCACTGAAGACGTCGAGGAGCTGCCCGAGTACCGCAAGCGTTTCGTCGGCGAGGTCGATCTGCCTGAGAGTATGTTAACATTTTAAAAAAATATTGTACCCCACCTAAAAGTAGTTCGTCACTCAGGTGAAGAGCCCTTGCTAAAGGAAACGTGTCGCCGCTTTGTTCTGTTCCCCATTCAATATCATGAGGTATGTGACGGGTCTTCGACGCGTAATTAGCCATTTATTGACACGACACGTCTAGATTTGGCAAATGTACAAGAAAGCTGAAGCCTCATTCTGGACTGCCGAGGAAATGGATCTGTCCAAGGATGTTCACGACTGGAACAACCGCCTCAACGATAACGAACGCCACTTCATCTCCCATGTTCTCGCTTTCTTCGCTGCCTCTGACGGTATCGTCAATGAAAACTTGCTCGAACGCTTCTCCAACGAGGTTCAGGCTGCCGAGGCTCGCTGCTTCTATGGTTTCCAAATCATGATGGAAAATATCCACTCCGAAACCTACTCTCTCCTCATCGACACCTATATCAAAGACCCTGCTCAGCGTGAATACCTTTTCGACGCCATCGAGACCGTACCCTGCATCAAGCGTAAGGCTGAATGGGCTCTAAAATGGATCTCCGATTCTCGCTCTTCTTTTGCTGAACGCCTCGTTGCTTTCGCTGCCGTGGAGGGCATCTTCTTCTCGGGCTCCTTTGCATCTATCTTTTGGCTGAAGAAGCGCGGTCTCATGCCTGGCCTTACGTTCTCCAATGAACTCATCAGTCGCGACGAGGGTATGCATACCGACTTCGCCTGCCTGCTCTTCAGTCACCTGAAGCGCCGTCCTCACCCGGACACCGTTCAGCAAATTATCATGGAGGCAGTTAAAATTGAGCAAGAATTTTTGACCGACGCTCTCCCAGTCAAGCTGATTGGAATGAACTCCGACCTGATGTGCCAGTACATTGAGTTCGTTGCCGATCGTCTTCTTATATCTCTCGGTAACGAAAAAGTGTACAACAAGACCAATCCTTTCGACTTCATGGACATGATATCACTCCAGGGAAAGACAAACTTCTTCGAGAAGCGCGTTTCGGAATACTCAAAAGCCGGTATTAACCACTCGAACAACCCTGAGAGCACACCTCAATCTGCAAAGTCTTTGTAAGTCTTTATGCTTTGGCATCGTCTTGCTGTCTCTTATATCATCTTTAACAGCACTTTCGACGAGGACTTCTGATTGTTTGTTACCTCTACATGCGCCACCTCTCCGCCGGATTTTCATTGTTCCTGTCCTCATCGTTATCATTATCACAACATTGTTTCTCTAGAGATCTATCATGTACTTTAAGACTAACCCATGTATTTTCACTTCTGTACCCATTATCAATACGACAAAAGGTTTTGCATCTGAAAAGAACTTGACCTGTGCGCCACGGCTAATTGAACGGGTGCATATCGTGTGCGCCGCGTGTGTTGATTTTGTTGACAGTTATTGCGTGTAAACAAAATGCAAGTTGGCTTGATCCTAAAACAACTACAAAACATTTTAATTACCATGGTGCATGTTGGAAATCTTAAAATAACAAAAACTTACACACTGACATCCAACCATCAGTTGGAAAAGAATGATAGAACGCGTTTGCGCCCAGGAACGTATGCCAGTGACTTTGTGGTATCATTTATAGCTGCAGGTACTAGATACCAAGCATAATCCAAAGCGAGCGAGCATGAGAACGATCACGGCGAACATTGGACAGGATGTTAAGCATTGTACGGAGACGATGGCAGCCTGAGGCCCAGTGATCATACGTCGGACATGCAAACACATTTCGGATGCACTGTGCAGAAGTGTGGCTGGTCGACAGACTTGAACGGTGGATTTGGAGACGTGAGGAAGGATTTAGCGGAGACAGTGGGGGCTAGAGGTGGAGCAGGGGGATTCTAGCATGGCTGGTTGCTGAGCGCCTAGCGCGTTGGCGACGGGGGCTTCTGGGACGACAGGGCGCAGAGAGATGGAGGAGGAGGCACTGCCCCTTGTTGACCGGAGCGGACATAGCTTGGAGGGACGGATCAGGATGGACGCAAGGCGGCGATTTGGAAGGGGCAGCATGCGGACGCAGAGCGTCGCGGCACGGCCCGCGCGTGACTTGCTCCCGTCTGCCATCCTCTGGCATGTATGTTCTCCGAGATATGATCTTTCACAGATTCAATGCATATTGTCTGCGAACAGAACCGGTTCGCTCGCTCTCCCACTAGCGCTAGGCTCTAGCTCTTCGCTCGCCCCGGTGTCCCTCGCTGCGCAGTGCTGCGCGCGGCTCTCCTTCTGCTTGTCTGCTTCTAGGCGCGCGTCGTGCTCTACTCTACGGCGGAGCGCTTCGCTGGCGGCTCGCCTTTGCACGGGCTATGTCTGGTATTCTCAGGCCGCAATCTCGCAGATGCACCAAGAACAGATCGCTTGATGAATCGTTCCTCTTTTAGCATTCATCTCGGCATCTGCAAGTAAACCACTGTTTACCTCAAGGCTGGGCTATATATTACATTGGCTCGAGTCGCGAAACTCTGTCTATGATCCCAAATCTTTCGTTCGCTGCTCGCCCAAATTCGCCGCTCCTTCCCTCGTCCCCCGTCCGGCCGCTTCCCTAGTTCTACACGTTCCCTCCTTCCGACATGAAGTCGGTCTCGTTCCTGCGCAACACCTGGAGAAAATGGGAGTCCAAGACGTCCGACAGCCGAGGCAATGCAGAGAATATCAATCCACAAGACTCGCGCAAGCCGCCGTCGCCGCGGTCACCCACGAAAAATGCGCGCTCACTGACGATTACTGTCGTCAAAAATATTCCTCTAGACACGCCGAGACTTGCCTTTGACGATACACGAACGCCACAAGAGGAGGGCTCACCGCCTCCGCCCACGTATGAGCAGTTCACGCAAGGCAGGAGTGATCTTAAATTTATGCGTAGGCATAATTCGCATATCACTCTCGATGTTATGGCGCGCGACTCACAGAGAGCACCAATCCCTCCGCCGAAGACGCTGCGGCATACCACTAGCAATTTACCGACGCGTCAGACTGTGTCAGCGGCCAATCATGTTCCTGATCACAGTCCCTCCAGCCCCCGACATCTAACATCTCCCCGCAAACCGGCTGTCTCTCTACATTCGGCGCCCCCGCCGTCATTTCGCCTGCTACCTCCAATCGAACTTAATTATGGCCCAAGCATCGAATTCGAAAGGTGCTTGGAAGCCCCTGCTTGTAGTTGTATACGTTCTTCCCCGCAGACCAGGCATCATCCTTCATGTCCAAAATACGCCTCTTCTGGGGTAATTAGCAGAGTGTCGTCTAGAGAGGTACTCGTTGGCCATTATTCGGAAAAATCAGATCATGCTGTCTTGGACAAGTCACCTATTCCATGTTCGAGGAGCTTGTACCATCGCACTGGCTCAACTCCTCATCTACCATTCATAGAACGCAGCCCTAGACTTACGCGCACACCCACCTCGTCGGAATACTCTACGCTATCCGAGGTCAGCGATACAGAAACCTTCCCTCTCTCTCTTTTCCCCGCTCCCCCGCCTCTAATCGTCCGCAAGAAAATTCCAGCGCCACTTATCCTGCGGCCCATGCAGCCTTCGTCTTCTCAGAGTTCTGTCGACTCCACACCCGTAGGAACGCCGACTACGCCAAGGAATCCTTCCTTTCATTCGCCCTCCCAATCGAGCATCTCTTCGCCGAACAAGAAAAACGTCTTACTTCGCCAGTGCGCAGGCCTCTCTCCGCCTCCGTTCAGCCCGCCCAACAGCCCGCTGCCAAGCGTGCCCTCAACTCCGGAGAGCGCTCGATGGCCGGCAGGCGCGCGCAGATCGCCCGAGCACCGGTGTCGGACGCTGCGCCACACGCAGTCGAACACGAACCTCAAAGACACGCTACCGTTTCCGGCGACGCATCGACTTACGTCGAGCGAGCCAATCTCAGATTCCAAGTCGAGCCTACCGGTGAAGATACCGTCGGCTAAGGCGCGGCCAGAGGCAATTAGAAGCGTCAAAGACCTCCAGGGCTACTTGGTAAGACCAGAACGGCAGCGGTCTGCGCTCTTTGTCTGACGCTGGTTTGGCAGGAATCAACAGAACCAGCCTTGGTGTCATCGGTGACTTCGACAGACGCTCATGTACAATGGGGTTATGCGCTATAACGTGGAATTATGTATTCTTCTCTCTTACTTCGTTCTTTTCACCCGTTACTTAATTGTACTTTGACTAAGATGAATACCTCGACGCTTCTTTCACATGTCTTTTTATCTTATTACTCAATACGATACCTATGGCTGTATGTATGTATGTACAAATGTACTAGATTGTAAGCATATGTGTAATTAATAAAATTCAATGCTATTGTGCACTCCGTTGCAATGGAATGGTTTGCTTTCGTGGAAGTAATAGACGCGCAAAGGGGCGGGGTGAAAGGCACCGGCGTCGGTACGGTACATACGCATGGACAAAGGCGGCAATGACGCAGCGAAGGCGACGGTCACTTGTCTTTTTTAGTCTCTGTCCGCACCTTCTGAGGAGGCTGTGGATTACGTGCGGCCCTGTCTTCGCGCACGGACACAATGATATAGGACACCAGCACGACGTTGGCCGCAACCACCGCCGTAATCGCCGCAAACGTGGAGTTCTCTAGGGGCGGAGAAGGCGTCAGTGCGTTGCTTGCTGGTGAGCCAAGGAGGAAGAACTTGGAAAGAAACTCACGGCCCCAGAGGTAGTTGAGCGAGAGGAAGTAGGAGCCTATAGGGATTACGCCCAGGGACACGCTAAACGTGATTAGCCTGGCCAAGACACCGCTGCGAGGGCGGTACCAGGTCCACGGGTGAGCTGCGAATGTATGTGGGTGCAGTGTGCGACATACCCGGCGCCCGCGGCGTCTTCGTTGACCCTGCTCATCGCACTTTGTTCACTCATGGATATAGGATGTGGTTGTGCGGGCAGTGAGGCGAGTCTTCAAGCCGCCAGAGATTGGAGTTTGAAGTCGGGAAGGAATCAGCTTGACGCGCCGACACGTGAGACTTGAATGCATCGTCACCGTGCCGCGTTCGCCACCACTGCCTATTCTATTCAGACAAACACCCTTGTATACCCGCCTGGCTCTGCATGGCCTCTATAAGTGAGGGCGCACCGCCAACTCTGCACAACTCCGCATCCGCCAATAGCTTAAAGTCGTCTGGGTCCGCGAGTTCTCTGGCGGCCAAGAAGACGTGGCTTGGTTGGGACGTTCTGCCTTCAGAATGGGACATTCTTTGTGTCTCTACAGTGCTTAAGCTTCTCCTATTCCCAGCTTAGTGAGCACTCAAAAGTTGATCTGGTGATTCCTTAATCAAGCCATGTAGTCGTTCTACAGATTTTGAAGTACATAGGAATTGGCTTGCTATCACATATACCCTTCCCATATCCAAATGGTATTATGATGTGCGTCTTCAGAACTGAATTTTTGTCAAAGTGTTCTCAAAGGATGTGACAGACAACGTCAGAATGGAGTACATTTACTCTTCGCTCACATACGAACCCAAACTGACATGCCTGCCATCAGCGCTAGACTACCCTCCATTCTTTGCATATTTTGAAAAGCTCATGTCCATACCTGCGTCTTTCATCGACCCCAAGATAGTTGATCTTAACAACCTCTACTACGACTCTTGGTCGGTGATAGCGTACCAGCGGTCCACTGTTATCGTAACTGAGCTCGTGCTTGGAGCTGTGTTGTTGAAGTACGTTACATGAAAAATGGCGCATAGCAGACACTACTATGTTTATTTACAGATTTATCCGCGGGTCAATGGAGCCAGGCATCCAGCGGGTCGTGTCTGCGTCGATATTTCTGCACCCAGGGTTTCTTATAGTGGATCATATACACTTCCAGTACAACGGCTTTATGTACGGAATACTGTTATGGTCCATCCTTATGGCTCGCAATGTTGGTGCTTATAATTCAAGACTTACTTTCTCTAATGATATTCAAGGGCAACAAACTAGCAAGCGGGATTCTGTTTGCTGTACTACTCAATTTTAAACACATATATATGTATCTTGCGGTAAGTCAACATCATCTCCCCGAATTAGAGTAGTTGATTCACTCCTTTAGCCCGCGTATTTTGTCTATCTCTTGCGCGGGTTCTGCCTGTCACCTACCGGCCAAATTCAAACCAAGAACTTTCTGTCTCTCGCAAACTCCGTAATAGCAGTATTTGTGGTATCCCTGGGGCCCTTCGCCATTATGGGCCAGGTTCCTCAGCTCCTCTCTCGTTTGTTCCCCTTCACGCGTGGACTGAACCACGCATACTGGGCTCCGAACTTCTGGGCGCTTGTGACCGCAGCCGACAGGGCGCTTCTCAAATGTCAGTCCTCGGTTGCCTATCTATAAAGACATAATATAATATACTAATTTATAAATTGGCAGATGCCCAACTTACAGGCGCTGAGCTTCCAATCAACGAAGCTGGTGTTGCCTCTAGCTCGCGAGGACTCGTCGGCGATACCGTCTTCGCAGTGCTTCCCAATGTGAAGCCTCTCCATACCTTCGTCATCACCGTGGCCTTTCAATTGGTCTGTCCACCTTCTTTCTCGTCAGTTAACCTTGCGAACGAAATACTTTGTTATTTTAGGTATGGCTAGTGAAGCTTTGGCGTAATCCGACGTATAAATCCTTTTTGACGGCACTGACGCTATCGGGGTGGACCTCGTTTCTCTTCGGATGGCATGTGCATGAAAAGGCGGTCCTTCTCGTGCTAATTCCCCTGAGGTAAGTTTTTATAAAGTGGACGATCACCTATACCCGTTAACAATGACTTATCTCGCAAAGCTTACTCGCTGCGGAAAGGCACGCATACTTCAGGACTTTCGTCCTGGCCAGTATTGCTGGTGTATTTTCGCTCTTCCCCTTGATTTTCAATCCCACAGGTCGAGTCACTCTTACTCCGTCTCTCCGGTGTCACTCACATGTATGCTCTTGCACCCAGAATCGATCGTAAAAGTCGTCTACTCCACAATTTGGATCGCGGCCGTTTATATACCCCTTAGTCGTCGCGTTTATGAGTAAGAGTCTTGCTTTCGAATGACGTATTGCATGTTGATAACCCGGCTCGCAGATTCCCAAGCTCCATGGTTTTTGTGATCATGGATGGCCTTGAGAAGCTTTACCTCGCCGGGTTCCCATTTCTCCTCGCCTTTGTGTCTACTTTCCCTCTTTTCCGAAAACAAACTGTTAAGGAGGATTTTGTCTCGGTCACCACTTGTATTCCCTTGGATTCCTTGAGTGGTTCCTGTGCGGCGTCTCAAGTTGAGACAACCAGTGTAGCAGCTCTGGAATTCCTGCCATTGATGGTTACTAGTATTTACTGTGCCATAGGTCTGGTTTGGAGCTTCCTCCGGCTAGGCTTTATATATCTCAACGAAGAGACCTACCAGGGACAGCTGACTGAGATAAAGTAGTTGATACATGTGCCTGTATATTATTGCTACAATGGAATAGTTGGTTCAGAAAACATTTTGAGGGTCGGGTAGTAGAATCATGGAAGTAGTAGTGGTCAACCGAAGAAACTACTTCTTGGAAATGTGCACAACTAATTAAGATGGCAGTTGTTAGTACAGCCTTTGCTATAGGGGAAGGACTTACCATCTTCATCTTCCAAGACGTGGTCCAAGCCCACTTTTTGTCCACGGGAATGCTTTGCAGACGAACCCCATACGATAGCACTTGGAAAATATGTCAGTGTACCAACCATGAATGCATATCACATTTAGCTTACTATTTCATTTGTTTGGCGATTTCTTTGTGGATAGAGTTACAGAAATCTTCGATGGTACATTTTCCAGCCCGAAGGACCACTGGGGAGTTATAATCCGGAGCCAAGCCACGCGGTTTCGTGTACACACGGACGAGACTCAGTGTTTCCCACATTTTGGAGATTAATTCGTCGACGTTCAGCCATTCACGCGATGAAATGGGCACAGACATAGGAATTTTGTACCTAGAGAATACGTTAGTTTTTTTTGATAAACAGGCTACGGAAACTAACAAGAGGTCAAGCTCTTCGATTGAGATAGCATCAATCTGGAGTCAAAATATGAGTTGAATGTTAGCCATATATGTCTACTGTTGCGGAACAGACCTTGTTGAGAACCTGAAAGTATTTCTTAGTTAGCGTAATGAGACATCATGGGAGTGAAAAACAAACATAGATAGCTGGAATATATACTCTATGGCATTCATTTAGAAATATTTGAGGATGCAATAGACGTCGTTACTTACCGGTTTCCTTCAATAACATCCACGAGATCATCTGCAGTAGCACCGGGTTCTCTAATGGCTATATCGGCATTGTTAATCCTGTATTCGCTGAGAATAGCCTTGATTTCGTCGTGATCAATATTCGTCAACGGTACAGTGTTGGTGATTGCGATACCACCCTTCTCTTTTCTGCGAACAAGGATGGAGGGTGGTTTCTTGTTCAATCGGATACCAAATCCTTCCAACTCGGCTTCTATTATCTTTTTGTCACCCAGAGGTTTCAGAACGTCGAGAACGATAAAGATGAGATTGCACGTTCGCGCAACTAGGAGTTGATTCAGTTGGGTCTTCAACGACGACACGAACCTTCATACCAGCAATAACTGTATGCAAATGATGAGTTGTTTACAATATTATGTAGAAATAACAGAAAGACATGCCCTGACGACCTCGACCCTTTCCGTCGGCTGCACCTTCGATGATACCAGCTGTAGGCGTCGTAAGTAGCAATTCAGTTGGAGTTTCATGGAACTTACGAAGATCCAAAATCTGTATCGGTGCTCCATGTACCTTTACGGTACCTGGTACAGTAGTGAGGGTGGTGAAATCAATTTCTGAAGCTTCGGAATGGGTCCCGGTGAGTTTTGACATCAGTGTGGACTGGACATTGCCGTTAGATCTCAATCATTCATTTCGCGACGCAACATACCTTTCCGACGGATGGAAAGCCTACAAATCCGACAGATGCTATACCCGTCCTAAGAATATATAAGATTTGATGGTGGTCGGCGCGTGTAAGGAGTATTACCTTGCGACATCGAAGCCCACACCGGCGCCTCCTCCCCCGCCGCCAGAGGACGGTGCAATGAGTTCACGCCGAAGTTTGGCGAGCTTGGCCTTGAGCTGACCTATATGGTAGCTCGTCGCCTTATTCTTCTGGGCTGTATGGATGGTGATGAACAAACATCAATCCCCGTGCAGAGGGAGACGTACTCTTAGCCTAAAATCGGGTGAGCATGAGAACGATCTATGGGTATAAGGTGCCTTACCATCTCATCTTCGATTTCCTGGCCGGGATGAGCATAGTGCAGAGGAGGGACAATAGACGGCGGCGTACCTTTATTTTCTGAACGGTGGTCATTGTGAAAGTAGTGTCGGGAGATGCCGAGTGATTGGTTACATGTTTGGGCATCGTTTGCTTGTCCTTTCCCCCACCGCCCAGGTCTGCCCGCCGTCGCACCACCACGCTAGTGCCCTAGCTCACCGCTCTTTTGCCCGTCCGCATCCAACTCGCATGCCACTGGCTGGTCTGTCATTAATACCAATACCCCAATACACGGCTGCGTTCGCCCTCCCAACTCCCATCGCCTATAGCCATGTCCTGTTGCGGAGGCCCTAAATGGAAGCGAGAGGTCGTCCCCGACCACAAGGTGGGCCCCATGTTCCGGTTTTTACCTGCCGTGGTTGACCTGTCATATAGTTTGACTTCATCAACACCCAAGAGTTCACCGATAATGGCTTCATGATGCGGCTTAAGTGCGTCTGCCGCCTTTGCCTGGTCTTGTATCCTAACCCGCTTTTGCAGATACCTATGGCTCTATGTTATTGTGCTCAAATCCTTCATGGTCTACATCTCTGATATCTTCTCGGCCATTACCATGTTAACAACCAAGAATTGGTCGAACGAGATCTTCAAGAACTGTGCCAAGATTGACAATTGCATAGCTATCCCTTTCAACACTGGAAAATGGTTGTTCGTCGGCTGCATCATCTTCTCCTTTCTTCTTGTTAGTATTCAGGGTCTCACTCCTTTGGATGTACGAATTTCGGCCTGACCTGACCTTTCGTACTTTAGCTCGCATACGAGGCCAGGAAGGCTAAGAAAATCATCGCCAGTCGAGATATTTCATATGCTTTCACAAATATCATGGCCAACAACTACTACTCTCTACGTGCGTGAATAAATCGAAAGTTGTCGGTTTTCTCCTAACTTTGGTGTCGCTAGGGTCCTACGATCACTTCTGTTTCTTCAACCATATCAGCAACTCCACTAAGACAAGTGACGACTTCGCCTTCTTCGTCTTCTTCACTTTCAAGAGTGCGTGTATATCATTACTATCTTCAACATTGAACTGATGCTGCGTAATCAGGCTGGAAACGTTTGCTGTTGGCTGATGCCCCTCGTCAAACTATCAATGCTCTGACTCTGTATGCCGTCTGGCTAGTGAAACATAAGTCGCCCGGAAACTGGTACGACCTCAGGAAGTATTTCGCCGGTAACAGTTTGTCGACGTCCGCCCTTACGGTCACTACTTTCTTCACGGTCACCGTGTGCGCTGGCTCTCTGCTCGTCCTTGTTATCGCAGGCATATGCTACATCCCTCTTCTTCTCCATATCCGTGGCAACCTGAAGGTAAGAATTAGGCTTTGTTGACTCTATGAGGTCGAAGTCACTCAACCTTCGCATTGTAGGAATACTGCTGTCATAAGGTTGACAAGGTTAGTCTTTACACATCACTGGAAGTCCACGTGCCTAGTTATAACACCGCCTTTACAGCGTATCGGTGCTATCATCAAGCGTAAGCAGAAGGAACGTCGCGCCGAAGCGGCTAGGCTCGCGCAGAAAGAAGCCGAGGGCGATTTCTCTCACTTGAAGAACAAGAAAGGTGAACTTATTGCACAACCTCTTCCTCAGCCCACACTCCCCAATCTCTCGGTTGACGATGACGACGCATCGTCTGTGAATACCCGTGTTGCACCTAGCACACATACCAAAGACTATAACTACTACGACAGCAAAGCAGACTATCCCCCCATGCCTGCATACAACCCACATCAAGTCCCTGGAAATTACGCACATTACAACCCTTCGGCCGCTTCGCTTGGCTATGACGACGCTAATTACCCCCCTCCGAACCACCTATATGATGACGACAATGAAAGTCAGATACATCTAGCCGCATCCGCAGCACCCTTCGCCCGGGATCCAATTGACCGAACGGGCAGTCCCTACGGGAATTACGACCCGCGCGATGTATACCAAGGACGATCACCGTCAACAGCTCCTCATCAGCAGTATGCGCGACCTCCACCAAACGGCCAGGCGCCGGGCGGTGCAGTATACGATGATGGTTATTACAACCAAGCGTCGTACGGGCAACCACCACAAGGAGACCCCTATGGTGCTCCACGCGCACGAAATTACGATGAGGAGACGGGTGGATATGGGCGGGGACAGGGCCGCTAGCCAGCATTGTAATATTCTATAGAACTTTTTATCTACTATTTCGCGTCATTCTTTCTAGTTTTCGTTGCTCTTTATTTCCAGGCATAGGTTTGGTACCTGTATAATATGATAGTTCGTAATCAAGCATCCTTATTGATTTGGGGTCTGTAGACATTCCGGCTGTATTGGAAAAGAATAATTCTAAGTACGGTCTACGAGACACAACATGAATGTCCTTATAACATAAACAAAAAAAAAACTATACTATACATATATCTGCCAATAGGTAATATGTGCCCGTCTAAAGTACGACTTATTTATGACAGTTTCTCCCAAATTATAACGATGATGAGGAGAACCAATACGCCAATGATACTGTAGGTAACCGCACGCTGCTGATACATCCTAGAGAAAGTAATGTTAGATAAATCTACAGTGATATTTACTCAAAAATCGAGAAGAGATAGATAAGTCCACGTACCGTCGGACCATCTTTTTTAAAGTCCCAGATGCGCGGTCAATCGCCAAATCTGCTCTTTGCAACTAGAGTTGTCGAGTTTGTTTATTGTGGACAGAAGGGGATGGCAAGGAGAAGGCTTACAGTGTTTCTAGAGTTCTCAATCTGCTCCCTTTGCGTTCTGAGGTTCATCAGGATGTCCGCTCCTTGGTTCTCCGTTTCAATGGCAATGCGTTCCGACTGCTGCAGTCGCTTCGTGCCTTCCTCGAGAATAGTAGTCCCCGCGAGTAGCCGCGTGCGGTCGCTGTTGGGCCCGTACGGCTCGTCAGACGAGGTGTAGGCGCCGCCATTAGACGAGGCAAGCAGATCGGACCGGGCAACCTGAGCGCGGGCGTCTGTGAGCAGCTTCTTGTGCTTGGACAGATCTGCCTTGGCTGCGCGGAGGCGGGTGTGATACTGGGCACGCACGGACTGCGGGATACCCTGAATCTCAATTTCCATCTGGGAGACCTAGAGGAGAGATAATTGTGAGTGTCCAGTACTTGCGCACAATGCAACAGCAGATTCTAGTGCGCGAGGGCCTTGTGGCATTAACGAGTACATACCATTTCATCTGCCTCGTCGAGGTCCATTTCTACCCGCCTCAGGTTCGACCTGCGCTGTTCTGGGGGATAATTAGTGTGCTGCGCAGATGGAGGCAAATGGATGATGCACTCGCCTACATCGGAGGTGCTTGCGTTGCTCTCGAGCTTCTCCTGTATCGTTTCGATAAATTGCTTGAAGTCCTGCTCATAAGAGTCGAAGAGGGCGGTGGGGGAGGTATCCATGGGTGCTGTAGAGTCCGCCGGCGGAGTGGGTGCAGAGTGATGGAAGGGGAGAGGAAGAGAGTCCTAATTAGGAAGCGCACGTAGCCCTCGACTCTTGTGCTCTGCCATCATGTCGTCCATGCCGTATGTCCCCCGCCCCGTTGCCTGCGCCGCCGCTGACTACTTGTATGCAGTGTGTCGCTGTATCTCGACCCCCAGATACGGGACTGGGTCCTCTTCCCTATCACCCTCGTCATGGTACCTGTCCTGCGCTGGCCCTAGTGTGCCTGTCCCCTGACGCATTTCGCAGATACTAGTCGGCATCCTGCGCCACTACGTGGTCGTCCTTCTTCAGTCTCCCCCCAAAGAGCAGACTCGCGCTGCCATCCGTGAGCAGTACGTATAGAGTGCGCGTGCCTCTATGAGCTGTTCTGACTGACTCTGTTACAGACGCGCGCTGGCTCGCTCCCAGATTCTCCGTGCCACAGCCGGCCACTCACCCATTCCCCCAACATACTACAGCTCAATCTCCAATCACCTCTCTAATGCATTTGTTTCAGGAAGCTATCTGAAGGACGGTCCGCCCAAGGACGATGCGCCCAGCACCCCGCCGAATCCCATGACCGACCCCGCTGCCATGGATGGCATGATGGCGGGCATGAAAACGCAGATGGTGATGATGGTTCCCCAGATGATCATTATGGGCTGGATCAACTTCTTCTTCCAAGGCTTCGTTCTCAGTACGCGTCCTGCTTCGCTCAGTGATCCGTTGCCATGGCTGACGCGCTGGACCTTACAGTTAAACTACCCTTCCCTTTGACGCTGGGATTCAAATCCATGCTTCAGCGCGGCATTGAGACTCCAGACATGGACGTCCGATGGGTGTCTTCGCTCTCTTGGTATTTTCTCAACTTTTTCGGGCTGAATGGCTTGTACCGCCTTTTGCTCGGCAATGATAATTGTGAGTTGTTGCCGCGTCTTTTATCCTTACATATCCTCACAGCCTTCAGCCGCGGATTCATCTCGTGATATGACTGCGTCCCCCTTCGCAGCCCCGGCCGGTGCTGCTGTCAATCCAGTTCAGGATTTCAACAAGTTGTTCAAAGCCGAAAAAGATAACCTGGAGTTCTCTGAGGGACTGCATAATTGGGTCGGCAATGATGTAGAAGATAGAGTGCTTCGCAAGTACGGCAAACTTGCTCCAGCCTATTAGGACTGATGCAATATAATTTATCTTTGTGAGCTTGGTATTTGCAGAGCGAAGGGTCTGATACTGGCAAGGTCTCTACATATAAATATCACCTATGCTTGGTTTCAAGGAGATGTTCTACACGGATGATAGCAATATTTTATTCACGTCTCTGCTCAAGTAATACAAAATACGCAACTTGTCTCTGGTTATGTCCAAACCCCACAGGAAGTATTTAAAACTATACATAGTATTTATTGCAGCAAACAAGAGAGACCGACTACGCACTAGATCAGAAACAAGAAAGAGAGTGGTATACAAATATCGAGCTGTCGCATAATTGTTACTAACCACAGATCACTAGCATACATAGGCACTTACACACAAAAATGAAAGGGGAGATTATGTGTCAATAATTATACAAGGCCATCGTACAAGGAGAGGGCCTGCATATAATCAGATGGCAAACTGAGTTTGTATGAATTATATGCTTACTTGGACAATGGTTGGGTCCTGCTTGCTGCCCTCAACAAACTCGTCGTAGGTAAGTTTAGCGTCTTTATCTTTGTCCATGTTTCTAAATATTTTGTCGACCCGCTGTCGAAAGCGAATAGGTCAGGTTTGTATTACGCGGACAGATCACAAGTGGGGAGCATGCCTTCTCCGGCGTATCCTCGTCGGACGGCAGCTTGACCATCTCGCCGGTCATTTTATAGATAGATTGTACTATCTGAAGCATCTCATCGTATGTTATCGTACCGTCCTTGTCAATGTCGTATAGCTGGAAGGCCCCTACCGAGCGGAATCAGCTTAGTTGGGCGCGAGCTCCGCAGTGGCATGGATTGGCACGACGCACATTTGAGTTTCTCCTCTAGTTTCCCCCGACTGGTAACACTGAGGGCACAGATAAACTCTTTAAAGTCGATCTGCCCGCTTTTGTCTGCGTCGAAGACGTTAAACACGTAGTCTGCAAACTCGGCGGGGTCGCCGAAGGGGAAAAACTGTTTGTATATCCTGCTGAACTCGGCCTTGTCGAGGTGACCTGAAGGACAATCCTTCTTAAATCCTTTGTACCTGGCGACTGGTCAGTTAGCACGGCGACGATGGGGGGACGCGTACCATTGCTGGAGCTCCTTCTTGTCGACTGTGGGGAAGCATCAGTGATGAGACCTGAACGCGGGGTAATAATACGTGCAGTAGGTGTTTTTCTGGAGGTCAGCGAGCTGGTCCTGGGATAGTTTGCTCTGGGATTTGCCCATGATGGTGGTGAAGGAGGAGAAAGGGAAGATGTAAGGTGCTTGGCATGAACGCTGGTCTATATTAGATCTGAGGCTGTACAGCCCAATCTTATCTTGTACATCTACGGCCGCGGCAGCCCAAGCCTCGCGCGGGACAACGTGTGCGGCGACGGGGTCAGGGAGAGTAGAGGATACGATAATTATTATCTTTCAGTGTCCTTTGCTGCGACGGACGCCAGGACTCCGCGTGTCGCAGTCATGGCATTTAGCTACAAATACACAACACCCCCTTTCGGTTTCTTTATCTCCCATCCACCACCACCTCATGTGCTATTCATCCGGCTCCATCGACCAGGCCGTCAACCCCTGCCCCATGTGCAAAGTCTATCCGCATGCAAAGTCGGTCTGCCGTACACATGTCCCAGCCTTAACTCATGTCCGTTAGATGCCCCCATATCCGCAAGACATGCACCAACAGAAACGCCCATCCGCGCATGGACGTCCTTTACCTCACCAACGCCGAAGGTCCGTCGTCATGCCATATCCGGGCCCACGTTCATTAAAACTAGCCCTTTGCAGTCGAGTGCTTCAACGGCTGTGGCTTCTGCAAGGTCGGTCTTCCATTCACTGCGCTTGTCGCTGGGGCTGATCGCGTGCACAGTGGGCTAACAGCGATGCGCCCACCAAAACAAAGGGATACGCTAATCCAGGTTGGCCAGGCTGCTGTCGCGCACCGCATCCGTCTGAGTACGACATGATTCAGCTCGTCGAGTGGACGGCCGTCAGCATCGTCCACGGCATTTCGATCCCAGCAGATATACAGCGCTTACTTGCCTCCATCAGCTTGCCACCGACCAGATCAAACGTGTCCTCCCCGTCGACTCCCATTGCTCGGAATACGTATTCCAAACAGTCAACTCCGAATTCTGTCCGCAAGACGAGCGTTCCCTCGAGGCCTACGATACTGTCCAAGGCCATAAACACGCCCTCTCCAAACAGAGGGCGCAGTCCGACTGCATCCGCAAGCCCGAGCGCAAATGTATCTAGAGCGCCAAGTGCGGCATCGATATCATCTTCTGTTCCAAATTCGTCTTCTGTGGATGTAGTAGCCAGGCGCAAAACAGCTTCCGGAGCACCTGATCGTAGGGTTGAAGGCACTCAGTCCTCTAATAGCTCATCACCTAGTCGAAAATCTTTGGACATAGACATACCCTCTGTCACCCCTCACCGCTCTGGAAGCACTAGACGACCTGTACTGACGCCAGCCACTACTTCCGTATCGATAACTAAAGTGGTCGTCGCTGACAGTCGGTCGCCCAAGGAGTCCTCTCCAAAGGAACGAAGGTCGTCAATATCTCCCTCGGTCCCGCCGCCTATAGTTGCCGATGTCTCGCGTAAGGATTCCTTTCTCGTACCGAGGTCAGCAAGAGATGCCTTTAGCAGCGCTTCAAGCAGTAGCGGAAGCAGCGATGGTCTAGGCTCTGTTTCTGACAGCACTGTCACCTCCGATGGCGGGTTCACTGATTATCTGTCAGACGAATCTGAGGCGGAATTGCAAAGGCAGGCAGAAGCGCGCGCTGTAGTCCTGGCACAGAACCACGCGGAAGAGCAAGAGTTCAAATTGGCCAGACAGCAGCTGGCTAGTATTGGCCTGAAACCGCCGAAGTCATGGAATCCCAATCCATTGCCGCCGCCGAGACCTGCAGCTGCATCTAATGGCACGCGGAGCGCCATGTTGTCGTCACCTTCATTTGCAGGTGCGGCCACTGCGATTTTGCAGACGGGGCAGGCTCGCGATTGAGCTGCAAGTGGACGGATAGACGTGGTAGGAAGCGAAGAATGCAGTGGCTGAGGTTTATGTGTCTCAAGTTATACCAAGTGGAGGGCATGTGGGACTTTCCATTTGCGCGTGTCCAAGTCGGTTTAGGGTTTCTCAGATATTGTTGTATATCTAGTCACTTTTATGAAGTGGCCGCCATTTCATTTTATGCTTGTAATTGTATTTGGACCCTTTACGGGCTTGTATGTTGAATAACTATACCTCCATAGACGTTAGCACCAGCTATGCCCCTAATCGCGTCTGACCACGTGCTGCCGAATTGGGCTATGTCATTATAGCACCTCGGAATAGGACCCCGCGGCGGCTGCCATGACCCAGCCTCTCTTGCTCTCCCTCTTCCATGAACTTGGGCCGCCACACAATCTCCTCCACCAGCCCAGTGGAGATCATAGATACGAAATTCGATGCTACCTGTGATATCTTCACCGTCTCGACACCAGCGGGCTTCGCTGTCTACCAGACCTACCCACTGCAACTAATCCGGAAACGAGGTGCTGTGCTACGACGCTTCCAGAGCCATATTATCTAACAATGCTGCTGCAGAGCTCACAGGAGGTACACTATCAGCTGTGGTGCCCATGCATTCATCGAACATCCTTTTCTTACTTGGGGGCGGCAGGAGTCCATTATACCCACCCAATAAAGTTATTATTTGGGACGACGCCCTCGGAAGAGAAGTCGCAGAGCTTGAGTTCAGAGAACGAGTGAGGGGTATTGCGTGCAGACGTGGCTGGCTGGCGGTATCTCTGCGACGTCGTGCTGTCGTCTTTCGAGTCGGGGAAACAGTCACCCGCTACGGAGAGTGGGATACGTGCGACAACCCGCGGGGTGAGTGCCGTCCACATCTGTCGATCGCGTTAGCGTTAACTCTGAAAGATGACTTGACATTCCGTCGTAAACAGGTCTCATCGCTATCGCCACTGCGCCGTATTCGACTCTACTGGCCATCTCCGGGCGCCAGATCGGACACGTCCAACTTGTCCACCTGCCTCCATGTCCCCTTCCCATGCCACGGCGCCCCCCACCTTCAACGCTACCTCAAAAACCACCGCCCCCGCCCGCAAAGCACCCGGTGTCCATCATCGTTGCGCACACCACAGCACTGACTACAATAGCAATGCCCGTGTCAGGTCGCCTCATTGCAACTACTTCTATTCAGGGGACCCTAGTACGCGTTTGGGATGCAGCAACCGGAAAACTCGTCCGGGAGTTCCGCAGAGGGACCGATAAGGCCAATATATATGGTGTGGCATTCCGGCCGGATGAGCAAGAGCTATGTGTATGGAGTGATAAGGGGACTGTCCACGTCTTCAATATCGTGATATCGGGTGCGACGTAAGTACTTGCGTGGCGCGCTTGCCAACTCGTTGAATCACTGTGCTAAAACTATTATTTTCAGGAATCGTCAATCTACGTTTTCGCCCTTAGCACCCTTTCTTCCACTTCCGAAGTATTTTGAGTCAGAGTGGTCATACGCACAATATAGGATACCCGTCCAATCTGCCCATATTTCTATTTCTTCAACATCTCGATCCGCTGTGGACGCACCTGAGGAAGAGCGATGCGTCGTGGGTTGGATCGAAGTAACTACTTCAGAAGATCCGTCGACACCGCCGACGATGAAAGAATATCAACTCATTGCCTTAACGTTTACGGGAGGCTGGTATCGACTATCTCTTCCCCAACTCAGCGGAAGTTCCAAGAGCCTCAAGAAGAACTCCGGGACAAGTAAAGCTTCTAATTTTAGTTCATTGGCCTCAGCTATTGTGCCTCTGGGGCCAACTGCAGGCTCCGTGGCAGGGTCGAGTACGTCACGCCTCGACAAGGGTAAAGAGAAGGAACGTGTCAAAGACAAAGGAAAGAAAGAGAGTAGGAACTGCACGCTGCAGGAATATAGGAGGTTCGGAAGATGGGATGGTTGGGGCTGATTATGTCGAAGAATAGTATCCGGTTCGAAGTCGTACTTTTCCAACGTTCCATAGCCTCGACGTACAATATTTACTCAGCCCTAGCTCGAGGCATCAACTTGCTTGGTTGGCCAGGAACTTTCCAGGAACTCTACTTCCGCCTACTTACGAACTTGTTATTACCATTACTCCCCTGACGGTTGGAGACGGTGCTCGTACTCTATACCATTCCGTAGCTTACATGTGTACCTGACGGTAATTACTCATGGGAATAACCAACAAGTAGCAGTACCTAAGTAACATTCAGTTTGCATTTTGTCTTTTGGGTACATAACGTGTCAATAATGTGTGCTTCATTTACCTGTCGGTTGCTTTTAGTTTTGAGATTTGGATTTAACTATTGAACCTCCCAATCCTCCAACAATCCCCTTCCTTCAATTAAGCGCTGCTGAGTAAAGTCCACGTTTTTTTGTGCCGAAAAGGTACCGAATTGTTTATGAGTTTGCAACACTTGCGCATGCTTTATACTTTCATCAGCGAGACAACTTGAAGAAATCGAAACAGTCTGCGCTTAGTAGTTACTACCATGAGCGTACAACTACGTGCGTACCAGCAGAGCCAGTCAGGAGGACGTTCTGATTCTTCACGTGGAAACTGTCATTGCTGTCCAGTCTCTCGCACGATTCCTTTCCGCCCAGCACTGCAATTCCTACGGCTCTGTGCGTATGAATAACCCTAATGCTGATGATGACGATTCCGCGCTCGAACGCAGGCGACAACGAGCAAGAGCACGAGCACAGGCAGGCGGTCTAGGAGGCTTACAGGGCGCGTCAATGCGGAACGGCAGTTCTGTCAGCTTGGCATCGTCGCACTCATCCGCAGCACCAGGCTTCCCCAGGATGAACTCTGCCTCCGCCAAGCGAATGGAAGAGATCGGTAGACTACGACGCTTACAATCTCAGCAAACTTTGGCACCCACAGGAGCGAAAGGCCCGTTGCGACATTCAACCGACGTCCCCACTTCCGTTAATTTGCTTAGCCCTGGTAGCAGCAGACCTCGGCCAGATTCCGAACCGCTTCCTCCGTACACTTCCCCTATCGACTCCACGTTCTCTCATGCCAGTCACTTCGCGACATCTGAGCTCGACACGGAGGAGGCAGAACGGCAACTAAGCGGTATATCTAATCGAGACCATGCTTCAATGGGGAGTGGGCATATTCTCGACAGTCGGGTGACACAGCTTCTACGCGACTTGGAAGCTACCAAAGCTGCACTATCTCATGCTGCGGCTGTTCACCAGGAGGAAAAGCAAACCCTTTTGAAGAGGCTGGTCGAAAGTGAACAACAATTCTCTGAAAGGCTACAGGAACAGAAACGTGCTCATTTGGAGACGCGTGCAGAACTAGAACAAGCGCGGAATACGATTAGCTCTTTGACGCTCGAGAAACGTGGTTGGCAAGCAAAGCTAGATTCCATGAATGCTAGAGTACAGGAAGCTCACCGTTTAATGCGCACCGTCGATCATATCACACGTGCGAAGCTGGCTTCACAACAAGCAGAATT
The DNA here is from genome assembly GCA_028532985.1 of Stropharia rugosoannulata. NCBI lineage: Eukaryota > Fungi > Basidiomycota > Agaricomycetes > Agaricales > Strophariaceae > Stropharia > Stropharia rugosoannulata. Next base: position 2,743,586 of record JANCIK010000002.1, on the reverse strand, counting down.
GAAGAGAACCGTCCGACGGGCAAAGCACATCATGAACGTATCGCCTATGCCCAGTATGGAAGTCTTGGAGGCTGTGGCAGCCCTGAATGAAGAGATTTTTCAACTCGCGAACATCTTCGTAGAGAATCTGCAAAGGGTGAAGCTTCCCTATACAGATGATAATCTTCAGCGTGCAAGATCTGTACTTGGCGACAGTATGTCAACCATGATGGCACAGCAATCAGTGAATAACCAGCAAGGTTTCCATTATCTCCTAATGCAGGTCGCTCTGGAGGTATTTATGACTTCTTGGTGTTCATCAATCATTGACGGGCAATATCCTCAACAAAAGTCATTTGGGGACCTTCTTTTGGAACTATCAGGACAACCTATGGGCAGTAACACCTTTCATACGATGCAGCTTATACAATGTGGAAGCCCAATTCAAGTTATCCATACCAACGATAAATCTGTAATGCCCGCCAAATTTGCTCAGTGGGTTGATGATATTATCAGTGACTTGGCTCAGATTCTCAGAGTGGCTGGGCTTACGATGCGTCCTCAACGCTCTGAAATGTTCCAGGACAAGTTCCTCGGTCTCACCAACATTGCATACAATCTTAGAGCTGCTCTCGCCGAAAGGGACATATGTGGCTCGTTGGAAATCTGTATCGCTGCCCCCGACACGCCTTTCCAGTCCAAATGGATGAATGAAGCACACGAAGGCCAAACGCCAATATCTGCGCTCGAAACCCATCCCATTGTGGGTACATGTGCCCTCGGTTTAAAGCTTCAGAGGCAGTCATCTACAGAAATTGATTTCTCCCCTATGAATATTGTCATGAAGCCAAAAGTTGTTCTTCTCAGCATTTTGCAGGACAACTGAGTGACATGTTTCTGTAACTTTAAGTGCAAAACTCTGCTACCTGTGTAATCTTCTATCTCTTCTTGATCTCTTAATCTTTTAAGCTTTGACATTCTAAATTATATTGTTTGCCCTTGAAGCTTGAAGTCTTGTGTGCTTTCCCAAACCGCTTGCTTCAAGCTTTTCTTCTTTTGGCTTTCTTCATAAGTAGCATTGTATTATTTATGCAAATTTATACTTTGCAGTAAAGTTGCAGTAAAGTTTCTCTAGTTAAACATTTGATGCTCCCATACGCGCCGGGCCCCGGCCCGAGAACGCCCAGCGCCGAACGAATCACGTTACCAGCCACTCGTATTGCCACCTTTGGTTGACATTTACTAGCTTTCTCTTCAATTCAAAGTTCATCAAGTAAACATAGCGACGACGATAGGCTAACAGGTCATCCCTTCCTCGCCCCTTGCAATCTTATCTGGTCTCTTCTCAAAGATATCAATATGGAAAATCCCCATGCTGAAAGACAAGCAATTCTACTGGAAAGAATTGTCAAGAACACCGTAAGAGACACATCGACCCATGACCCTCACAGTCCACTCAAACCAACTGTTCCAAAGTCTAAATGTACCGAAATGATCTTAGAATTAAATCATTCTCTCGAAGTAAGTTCTTCGCTTTGTTAAGTGATATGAAAGTGTTTCCTTGACTCAACGGTGCAAAGGAAATACTTCGGGCTAATGCGTCTGTAAAAATCGCTGCCGAGTTAGCCACTAAATATCGAAAAAATGTACAATATAATTTGGAGGCAACCAAAGAAAATTGATATATAGTGACTATTGGCGACTAAAAGAACTTAGTGAAGTTATTCAGTTGTCACCAACCATACGCCTGATGCTACTGAGTATAGCTATTTATGTCGGAGATCATTATGAACCACCAACCACCACGTCATAAACTCAGCATTTCTGTTAGTAGCGCTCACAGTGTTCAGCCCTGTTCAGCCCATGTCACCTCCCGCAGGATTTACAAGCATCATCAGCCCGTCGTCGTCCGGGGCTTCGAGTTGTGGATATTGCGCACCACCTGGACAGCGGAGTTCTGCACCCACTAGTTACCATTCAGCTACTCTCCATGCATACTTTCTGTCCTGTTCGGTTCGTTGGCTGCCTTCTGAACTGATACCTGTGTATCTAATCAACACTTGGGTCTTATCTAGGTTTATCAGGGTATGATCGACCGGGGCTGGCGCCGTTCTGGTTAATGTCTCGTCTATTTACCATTGGTTGCCTCCCTAACCCTCCCTACGCCTAGGTCGCTACTGCTACAAGCCTGAGTTGCGCATTAGCTGTTGTCCCCAGTACACTATCAGGTCACTCAACTTGACAAATATTAGATTCTTATTCTCATTTGCAGTGTAGGCTGGGCGTTGCTGAGTACAAACCTACAAGAAGCCAACGGAAGCTACTCAACCGGTAATATGGTTGAAAATTCTTGACATATGGTCTAATTCTTCTATCGAAACAGGTGGAATCGATATGTATTGTACGGCGGGGCAGAAATGATGGACGTTACCCAATCGAGGTAGATAGTTCTTTATTTTTATTATAAGAACTACATTGGCGGGAACTGATGCGGCCTTGTTCGTCTCCAATACAGCTCCTCTAAACCTGCTGCAAAGAGTCGCAAAACCCCATCGAATACTACTCTGCCGGCGTTAATTCATGAATCGGAATGTGGTTTTCACAACCTCGAACGGTCTGCGCATAACTTTCAAGTGAATGGTGTCCTTGCCTGAACAAAATCTCGTATGCTTATTTTCTACATGACTAGGTTATATTAGAACCATCTTCTTTCACTATGGAGAAATTTGAACTATTCAAAAAGTACCAGGCAGATATACACCGAGATACGCGGTTTACGCCTTCTGGCTTCAAACGGTTTCTTGTTGAATCTCCGTTGAATGTATGGTTATAACGGTACAGCGTTCTCTTATCACTTTGCTGACTTCTTTCTCTTCAGCTGGAGCCCATCATGTATACTTCTGAACCCGCAGAACACCTTCCCAAGAACTATGGATCGTATCACCAACTCTATAGATTAGACGGGCAATTAATCGCCATGGGTGTTCTCGACATACTTCCAGGTTGCGTTTCAAGTGTTTATTTCATGTACGACAAAACATGGGAAAAGTATTCCATGGGCAAAGTGAATATACTTTACTTATCTACTCCAGTGATCCTTAATCTTTTACATATCTACGTAGCTCAGCGCTTTGCGGGAAGTGACACTGGCTCAAGAAATGCAGGAGGCCGGGGCTCCCGGAATGGGCTACCTTTACATGGGTCTGTATTTCCAAACATTGATATGTAATTTATTTCATAACATGCCGGACTAGGTTTCTATATTCATTCTTGCCAAAAGATGAGGTACAAGGGAGAATATGAACCGTCATTTCTCCTAGATTCGGTTAGTTTCCGAGGTCTGTTATTCTGCGCTTTCTTATTCAGAATTATACAGGAAACCTACGAATGGTATCCTCTTGACTATTGCAAACCTTTGTTGGAAAACCACAGATATGCCTGTTTTTCTGATCCATCGCACTCGAGCAACGACAATGAAGATCTAGAAACCCTAGATATGACTCTACGAAAGCCAACCCCTTCAGCTGACTCGCCGATTTTTAATGACATCAAGCTGATAGCAAGGGCTGAGGATGGACATTTGGTTACCGCTCCTATCAAGGTATTTTCTCGCTAGTATTTTAGCCGCCTTTACTGAGTATATTTCAGGACACCGGTTACTTATCTCTCAAACAAATGCGGGAGGAACTCGGCGATTGTGTTCGTGGACTGGGGGCTCAGCTGGCACGTGAAGTAGTCTTCAATATATGACATCAGCTCTATGGTCAAATATGAATATTGGATGAATGTCAAATGAACAGTCTTCAATAGTGATCTAACATAGCTAGTTCAAATGTGGTTTAACGTTGATTATCACTAAGCACCAAGTAGGCCTCTAACTCAAAATATAACAATGAGTTTGACATGCTGAGGGAATTAAGAAGCTTCGTCTACGGTGTGAATGTTTTGACGTCTTCAAGACGTTTTTGAAAAGGTTTGCAGAAGACGGTTCTGCACAAGTTCTGCATTGATTCTTAATTGGTTCTGCATAAAAATAGCTCAAGTGTTAAGTACTGCGTGACGTGATTAAGACGTCACGTAGTAACGCCTGCCTTTTCGATTGATCTCTTCAGTCTCTTTTAGCCTCAGGCTATCACAATGGTATGTACTCCGCCGTTCCGCGGAAAGAAACCCGTCCTTATTATCATTCAAACTTATATAGCTAAGACGGCAAGCTCGAGAGCGCAGACAATATGTCTATGCTAAATCCTTGGAAGCCCAAGAACGCCTGACATATGAGCGTAAACAACAACTAAAGGAGAGCTTAGCCAGCGGAAGAGCATTGCCCACTGAGCTAAAGAAGAGTGCGAAGGGCTTGGGAAAGGATTTGGCATACGATGAGGCTCAAGAAGGTATCCTCTTTTTGTTCAAGTACTCATTTTTCTGTTTTCATACAACGGCAATTCAGACCCAACGACACATATCGATAACGAATATTCTCGTGCTGGGGTACAAGACCCAAAAATTGTCATTACAACTTCCAGAGACCCTAGCTCAAAGCTGCTCCAGTTCTCTAAGGTACGAATGATATGTTGTGTTTTTTCAAAAGTATATTCAGCTCGTGTTTAGGAACTAAGGCTTGTTTTCCCTAACTCCCATCGTATAAACCGGGGCAATTACGTTGTTAAAGAGCTGGCCGAAGCCTGTCGCGCGAACGACGTTACCGATCTTATTGTAGTTCACGAGCATCGTGGAACTCCCGACGCCCTAATCGTCTCCCATTTTCCTCACGGACCGACGGTTTATTTCACACTCAACAACGTTAACCTTCGACATGACATAAGCACATATAAGAACTCGACAGTGTCAGAACAATACCCACATCTCATCTTCGATCACTTCAGTTCCAAGCTCGGAGAACGTATCCGGGACGTACTCAAATTTTTATTCCCGGTCCCAAAGGAAGATAGTAAACGAGTGATGACATTTGCTAACGAGGATGACTTCGTATCGTTTAGGTGAGGCTTGAATATCCCCCATGCCATTTTGCTATAACCTTCCCCGGTAGACACCATGTCTTCGTCAAAACTGGCAGAGATGTGCAATTGGCCGAGGTTGGACCACGTTTTGAAATGAAACGTAAGTAGCAGACTATTTGCTATAATCCGAATGCGATTGAAAATATTCACTAGCATACGAAATCCGACAAGGAACTATCGAACAAACAGAAGCCGAACGAGAATGGGTCCTGACACATTACACTCGGACGGCGAAGAAACGCAGTGTTTTATCAGAGTCGCGTTTCAGTGAACCGCCTGCCAAGAAGGCGAGGCGGTAGATGAAGTTGTATATTTGAGCTCTGATTTTGTAACAAAAGTAGCATACCTTAATGCATATGTATAATGAAAGTTGTTTATATTTTTCACAGTATTGGATTGAGGATGGTTGTAATCATTTAATCTACGGTGAGATTTTTGTCAAGCTCGTTGAAACCTTCGAAGAAAGCACTGAATAGGTCGATAGCACTTTGCACGTCGTGCGAACCAGCTGTTTCTCTGATGGAGTGCATAGATAACATCGCATTGCCCACATCCACAGTACGGATACCGATTTTTGAGAGCATGGGACCAACGGTGGATCCGCATGGCCTATAAACGGTTATGAGTACTTGTCCTAACTGCAAAAAGCATAAACTCTCACATATCATTGCGCGCTTCAAATTCTTGTACCTTCCCGCCCTTACGCTGGACAAGCTGTTTGACAATAAATGTTGAAATAGCGTCGCTGGCATATCGTTGTGTAGCATTGGTCTTCACCACAACACCACCGTTCATCATAGGTTTGTGATTTTCTTCGTGTTTCGATGTATAGTTAGGGTGCAATGCGTGCCCCATATCCGCAGATATGAGGAAGGAATGAGCAATAGACTGCGCAAGGGCAGCAGGTGTTGGTGACAAACGGTTTAGAAGGGATGGAATGAGGCTAGATTGTGCTCCCGAGCTAGACACACTACCGATTTCTTCGTGGTTAAATAGGGCGATGCAATTAACGTTGCCTTCCAATGACGGGAAAGTTTGATTTTTTACACTCTCGGCAATGGCCTCAACAGCACAGAACCTAATAATTCTAAGCTTCGTCTATTGGGTTCAAGCAGGAAACACCTACGAAGAAACAAGATTATCCATTCTAGGGCTAAAGATAAACTCATTGTTGATACCTCCAAGGACAGCCGGTTGAGTGTCATATAAAGAGCTGCAAAATGAGCCAAAGAATGCAGGGAATAGTAAACCAACTTACAGTTCGAAGTCATGGATCTCTTCTGGAGCTATAGACAATTCTAAGGCAATGAGGGAGAGAAGAGCCGGATGATGATTTTCTTGAACGCTTGAGGCCACCTGCTGTTTCGGCGCGGCATTCTTTTCATCAGTTTGCGCGGTCGCTGCGTTGAATTCTTTTTCCATCAGGCCAAGAATCGGTACAAATTCCGTTTCTTGATTGAACTTGAGAGCATCGTTAACGTTCCTATCCACTAAGTGATTCACAGTTAGTCGAAACAGCCCTGTAAGAAAGGAATGATTTACAGTGTATCGCGAGGGTTGGAATGCGTAAAATTGGTCTATCGATTTTGATAAGTTTAGATGAGAAACTCCCTGACTGCTGGGAGGTGACAACCCTCCCCGCAAGGGACAGATCACGATCAAGCCACGAATGCCATATTCCACCTCCATATGTTTCAACACCAACTTGAAGGTAGGAGGATTTAGTGCGTTTCGAAATTGGTCGAACCTGCGCTTGATAAGAAGATATACGCTTAGATGAAAGCCGAGTTGACCTTGAGATTGGGACTATCAACATGAGTGGCCACTATACTGAGTCCCGCTCCATGCTTCCATTTCTGAGGAAGCGTGAACGCTACCAAGGCAGACTGATTTCTACATGATCCTAAATACGAGAGCAACTTAACATAGTCCTGATAGATTTACCTAGTATAATAGTATTTTCCACCAGGCTTGGTGGTGTTCTCCCACTCGTCCTTCTCTTGAATCTATGCCAAATGTGAGAACGGTAATCAGATGGTGGTCTAACATCATTAAGGGGTCACAGGTTACCTTTTGAAAGCCAGCCTCCTCGAGACGTAAGGCAGCGTTCTGGACTGCATGAAATGGTGTCGGAGACGCATTGACGAACTTGAGAAAGCGAATAGCAGCTTCGGGACTGGCAGGGTAGAGCATCATCGTCATTGAGGAGATTCAACTTGGAGCGGCCCTTTGATATACGATATCGCACTAAGATTTAATTTTAGAACGGCTGATTTCGGTCACGTGTGTCACGAAACTTTTCAACCCCTTCGGAAGTCTCAAGGAAATCTCAATGAAGGCGCCGTTCATTGCCTATCTACAATGGTGCAAAGTTACCTTAAACACGGGCCTACTCAGGTTGAATAAAGCTTCTCTGCGTATAAACATTGCTCACTAGATATATAGGCATTCGGTTTGGTCTGCAGCGCGTCTTCGAATTCGGTGTTCGATGGAAAGTTGGCGTATGTGCCGGCTCTGGAGGATGTACTCGTCTGGGATGTAAAGAAGGGCGAAATGGTAAACGCTTTAGCAAGCAGATATTTGACTGTGCTCACATTTTTTAGATAGCGATGTGGCATGAAACAGGCCACAGAGAAGAGGTCACCTGTATTGTGCAGGCTCCTCGTTCGGGAACTTTTGCCGTTGGCTACGCCGATGGTTCCATTCGCTTGTGGAATGCTGCAAATGGATCAGTTTCTGCAACGTTCAATGGCCACAAGAAAGCTATCACAGTTCTTACCTTCGATGAGAGCGGTACTCGTCTTGCATCAGGATCTCAGGACACAGATATCATCTTGTGGGATGTTGTAGGAGAAGCTGGTTTGTACCGGTACGTACGTTTTGATATTACATTCCCCTCTGCTTATACATTTCAGTCTCCGGGGACACCGGGACCAGGTTACAGCTATTCAGTTTCTATCTGTCGCGCAAGACCAGCCCTCTACGTCGACTGCCGCGGCACCTGGCGCTCTTCTTACTACATCTAAGGACACCTTCATGAAGCTGTGGGATTTGTCAACTCAACACTGTATACAAACTATTGTTGCACATCGTTCAGAAGTCTGGTCAATGGCAGTCAACCAGGAACAAGACTTGGTATTCACAGGAAGTGGTGAAGGAGAACTCAAAGTGTGGAAAGTGGACTGCTCCGCGATGGCTGAAGGACTCAAAGAAACAGAGTCAGGAGAGGTAAATTCAAATCATCTTGATTCATTTTCATCGTCAATTAATCCACGGAATACAGATCGCAAAAATTATACACCCTCTAACAAATTTGCCTCTTGCTTCGAAACGCCGGGTCTCCCAACTTCAATTTCATCCTACTGAGCCGTTTTTGGCAGTACAATCACATGATCGGTCCGTCGAGATATTTCGAATAAGGAGCGAAGAAGAAGTACAGAAGAAGCTCGTCAGACGGCAAAAACGGGCTAAAGAGAAGAAAGAACAGAAATTGAAAACAGAAAAAAATACCAAAAGTCTAGAGGGTGAACAGAAGGAAGAGGTCCCAGAAGTAACAGTAATTGACTATTTTACACCTCACCTTGTTGTTCGTGCAAGCGGAAAAATAAGGTCTTTCGACTTTGGGCTCAGCAAAACCAGTTCCAAAACTATTCCACAGGTGAGCCTATTATTATTATTATTATTCTTTGAACCTTTCATTGGTTAACTTCTGTGTCAAGCTATTTGTGGCTCTAAATACTAACTCTATCGAAGTCTATAACATACCCCAAGCGTCAAAATCTAAAGATGACCAACCAGATGCCACTCGTAGTTACGCTGTCGACCTCCCAGGTCATAGAACAGAAGTACGCACGCTATGTCTCAGCTCGGATGATCAAATGTTGGCATCTGCGTCAAATGGTAATCTTCAACAAATTATTTTCTTTTTCATGCGCTGAACACAACAAGGATCGCTCAAGGTTTGGAATATGAAAACCACACATTGCATTAGAACAATGGAATGTGGTTATGCCATATGCAGTTCTTTTCTTCCGGGGGACCGTCAGGTTTATCAGCTTTGCACCTCTGTATCCGCAACTACTAATTGTTGTCTAGATTGTCATAGGTACCAAGTCAGGAGAGATATTAGTATACGATGTCGCTTCGTCGACCTTGGTCGAGACCATTCAGGCGCATACCGCAGCCGTATGTTCCATGCACATCAGGTCTGGCGGCAAAGCATTCGTCACTGGTAGCTCCGATAAGGATGTCAAATTTTGGTCATTAGAGTATAAGTCACCAAATGATGACAGCGTAAGTGAACGGTACTTTATTTGGTTCATCATATTCATCGTTTCTACAGGTTATTAACGGGAAAACATTGACGCTAGTACATGTTCGCACACTGAAGATGTCAGATGAGGTCTTGTGTGTGAGATATAGCCCCAATGGAAGTCTCTTAGCTGTTGCTCTGCTCGATTTCACCGTCAAGGTCTTCTATCAAGATAGTCTCAAGTTCTTCTTGTCATTGTACGGACACAAGGTCAGAGTTATTTCCGAGTGTGCCCTTTCTTGTTGACACGGTATCTTACAGCTGCCGGTTTTCTCCATGGATATCTCCTATGATTCAAAACTGATCGTCACTTGCTCTGCCGACAAGAATGTCAAAATCTGGGGGCTAGATTTCGGTGATTGCCATAAATCCATATTTGCCCACGAAGAAAGTATTATGCAGGTCGCTTTTGAAAAGGATTCGCATTATTTCTGGACTGTTGGCAAAGACAAAATGCTTAAGTACTGGGATGGTGACAAAGCGAGTCTTTTACTATGATTTGTAAGGTATACGCTAATTCCTCTCTAGTTTGAAGGGATACAAAAACTCGAAGGTCATCACGGCGAAATTTGGGCCTTAGCTCTCAGTCATCACAGCAACTTCGTCGTCACCGGCTCACAGGATAAGTCAATACGTGTCTGGGAGAAACTTGACGAACCAGTAAGATTTTTGTAATAGCTATCTCCGTATGCTGACAGTCCCTGTTAGTTATTCTTAGAAGAGGAACGCGAGAGGGAGCTGGAGAAACTGTACGAAAGTGGATTAGCTGACTCTCTCAACCGCAGCGATGCTCCTATAGGAAGTGGTGTGGAGGGGGTAGCAGCTAACGGCGTGACAGAAGCGGAGGTTGCCGCTGTCAGTAAACAGACAAGCGAGACCTTGATGGCTGGGGAGAAAATTATGGAAGCTCTTGATCTTGCCGACACTGAACGAGAAAATCTACGGGAGTACACCGAGGCGATGGCGCAACTTCCAGAAGATGATGCGATGAGAATGCAACCTCCAGCAAGGAATCCTGTACTGGCCGCTTATGACTTAGAGCCGGAAGAATGGGTTCTGAGGGTAGTAGAAAAAATACCGAATACCTCATTGCAAGACGCTCTTTTGGTCCTTCCATTTGGAAAAGTTGTTTCCTTGATGGTCTATCTCAATATATGGGCCCAGAAGGTAGATTTTCGTTTATCTCATCTAACTTCATAGTATCTGATGTCATATAGGGATGGAACATCACACTTGTGTCGAGGATCATATTCTTCCTGCTGAAAACTCATCATCATCAAATTGTTGCCAACCGTATCATGCGCACAACTTTGATACCTCTGCGAAGGCATTTGCGCAGTGCTTTACAGCAACAAAAAAGCATTATCGGCTACAACCTGGCTGCTCTTCAGTACATCCGCAAAAAGAACGATACTGAACGCACTGCCCAGTTCTACGAGGAAGACATGGATGAGGAAAAAGTTAAAGCAAAGATCGCCGAAAGCAAAAAACGCAAGAGAATTAATCTCAAGGCATAACTACTGTAGCATACCTAAGTGAACTATTCTGGATTCCTGTGTTTGATATTGATACGTATTAATATATTTTACAGAATTCTAGCTTCGTGGATATCATTACAAAATACAAGTGTAGTGCTTTATGTTTAGACACCTTTGACCTGCGGTCCCCATAACTTTTCGTACCTGAATTCGAATATTAGTTGAATGTTGTCACAATGACCTGGGAATACTACCATAAATCTGGCTCGGTTGCTTCTCTCAATTGTACATTAAGGACCCCCTCCTTAGGATTGGCTAATTGACCGAATGCAGCCCGTGTCAAGTCGACATGCTTGGATCCCGGTGCACATCCCGCACATGAGTCTACGACACGAACAAAGACGCATTTTTGCGGTGTATTGCAAACTGACAAACGGTAAGATAAGAAGACAGAAAATCACACTACTCACGTTCTATAAACTTGAAACACTTTGGACGTGTATCCCAGCCCTGTGAGGTTAAAGCAGCAGCGAAGGATTCGTCCTAACACGGTGTCAAGGTGACTCATGTCAATTGATTATGATTTCTTACGGTAGGCGCCCAATTGCCATTGGGCCAACAGCTGGGATTCAGCAAGTCGTGGCCTGTGTACCTATATATAAAATTGGCGTTTAGGTAACATTCAGCAACTTAGAAGCACAATATACCATGTAATGATTACACGCTCAGCGTTGCCTATGCCTTTCAAACCTTTCCAGATATTCTTGACCACGCCCCCAAGTGTATCGCTTAAAACGGATTTTTTTTTGGAAGGTTGCGGAGCTCCTTTTGGCTCGCGTCTATACTTATAGGCTAGATTTGTAACATTGACCGCTTGCCATCCTTCCCTTGGGTCGAAGGTATAATTATCGCCCAAAGAATGCGCCACAGTGTACTTGTTTAATGAAATCGTCTTCGCGGTGGAAGCCGCAAACACTAGTAAGGAATGTAATAAAATAGAAAACATGAGATATGCTTTATACCGCATCGTGGCCGCTATGCGAGAATATTCGGTAAAGGCGGGTGTGGCGTGCGCTTAGGACCAAGTAAATCTGCTGCACAAGTTACAACAGTGGACGCAGAGGTGTTTCCCGAAATAAGACAGGCAACGTCTCGGCGAGGAGATCGGGATCCTATATATAGATTCCACATTGATTCCACACATGATGTGACTCATTGCCATTTTTGGTGATATAATGGAAATATAATGAGTACCCGACAGCCTAGGAATGGACCTGGACGCCGAAAAAGAAGGGCACGTCAGGGATTATATTCAAAGAATTTGGAGAGCGGCGCAACGCTTATCAAGACATTAGTGAGCACAAGAGAGGACGGCTGCTTGTGTGCCGGTGGCTCTCAATCCTGGAGGCCGGTTAGTATGATGTTACCAGCAGAAAGAATATCCGGTCGGCCCGACGAGCCTAAACGTCTTTTTCCTCTACAAATCTCTCCTTGTTCCTCCTCATCGCCATGCCTGCAGATCCTACCCACATGCCTCTGCACAGGAGAGCGATCCGCAAGCTCACCTCCGACGAAGAAGTTGATTCACGACGAGCACGTGGAGAGGTACGCACCTATGTCTGTAGATGCTTCCTGGGATGAACTCAGCCTGCGGCCATGCAGATTTCTTGTGCCGAATGTCGAAGGCAAGTCAAATATTCTTTCCGACATTGGTCTGCCTGCTTACACTACCCAGACTCAAGCTCAAATGTGACAAGAAACTTCCCTGCAGCTCGTGTGGTGAGTAATAATATTTGTTTGTAATAATTAGTCTTACTTATTGTACCCAGTCCGTCGAGGGTGCCCGTCTATCTGTCCCAATGGAAGCTTGGCTACCGGGCAAGGCACAAGGTTTTTCTTCTTCTTTTGAATGTCGCAGCGTTCAGTGTTCATGCTATACAGCAGGTTCGTGCTTGCAGATACATCTCAATTACACACCAAGATAGCGGAGATGGGTCAGCGCATCCGGCAACTGGAGGACGCTCTCGCTATATTTCAATCTGGAGTCTCCAACGATGTCCACCCGCTTTTGCGCGATGAACTGTTGTCTATAAAATTTGGCCCAGAAAAAGGATACGTACCTGAGAGGGACATTCCGTCGCGCAAAGAATCGGTGGAACCTGTCATTGACGCTTTTGGCACAATGACCATTGGCGATAGCGGGGAGGGAAAGTATTTTGGACCATCCGCAGGCTCAGAGGTTTGTACAACGCATTTTCTAGTCTCAAATAATCTGACCATAGTTTGAATCATTAGACCCTCTTCATGGTAACGTATCTGCACCTCTTTTACCAGCAAGGCGCCCATCTCATACTTGACTGTAGGCTGGTGCTGCTTTAGCACCAGCTACCGTGGACGACGATTACAATACATCTATGTCATTGGAGATCGCACGCCTATCGACAGGATTTCCTTTTGGGTCGGACGAGAATGTCGACAAGACGCTTGAATTTTTGTTTGACCACCTTCCGCCAGAACCGAGGGCTTGGACTCTCTGCGAAACATATATGGAGCAAGCGACTTGGGCTTTCCGGCCTATCAAGAGAGAAGAGTTAATTGATGAGATTCTGTCCCCCATATACAAGGTGGTGAAAGAACAAAATACCACCGGTTGTTATTCCTTCCATAACGTATCTGCTCATAAATTAGCAGTTATGTTCCTTGTATTCGCGTTGGGAGCACTGGTGGATCTAACACTGGAACCTTGTAAGTATATGCATCTCCATACGTTGATGTTTACATTTAACAGTTATAATCGAAGGTAACCAAGAAGCCGATCTATATTACCACCTGGGTCGCGGAAGCTTGTCACTACGTTCTGTTTTCGATTCCCCTGAGATTGCCACAGTTCAAGCTGTCTTGTTGATGGCTAATTACCACGGTAATGCTGGAAAGAGGTATACCATGGATAGCGCTGTAAGTGATCAGCCCTCTCGCTTAATCATTTCATCTGATTGACATCATCCTGAAGTGGGCGCTTATTTCCCTTGGCGCTAAACTGGCTCAGAGTGTGAGTCAGAATCCTGCATTCTATTATTCTTTTGCTGACTTTTTGTAGTTGGGACTTCGTAAATTTATTTTCACTTTACCTGTACTATCCAAATTCTGATGAACCCAAAGATCGTGACAGTTCAAGGTTCAAGATGAGCCCCAAAGTAGTTCAAAGGAGACGGTCGCTGTTTTGGGAACTGTTTTCAACTGAACTCTTCTATGTATGTCATTTCTATATGGTCCTTTACGTTCACTGATGCTTATTTTGACTTGTAAGAGTCTTGCCCTTGGCCGGCCACCTTCAATAAGACTCTCATACATAGACACTGAGTTTCCAGATGATGATGAAGCCACAGTTGACGACCAAGGGAACAAGCTGGTTGGATGTAAGTATAAATCCGCTTCACGCTTCATAAGTTCAAACTAACTGTCTTTGGTCAGATTATCGCTGGAAGTACGAATTCGCAAAGGAGGTTTTCGCTTCAGTTATCGAGCTCACATTGACAGCGGAGACTCCACATTATCAGACCATCCTCGAACTCGATCGGAAAGTGCGAGAGAAGACATTTTTCCCGCATTTGAATGCCTTCATAAACCCAGATGAAGACCAATCTACTCCATCCGTATATATGAAACAATCTCTCCTTGGGCAGTACCGCTCCATAAGTAAGTCTTGATTTAACATTTCTTAATGTTTCCCCTGTCGATCTTTGCATTCCATTAGGTTTGCTGTACTTGCATCGCAGTTTCTTTGCCCATGCAATGCTCGATCATCCAATGAATCCTCTGCAAAGTCCGTTTGCCCCCTCCTTCTTGGCTACCTATCGATGTGCATCTGGAATAATTAAGTCGAGTTTGAACCACTTCGACCGGTTCCCTGAGCTTTGCGGGCGATGGTGGGGTATCTGGACACATTGTAAGTATATATAACATAATCATGGACTACCTGTATTGACAAAAGTTTAGTGTTCTCTGCATCTGTTAGTATTAGTGACACCGCATATATTCACATATCTGATTGACATGGGCGACAGATTATTGTAGGTTGCATTGTCACTCGTTCCCCATCATCTAGTATGGCCCCCAGCGCTTTCATTGAGCTTGGACTTGCATGTGATTTGTTTGAAAAGGGTGCGATGCAATCATTACGAGCTCGGAGTGGATTGGTGAGTAAAAATGCTTCCAGCTTGTGATGCACTCTCATGTTTGTTTCTATAGGCAATTTTGTACAAAATGCGCGAGAAAGCATTCCACATCTATTCACAATTCCGAACGGGCAATTCCAATGCTGCCAAATTTCTGTCGACGGACAAGCCTGA
Organism: Stropharia rugosoannulata; assembly: GCA_028532985.1. Lineage (NCBI taxonomy): Eukaryota > Fungi > Basidiomycota > Agaricomycetes > Agaricales > Strophariaceae > Stropharia > Stropharia rugosoannulata. The sequence continues at coordinate 2,728,450 of JANCIK010000002.1, read as the reverse complement.
TTACGGGGACGATGAACTTGCTCTATTCGGTGGACAGACACGTGTTCTGGTCACCAAACTGCTCAACAGCTCAAACAAGAAAAAGAGCTTGACTGCAAGTTCGACAACTGTATCGACCCCTTCCGATAGTTCTGAATCGCGGGCAGCATCCGTGTCTGCACCTGACCTAACGCGCGAGGTACATCCATCCCTCGTCGAATACCTGTCTATGTTCCCTCCCCCCAGTGTCTCTTGCCAGAGTTCACCCGACAGCGGATTTAAAACATCTGCTGAAATACCCGAATCTTCGTCGATGCCTCAGAATCAATCGGAAGTAGATCAACAAAACAATTGGCAAAATTGGGTTCCCCCAACGCTTTTTACACCCCTTCCTTCGTCGACGTACAATAACATAAGCTCCCAGCTTTCACCGCTTCCTCACACCACACCAGCTCAATTCCCTTCAATGAATAACAATAACGGTAATTCTCAACCAGACCTTCTGATGGATATCAAAGTCGACCCGTCAGATTCATCCCTTGTTGACCTTGGGATGATGATGACTGGAGAGTCAGGGATGGATGAACAATGGATGTCGTTTATGCGTGACTCGGGCATATTGCAATTGGATCCCAACAACAACGTTGGTCCCATATACACTTCTTCATCGCCTTCATACAGCGGGAATCTTGAACCTCAAGGCTATTAACCCAGCTATGACATCCTGTTATATATCCACTCGAAGTTACCCTCGACTAGCAATTGTATTTCCCAATGCTCATGTTGTACTTTATTTCATCTCACTAGACAATACATTTATCCGATATCGTAGTATCTCATTTGTTGTTTTTGTGATATTGACGTATGTACGCTATATAAATTTGCTGCATGACTCATGTTCTTCACGTCGCAGACCAACTAAACAGTAAACCAACACGGGCAAAATGATAACTTGGACTCGGTAGGCGCATTTTTGATCCATAGATCATTACTTCTGACTTACACGAGTCTGGGTATCAGATAAAAACAGGAGACTCGGGAAGAAAGAAGTACAAGTTATAGCACTTAACAGTCAACAGTGACGAGTGATTATTTCGAGCAGCATTGCGAGGTGCAAAGTCAACACGCAACAACCTGAAAATGCGATTGACTTGACGTGTCGAGCTCCACCGCTGTGACATACATATGTAAAATATCGAGACTTCGAGGAGAAGTTGCTGACAAATCGAGACGAGATTACAAAAATGGCACACACTCTAATCGATAATCTGTGAAACAGTAGTAGTGAGGCAGCCTGCAATTGACTCGACCAATTTGTAGTCGGCCGATAACTCACATTCGCCATTCCTACGCCATCCTACGGAACCGAAGTTACCTTCGAGGTTCCTGGAAAGCGCACTGTCCTCTTTCTCCTTCACCATGGCGCCAAAGACACCTAAAGTTAGCGGGACAGCATTGATACATGGGGACTCAAATTTCGCGAGCTCGGAAGTTGCTCCTTCGATCTCCGTGACTACAAGTGGGCATCTGCTGTCTGTCGTGCCCAGTAACTTATTGAAAAATATACGCAGCTTTTCGAAACCCCGACCCATTCACCAGCCAGCCTGGAGACATTAGTCTCGATGATGTTGACATGAGAAATCCGACGCGACATGTCTACTCGAGATACACGCAGCAAATATCTACGCGCGCGGAGCATATTCTCAGTCGCATAAACGTATGGTGTGCGACTCTGTATGATGAAAATCCCTTAAAACGTGATGTGTTCTTCAGGAAGGATTTGCTATCACATATGCATCCGGCCTGGCTGCTTCTTATTCGGTATGCATTGTACCAGACATGAGCAAGGATATCCACGTTAATTCCTAGGTAAAGGCTCTAGTCTTCTATAATCCAAAACGTGTTGCCATCAGAGGCGGTTATCACGGATGCCATGCTACGATTGACGTCTACAGGAAGAACCATAAAGTGGAGATCATCGACATAGATGATGAGTATCGACCTGGTGACCTTTGTTGGCTGGAGACGCCATTAAATCCTACAGGAGAATCAAGGTAAGCTTCGACATGCTTGTCCTGGCGTAGTCTAACATAATCCCAGAGACATCCAGTACTATGCCGACAAAGTCAGTTTTTTGAACCTTAGTACTCCGACCAGGTGATTAAAATTTAAACCCTGCTTAGGTTCATAAAGTAGGCGGAAAAATACTGGTTGATTCCACCTTTGGCCCTCCCCCTCTGCAATATCCGTTCAGATTTGGTGCAGATTGGTGAATAAGTTTGTTTCGTCAGGTCAGGCAGGTTACTAACTCATGCAGCATTCTCCATTCGGGTAATTTGCGAAACTGTTGTTGTCGACCTCAAGTAATTCGTCTTTAGGTACCAAGTACTTCGGAGGACATTCTGATTTACTAGCCGGCATTTTGGTTGTGAAAACACTAGACGACTGGAACAAGGTACATTGCTACATGACGTCTCCACATAATGCTAATGTGACTTCGCTACTAGCTTGTCCACGATCGTACTTACATGGGCAATATGATGGGCTCTTTAGAGTCCTGGCTTTTGCTGCGCTCTTTGAGAACTTTCCACTTGAGGGTGCCGCGCCAATCCGCGTCAGCTACCGTTCTTGCTCTGTGGCTTAATTCGATTGCTCAGACTCCGGTTGGCAAGTCTTACGACGGAATCCCAGGGGGTATCCTGGCACAAGTCTGGCATTCATCTTTACAAGGGACTGACAAACGTGGGTTTGACCCCACCAAACAAATGCAAGGAGGATTCAATGCTACGTTTTCTATCATGGTAAGATGGATTCATTTGCCGTCACCATGATATTCACTGATTCCGCTAGATGGCAAAACCCGAGTACGCCTCCCAGCTCCCGCATATTTTGAACTACTTTGTCGTGAGTTGATGATATTGAGTTCGGCATAGATACAGGTGCTGAAGTACTTCCAGCCTGCCACAAGTTTGGGAGGAGTCGAATCTTTAGTTGAGCACCGGATTCAGAGCGATCCATCTTCTGATCCCCGGCTTATCAGACTGAGTATTGGGGTCGAAGAAATCGAGGTAAGCCAAATCAATGATAGAAGCAGTTTGGAAGTAGTTGGGACTTGTCTCACTTGTTTTCTAGGACCTGAAGGCAGATTTGCAGCAAGCATTCCTGAAATTAACTACTGTGAGCTGTTTATATTGCATTTGCCGTTAATTACCCCTCACCAGTAATATTTCTGCCAGGAAAAAGCTAAACTTTAAGGCAAGGCCGCCTTGGGTCCCTAGCCGATCTGTAATTAGAGGTGTAGAAGTCTATCTAATTTGAAAAATGAATGACACCTGATTAATTGATTAATTATCCACAAAACTTGATGCAAAGTTGAGCGACTTGCGAAGAGAACTCGCGAAGCGTGATCATACCACAGCTCACCTGAGAGACTGCGTACTGTCCCTGTTACTCCTCCTTACCACAATAACAACCACTGGGTCACTTACATGCCTGGTTTATCTTTTAAATCCAAGCGTTTGTATATGCGCGGTAAATAAGGACCACCACTCAATCACGGCTTCTAGGACTTACTATTCAACCATTTAAGGTCTAGGCAAGGATATCAATGAAGCTGATTTGTTCCACGTAGGCCATGTCGGATAACTCACCCCCCACAGACCCTGACCCCTTTAGAATCTCTCGCTCCATGGCAAGATACGCGAGATGAAAATTCTCTCTAGTTAGTCCTTGCTTTTGGGAAGCATCGTAGAACATTCAACACAACAGTTACACAGATTATGCCTTTGTACAATACGAATCCGAAGAGGTCAGTTCGCTTTTACATTATAACGTATCGTGATCCTTTCTTTCATTGAAAACTCGCAAACAGCATGCCACTACGGCTCTCAACACTTATAGGACTGAGCCATTGATGGGCAAACGTCAGTGATAGACTTTTTGCCCGCTATATGTTTATCTAACTGAGTGCATATAAACTGATCACAGGCATTGTTATAGAGTTTGCGCATCCATTGCGGAAGGACATTCCTTCGATTATGAGTAACATGTATGTGCCACAAAAGTAAGCCCTTTTTTGTAGGTTCGCGCAATAACTGATTACCTCTTGAAGATCCTATAGATGCTCAAAGATGCGGCATCCGGTGGTCGTCCTTGGTTTACCAAGAGACATGCGCTGGCAGGTATGTTGCCCGATCTGTTGTGCTGCTCTCCTTTTTATATAGTAACTCGTAGGAACTCAAGGACTTCGGCAGATCATCCGGCCTTTTAGTAGCTTTCTGCGATCTTGACAAAAGGGACCAAGGTCGAGGGTATGTGTCTGTTAACGTTAGGAGTACGGGTTATAAATACGAAAACAGTTTCATCGAGTTCTTCAGTCGGGAAGACGCAAGATATGCTGTCACAGTCCTTGACGGAAGAAACATAAGAGGGAACAAAGTATCTGTTATTGACCATGAGGTAGTATCAGCATTTCTGCTTGGCTCATTCATCAGCAGTTTCTCAACCTTCCGCTTTCAGGATCTGAGAAAGGTTGACTCCGGTGGCCAACGCCGCATGAATAATCGGTCCCCGTCGCTCAGACAAGACAAAGCCGGTGAATACGCTCTAGCTGAAAATTTTGACACTCCCGCAAGTCGATTAAGCTGTCGCCCCCCGCTTCGCCAGCTACCTTGGGTAGCATTCGATAACGTTGAACGTTATGGCTCGAAGGCATGGACAGGACCTGCAAAATATGCACATACTAGTATGCATTGCAGCGTGTCGTACGAGGAGTCTTCCGACGAGGCTTACTACGTGCAGAACACACCACGCCACACAAAAACAGAGTTCCAGTATGGTCATGAAGAACCTTCCTATCGTTTAGCATCATGTTACGATGCGGGCGCTTATTACAACGGATTATCCGAGTATCACAACAATCATCAAGACGACTGGAAATTTGATCCTTACCAATGATCAATCGATTATTCCGCGTAGTCAAGTGTCCTGTATATCTAGTATTCAAATCCCGACTCTCACCCAAAAACCAGATTAGCTCCCGCTCAACATTGTTAAAGAATTTGTAACTGCTCGATTTGCAAATGATATTGTTATTATTCAAAAGTTATCAGCACAAACCTCCTTCAATTAAATCATCCCCGCCTCCGTTGAATTCTCTTATGATGTATCGTAGTGACCGTTATGCATTGCTTTATTTTGTTAGTTTACCCTTGTAGAACTCCAAAAAACTATGTTTATCTTCCCAGCCTAAGCCCATTCGTTTTAGTCTACCCATCTGGGCCATCAAGATGGCACAGGCTTCTATTAGTTGGTCGGAGCCTGCATAATCAGCGAGTACCTCGCTTGCCATGAACAACTGATTTCCAGGTGATTCTGACGGGGCAAGCAAACGAATAGACATCTCGGCGGGCGAAAGTGACGTGCATAGCCAAAATAGGTGATGCAGAGGGTTCAGGTAATTCGAGGACAGTGTATGTGTGAGGCTGGGAGAAACAGCTGTAGGAGGGTCATATCTGAACAAAACAATAAAGTAAAACGAGATACTCAAGGTTTGAAGATTGTGCACGTACCGAACAGTCATTATGAAGACCTGATAGCCTTTGACGGGGACAGATTTGTGGAACACTTCCGCAAACCGTAGCAAACCGCGGCCGTTACTCGTCGTACATTCCGGGAACACAACAACTGGACGAGTAGCTTGTCGTCTAATTTCATCAAGTGGCAAAGAATTCGAAGATATCAAGGGGACGCGGCCGGTGTGATATATCATCTGCAGGAGAGATACTTTTTTGAAACCAGAGATCGGTATTTGTATTGTGGACGTTCTTGATGCCATCTGAATATTAGCGGAGCCTGTGCCTGTGCGACGACCTGGTGTGTGAGTGACAGGAGTTGACGAACGGGACACATTAGAAGTCTCTGGGACACGTTCCATGACGGGTATAACAAAAACGGGGTTGTACCTGTCTACGCATTGGTCAAGAAGCACTGGCCACTGTTTATGGTAAAACGCACCGGATTGCTAGCCATACTATCTCAATCCAGGAAAACCAGTTTGATACTATGATATCACCAGCCATAACATTCCAGGTCTCTGGAAGTCTCGCACCTCGTCTAGAAAGTTATAAGAATTGTGATGATTGATCACCAGCCAAAATTACATACCCGCGTTTGAGATTGTAACATTCAGGCGATATCCAGAATAGCCCCAAAGCAAAGAGTGCAGTTCGTCCCAATAAATAAGTAAACAGATGAACAACATAATTATGCAAAGATCGTATAGGGAGCTGTACTAAGATTTAATATGCAGATCGACGCGTTTGAATTTCAGAACTCACCAGAACAAGACAAGCGCCGTGCACAATGATGGCATACAAAAGACAGAGCAGCAGGATAAATGCCGTTCTTATCGTTCCAACGAGCAGACGAAAGGGAAAGGTTATTTTTGAAAGAAGCTCAGATTCGAGAGGTGGCACAGGGGTCAGAAAAGGCTAAACGATCGAATAAGTGGCGTGGTTTATGTTGCAAGCCGGTCATGAATACCTGTATTCCGGTCCCTGGATCCTATAGGAAGTATAAATAAGTCTTGAAATGCCGACTTCAGGAATTCAACTAACCCTATAAGCACTGAATTTCTCCATGATGGTCAAGTGTTGGTGACACTCAAAGCAGAAGGGCAAGAGGCACTGGAACTTTGATGTAGGCGAAATTGTTGGCACGTGTTGATGTAAGTCCACCAGCGCCCCGCAGTCGTCACTCTTTCAAATTCTAATTAAGTACGTCCAAAGTACGTCAACCGTTCAGCATGTCGGCCAGCTATCTTTCATCGCCGCTGGCCCTCTTCAAGAAATATGCCAAGCTCGTTTTGACACGCTATCGCAAGCTACATACGCTCGGGAAGGTTCGTCGCTTTGCTACTACTACTACCTACTATGTGTCATCTGTGTGCCAAACTGGGCTTATTCGGATTGTACAGTTAGTCATTTGGCTGGTCCTGCTGTTTTACATTTGCTTCGGTAGGCGCCTGCTATACCTTCTTCAACGCTTCCTCACCTCGGAGCTGTTCAGGTGCATTCATTATTATTGTCACTCCTGCTCGAATTGCACAATACCTGTATGACAAGACTCGTATTCTCGCGGCAACCCCGTTCGGTTGGGCAGTACTCTTAGGCGCTCTGGGTGCGTGTGCACTGCATAGATGCATTGCGAATTCATAACTTACGTTCAATCTCAGTTTTGGTATCGTTTCCTCCGGCAATAGGACATACAACCATCGTAACTTTGTGCGGCTTTGCCTACGGTCTAAAGGGTTTCTGGATCAGTGCCACTGGCTCGGTTCTTGGTGCTTCAATCGCGTTCATAACTCTGCGATTTTTCTTTAGCAGGAGATTAAACCAGTGGTCAAGCAAGAATGACAAATGGCAAGCCTTGGAATCTGTTGTGGTAATTTCTTTTGCCGATGTAAACGCCTTTCAAGTTGATCCAAATTACATACAGACTGCGAAGGGCTTACCGCTCATTGTATTAATTCGTGTCTCACCGTTTCCTCCTTGGGTTTACTCCAACTCCCTTTTTGCGGTATGCACTTTTGAGTTCGGGACGACATTAAACCCGCTAACGCACTTACTAGTCCATTCAAGCCGTGAAGCTATGGCAATTCATAATTGCTACTTGCTGCGTGTTCCCCAAGCTACTACTGCACACGTTTATCGGTTCCAAAATGGCTGAATTGTCTGACGGTGACCAACGCGGACACATGGACACACGTAGGTTCAGCGTTACCTTTGACTTTAAACAAGTGCTGAAGATTTGCGAGCAGGTACAAAAATTCTGGATACGTTATTTATAATTGGCGGAATTGTCATTGCGATATTCACCAGTTGGTCAGTTCTTAACCCCACATATGGTCTGACTTATGATAACTGATTTCCGTAACCTTCTTACAGGGTTGTTTATAACCTTGTCCAGAAACATATCAGACACTTGGAAGGCATTTCCCCTGATGTCGATGAGCTGGCGGCAGAAGCAATTGAAAATTATGATGAAGGAGCACCTTTGTTATCACCTACAGAACAGTATGGTGCATAACTGTCGTTCATACCTTTATTATGTACAGGTCGTAGCTTCACGGACAATTTGGAGATGACAGGGATAGATGTATATAGAGTATAGCATTAACATTTAATAGTAGTGTAAGAATAGCAGACTAAAACTAGCACCCAGGAGGAAAACCAATATGAATAGCCGGCTATCTTTCGCGCGTCGTTTTGCCTCTTTCAACTGTTCATTCCCTTTCTCCACTGTAGAAGTTGTGATTATGGCGTCTTCATATAGTTGATCAGTCAATTCTGTTTGTCTAGTTAAATGAGTCACAAGCTCCATCTGAAGAGCACTTATATCCAATAAGCGTGCTTCGGCCTGTTGAACAGACTCCAAAGTGTCCTGGACGTTCTTCAAGATATTTGCGTTCTCCTGTTCAAATTGCATGATTTGCGATGAAGATAATTCAATTTCATCGTCATCGTCGTCCGAAACATATGAAGATGCCGCAGGACTGTAAGCTGGAATTCTGCGCTGCAGATCCTGAGGAGGTAAAGGAGCACCTATCGTGGCTGCAATCGTGCTTTCTAACCAACCTCCAGGCGCTCTCCCGGGAGAAGATTGGCCTTGGACACTACTTGAATTATCTCTTGTTCCCATAAATAAAACCTCTTGGGCGGCCCCTGAACCGAGAGATTTCGTGCGCTCCAGCTGCCGCTTGACTCGTTCTTCCTGCATTTCCTTTTGGGTCTGACTGGCTTCAGCTAACCGGCGACTCAAGTACCAGGTGATACTTGAATGATGTGCAGCTATCACGTCGGAAGAGAGCGTAGATTCGTCCTGCCGCAATCGGGCGGGGAGGAACCGTGTCAACGGACTCGTTTTGCTGGCCACGAGTTCAATGCGCCCTATGCAAAGAACAACCTTTTGAGAACATCGTCTCTAAACAGCTGGTCCCCAAGGGCGTTGAAATTTACTCACGCTTCTCAAGAGCCTCCATTTCTTTGACGCGGTCTGAGCATTTCCTGAGGATGACCCGCGCTTGCAGGTCGATTTGGTCTCGTTCTTCGTTCGTCAGGTACTTCACATTCGTTAATGATGATGTCCCTTCACTGAAGTCAATTTTCACAAGGCCTTGGCGCGAAAGGGGTGAGCTGCGAGAGTCTATATTGAGGTAGGCTCCGCGCACACTGGCAAGCATCCGCGTCAGAGTATGAATGTGCGTCAACTAACATACCGTCAGAGTGGGCCGATGTTTCATATAGTGAACTTGTGTGTGCGTACGATGTTATAGGCTTCTGATATGTATGCTTTACTGACGGAGTCCTTTTGGTTGTTGCCCTTAGGCTGTTTCCCTGGCCTGCGCTGCTTCGCCCCTGGGGTAGAAGACTGCCCTTTCCGACTCTTAACAGCCTGGTGAAAGTCGTTCGTAATATCTTTGAAAGCCATATAGTTATAGGTCCGGCGGTAGTCCAGGGTATATTTTACGGATATATATGAGTTAGACGAAGTGACTCTAGAATGAAAGTAAGTGAAGCACCAATGAAGCACGTACTCCAAACGTACTCAGTGAGAAAGTCGAATAAGCGGATTCCAAATTGGGATAGACATAGACCACGTGCCTCCACCTGAGATTTGTACAAATAGCGAACCGCGAGGAAATTTCTTCTATTGCAATCATCTCATTGTTTTCTTTATCGTGCTTGTTTGCTCCCAAGCAACTAGCTCATATTTTTGATATGGAAGACAGAAGTGTCCTTGTTTGAGGCGGATGGTGTACTACCTACCACTGTTTGCCATAGTTTGCGACCGACAGTCATTTTTTATAGTTCAGACATGGTCTCGGAACAAGCTCGTTTGTACTCGAACTATTCATGCATGCATAACTTCTCTACAATGATATATTTTTCAGTCGTCTCGTGTAGCTACAGGATCAAGCGGCGATTTTCGTGAGCCACCATCGTGGGGTGAAGATTGCGCTGCTTCAATCGTTTGCGGTATCGTTCGTTGTCGCAACATCCATATGTGCCTGCAGACGTGAGTTCGCATAGACTCAAAAGCTGTGAACAGTTTCACTTACTACAGAAGTCGCCTTGCCCGTGATGAATAAGCCGGACAACTGACATCAATGCCAACTCCATGATATCCTCCTCTTTGACGAAAGAACAATTTATAAGTGTGATTTCTTCGATGGCCGCCGAAGCAGAAGAGTTAGCCGGTAAACGACTACGGACCAAATTTACGAGCGCCCGTCCAGATACCCTACCGCACCACCTAAGATCAATTTTCCGAAGATTGGGGCACAAACCATTTGGGCCATTCACGGACTGAACAGTAGTATCCAGGAGGTCGCAATCATGTAAGATCAGTTCTCTTACTGACAACATCGAATGCAAAATCCGATCATACGCTTGTGGTTCAAGACCCAAATCACGGATCTCCAACAAGGTGATGGGCGCGGAAGAGTGGCGGAGGAACAAATCTATCCAGACTGCGATGTCTGATTGCTGGAAATAGTCCAATGAAGACCGAAGGTGGAGTTCACTAAGAGAAGGGACCCGCAAATGAGGTAGCACGGCGAAAAGGTTCTCCTTTCCCATTAGAGTCATTGAAGACAGACGTGGTAGGTCAACGACGCGATCTGCAGCAACGTTCAATTCAAACTGTTGCTTTTGTCCATTGGGGACCTCCAAAGAAAAAGATTTCAGGTCGGGCAGTTCCTCGAGCAAATGGATGATGGATGAGAGGGACTGCGTTGTAAGAGACTGATAGCTGGGGAGTTGAAGAGCAAGGTGTTTGATCGAAGATGGAACAATATTCCGGCGAGGAAGAGTATTTCGACAGAGACGAAGATAATTGAATTGATCCGCAACCAAGAGTGCTGTGCGGAAACCGACGAGTTCATTTTCGTCGGTATCTAGAGTGTCGATTCCTCCAGGAAACTCTTGTGCAACCGATATGTCCACCATCCTGAGCTCTGGTGCCGGTCGATTACATGCTTGAAGTATTTGGTTGACGGGATGGAGCTTGGCCGACTTGATAATCAGGGATTTCCATTGCGACAGAGTTTGTACCAGCAGATCTATAACTCTATCGAGGTGAGACATATCATTGCCAACCTCCAAGTCAATTGTCAACAAGCTATCTTGTGCTTTCTCGAGCCAAAAGGAAGCACGTTTGTAGGCTTCGGGGGCATCGAGGTTGACGTAGACGTGGGACCACACAGTAGGAATGTTGGCAGCTTGTCTCCAACTCGAGCATACGTGCGAGACAACCAAGGGTGTACGCGTCCATCCATTATTTATACACTCCTCGAAAATATTGGCCAGAATTTCTGGAGGGAGGCGTTTTGCCAAAGTAATTACACCTTTGCAGCGCCTGATTTCCGCGGCATGTATTTGTTTCTGATATTGAAGTTGTCTAATCTTGCGCATAAGCTCTTCAATGTCATTGTCCAGAGCTGAAATGGATTCCTCATGATCATTTATGATTCGATAGATTGATTCAACGTCCACATCCCATAACATGGATGAAGACATCCGAGTCCTGCAAGTGACGTTAACATGAGCAAAAAATTATATCTAATGTATACTACCCACCTGTGGGTGTCGCAAGGGTGTCGACTTCTTGATAACCTTACGGGTCTAAGGGGAGATCAGGGTGTTTGTGCAGACGACCAGAACTTTGTAAAGTTCAACAAGGCATTCTAGGGGGTAGTAATAATATATCCCCGGCAGACAGCCAGAGGCGACTTGATACTATGGGTTTGTACGGAGAGCGTTCTAGCAACTTCTGGCATGAAGTTATGCCGGTGAGTATGACATTGGTTCGGCGTAGTAGCGGGAAGGAGAAGTAAATGCCGGGCCGGCCTCTCAGCACAAATAGTTGTCAACAGGACTTTTCTTTGGTCTTCCGACTCGAAGTGACCATTATACCATTCATCGGCAGCATATCTGGACGTTTCTCAGCCTTTCGTTAGCGCATAGAAGGTATCAAAGGTGATTAACAGATCAGCTGCCCATGAATATGATGACTCAGAGTGGAAGCTGCATTGACCCGTGCCTATAATCAATATTCCTGCGCAATTTGGGTCAAGTTGCTGACTGGCATTGTTCAAGATACTGCTGAGCCTTTTTTTTCTTCTTGTACCATAAATCAGAGCGTCATTTAACTCATCCAATTCTAAGTCTTTGTCAGCTTTCTTTAAACCAGACTATGGATCCTCGCAGGACTCGTGACCCTCGCCTTGCTCGAATTGACCCTCGTCTTCAGCAAGGCCAATCAACATCGTCATCAGCAGCCCCGTCTTCATCTTATAGCCATCAACAGACCCCTCAATGGAACGAGAATGGTGCTGTTAGTGTTCCATCTTCTGCCCAGGCGACGCCACAACCTCAATCGAGCATGTCCAATAGTTCAAATCCCCCAGCATCTCAATCCCCAACAACCTCCGGCCCACTTGACGTGACAACGTACAAATCCAGACCGCTTTTTTGCGTTGTTTGTGCGAGTAATCAAGCAAGTTACTGTTCAGTCAATACGCCCGCAGAGCTTTTTACTGAAGACCTTCCTGTAGAACCGATCTATGGAGGGGCATGATGTTTTGTCGTAGGTAACACGAATTTGCTATCTACACCATATGCTCACTCCTACCTCATTTTCCAGTAAAGCTGGTTACCGTGTAATATCATACGGGACTGGTTCGGCCGTCCGACTGCCTGGCCCTTCGATAGACAAACCCAACATTTATCCTTTTGGGACCCCATACAATACCATCTACGAGGAGCTAAGTGGCAAAGACCCTCGTTTGTACGATCTGTCCCCCTTTCCGTTTAAACTTATAACTGACGAGGCTACATCATCAGGTACACAGCAAATGGATTGCTTCCGATGCTCGACAGAAATAGAAATATTAAACTGGCTCCGGAACGATGGCAAGAGAGTAAGGCAGTAGCTGATATTGTCATCACTTGCGAAGAGCGATGCTTCGATGCTGTATGCGATGGTGAGCCCATTGCTCTGAGCTTCAATTTTAGTCGTTAACGAGATCCACCTACATCGTTAGATCTTATGGGACGCGGGGGAGAATATAACAAGCCGGTACATATCATCAACATGGAGATCAAGGATAATCATGAAGAAGCTCTTATCGCTGGGAAGGCCATGATAGACTTGGCAGAAGCTGTGGGTAGTTCTTGTCTGTCGTCACATCATAATTTGCTGAGTATGGCATGTCAGATTGAAAAGGCAGAAGACATTGACGATGATATTAATAAAATTCTTGAGATACAGCAGGAGAAGCATCCACACAGTTTACTGCACGCGGTAGCTTTCTACTAGGACTGGAGTCTATCCACTCTTCCATGTACTGTTGGTGTCAGTGGCGTGAAGCTTATGCCTAACTGGTAAGAGAATCTACGTCCAAGTGTGAGCACGCAATGCAAACGCAAGAAATGGTGAAAGTTAGTTAGCGTGAGAAACGAAGACGCAATTGAAGCCTGATTGTATATTTAGCGGGGTTGAGGAGTCTACAGACATTATCTACAGCCACCACTTCACTCATTAACATGCCGTCTCTCCGACTTGGTAGCATTGCCCCCGACTTCGAGGCTCAGACCACCGCAGGTCCAATCAAGTTCCACGAGTGGATTGGTGACTCTTGGGCTATTCTCTTCTCTCATCCCGGAGATTTCACGCCCGTTTGTACTACTGAGCTTGGCGAAGTTGCCCGACGCGCTCCCGATTTTGCAAAGCGCAATGTTAAAGTTATTGGTATTTCTGCCAATGGGCTTGAAGAGCACGAGCAATGGGTGAAAGACATTAATGCATTTGGAGGTAAAGTCGGGCCTACTGACGTTCAGTTCCCTATTGTAAGCGCGTCCCTATGGTTGACCGTAATTGTTATTAAAGTAACCTTAAACTTTCAGATCGCCGACCCCGACAGAAAGATCTCGACTTTGTACGACATGCTTGACGAGCAAGACGCGACCAATCGCGATGCAAAGGGTCTCCCGTTCACTGTAAGATTTATACTAAGAAGTCCTGTATGGTTCTTATACTGATAACATACGTCATTATATAGATCCGCACTGTCTTCGTTATTGACCCCAAGAAGACAATTCGCCTGACCCTCGCTTATCCTGCTTCCACTGGTCGCAACTTCGATGAAATCATTCGGTGAGAACTCTTGTTACCTATGTATTGATGAAGCTTAATGAATAAACTTTATCCAGTGTCGTTGATTGTAAGAAATTCTCCGATTGGTTTCATTAATTGATTATAATGGCCATGTCACAGCTCTTCAAATCGGCGACAAGCATCGCGTAACCACTCCTGTAAACTGGAAAAAGGGAGAAGATGTCATCGTCCACCCAAGTGTTACTAACGATGAGGCGAAAACACTGTTCCCTGAGTACAAGCAACATCTCGTAAGTGTTCACCATGGCCTCTGGGATTTCAGCGCAGGCACTGAGGCAATTACGTGACACAGCCGTACTTGAGGACGACTCCTCTAAATGTTGAGTAGATAGCAGATGAATGTACTATCAGACTTCGATGTAGTAATATGTCAATTGTAAAATAAGAACTTGAGCCTCCTCTTTTGCGTGGATTTGCAACGACTACCTACTGCAGGCTACATCATTGGGCTACTTTTATACATGACCAGGCGCCAAGACGCCGGGCCCCGTTAATCTCGAGACACGCCCCAGTGGGATCAAGCACGTACAAACAAAGGCATACGCAATGAATCCGAGGACGCGCGTCAAGGAAGGCATCCAATATACCTCTATCTCACTTACATACCCTCCACGACCATGGCCAGTGCTGACGGTGGTGCATATAGGTATATAAACCATCACGCTCGATTTGTGCCGATCTCATATGCAATATAGCTATTCTCTGACGGTCTTCTCCCCGAGTGGAAAGCTCGTTCAGATTGAACACGCTCTGGCCGCTGTGGCTCAGGGTACCACTAGCCTCGGGATTAAAGGTGCGCTCAATCAACATGTGGTGATGCTTCCAAACACTCAACAGGTGTTTAGCTACAAATGGCATTGTTATTGCAACAGAGAAGAAGACGTCATCAATACTAATCGACGACTCCGTTATCGAGAAAGTCGCTACTATATGTCCTAACATAGGCATTGTATACTCCGGGATGGGCCCCGACTTTCGCATACTTGTCACAAAGGCGCGGAAAAGTGCACAGGCGTACTGGAAGATCTACGGCGAATACCCTCCAACACGAGTCCTGACACAAGAGATAGCGACGGTCATGCAACAAGCCACTCAATCAGGGTCAGATAATCGTCATTTCTTAAACGTGTGATATATGTTGATGCGCAGCACAGAGGTGTAAGGCCGTACGGCGTATCATTACTGGTTGCTGGATGGGACAACCATCGAGGACCCTCACTTTATCAAGTTGATCCTTCCGGATCCTTCTGGGCCTGGAAAGCAAGTGCAATCGGGAAAAACATGATAAACGCGAAAACCTTCTTGGAAAAACGGTGACTAATACATCTCATTATTCTGTCTAATACCGTTCCTAAATCACCATCTGCGTGTAATCTAGATATAACGACGACATCAGTTTGGAAGATGCTATTCACACAGCTCTTCTAACTCTCAAGGAAGGTTTCGAAGGGCAAATGACGGAGAAGACAATCGAAATTGGGGTCATCACTGTTCCGACACCCGCAGAACAGGAAGAAGGCAAAATTGGAGGTGAGACGGGGCAACCGAAACCAACTTTCAGGAAATTGTCAGAAGAGGAAGTCCGTGATTACCTGGCACTCTAGGTGCGATCAACTGAGTTGTCTTGATTCTTGTACCCTTTCTCTTGTCTGTACATGGAATGATGCATTTTGTAATACCGCTGCGTTATGACCTCTCTTTGAAGCTTTCGTGCATTGAGGTGATACACTAGTCCCGAGTCCTACACATGGTCTAGTAGAGCAGCAGCAGGTTTATGTTTCCAGAAGCGCAGACAGGTGAGCACGGTATCTACTTCTAGTTGTTTAATTTATAATTTATCCCCTAGTGGGGACATCGTTCAACGTCAGGTATAGTGAACAAGCTCCCGTTTTTGGCCTTAATATCGTTGAATCCGTGCGTCACGGGACGACTATGACGAAGATACAATGTGCGCAAGCTATGCTTTAGTGCCGTTTAATAAAGTTTTACTGGCCCCGAAGTAGTCGAGGTTCTCATCATAGAGACTACAGGGCATACAGTCATTTGGTCAAGACTTGCCATTTATAACATCAGGGAACGTGCCTGTTTGAGACGAACATTGGCTGATTCTGACTCTCGGCATCTTACTTGCACCACATAGTCAAGGGACCTGGGACACAGACCCACGAAATCTTAAACAACACTAATCGCGACAAGCTTCACATAACTATGTCACACCGATTCTTGACACAAATCTCGATTCATCTTTTCAAGCAATCATTCCGGGACAGATTTCTTTGTATGCATCGACCTGGCTGTGAAGTGGGGTCTATAAAAGAGTACCTGCTGTATCCGCATGTATCACTGGTCCATTTCTACATTCACCTTTGTGCACATCAACTACTTGTCGACTATCCCTTGACGCCACTATCTTATGGACTCTACCATGCAAAACGCAGCGCCGAGAGAGATCAGACGCGTTCCCATGGCTTGCTTGGTTTGCAGAAAGCGCAAAGTCCAGGTAACCTTACCTCTTTCAAAAGATTCGGGTTCGTCGTGTCATGGTTATCTCTTCACAGTGCCGTCCTAGTGCCAATGATCCAGGACGCTGCCAGCGTTGTGTAACCGACAATACTTTCTGCGAGTATCGTCCTGTCGGGGCGTCATCAGACCACCGTTATTATGCATACAGTACTCCGATTGCATCGCCCACAAGCAGTGCAACGCCGACATTTCATGTTACGCCTGAATTAGAACAGGTGAACGCGAATCAACCATTTTCGGCAATCCCTCAGCCTGCCGCATATTGGGGATCACTGGATGAAAGTAGCGCTGTTGGTACCCCTCAACACAGTTACAGCCAGTATCCTGGCCAGCCCTACGTGGCATACAATTTCGTTCCATATGTTACGCCCGGAGCCCAGCCTGACCAGCAACTAGCCTATCCGGGTCCGACTGCGTGGACAAATCAGCCCACGTACTACTACGACGCTTTCCCTCCGGGATCTTACTCCGACAACGTAGTGCCTAGTAATTCTTCGTCCAGTTACCCAACCGCGCACTTGCAGGGACAAACTACTGCATGGGTGGACAATCGACGGACTCACGAGAATGCAGGCGATCGACGCAGCGGTTCCAATCTAGTTGCTTCTAGCGTGTAGGTTTTCCATCGCACAGCACAGTGCCTGATCCTGATTTTTCTAATTCTCAGGACAAATAAATTTGAACATACGCATTTAGATAGCGCTAATACAGACGGCTCCATTGATGGGAAAATCGAGTCGAGGAGGTGATGCGATTTTCCACGCGTTAAGCAGGGCCTGCAAAGGGTAGGCAGGGCAGGAGTAGCCTCGTTTAATACCCCTCTTCACTGATTCTTTCTCTTCGAATAACACAGCGCTTCTACCTTCTATTTATCTAACTACACTAGCTCTTTGTTGTAATTGACGTTGTAATTAACTCAACCCCTACTCTGCTCGCTTGCCGTATGGGAACCTCCAATGGTTTTGCATTGACGTTCGAAGTATATGCTCTCAGCCAGCACTCAGCGGATTAAAGCTACATTGGATTTTGTACGGTCACGAACGGCGCTAAGTCTAGCTGCGTATGCATTTCTACGTATTCTCAGCGCCAGATAGATAATACTCTCCACCTCGAACTGCTTCCAATTAATACTAGCCAAACACCTCGATTGGAGACCCAAACGCATGTTTATTAGGTTATGTCAGTCATAGTACTAAATACTCTGCGAAGTCTCATATAAGTGATCTCCGATCACCCTAGACTCATTCGGCGAACGGATTTAAAGGCCTTGTGATGTCCACTTACACATGTACACAGTTCCCAGTCAGGACTAAAAATCCTGGTAACTTGCCTAATGGAGACTACGATACTTTGGCCGACGATTGATGGGAAACGTTGATTGACATTTATACTGTAAGTGTGAGAGTATTGCCTCGTGGAAGTCGCGTGGCAGAGTACAACTTTAGCTTGCTCCGAAAGGGACAATGAACTCAATAGATGATTTACGTCAACAAGGGTCGTATCTCGCTTTAGTCCTGCTCGGGAAAAAGCGACTCGTAAGCTCAATCAAAGTGATGCGCCAGTGACCACATACTTGAAAACTACTGTGGAGATCGCCATAGGTTACTATAGATTGTCAACTCAAAGTGGCTCTTGACTCTTCTTGACTTCCGGAAACTTGGAAAAGTTCTTACACTTGGAATCTAGCCATAGTGAAACGCAGTACTATGTAGTACTCAAAACTACATACGTTCTTGAAGTTATACAAAGTCGGCAAATTGGTAAGCATAAGATGTTTTACAGTGGTGTGTGACGGTTCTCGCTCGGAGTTCGAGTTCCTTGGTTTCCCCTCTCGGTTAAAGCGGCCAATCCACCTTCTCACCGAAGTTCCAGTGGACTGCTTTCACTGACGTATATTCATCAAGAGCATAGCTTCCTAGTTCCCGACCTATTTTACATCGATGATGATAAGTACACAAGACGATAGGTCTGACATAAGGAACTTACCGATGCCTGATTGTTTCTTGCCTCCGAAAGGAACGTTATTGTTCAAGAGGTTGTACTGATTCACCCAGACCTAGGCATCCATAATTTATTGACTGTGCAACATGTTCGTATTTCGAACTAAGGACGATACTTACTGTACCAGCCTCCAGTGCAGACGAGACGCGCATGCACTGATTAGCGTCGTCTTCGAAGTGACGGCGATCAACTACTTTACCGTCAAAGTGATATGTAAGACACGCACTAGAGTGTAAACCGGCACCAAGTCCGTAAGATGTATTATTGGCCAGAGTAATTCCCTCATCTTCGGTCTTGAAAACGCCGATCGACAATACAGGACCAAATATCTGAAAAGGGCAGGAAAAATGATATATCGTTTCTGTGCATTGAGCTTGAACTACTTACCTCCTCTTTGACCTTTTGACACGAAGTGCAATGACGAGGTAAGTGGCTATACCCTAGTAATAACTAGTGAAAACTGCCTTACAATCTTCATTTCAGGAGTGACATTAACGAAAACTGGAAGAAATGTTAACGTCAGAACTGCACCGCATTTTTTGTGATTTAAACTTACTGGTAGGGTCAACCCAGTATCCTTTACCTTCTCTTTTCTCACCACCCAGGGCAACCTTGGCACCTTCTGCCTTTCCCGACTCGATATAACCCCAAACTCTATCGTATTGACCTTTGGAGACCTAAGTAAAGTGGGTATCAGCTTGTATGCGATTAGCTACCAATGACAAAGGACGTGGACTTACCACAGGACCTCCTCCGCTGCTTTCGTCAAACCCATCGCCAATTACTTGAGCTTTCACTTTGCCAATGAGGATTTCCAAGAACTTGTCATAGATGCTATCCTGGACGTAAACACGCGATCCCGCTGTGCAATCCTGTCCTGTATTGTAACAGATTCCGAGTGCAACCCAATTGGCAGCTATTGAATAGGATGGGTTAATTTAGTACCTAAAAAAGGAAACAATAGACTGAAAGAGCGGATTGACCCAAGCAACGCATTTACAGCGAACCCAAATAATGCAAGGCTTCCGAGAATGAAGTAGAAATGTCCATCCTTCGGATGACTGGAAAAATACCCAGTGAAACAGTCGGAGTAGGACGTAGTAAGGCTCCTGAACAGCCTGGCGTGAAACAGCATATGTAGGTTGCCAGACATAAACAGAGCATTAGGGCAAAGCCAGCAAGACGGATGTCATAAATTCCATCAAAGACCCTTTCCTAAGCGCCCAAATAAGAAGTGCCAATTCCAGAGGGGACAGAGCATACCCATGTGTCAACATCCAAAACAGTACACGGAGATGACGAAAAGCAAGACAAGCACAAAACCCCGTGGGTATAGAGGGAGAGTTATAAGCAAACAGAAGAGAACATACCTTGATCTAGATCTGCCGACTCGAAGATGAGCTGAGGCGATTTTCCACCTAATTCCAAGGACACCTGCGGAAAATATCGTAAGTGTTTCAACTAGTGGGTTACACAAAATAGCTTACCTTCTTCAAATTACTTTTGGCCGCTGCTTCCATAATTTTACGCCCTGTCAATGTGGAGCCGGTGAATGCAACCTTGTCAACATCAAGGTGCGAAGACAACGCTGCTCCTCCGACAGGGCCGAGCGAAGGAACTGTATTAATAACACCTGGAGGGAATCTGCGACTACGTTCATCACCGAGTTGCTGAAAGATGCAGGAGCTTACCCTGCTTCCTTGATCAGCTCCGACAATTTCTTGGCCGATTTATATGAGCATTTTACATCTGAGGTTGGATAATACATAGAGGAACGTACAAGCGCAGTCAGAGGCGTTATTTCCGAGGGCTTCATGACAACGGTGCAGCCTACGGCCAAAGCTGGAGCCACTTTCCAGGACCTGTACAGCTCTTTTTAACGTGGCTTTGCCTATGAAGGTTGATTAACTTACCACATATTTATAGGATAATTCCACGGAATACTACGAAGTTAACGCCAAAATCAAGAGAAAACCTGCTTCAGACTTCCATAGGACATACATTTGACCACACACGCCAATAGGATCATGTCGCGTGAATGCGAGCTTTGCTTTATTGTCGACTTCGATGGTCTGACACAGAAAGACAAAATTAACTTAATGCGGCACATTCACTTAAAACGCATTTACCTGACCGGTTATCTTATCCGCAAACCCTGCATAGTAACGTAGGCACTGCACACTATCCCCGATATCAAAGTCCCTGTAGATAGGCTGATATTAAGAGTAGACGTGTTTTAAGAGATGTATTACTGACCTTGCGATGCGAACAGGCTTGCCATTGTTTAGAGTCTCCAGTTCCGCGAGTTCTTGAGCATCGCGCTCAATGAGGTCCGCAAGCTTGTTGAGTAACCTCGACCGTTCCCAGCCAGTAACGTTTTTGCCCCAAGTTGTATTGAATGCATTTCTAGCAGCAGCCACAGCAGCATCGATATCCTTTGCCGATCCTGGTATGGCCAACGGCCAGATTATTATAGTTGACGAAGTTTATGTTCAGAAGGTTATTACCTGCAACAACAGAGGCAATAATTTCCTCCGTAGCCGGATTGTAAGCACTATCGTCGTTATCGGCCTCTTATCAGCTCCTTTGCAGGTTTGTTTTTGTTAACTAAAACTAACTGGATGACTTCCTGGGAGTCAATCGACGGAACAAATTCGTTATTGATAAACAGGCCAGTTGGGACTGTTACAGTCTTTTCAAGCTTCGGGAGATGGATTGTAGCACTGAGCGACATTGTGAGCGTTCTGATAAAGGGATGATATAGACATCGCGCCGATAGTGGGGACAGTGGGAGTTTCATTTGGACCAGATTTGGATACCAATTTCCATCCCACACCGTTTCGCGTGACCGACGCGGTGAGCGGCAAACGTGTGCATCTGCCATCCGGCTTGTAGCCTCACCAACACTTCACAGACAAGCCACAGGCAAACGTCGGATTCATGCTACACCACCAATTAAATAAAAATAATTAAAGCAGCCGCCGTATAATAGAATACCGCACGAGTAGTGCAAGAGTAGTGAATGGGAAGTCTTTGGATCAAACTAAGTTGGATTACAATTCTCCAGCTGGATGACAAGCGCAAAGCAGATTAAGGCAAGTTGGGTTAGGCAAGTTGGGTTAAATGAGATGTATTCGCTAAAGAGCAGACAGTGTGTGTATCCGTAAAAGGAGGAAATTTTGTGGAAAGGTTGGCGTAAGTGCCAATGTGAAGTAAGTAGTACTTACATAAAAAGTAAGTTAAGGTAATCGAGAAACCATTGATGCTATTAGTAAGCAATGTCGTTACGCGTTACATATGCATATGTCACAAACGGCGCCAACTGGCGATCCGACATTACACGGCTCATTATCGTCTTCAACCATGTCCATGTCCCTTCTCACCCGCCCAATCTTGCGTCAGCAAACCCTCGTGCGCGCGCGTGCATTCCACGCGTCCCGCACAACTCGCTCAGCTGGCCATGACGATTATCACGTATGTAACCCACTACGAGAGTCATGTATAGTCTTGAAGGACTCGTAAGCTGACGAATTGTTTCTGCAGCACCTTCCTTTCGCTTGGCCCGAAAACAAGGGTGTCTGGGGCGCAAAGGTTGCAGTCTATCTCGCTTTCGGTTTCTCTATTCCTTTCATTGCTGCTGCTTACCAACTGTATGCTCCACCTCAGTATTCTTTATGGCGAGGCTGACTTCTATTCCAGGCGCAAAGCTGGCGGATCTGACTAATCGGCACAATAGCGACTAGATGTTATATTTCGATCAATCCATATGTGTTAATTCAACAAGTGCATAACGTGCTTAGGACACGTTCAACTTCAAAAAATTCATTACTTTATTCGTCTCCTTGTTCTTCGCTATTATCTCCGGCAAGCGCTAATTCAAGAGCTTTCTCGAACTCGCTCTTCATCCGGGTTTTCTTAAGTTGGACATGTGTCCGACAGTCACATGTCCTAGTCATGAAATCTGCATCCCCTTCTAACGCATCTAATGCAAGAGATGAGGCCATTCTTCCCGCCAATGTCGGGGTAGTGTCTTCCCCACTTGCCAAGATAACGTCGTGAACTACGACTGTTTCTTGTCAAGCTATGTTATTATGGAGTCAATAAAATCACATACCATGGCAGCGGTGTATATTCCCATCTCTTTCCTTTAATACTTCAAAGTTTTGACATCCTTGGGCCTGTAGAAGTTCGAAAAGAATCTTTGTGGGGTGGTGCGATAGAGTTTGCAGTGTGATGTGCTTATCGTAAAAGGGTTTTAGGACATTGTCAAAAAGGGCTTCTGCTCCAATAGGATCGAAGTTGTCAGATATGTATATGGCCCCTGCTATGGATTCTACCACATCCGAAAGAGCCTTAAGTAGCACGGGTTATTAAATCTTTACAGTGTTCGAGATAAATGCGACCCTACCTTGGGTGGTTCAATTCCGAGCCAATACTGACCAGGCGGTCTTCCCTCTGCTTTAGCTTGGGTATACTCTGCTTGTTGCGCGGCTTCCAGTTCATTGGCATAGGCGCGAATACTGTTCTCCAGATAGGGAGATTCGAACAGGAGGTAGTTATGCAGGCCCGACCATACGCAAACAGCGGCGAGTGCGGAGTTTGATACCATTGCACCCTGTGTAGCAAGGTCAACACGTTCGTAAAAAGAAGTTTGCAGTCATACGACAAAAAACATGCCTTCAACATTGTCAGTGCACCAGGAGATAATTGTTGATCGCGATCAAATATATGACGAATGACCACTGTTTGCTCTGTCAGGGTCAGTGCTCGAGTATAAGCGTAAGGACGCACAGAAATCAAGAATTGCATCTCCTACAAATTCAAGCCGTTCATAGGAAGTAGCTTCATAGCCCTGGATGGAAGAGTGTGTCTGGAAAGGGAAAAAAATTAGACAGATCTCTGATTTAAGGGGAAAACATGCCATGGCTTGTCCCAGAAGATGGGGTCGATTAAATCTATGACCTATGATCTCTTCGATAGCTGTTATGGACCCTGCTTTTAGCTTAGCTGAGCTGTTGGGTGGAGGAGTTAAAACCTTGCGGCCAAAATCTGACCAACGATCGATATTGGAAAGAGGAATTGTCATTGCCTTTGTTACTTGGAGTGCAGTCTCGCGACCGCCTGTAATATAAGCGGCCCCAATGATTGCTTCTGCGACATCCGCAATTGCCTAACGGAATGAAAATGGTTAACTTAGTAGTCCGGCATAGA
Source organism: Stropharia rugosoannulata (assembly GCA_028532985.1). NCBI lineage: Eukaryota > Fungi > Basidiomycota > Agaricomycetes > Agaricales > Strophariaceae > Stropharia > Stropharia rugosoannulata. Next base: position 2,704,498 of record JANCIK010000002.1, on the reverse strand, counting down.
TGAATAAACAACATACTTTGTCCCCTAGATATTGAGTTCCCTGGTCTTCAACTTTTGTCTTTTTATTACGAGGCTTTTGTTTCTTCTTGGGGGTCCGAGGTAGACTTGTGGGTGGGTCAAGATGGGCACTAGAATTATCCGGTCTTGCCGGCACGGATGCATGTCGGCTGATAGACACGTCTTGCTCTTCGGCACCTGGATCTGAGAGTGTGTCCTCGATCTCTCCTGTTTCAACTGTTGAAATATTGTGAGGTTCCATGGGAAGAGAATCAGAAATATGCATTGGGGATCCAATTGCAGTATCGTTGGAAGATATAGGAATTGTGTTATCAGCGTGTTCGCTATTATCATCTACTTCTTGTAGCTGCGAAATGCCACTGGTCTCTCGGGCATCGTTATCATCCTCGACTGGAAGCCGTTCGACGGTTTCAAAAACCTGTTCGGAATTCCTCGTCACTTTAGGGGGGTTGTGCACAGTACAATTTAGCGGTTTCCAGGTCTTGTACGCGAAAACTTTGGACTGGATATAAGAAGGCAATTCGACGTGGGCGGAATGTATGAGGAGTGCTTTGTTGCTTATGATTTTTTGACGCTCGACATGAAGAGCACCCTCCGACAACGATGGATTGGTAACAAAGACGTAAATGGATGCTAAGTACTTTAAGAAGGCGTCACCTGTGACGTGTTAGCTATAATGCACATCATGGTAGAAAGGGCGTACCAAGCAATTCTAATCGCTCGTAATCGTACTCAAAGCCTGCTGAGGGGGCGCAAATAGCGACATGTAACAAATCTTCGCGAACGGCGTAATCAAATAGCTTCGCATTCATTTCTTTGACAAGAAGTAAGTCGTCCAATCTTCTCATAATTGAAGGTAATAGCGTGGCCGTCCATAAAGTGCTATAGAAAGATTTAAAGATTTACTATAAGGTGCAATTATAATTTTACCTGGCTGGTATGGTTAATTTAGCGCATAGCTCAGGAATCAAGTCTTTGCAATAAGGATCAATCATAATACGCTAAAAATGATAGCAGAGTAAACCTACATTTGGCGGGGAATTTATTACTTACGGGAGGTTTAGACGTTGGGTTCAGGAGATTCATCGTTGGATGACACTTCGATACCTCAATTATGGGTTGGGCGAAGTCCTCCAATGTCTCGAAACCTCTCCGCTTACATTTGCAAAAGCCGAATAAACTTTCGAAGCTCGCTTCACGCTGGAGAAAGATGTACCATTAGAATGATGATGGAAAGACACCCGAAAATGACTGACGGGACTATCAGAAGGTTTACTCAAAGGAGTGAGATCTCTGCGGACTGTGACCACTTTGTAGCGCCTCGTAAACTCTATCCAACGATCTTGAATAATCGCATCATGCATATCAGCCTCGAGCTCTTCAGGCGAACTGCGTCTGATTGGCACAGCCCAGTGTTGAGAAGCGGCGGATACAATATTCCAAGGAACAATATCTGAAAGATCGACCTCGACGTCAAAATTCGGTTGCCAATCGGATGGAAGAGGCAAAACGAAGTAAGCCATGTTTTCCAGTTCACAGGTGATGGCCTTGTTCATAGTACATCGATGAACACGTAGAGTAAAACCGTAAATTTCCTTAATGCGCTCGTCATCAAAACGCATGGGTGCTGCTTTACAAAACTGGACGTTTAATGCAACACTTGAGAAAAAGAGCCTGAATGATCGTAAATCGGGTAGTGGCTCCTTCGTTAAGAGAACGAGAGGACCAAATGCGTCCGCGCCGTCGATAGGCTTAGCAACATAAATAACCATGGGATAGAGAACGGACAAATCATTGCGAATACTGTTTTGCCAAAAGCTGGGTTGCTTTCGAACATATGGCCTGGTCCCCTGCGTTTTTACCTCTTCCCGAGGTAAGCTAGTGATTTTCATACGTTCATAAGGATATCGTGGGCGTAAGCGATCTGGTATAGGTACAATGCGGCAATCCAGAACACCAGCTGCATATAATGTTTGGCAAGCCTTGAAGCAGGCAGATCGTCTGGCTTCTGCCCTAGATGGCAATTCATCGCCACTGATTCCATTAATGAGCGTTCCGGGGAGATGGATGGTGCATATATGAGCCCGGGGAATACCGAACTCTTTCTGGACGTCCTTGAAATAAAATAGGCGTTCATGTTCTCGGACATGAGCCACGGTGGAAGCGGCGATAGAGGCATAGCGATAGACCACCGTCGTTGCGTCTTGCTCGTATATGCGACCGCTGGTAGTGGGGTCTGTAATAAAAACTTCAGACCGCTCCTCGTCATCTTCAGCGTCACTGTCAGAGTGGTATGGGTTGATTGTCTCTCTCAAGCTCGAAGGAGGGACAGAACTCTCATAGTGATTGCATAATGTTTCAGTCCATTTCAACATATTTGCATCGAGGTTTGTGATACGAGACAATATGCGCCTGTCCATGTCGCTACCGCGTTCAACCATGTGTATGAGGTGGCTTTCCCTTCCTCGCGTTCGAGCACGAGCGTAGGCATGAGATACTTGACTTTCGAAAAGGTCGTATCTAATTAACGGAAAGACGAATAAGCATTAGATAAGATAATGTAAACCCTTGAGTTACCGAATGACAACAGAAGCTTTTGGAATATCTAAATCTTCAATAGATTTCGTAGCGATTAAAAGATTGTCAACGCCCGTGGCAAACCGCTGAAACACTCCTTGCTATGAAACAGTTAACAAATAAAAGACAGAAAGCAAACATGACATACATAGTAGAGGGGTTCTGTCTCGGTACCATGACGAGTAACAGTCCGGGGACGCAGGAAACCTAGCCGATCATCTAAAGTGCGCAGAAGATCTGTAAGTACCTGGGCTATGGCCCCACTCTGAACTAAAACTCAAGATAAGTATGCAGTTTATAAGAATTTATGCAAAAGCCTGCACACCGAATATGATACCTCTAAACCCTTCTCCTAATGGTTTGAATGTAGTGAGGACTTGCACTAATCGCAAAAACTTGTGAGACACATTGAATCCCTTGGATGATGCGTCGAGGTTCGGCATAGTGAATGGCCAGTTTTTGATGATATTAAACATCTTGACCTTCAACACTTCCATCGGAGGAATATCGTGATCATCCTCTTCTACGTCCATGTAGCTGGGGACCAGATTTGCTTCGATTGCTTTCAACCCCCTTCTCCATACGAGGTCAGATCCACAGGAGCCTACATCCTCGTGAGCAATTCGAGAGGCGAGATAGTACCGACGGAAAACTTTTTCGTCTGGATCGAGCAGATGTAACTGCTTTAACAGGCGTGTTTCCGAGGACCGTCTGGAAATATCGTATAAGATGACAATTTCACTTGGCCGATCGGGTAGTGCAAGAATTTCATCGCGTTTATCCTGACTAACTCCAAAGACTTTGGCATCGAGTGCCTGTTCTAATTTCAGCATTTTGGAGTCGAAAAATGTTCGACGGTCACTGGACGGTGATAATAAAACAAAAACCCGAGGGCGTGAAAGGGAATCGGTGACACGATAAAAATCATTCATCAACTGAACGATAGGCATTGAAGAATGAGAATCTTGGTTTCTTATATTCTGAGCATCTGTAATGATCATGAAGTGAATATGAGTCATTGCTAAAGCCCCACGGAGGAGTGATTGTAAAAGTAGCTATTAAAGGATGGTTACTAAATACCAGATGAATAGGAAAATGTAAAACCTACATGGGAAGGAGCCAAAATTACATCCTTTTTCAAGAAATTAGACCAAGTTTCAGGCTCAGGACTGTGCACGTCATCGGTATACTTTCCAATAGCTACTTCTGGTAAATCGTTCTCTATTATCTTGAGATATTTCTCCATGGAGGAGGAATCACTATGACAGAATTTAACTCCTTTTCAGAGCTGCAAAAATGGAAACACTGACTCAACAATAATCACAGCTGTCCTCCTACGCGATGCGATACTTTTCGGTCGTCGAGCTTCGATATCGATGGCCCAGGCCAATAGCTCAACCAACAAAATCATAGACGCTGGTCGGAGATAAATGTGAGATGCGGCCCGGAATTTGACCCAAATAGCGAACCTTTTGTAGCGGGAATATCAGCTATAGCTGTTGAAATTAACGATGAACAGGTGACTCTATAATAAAAGGCAGATGAAGTTTACTATTCTCCTGGGTAGCCTGGGCAAATATTCTCTGCTTCAGTGTTGATATATTAAGGCGCACTTGACTCTCAAATCTTTCTCTAGAGTCCAAGACTTCTGGAAGGTGATTCCGAAGGGGATCCAAATCAACTGTTTTAAGCAATTTGGTAGGGCGCGTAGAATCTGCAACATCCGTTGCCTCTGCTTCAAAGTTGTCGCGACTCCTTTTGAATGAAGATGTAGGAGAGGAGGCACATTTTTCTGAAGCGGGCAAATCTTCCATTTCCTCATTCCGTGTTGAAAGGTCGTGAGGTAACGGTGTGGGTGACCGGGTTGCTTCTGAGAATGTAGGCACAGGGCTTTGCGATTTTGACGGAGCGCCTTCTTCAATCCATGTCCGCTTGAGACGTTTAAGCATAAAGCCAGGTAGCTTAGAAAAGTATTACACAAATGTGCCGAAATTTATATAGAACGTCGAGCAGCGAGCAGTTTCCCGTAAATCAAAGCAAATGCTGAGCTGGGGTTAAATGAGGCGAGTCGGATTGATGTAAGTAGTCCGAATGTGGAGTGAGCAAGGAGCGAGTCGCTCGAACTTGGTTCGAACAGTGGCATGCTCATTGTTTACATAATATTACTTTCTACCATCATTTGTCGGCGACCAAGCACCTGTCTGTCTTGACATCCAAAGGCAAGTCACACCAGTCATTCATGACTCTATGTTCCGCAATCTACGACAAGCTATCGCACAACGTCTTTTCCAGTATTACTAGCCAATAAACTTATTACATATCAAACTATCTGTCGCATCTGGTCCACACCAGATGTCAAGTTTGTCTGTTCCATGAGCTTCAACCATGCTCCCGTCTTGGCTTCTATGGCAGACGACAACGCCTCTCAGTCGCATAGGGACGCTTCAAAGCTGAAACTAGCATCGGAATTATGCCTTCCTGAACGGTTGCCACCCCTAGGTTTGTGGTTCATGATGCTCAAGCCTCAACTTCACATGTAACTCAATAATTTTAATTCCCATCTGTAGGGGTTATAAAGAGGGAGGCTGAAGGCCTAGCCCCGCATGAACTAATGAGACAACAACTCAAACAATCGATACAGGAAAATATTGAGCATGATTCTATGGGAGAAGCGGTAGAGTTGCAACGCACTCGCAGACCCAGCAACTCTTCCACTCGCTCTAGCTCCTCTATTAAAACATTGCTTAAATCACTTGGCAGTCCTCGCGTTGGTCGCAGTCCATCATCTGGTTGGGCTAACGTTCAGGTAAGTCTATTACTTTGTCTTACTTGCTTTGTTTTATGCTGAAACGTATGAAGCCGTATGAGATTATGCGAGCTGTCGAAGAGAAGGATATCGTGTTTCTCATGGAAGTTAGAGACAAGGCATTTCCTGTAGGCACCGATACTCCCATTGTTGATTATATACTAAAGAACAAACCCAGCTCCTACTTCAAAGCATAGGCGGTGAAACTCCATTAGTTCATGCGATAAGAACAGGAAACAAGGACGTAGCCATTGTTTTGCTTGGCGCCTTTTCGAGATGGGTCAATTATCTGGAAGCCTCGGAGCTTGAAAAGCCACAAACTCGATCATACCTCAAAGCTTTACGTGCGATGAACACCTCATTTCACTACCTTCCCCTCTAACAACACCACTTCAGGTGTAGGCTTGAAACTTGCAATAAATGAGGGCCTTGCGAAGTCTCAAATAGAACTAATAGCATCCTTCATGCAGACCCTGATCATGAGTGAAGGAGATAAATGGGTGCATACTCAGGTATTGGAAGTCGCCCGAGCCCTCAACGCTGGTCATGAAGGGAAGCCCGTTCATTCTGCAGGGGCGTCCGTGAGAAGGTTTGCGACGAAGGAACTAGGACAAGCTGAACTGATAGCGTCTCTTGAAGATTAGTAAGCTTTCGTTTACATCTAATCATTTCTTCAACTCTCATTGCCAATTACAATTATAAGCGTATCAAATGCTACTGCGTCAGTTCCATTACTTTAATCACTCAGGCGCAAACTGACGACCTTGCAGTGATTTACTCATGATGGCTGCCTGGGAAAACGCCCTGAAGTCCATTAATGGCGAAAACCTGCCTGTAAGTCTACTTTTATTTTTACTGTGGCAATTGTTTAGGCGATTGTACTTATGCGGTCGTGTAAGGTCTATTATTTTGCTCGTGATGATCGCATATATAAAGCCTTCACTGAGAAGCTGGATCGTCACAAAGATGAGATCAGACGACGTTGTAATCGACGACTTAGGTGGCAACTAAGCATTCTTCGAGAATCTTTGGAGGGTCGTTCCATAACTTTCAGGGTGCGTTGTCAGCTTTTTGTGATTCTCTTGGCTAACTTTGCTGCAGCGCAAGGTTGAAATATTAACCAGCAAACTCGACAATGGCGATGGCCCGTAAGTTTCTACTACTATGGCTCTATGCAAGTAATACCACATCGCATTCAACCATCATGTTTTTGCTTGCCTCTGCTCATACAAGGTGCCTTATTGGACAAAGATTACCACCAATTTTAGGCGTATACTTGAGCAGATATCGATGGGCCTATTTCATGATACTCTTTATTCACATCTGCTGGCCTATTTGGCAATCCCACAGATTGAATACTTCTTCGCCCTCACCTTTTCGAGGCCGCACATTTCTGTTGGTATACTGCTTTTTTTGTGTCTCTTATAATGGCAGTTGCAATGCTTTTGACATGTATATGCATCAAGATTTATCAATACTTTACCGCAAAACTTTTAAACCTTTCCACCAAACAAATGCACTTACAAAGACTAAATTTCCCACTGCAAATGGCAAATCTAGCTGCAAGACAGTATAAATCCATACGGTAGCTAGTGGCGGACACTGTAATATGCTCAGAGTTGATGGAACATCAATTTTGACTGCACCTACATACCTGCTTCATGTTGACCAGCCACGATGCATTACTCAGCAGCCAGAGCATGCGACTGCCGACAGACACTGAAAGCAGGAATAACGAGTACTGTAGCCATCGAGTGCTTTTATATCGAATAGCTAATGATAAAATTAGTAAACTGTTACGCTACAGTAAAGGAATACCCCTACTGTAAAAGACAAACAGAGACAAAACTAAGAACATTCAGCATTTGACTATTGGCGTTTATGTGCAACGTACTTGGAATGCTCGGTACCATCCTATCGAGGACAACATCCATCGTCGTGTCCTTACCGTATTGCTGGCGTACAAGACTGCCAGAGACGTCAATTAATGAAGAATATACCGATCCGAAGGAATCTTACATTTCCATTAACAGTAGAAGACCCGAGAATGGTATTATCAGAAGTAGTGCATTGAATATTTCGTCACCTAACGACAGCTGTTCATCCTGTTTTGCGACGTATTCCATACTCTGTGCGGTTGTATTTTGCAGAGCTGGTGTCTTTAAAATTCCCGACTCGTTTATGATCCGCCATTGTTCTTCTTCTGATATTTCTATTAGAGGTTTCGAAGGTGAATCTTTGTTTGTAGAAGAAGGCAAAGCAAGTGGTATGGATTTCCCGTTTGATTTGCGTTGCCGAGCCATATTACCAACCAAGAGGAACGAGCGGCCAGCGAATGGATGGTACAAGCTGCGTCGAGGAGCCAGAGAAAAGAGTGACTAGAATTGATACCGCAGAAGTATTGGCGTATCACCGTGCTGAAAGCTAAGGTCCCCCACGGTCTGAATGTTCCTTTTTATCCAGAGACAAGCATCGCCAAATCACCGTGCTGAAAGCTAAGGTCCCACACGGTGAGAATTACCAATTATGATCCCAAAATAAATATGGCCAAACACTCATGCACATGTATCTCTGGGGTTTCAAAACCATGTTTGTTATCAATGTTGAGACGATCAGTTTGTCTAGAAATGGAAAATGATAAGATTGAAATATATCACAAGGCTTCGTAGTCTGATATCATATCTGTTCATATATACACGTAGTCTGGTGTTGATACTTAGTTGATACTAGCAGTGACCCGTGCTTCGCACGGTTTGAACAGTCAGAAGCTTCGAGTGAAGGCATTCCTTTGCTGATCCACATTTAAAACAGATTAGCAATGGTAATATTGTATTAGAAGAATATACAAATGGTAGCTGCTGCTGCTTGTCTTTTCAAGAGGTCTACAGTACGTGGAACAACCGGGGTAAATGCATATGCATAAGTCAAAGTAGGATCAGCTTATAAAAGATTGATTAGAGTTACCAAAGCTCACTCACTCCGAGCAGAGCTCGGAGCTCCCTCGCTTGTACCAGTTTATGGGTCTGCTGTGCTTGATACAGGTAACAGTAAGTATGTAAGTCTTTCCCAACATTTTGGGAGCTTACTTGCTACGGAGAGCAGACCAAAAGAAAACAGCAAGGCAGCGGCAGCGGGAACGGGAACTCGGACTCCTCGAGAGCAGCTAACTTGGGCTTGAGCAGTCCTAAAGCAGTCCCGCCGTGGCCGCAGGCCCGCAGCCGCCGCAAGTCGTTAATAGCGAGTCGCTTAAATAATCTTACCAAAAAGAGAGGTTAGTAAGCAAGCCAATGAGAGTGCGTGTTCATTTGGAAGTAATCATGCACACGATTTTGCGTCCAGTTTGCATCAAAACGGTCAGGTTCCATTTCCAGAGTGAGCATACATAGCGAGAGAATACGTACGATGTTCCAGGAGAGAGAAAGTTAGAAAATTACTAAAAAAGGAGTTTAAAGCTAATGAACTGGACGGGCGCAGGATGCAGCACATAATGGTTAGCTGCATTGTAAAATGGGAAACAAAGCTTCTGTACGCACCATCGAGGCACTCGACTGCACGGGCGGTACGTTCTCATCTTGCGTGGCGAGTGTTCTCCGACGCCGTGGAGACCCATGAAGGTCCATATTTCGTTGCTCACGATTAGCCGACCGTCCTTGTGCCCTCATTCTTTCAAAATATCCAGGGGAAGCAAAGGGACTACGTGTGTGTGTAGCAGAGCTGTCTGTCAGGTGGACCAACCGATTAGGAGTAGCGGGCGGTGTGTTCAATGGATCCATGCTGCGATAGAGAGCTAAAAAGGGCCAACAACGTTAAATCATGAATCAAGAAAGCAGCAACTGCAGACTAAGTGCAGAATGCAAGCACACCTGTTACGACATCCGACAGACCTTACTTAGGCTTCTATAATGTTCTAGAGTAAAGAACGAAGAAACGGAAAGATTTACTTGGCATACGGGCCCTACCCAAAGCAGATATTGCATCAAGCTATGCGGTAACAGATGAAACTTATCAGGCACTTACTTGTCAAGCTTCAGATAAACGAAGTCATGTTCAGGCAGTATTCGCACATGCGATTTGCATGCATTATCATATAATGTTGACAGTCCATGCGGATGAGAGCGTACCAAGAGCAAGAGTCTACATACGAAGTTGTAGAAGGGAGACCGTGGTCACCAAGTGGTCTCGGGCAACAGCACCAGTTGCTTAGATAACTCTTACTAAAAATGGTGTTTAAGCAAGCCAATGAGAGTGAGAGATTTTTTCGTGGGAAAACTGTCCTCGTATTATAATATAGAACATATAGAAGATAGATAGTCGTTGCATCTCTGTCCTTAAATCTTCGCTAGGGTGTTTAGTGAAAAGATTCTCGTTAAACTCTCAGCGCCAGCAATCGTATCGAGTGTCTTCTTCTGGATAAAGCAACATATACATTGAATGGTGACAAACTGAATGATTTGCCGATATCCACTAGAATTGTTGCCATTGTCTGTCCTTGCATAATAGTTGGAAAGGTAGCGCTCGACGACCTAAGTATCGGTAGACACGGCAATTTCAAAGCAGAAACATCCTCGATTCCTGCATCACGTTCTCTCTCTCTCGTTCCTCAAACGAGCTCGGCCAATACAAACTTGACTTCAATCACGCAATCAGCAACATAAGAAAACTGATCCACAGTATGTACGGTAAACCTAACATGAACAACTCTATCCCCGAAACAATCAAAAAATCAAAAATCGACTTTACGCATCCGATTTTTAAACGCCATGTACGTTAACTACTAATACAAAAAACGTTCACTAACAAGAACACAAATAGTACGGGCCAACAACTCAGAGGTCAACAGACGCACGAAATTGGCCAATCAAGGACGAATTCAAAGAACTCTTACGCCCCTACTACAATTTATACGGCGAAAACGAACTAAAGACTTTTATGATATCGTCAGTAACAACGAGAGACTTTTGGAACGTAGCTGACATTTTCCCTAGATGTTTGCTAAAAGTAATCTTCACAGTCAAGTACGACTACGAACACGGATTGCAAACCACAGTATCATCGATTCGTATTTTATCTCACACGTAATTACAAAACAATATTATACAATTTCTTCACAGCACGGTCCGTTGTCGCCGGCATGGCGACCTCTAGTACTGGAGACAGGGGAGCTTTTGGGATCCTGCTGACCAATTCTGGTAAGGTAGATGTCATCCATATTCTGCAAAGGTCATGTGATGTTACTGCTTGTGACATGGGCTGAGGATAAATTAGGAAAGTCTCTGTAAAACGGTCAACATCTCCACATATACAGCTAATCTTGTGAATCTATTCAATAGCAATTGTTCATTTATATATTATTTAAGTTCATGAGAAGTTTTGCAGTTATCGGAGCAACCGATCTTGATGGAATACACACGGAGTCTCAATTGAATATGCACACGGATGTCAAAGCAGCGATAAGATCATGTATGATGTAGTAAGCGAGACAGCCTAAACAATTCCTTCCTTCTCCGACTCTTCCAATATGTTTGCTGGTAAGACCCGGTGCCCTCTGTACCTGCGCTGAGCTGGAACAACAGGGAAAGTCTATCTCTTCAATATCAATGCATGTGATATGTGTGTAATTGGCGTGAAGAACTTATTCGGGTAATCACACATCACTTATTTAACTTAATGCTTATTGGAACGCGTCTCTGAATAGCTACTGGTCTAATAAATAGTTCCTATTGAACAAATTTGAGATCCTTGCAGGAGGGGGCGAGCTCGACACGCTTTTACTCTAAATTAACGCGTTCTTTCTAAATTGGGAGCCTGTCACAATTGTCATGTGACCTTCGCAGAATATGGATGACATCTACCTTACGATAACAATGAATCTTTATGTAATCTCTTCTTACATAACAAGATAAGATAGTGCTCAGAAAACTCAGTGAAGGTACGCAACAACTCGGAATTGGGGACGGAAGCTACCCTACCATTAACCATTTGCTACCCCGGCTCTTATTATCTCATTAAACTATGTCAAGCTAAACGTCTCTTAACGAAGATGTTCGAAGATGTTCGCTTGAATGTTCAGTAAATAAGAGGCTTCTGAAACATAATGAAGAAGCTTCCCGAAGCTTTGATAAAAGTCGAGGCTTTTACTTTGGAGTACATATTCAGTGATTTTAAGTATTCATACTCTTTGGATTAGAGAAGACAACTAGATAATGAATTAATTACATTAAATGAAATTTTCACTGTTTTGTTCAGCGCGGTGTGAGTCGACGGAACGGCGACCCTTTATAGGACAAGCAGGGGTCAGATATAGCTAGGAAAGCTGTAAGTATTATGCCAGGTTTTGCTTGACTTTTGCCGAAGATGCCGTCGCTTCCGCTCCTCAACCAATCAGTGTGCCTCTTCCGTGACCTTACACAACCTACGTTCAAGTTTGGACTGTGTGCTATCATACGCAAAATAGGACACGCGAAACGGACAATTAAACCATTTCATCATGGCGGACGCGACGGAGAAGGCTCGACTGCTTAGCATCTTGGAAAATCATGGTCAATCATTTCTGGATTCCTTTGCACCCATAGGCAATAGTTCAAGGAAACGGACGGCCGAAGCAGTTGTCAAGCATGTGAAAAGGCGAAGATCAGAACCAGACGAAGACAATGAAGAGGAAGAGGAAAACCAGGAGCGCGAGCAAGAATGGTATGGGATCAGCAAAGATATAACACAGGTCGTGTCAGACAGTAGTGCCGACGATGCGGATGATTCTGGCAGTGGTATGATCCAAAAAATCAACAATATGAGTTTTCCAATCAAAAATTTTTTTGGCAGATTTCGAGCACTCCGACGATGAGTTCACAACGGCTGAAGTTGAGCGTAATGTCGTAGTCTTTTCAGACCCCAGTATAAAGCGGAGAAGCGAAGTCGACTACGTTTCAAAAGCTCAAATGAGAGCGTTCATGGTAAGAATGTTTATGCGTCGCTGCTGAGTACTAGTTACGTATTAGTCTCAGTCCTCCAAGATAGCTAAGGTTTCGTCAAATGTTTCGGACCCCGTTGTGGCAAAGCAAAAGCTAGCCGAGGAAGAAGATGATAGGTACGGGAGACACAGTATGTAATGACCGACACCTGCACTGAATTCACGAAGAACGAATGCACAGAACGATGCTATGCTTCACAAGCTGGTTCATACAAAACTACTTTCAGGCTCTACAAATACAGAACTGGATCTTACCCCTGCCCAACGCCGAAAAGCATTAGCTGGTCGCATTCTGGAGCTGACGGGAGAAGCTAAATTGGGTAAAGGGGGGCGCATGATCCGTGATGCTGAAAAGCGAAAAGCAGCTAAGCGTGTAAGAGAAGGTCTCGCTGACAAACAGAAAGAAAGAAATCTACAAGAACTAGAAGAGGTATGTCTGCTATTTCTACCAAAATTGATGTCTTAATCACTGTCTATTCAGGCCAAAAATCTGGGCAACTACCATCCTACCCTGAAAAAGGTCTTCGAGGCCTCTGGGACCAGTTCTGCTCCCCGAAAGCGAGTAAAGGGACTGAAGATGGGTGTAGGAAATTTCAGGAATGGCTCTCTGCGATTAAGCCGGGACGATGTAAACATGGCATTGGGTACTCGCAGAGAGTCCTCAAGCAGAGGAGGTCGTAGCAAAGGTAGAGGGAGGCCAGGGAAGCGCAAATAATTTTATTACATACAGTACGTCCGTTTTCTGATAAATCTCATTTTATGACTCGAAACCCTATACCATGCATTTAGGAAATTGGGTTTTCTTTGTATGTATGGTTCATAATGTGGAAATCCGTGCATGGTAACTAATATCGTTCGGGGACTGCTCTAACCGTTGCCGTCCATCCCGGCGGATACTAGATTTCCTTTGTTCAAACAGTTGCAAAACATTTCACAATGTAGCCGAGCAAAGTCACTTACACTGGTATTTGGTTCCCCTTCTCATCGACCATTATTGTTCTCGTAGACTTCGAAGAAACTATCGAATGGGATCCCCAGGGCGAGCGCCTAAAGATATGATGAACATTAATTGCTTTACCACCAATACTCACTGACTGGGTTATGTTTCCTCCATCCTCCAGCATCGCATCGTCCCTACCATTAGTCACTTTCAGCAAATTTCGCATGAGTATGGTTTAACTTAACTCACAGTAAATCGGCTACAGGGTGACTCGTCCCTCTGGTATGTGCCCGAAAATGGCCATCTTGAAGTTCCCGTGGTGTTGGTATGGGCCCCCTTACATTTTTGGAACTAGGGGATAAGAGGTATACTGTTAATGCTCCCTTGTTGTCCTCCAGCGTCAGAAGGAGCAAACCGGTATAACTCCTTGCCGAACTCATCATGGACCACAATAGGGGCACATTTGAATGATCGACACGTTCCGTCCAGCTGTCCTGCTTTGCTTATCCTGGGTGCCAGTTCTGGAGATGAGAGCTGGGATAAATGACATGGGTCCATGGACGTACTTGGTAATTATATTACCCTCTTGATCCTGAAATGTGACTTTCAAACCAACAGGTACGATATAATGGTATATCTCCGGTTCAGAATCTTCGTCATCCCAATAGCTATGGTGAAGTATAACCGACTTTTATCCTACATTAAGCTTTTGCTATCGACACTGCTCTTTCTTTCCTCACCTCTTTGGCCTCGCGGTGCAATTCTTGTTGCGGCACGTACAGACTCTGATATGGTATTTGACTTTCAGTATGTATTGAACCTTGCTGAACTGGAGCTGCGGCCTAGTCGCGAATAAGCATGGGCGCAGGTAATGGTGATGCCTAGATGTTTTACCCAATGATCAGACTTCTTTCTGGCGATCCTTTCTGGCACTTGACTTTCCACGTAGCGGAATGAGCTCAAGCTCCTAGCATCTATTTGCCCTGGATCGCCCATAGTAGACGTCCTGGGATTGGTGGTGACATCCGTGGAGAAGCGGTTGCCTAAATTTCCTGTCTCTAGCCAACTCTGATCTCCAGTCACATCGCGTCGAACACTATAAGATTCTTCCGTTCGTGAGGCCTCTCGATGAACAGATGGAATGACACTCCAGGTCCGGGAAGGTGGTGGGAGGCCCTCTTGGGGTAATTGTTCACGACTTCCAGCAGGCATGTATTCACTAACGAGAGGGTCTTCATCAAGTGGAGGCGATTCAACAGATTTGTCAATATCTAATGCGTGTTTCCTGCGTGGCTGAGGTGTGGCGCGAAGTCTGTCGTCACTGTATTCACGACTGCGATGCGTGTCTGCAACGCTCATGAGCGAACGATTTATTGGCCCGACTGGGTCCATCTAGACAACGAGATAGACCATAACTAAGTTACGGTGCATATTTAAGTAGGCGACTTACTGGACCAGCTTTTGGTATTATTGAATTATGCCCCCCCAACTCGGGGCCCAGTTCATGATCAGGCATATGGGGCCAATAAGACATTCGTCTTAGATTGCTGGGCGTACTAGCATGACTTCCAGCTTTCCCGCTCATGGAAAGCACAGGGTATCGCGAAGGCGCAATGTCATCGAATTGGCTTGCAGGGCCTATGACCTCATTAAATGAATCCACCAATTGACGAGATTGAACTAGGTCATTTTCTGGATTTTTCTTTGAATTCGACTTCCGCTTCACAAGTTTTGCAGGCCTATCATCATGGTACGGTGCAGTAGGATCAAAATCCGGTGCCAATTGACGAGGGAATTTTGGATGATGGTTGGTGAGGTTCTTCAAAAACCCGAACGGTGAAGGAGACATGGTAGCTACGAGGCGTTACAGGTTGGCGGGCAAAGCATGTGGTAAGTGCTTATATAGTCGGTGGTACTACTGATTAGATTATTATAGCTCAACACGAGGGAGCCATGCGAGGCTTCCACTTTGTATCAACATCAATCAGCGGGCCTTAACTAACAATGTACCCTTACAAGTTTGTCTGGATAAACGCGAAAAATAATCACATAGACTGACACTCTTCAAAAAACAAAATGTCGACTGGTCATTTATTTACGTTCCTTGCAACCTCTGAATCTGTTCCAAGGCTAAAGCAATCTTGTTAATGGCATCAACTGTTGTGCTGATGGAGATGGGGTCCACGATAGACTGTGATGACAACAACTTCAGTCTGCCGGTAAGAGCTTGCAAACTATGTTCCAACGCTTCCAAGGTGTCATTTATAGTCTTCCCAGAAGGTTTAAATATTGATTTATTAGTTGGGGCCTGCTTCGTGCTAGAGTGTGTCGACTGAAAGCTTATTTCTGCGGTTTCCCTAGGTATCTGGAATTGTGATTTAGTAAAATTGGCTCGAACAAGTAAATTAGTGACAAAAACCTTCTGCTTTGAATCTAGTGTTTCCTGTCCAGACAGCGGGGGAAGTGGAAGGCCCACCTGCAACATGGGTCAGGAAACTAAGTCTTACAGAGCTGCGATATGAAGCGAACCGGGCTGTCAGTATGACCTTGGCAAGTACTTCTGGAATATGATTGGACATGTGTTGATTGATAACTTGATGTCGACTGTAAGACTAGATTTTCGCGACCTGCCCAGTCGACTTCTTTTACATAGACACGGCCACATATTACACACTCCTAGATAAACATTAAACAGATGCTCTGAGTAGCAATCAGACATGAACGTACCTTCCGTGGGTCCTTTTCTGGACCAGGCTTCGGTGGCCTGACGAGGGGCACGCCATAACATGTATTATTCGGACATTCTTCTCCCAGCATTGCCCATCCCTTCAGTAGCCTCTTGCCTATTTCAGATGATGCTAGATCAGACTGGGCACGTCTTTGCCTTGATTCTTCACTTTCTTCGAGAGGTATAAAGACGGGAGACCCTGGAGCAGATGAGAATTCCGTAGGAGGGGTGGACACCGACGAGCGAGGTGAAAATGTCGAAGTGTTGCTAGATACAGGTGCTTTTGGTTTTTCTACTTTTGCAACAAAGATGTTAGCACTGATATGGCGGCATCGTCGAGTATATACCAGTATTTCCTTCACCGCCACTACATTTCACACAGAAGCTAGTTATAGGCGTCCTGCCTTGCGGCGATCTAAGCATTGGAATAGTGCAACCAGCCGTAGGACAAGCCTGATCGGTCAGAACCTGGAGGTTGTTGAAGGTTAGAATTGTAGTAAAGACATTTGAGATGTAAAAATACTGACCCATCCTTTGAGCATATATTCACCTAGAACTTGGGATATATCTGCGATGGTAGCCATAAGTATAAGTTGAAAATGATGGGTCAGGACCGTCACGTCAAGCCATGTCCGGACTGATGTGCGTCAGACCACGTGATCGATGATACTTGTCGCAAATGCCACGACAGTCTTCACTAAACTCTGCGTTCTTTCCTCTCGGTTACCTTCTCCAGGTTTGGCCTGCTACTCCCCATGAAGTGGGGCATCTACTGGCCTGAAGTCCTCCTAGGAACCCTGTTTCTGGCTATCAATGGCGTCCGATGGTTTCATGCAACTGATGCTTCAAATCCCATCAAAAGTTCCTCAGCTTGGACTCCTCAGCGCAGACATGCAGCTCGGTCGGTCATCTCTGAGCGTAAATATCTATAGAAGCTCACGCCACCCTGTTCAGCGAGAAAACGCGGGAGTTGTGGTACCATGGCTTCGACAGTTACATGACGTTTGGTATGTTCAATCTCCTCCATGTAAACGCTTACAAATATGCATACTAACCACAACGTATTGTAGCATTTCCTCTAGACGAGGTACCCTTTTAGTGGTTTTGATACTATGCTGGTCTCAACGCTTTACTCGCAGCTTACTCCCCTATCTTGTTCAGGACAGGGTCCCGACTGGAAAAACCCGTAAGTAGTACTTTTAGTATCTGACTTGCAGTCCTCTGATACGTTAGAAGAGCTAATATAGCAACAAATGACGTAGCCGGCAACTTTTCTTTAACCCTCATAGATGTTCTGGATACTCTTGTTGTTCTAGACGATCGTCAGGGCTTCGAAAATGCTGTTCGAAACGTCATTGATTGGGTTTCATTTGACGTCAACACCAAACCTCAAGTATTTGAAACCACTATTCGTGTACTTGGTGGCTTGCTCTCTGGACATATTTTTGCAAACAGAACTGGACAACCTTTCCATATACCTTGGTATAACGGAGAACTGCTTGCATTGGCCCGCGACCTTGGGGAGCGTCTGCTCCCTGCATTCTCTACGCCAACAGGGATTCCATACGCCAGGGTACATATTGATTCTTCTTCAATAAGATCTGTTTTCAATCATATGCCATCCCCATAAGATAAACCTTCGTCATGGCATGATGAAAGGCGAATCAGTGGAAACTTGTATGCAGGAGTTCTTATTATCATGTTCTAACATTAAGAAATATCTTACAGGCACTGCGGGTGCTGGTTCGCTCATATTAGAGTTTGCCACTCTAAGTAGGTTAACTGGGGATGATCGCTTTGAAAAGGCAGCGTACAAGGTATGTACGATGTAACTTTAGCTATAAAACTCCTTGCCTGACAACTTGTAGGCCTTCTTCGGACTTTGGAACAGGAAATCGGCTATTGATCTAGTGGGAAATACCATAAATACGCGAACTGGAGTGAGAGAATTCTACCGAACGTATCGCTATTTAACTGAGTAACTTTGTGTAACAAAGGCATGGATCCGTCCAGAAATTACAAGTATTGGCGCCGGTATAGATTCATTTTACGAGTATGCACTAAAGTGGTATATTATGAGCGGTAAGCACTGCTCTTGGACATCCTGAACAAGTCGTCACCTCTTGTTAGGCGAAAGTGAATTTCTCGATGTATGGGAGGATGCATATGCCGCAATAATGCGTTTTTCGAGGACCAAAGATGGCTATTGGGTATGGCACAACTCTAACGTATTACAGAGGATAGTTTTGAAGTAATGCCTTTCAACAGTATCGCACAATAAACATGAACACAGGCGAGGCGGCCTACTCAACTGTCGACTCCCTGTCTGCATTTTGGCCCGGACTCCAGGTATTAGCTGGCGATGTACAAAATGCAATCAAGCTACATATGATCTGTTCGTGATCTTTTAATCTGTTTAGATAACAATTTACGGTTTCCCTTACAGACTATAATCTATGGAAACAATTTTCTGGTCTACCAGAAGTTTTTGACACAAACTATAAACAGGCGACTTCCCTTCAGTATCCGCTACGACCTGGTAAGATCTTTGTGGAATTCTTTTATGCAACATTATTTATCCCTTCCTCAAGAATTTATTGAATCTACCTGGTATTTATACCGAGTGAATAAGTTTCTCCTAAATAGCCGCATATATTTACGCTAAACTATTGTTATAGGCCACTAAAGATACATTTTACCTTGAAGTTGGCGAACGAGTACTCATGGATCTTATCTCCCGGGCAAAAGTTGATTGTGGTTTGACTGGCATTTCGGATCTCCGTACTAATAAACGCGATGACCGGATGGAGTCATTTACTTTATCAGAAACGTTAAAGGTTTGTTGACGCACATTTTCGTTGTTTTATGACTAAACCCATTATGATAGTATCTTTATCTTCTCTTTGATGAAGAGAATCCTCTTCATAGTGACGATTCCAACTATGTGTTCACGACCGAAGGGCATATATTATCCTTAGACAAACATCTTATCAAGCCCGTTTCCCGGTCTAAATTGAAGTCGCGGAAATATGTAAATCACCAATGTCCGGCATATACCCCATTTACGCAAAATTTATACCAATTAGAAGGCCAGCCTGGTCTCACACTTGGTGTTAGGTCGAGGCCAGATGTTGATTATGCACGACACCTGGTAGGCTTGTCCCCCAGTGCTGCAGATGAAGCACATTGGTCTCCATATGGATGGTGTGAGCGGCCAAAAGTTGAGGCATATGTAAGCACTACTTACAACCTCCCGTTGCTTTCCTTGACTCTTACTCATGTCAAACCTAGTCGTTTGAATTTATCCTGGCTCCTGGTGGAAGGGTTGTAGAGGAAGATTTAAGTCCCAGCTTACTCAAGTTGGACATTCTCCCCGATGGTTATATCCTGCACAACGTGACAGGTGTACGCGCCCAAATTGTGCAACGCTTAGATGGGAAAGGTTACGATATCCGAAGATGTGAGTATGTTCGACGTGTTATTCAAGTAAAGCTCATTCTATTCTCAGTGGGCCAATATCATGTTCGTCCAGGCTACGTGGTTTATATCAACGATTCGACCATATTCGAGTCTGCGCCAGACCACTCACATATTGCACAAGAAGAGTTACGACACAGAGATACTGAAATACACTTACGAGTCTTCACCTCCGACATCGACCCATCAATACAAATGCAGTCCAGCTTGTTGAGCAGCGTCATTGATGTCTCGATCATAGGATATGCCGCCTACTTTGGTGCTGATCTCTCATCGGCTGTCGCCTTGCCCCCGACAAACCTGGTCCCGCGGATAAGAGACCGCAAAGGCGTAGCAGTGCGCCGTGACCCAGACAATGTGTGGGGTTGTGATGCTTACGAGGAGAAATTTCCGCAAAGTATGCTTCTTGTCCGTCGGGGACAGTGTACCTTTTTGGAGAAATTGGTACAAGCCCGCAACGCGCTCGCTGCAGGTATCATCGTAATTAGCGACGAAGATATTGGCATTAACCCTACAGCCAACCCCGAGGAACTTGAAGCAGTGGGCGATCTGAGCAATGTGGCGTTGGTCCTGTTGCCCAAGAAAGCAGGCGAAGCATTCGAACAGATGGTGCTGATCGGCGAGCAGGTCAATGACGTCCAGATCATGGTCTCACTGCAATCATTCCCCGGAGAAACCGAGGAAATATCGAGTATACCGGATAACCAGGATGAAACGAAGGAAGACGAGGCAAAAGATCCTAATAGGATTTTGTACATCAATGGACATCCGATAATAAATACACGACTTTTAATTTGACGAAAGATCGTTTTCCATATAGATATCACTGAGATTGACTTAGTCGTCAGATTGAACGATGGAATACACAGGTGCATCGAGCTTCGAAGCCGCCTGGAGGAATAGGAGCTCAACGATGAAAAGGTATTCGAGGGTCTTTCCTCCTAGCTTGGCGACCAATTCGCCCGCAGCCTTTGCAGATCCGCCTACGCATAGGTTAGCATTGTCTGGTATATAATGATCAGGGATTAGCGTACCCGTGGCTATTAGGTCGTCAACTACAATAACCGTTTGTCCAGGCTTAATTGCATCAGCTTGTATTTCGAAAGAGTCCTAAATTTAAGTAACACTATTAGAAGCGCTGGATCGTGCATATCTACTGGTCAGGGCTCACCACACCATATTCTTTCTCATAACTGGCGCTGATGGTCTGGCCAGGCAACTTGCCAGCTTTCCTGACGGGGACAAACGCCGCTCCTAACCTCATCGCAATAATGGGACCGAATAAAAACCCTCGGGCATCGAGACCAACGACAACATCAATTTTCTTCGCTGGGACGCTTGTCAGTGTTTGAGAGGTGATGTGGTGCACGAAGTGAGTGATCAATGCTTCGAAAGCTAAAGGATTCCGGAGAATAGGAAATATGTCAAGGAAAACAATTCCCTTTTGCACTATTTATTAGATCAGGTTGTATATAAACGATCATAATATTGGACAGACCTTCTTGGGGAAGTCAGGATGCGCAGTAAGATGGGTTTTGATAAGTTCGACGTCGGCCATGATGGAGACAAGTTAACCTAAGTGGAAATTTGAACGATGTATATAATTAGGTCACGATACTAGGCCAGACGAGTTGACCGCAGTGTGCTAATCACGCAAAAAAAAAAAATCCGGCATACTGATCATGATCGATCTCAAAAATAAGAATAAAAAAATGCCACTGTGTTTGATAGTCACAAGTCCATGTATGATGTTTTTAGGCTTATATTATTTGGTGAGCCCACAAAGCTCGTTGCATCATTGTTGGATATGCATGACAAACAAGCGATACAGATATGCAAAGAAAAACTACGCCGCATCTAAACAGACTCGAGAATCTCGGGCTCCTTAAACTCCTTAGCCACCCGGGTGCCTGTCTCCTACACGATAGAAATATGTTAATAAAATAGGCATGATGACTCTGAGCTTGGCTACATACGTCTGTCGATTCACCGTGAAGCTCAAGGAGTTTCGAAACATCGAACTTGGGAGCCTTGAGGATCTTGGCCTTGCGAACATAGACATTTTGAAGAGGGTAGATGCTGCGGGAAGCCTTCTCGATTTCACGGCCGATGGCTTCAGGAACAAACTTCTGGACAAGCTCCTTGAGGTCGCACGTAGTGGCTTCGCGGGTCATAATCTCAAACATCTTCTTCCTGATCTCCCGCACCTGGCTCGTCTGGGCGTAGGTGGTTTTGCGGACCTGCGATGGGCGGCGCTTGGTGAAGCCAATAGCGAATAGGCGGAGGAGGTATCCATCTGTCGTCTTGACGTCGACATGGGCCTCAACAAGCGTCTGCCATTTACGGACAAGGGACCTGAGCTTGTCCGAAGTGAAATCCATGCCGTGGAAGTTGGTCAGGCAGTTCTTGCCCTGGATTTCGTCAATACGCAGCTTGATTTTGCGGAATGACTGCTCCTCGTCCTTGTTAAGATCCGCCAGGGAGAGTTCGATGATGCGTCCCTTGAGAGAGTCGTTGGCGTTCTCTACACGAATCGCTCAGTAAATGGGTTTAAACCTAGATTTTGTAATTTAACGCACTAAGACCCGAGGACCTGTTGGCTAAGGTCTTTCCAACATTTCGCACCTCAAAGATCGAAGGGGCCTTGATGTCATACCAATCTTTCAAGATTTTATAAGCCAAACCATTTATCCAAGTAGGCATAAAGCGTACCCTTGCGGGAGAAGGGGTCGACGACCTTTTTCTTGATACCCTTCTTGCCCTTCGATAGGCGCTTGTTCTATACGCACTTCCGTGAGCATTCAATTGCAATGGCAAATCCTAGGGCGACGACCAACCTTTCCGACAGCCATGCTTGAGGTATACCGAGGCCGTGCGATTCACCACAACTGATCCATGAATCCGTTTGTCGTTGTTTGGGACGTGGCTTAAAACCTTATTTTTCAAACTGTATAATAGTTTCCCAGGATTCAGTTGGCGCCCAATGCTTTCCCGCTCACAATTCCAAACGGCATCGGAAGCCTTTTCTCGTTGTCATCCGCAATGGCGACGCGTCGATGGCATTCGCCCGGGGTATGAATATCTCAATCGTACCACCTCTCATATTGTCAATACTTCAAGTTTTCACTTGGATGATGATTATATCTCCGACTCCGACGACATCGAAACAGAAGACAGCGCCACTGCAATTTCGCAGTCCACTGAATCTGTATCGTTGACGGTGCAGGAATACATTGTTTACTCCGCCTCGTTTTGTGTGCCTGCGTTCTATTTTGCAGCACACCATACAAGTGTGTCATAATTTCTAGTATGGTCCTTGGGAGACTCATCTACTGTAGATGGTACTCCATGCTCATTGGACGACTTAATTAAAAGCTCTTTTTTCAAAGCGAGGCTGCCCAAGGGATCGGATGTGACTGACTTTGCGCTGACCGTGGCTACCGTTCCTTTTCCGCTGCTGTCACAGGGTGAACTCCCCGGAGAGGAGAGGCCCTGCTGGTACTTTCATCCATGCGAAAGTGCAAGGGCGGTTAATGAGTTTTTGGTGGAAGTCGAACAGGCTAATTGGAACGAAGAGACAAGGCTGGTGCGGTGGATGGAACTGTGGCTCATGATTGTGGGCAGCGTGCTGAATGTGTGAGCGGGTGGCGGTACACGTCGGGGCCGGAAATGAGACATATGATATCGGATGAGATTATTTAAAGAATAAAATAGTTCGAACGGGCTTACTACATCCCCGCTGCACCAGTGGTTCGATTGCGGGCATACTATTTTGCAGTCGTATCATATATCACATTAGTTCGCGATTATCCGAATCCACCGTATAAAATCACAACATGCTCCTATCGCGTCTGACATCTACTTCTTCTCGTGTCGTTACCCCCTCTCTCTCCCGTGCAATGGTCTGTGCATTCTTCTTTGTAGCGCGCTGCAATACTCATGTCCTGTTCAAAGTCCAACGAAGTCGTCATCGTCTCCGCGTCCCGCACGCCAGTAGCCTCCCTCAATGGCGCCCTCAAATCCTTCACTGCCCCTCAACTCGGCACATACGCACTTAAGCATGCCCTCGAGGCTAGCAAGGTCGATCCTACTTTGGTAGAGGAGGTCTACTTCGGAAACGTTGTCCAGGCTGGCGTTGGTCAGTCCCCTGCGCGCCAGGTTGCCCTCGCAGCTGGCCTACCCACAAGCTCCGATGCAACCACTATTAACAAGGTCTGTGCCAGCGGCATGAAATCTATCATGCTTGCAGCCCAGAGTATCAAACTTGGAGAACGTTCTGTTGTCGCAGCCGGTGGAATGGAAAGTATGAGCAACGCGCCGTATGTCCTTAGTCTGCTGATCATTTTTTTTAATCGATCTTGATACACGTTGCATCTAGTTTTCTCCTACCCCGCCAGAATCCCGCATTTGGAAAGTTCACAACCAAGGATTCATTAGAGAACGATGGGCTCTGGGATGTGTACAACAACTTTGCCATGGGGAACTGTGGAGAGAGTGCCGCCGAGAAACATCAGATCAGTCGAGAGGATGTCGACTCCCATGCTCTTGAGTCTTACGCGCGTGCCGCTCGCGCATGGCAAACAGGGGCCTTCGACGCTGAAATAGTTCCCATCACTATTAAGGGAAAGAAAGGAGACGTCATAGTCCGTGAAGACGAGGAGTACAAGAAGGTTTTACCAGAGAAGGTTCCTTCATTGCGCTCCGCATTCAAGCAGGGTGGTATCATTACTGCTGCCAATTCGTCTCCCCTCAGTGACGGCGCTTCTGCTCTAATCCTCATGTCAGCTTCCAAAGCCCAGGAGCTTGGTCTCAAACCTCTTGCTAAGATCTTATGTACGTATACATTTCGTTGAAGATCTACTATTCCTCTGACGCAATGCATGTAGCCTGGGCCGATGCTGGTGTTGACCCAATTGATTTTCCTGAAGCACCGACTAAGGCTCTGCCTATCGCGCTCAAGAAGGCTAACCTCACCATTGATGACATCTCCCAGTTTGAGCTCAATGAGGCCTTTTCCGTCGTTGTCCGCATCGCCGAGAAAGTCTGCAATATCGATCCATCTAAGATCAATGTCAACGGGTACGTTGTTGCTCTTCATGTCCTGAGGTACATTTACATTATATGCAACTTTCAGTGGTGCTGTCGCTCTTGGACATGCCATCGGCAATTCAGGATCCCGTATCATTGTTTCTCTCGTTCACTCTCTACAATCCGGTCAATACGGAGCGGCCGGTATCTGCAATGGAGTGAGTATTGTGTACTTTTTTTCTGTTTTCAAGCTCATCGAAACCTATTAAATTTAGGGGGGTGCTGCATCAGCACTTGTTCTACAGAAACTATAAACCTAGATACCCTTTGTTCTTGCTTCGCGTATTTACTGAATTTAATGCAACCTTTGTAACATCACTCTTGACTCAAAGCAGGAAATGACTGCGGCAGGATAAACGTGTGAATGTGAGTTCTATATGGATTATATGTTACTTCTTCGTGTGTAAAGTCAGCCGAGTTCGGTTATCTTCCCATAGTATGTCTGTCTCCTTTCGATATTACTGTCCAAAATGGGAACTTACAAATATCTTACAGTGCTGTGTTTTTGTCTATCTTTATATGTTATCTCTTGACGTACTATCAGGTGGAAGACAGACGTGTGCAATTTCTGATAGTGGAGAAACAGTTATAATGGGTATTGTTTGACTGAATCCACTGAGTGCCTTTCCTCCCATCTTCATTCTACTGCCATGATTTCCGCAATTGAAGAGCAACGAAAAAATGATGTCCAAGATGAGAAGCCTGCTCTGTCGGCTGAGGGCAGCATGGACGAGAAATTTTCAGTAGATTTCAATGACGGTGATGAAGCCCTGCGACTCATTGGAGCAGAGAGAACCGCCCAATTCTCGGAAGAATATAATGCAAAGTTAAGAAGGAAGCTGGTACGAGACATTATGCCGTGCCTGCACCAAAATTTGAATAATACCTTTATAGGATTGGCTCATACCTCCGCTTTGTGCCGCCGTTTACTTCACTCAGTTTTTGTAAAGTGACGAATGGTTCGGCGTTGAAAACCAATTAACTTTAATTCCACAGAGATAAGACATCTCTCAACTATGCCAGGTACGGCTTGAACACTTCCATCCGTATTGCGCATATAAACCCAAATATTACTTACCTCTAGCATCATGGGTCTGCCAATCACCGGCCAGGTTAGCCAATCTTCTTCATCTTTGATGCCTCACTGACGATTATTAGCGCTATAATCTGGTATCGCTGTCCTTTTACCTCGGTACACAATCTCTCAGTTTCTTTATTGTGTGCGCATAGTTTGACACGCTATGATTTGCATCAGGTTTCTTAGTGTGGGAGTTCCCGACAGTTTATATCTCCCAAAAGACTCGTGTTGCCAAATATCTTGGTAAGTTGTTCACCTTGTGAACACGTTTAAAAACGCCGATTTTAATTATTTGTACTGACAGGCGCGAATATTGTACTGTGGGGTATAATTCTCATGCTGCATTCGGTTGGTACTTCGTTTGGAGCATTCTTTGCTCTCAGATTCCTATTGGGTATATTCGCAATGAAACAGTCTCGCTATCTTCATATCTGACTATCCGATACAAATAGGAATGTGTGAGAGCTGTGTGGCACCAAGTTTAATTTTGATCATATCTATGTTTTACAAGAAGAATGAGCAAGCTCAGCGCATATCCTGGTTCTACGTTATGGTACAATCCGTTGTTATTTTTGACGGCATACTTTACTTATTCCTTGACAAACCTATCCCCGCTAGAATGGCATGACTCAAGTTTTCGGAGGATTTGTTGCCTATGTAGGTTATGCAAAGGTTAGGCCGTATGTAGAACTCAAGAGCAGATTATCAGGGTATATCCTTTGACAGTGGCCGCCCTTTGGCACCTTACAAGATCATATACCTCCTCCTTGGAGGGCTCGCCATTATCGTAGGTATTTGTGTGTTGCTTTGGCTGCCAGACTCTCCTGTACGCGCGAAATTTTTGTCGAAAGAGGAGAGGATTGCAGCACTCGAACGCGTCCGCGACGACGCTGGAGGAACAGAGAACAAGCATCTCAAGAAGTATCAAGCCATTGAAGCGTTGATGGATATCAGAACCTGGCTCATTGTTCTGACCACTTTACTTAGTGAGGGGGACGGTCTTCACATATGTAAATTGTCCGCTAATGGTGATGAAAAGCGAGCATACCAAACGGCGCCCTGAGCAATTGTGAGTTGTCCTTCTTATCATCATAAGTGCGGGGCGCCGAACATATTTGGCATAACAGTCAGTAACATAATTATCAGAAACCTGGGATATACGTAGGTCATTAAATGTTTCCTGGTAAACCTGGTTTACTAAGTTTTATGTATGCTTCAGGTCGAAACAAACCCTTATTTTGTCCACACCCGGAGGTGCAGTTGCTGCAGCTATGACTCTATTGTGCGGATATTATTCAGACAAAAAGGTATGTACAATTCACATTCACATTCAAGTACTCACTGATTATATGAAGGGAGAGCGCATGCTTCCTATAATATTTGCAATAGTTCCAACCATCGTGGGGTCCGGTGAGCGATGCATCTCCCGCAATTCATACCTCATTCTTAACACATTCGCAGCCATGCTTATTGGTTTAAACCATTCCAGCCAGAAAGGTGTTCTACTTTTTGGTGAGCAATATTGGCACCAATCAACAGGCGGCTATCTGATTGCTTAAAGCTGTATATCTCATTGGAACCTTTGGAAGCGCACTCTCGTCAGTTTACGCTTACAATGCAAGCAACACCAGTGGACACACAAAGAAAAGTACAATCAACGCTTTGACACTCGTGGCATTTAGCATTGGGAACATCATTGGCACTGAGATATTTCAACCGAAAGACGCACCGGATTACATCCCTGGGAAGACAGCCATCATGGTCCTTCTGACTGTGCAACTTTTTATATCGTTCTTGCTCCGGTATATCAATGTGGGCATGAATCGCAAGAAACAAGCCCAGATCGCAGAGGAGAAAGAGCGGCGAGGTTGGACTGACGATGATATCCGGAGAGAAAGGGAAAGACATGCATTTGCGGATCTGACGGACAAAGAGTACGCTTTCCATACTTGCAAGTTGCTAGTAATGATTTATAAGTTGTTCAACAGGAATCTATTCTTTGTTTATACCCTGTGAGGCAATCATCCATGCATGCACTTGGCATGCACACTGTTCAACCTTTTTTGCTATTGTGATTAAGCCAAAATCCAAGCTACTTTTCGTTCTCTGTTATGCAGTTGTACTCTTAATGTAATATTAGTCCGCGAAGCTACTGGGTACTGCATTCATGGCGTTCTCCAAGTCGCGAGTCCAACGCGAGGAGTCTCCATCGGTGGCTGTGTTTCGATTGGTTGGGCCGGGCCGGTTCCGTGTTCTATCAGTTCCTCAGTTCCTACCGTTTCTTTCCTTCTTACATTTACCTTGCATTTACCGGAAATCTCAGTTGGAGAAATGGAACGCTTCTCAGCACTCTCCAAGAGGAACAACGAGCAATACATTTTGAGCTACGTACGGGAACAACGCCAGTACGCCAATGTATATGCTGCTACCGGTGAAGTTCAAAGGAGCTCTTGGGACCTATCATCTAACGACAGCGCGGAGCATGTATCTACTATACACCGTGTACACGCACCAACGCAACCTGAGCTTTCTTTCGGAACGCCAATCCTTCGAGCGAGAAATGATTGTCATTTGTCACAAGATCAGAAGGCTATAAAAGATAACGCCAAGTCGCATTACAAGTCTGTGAGGGTCGATAATATTTCCCGGGCTTCCAATCCTTATCTAATACTGATACTCTTTGACAGGAGATTGTTTGCAACTCCCAAACTCAAACGTACAGCGACCGCTCCAAAAGAAGGCGTCCCAGAAAGCTACTTACTCAAGAGGTTAGCAGTGATAGCGAGGAACACAAGAATCGTCAGCCAAGTCCGACTATTACATGCGTAACTTTGGAACTGACACTTATATCGTATTAGGGCTCTCAGAACGTCGTCAGCGCAAGAAAGCAAAAAAAGAGATAATGAACCCAGAGATCAACTGTAGGAACAACAAAAAAGGAGAAGCAAACAAGAAAAAGAAAGGAGTAGGAGGTCATACTGGACTTGCTCTGCTTCATGGATTCCCTGCAACGAACGTCTGCAAGAATAGACTCACAGTACGAGCGCAAGATCAATTATACGGGATAGTAAAACTCATTAATTATAGCTAGACTACCTTATCGCCAACAGAAACAGCGGCGTTTTTAAGAAAGGCAGGGCATCTGATCCAACGAAAGTCAATCGGAAGGATACCTGTTTGTATTTTTCTCTCTACATATGTTCTTCAACACGCAGTCTAATTGTTGCTCAGCCCACTTTACAGAGTCCCAATTCCTTAAGGGAAATTCTAAAGACATGGTAGCGGCTCGAAGCAATTCTTCGTCTAGTTCCTCGTCACGGCCTTTGGCCAGAAGTAGGAGAAAGCCTACTTCAGCTCGCATTAAGGGAAGTGCCCGTAAAGTAAGTGATAAGGATGAAACCAGATCTTCAACTACTTCTGTGCCTTTGGTTTCTTCTACTTCTCGAATTAGGATCTATGATCAGTACAATCCAGCTGATTCAATCGTCTGGGATATCGAAAGTCGCAGCGACCATTTAGAAGACCATATTCACCCTGACCCTGACCAAGGAACTGTCTTAGTAAACCTTCCTGAAACATTAAATTCTAAACTGAAGGTAGCATCGACACAAACTCCTGCTATTGGGTCTGCAGAATCTTCGAATGCTCTGTCCAATTTACCTGTGGATACTATCGAAAAACTTCAAGGAGATGCATCTGGATCTTTTCTGTCGCTAGCGCCTTCACAGTCGGCTTCTCAGGTACCTGCAAAAACAACTACAAGCCTCCGTCATTCTTCACGTTATTTCAGGACTACAACAATCCCGGCTCAAAATGTGGTAAACGCACCTGCTCTCATTACTCCTGAGGCTTTTGTTGGGTGTAACTCTGTCATAGAAAGCAATCCTGCCAAAGATATCTGCAATAGTCATCTGACGGGAATTACACTAGATCCGGAATCGGCGTCAGATTTATGTCGGCACGCTACTGGTATAATAGGGGCCCAACTTTCTCGGGCAGATTCCGATAGTCCTAGCCAACTGGCAATAATCAGTCGTCATCATCGTCGACCACCATATTGGTCTGAAGTAGGCTGGAACGAGCCCGGGCGCCTCTACGATAGCGTCTACAATGGAGACGATGACCGCTTATTAATATTAGACTCAAGAGATTCGGCGCCGCCAGACGCTTTCTTATCTTCATTGACAGAGGGATTCAATCCTCAGTGGGTATATGATGAAATTTTACCGCATACAACCACCTTCGACGTTCAACTACTTTACGATGAGGTACCTGAACGACGAGACGTATATAATCCCATTCCTGTGCAGGAATCTGATTTAGCTGACTCTCCATCGCTGGACGGCCGATGGGACGAGTGGCATTATATCAATGTCGATCCGGAACAAAGTCACGGGCCTAGAGGCATCATTTATGACTACTTAAGCCTTGAAGACGATGACTCAATGACCCAAGTTTCTTCTGTGGTATCTGTCAATGCCGATGAAGAGACTGGGGTGGCTGCTGCTCAATTTTATCAAGGTCGTGCTATCTTGCATGGCCTCGGCGGGCCTTCTAATCAAGGCAAGGGTTTCAATGGTCTCTTGGCTGTTGAAGCGGAAGTCGCTAGCCTGTTGTGGAAAACCCATTGGGCACCGCAAAAATTCTGAGCAGATGTTTATAACTTGTTTATAACTCCAACTTCTAAACTCCAGATTGCCTGACGTCTGTTACGTGTAGCACTGTGGTTGACCTAATTTTACCTATTATGACATCGACCTTGACTTTTTTGTCGTAGCAGTCCAGACTTAAGCACGCTCTTCGAAATACTGCTAAACAGCTTCAAAACTACTGCTAACATTACAAGCACATTCCACAAGCATTCCTCTCAAATTCCTCTTCCGACTTGCTTCCGACGTTATTCCATCTGCATGCAAGTCTTGTGCAAGTCACATGTATGTGTGCTTAAGTGGCGCGTTGATTGGTTATATTTGCGCGACTTCAATTAAGGACTCTTTCAATGAGTACACTCGAGTACGCCAAAGTCGAGTACTGATTTACGCCAGAACACCATTCATTCTCCCAGGTACTCATAGAGTCGCTCCCCTCATACTATCTTACTCCCAATACCTCACCTGCTCCTTTCGCTTGGGCTTAAGGGCTCAGAAAAAATGTCTCGATTCATGGCAAGTCTTCCCACACCTATTAAGGTGAACAGGAGCCTCATTTTCATCCATCTTTCGTTTCCTTCTTTTCAGAGTCTTTTCGTGAAGTCCGAACCCCGAGACGTTGATATGACAGAGGTTACGCCGCAAAGTGACGCCGTCAATTCCCTTGTTAAGAACGAATCAACGGATGAGCCTAATGTGCGTGAAGAATTTACGAGAAAACATCTACAGTGCACCTAACGCGCAACTCTAGTCTCTAGAGCGTGGCTTTCCGTCACTTTCCTTCACTAGATCAGGTCCGGGACCATCTACTCAGGCAGACGCTATTATTTTTGGAAATAATGGCCAAAGATCGAAACAAGAGAACGTGGACATTCCAGAACCGGCGCTAGTCATTGTCCCTCAATTTGAGGTTTTCAGCTCGATCAGCGACATCAATTATGCTCCAGAAAATGCCTTGAAGGAAGGTATTGGAATGGTTAAGACTATTAAGCAAGCATTAAAACAACTTGAACTTGGGAGTAAACTCAGGCAGGATGTTTGGGACCGTGAGATTGAAAAGTTTGTCGTGATTATTGTTATGAACCTGTGGCCCTGCTAATATTTTCTTCGTACTTGAAAGCCTTGAAGGACAAGGGTCTCCTAAGACACTCATCGCAGTTTGTGGCGGTAATCTCTCTCTCTCTCTCTTTTCTATACTCATGTGCTAATATCATAAATTTAGCCACCGGTGCGGGGAAGTCATCCATTCTTAACGCGATTCTGGATGGCAAGTTTTATCACTTCTCACAGATTCAAACCTAACTTATTTGTAGACAATATCGTGCCTACTAGTGGCATGCGAGGTAATTGCTGCTATCGATCAACCACATTGTTACATTTCCTGACCTATGTGTTACAGCATGTACCGCTGTTGTAACAGAATTATCATACCATAAGAAACAATCAATCGATGCAGATATCTCATTTCTATCTCAAGCGGAATGGAAAGACGAGTTGGCTGTCCTTCTTCATGATATTGTCGACGAAGAGGGGAATGTCAAACGACTGACTGATCTCAAGAGCGACGCCGGAGTAGCATGGCAGAAGGTAGCCAAATAAATTAGTATGTCTTACGAAGTCATTAAAGTACCATACCAGGTGCATGCAGTCTACCCAAAACTTTCGCCAGAAGCTCTCACGAAGATGGATGTTAATCAGTTAATCAGTCATGACCAAGGTATCGTTTCTCACAAAGAACAAAACCTCTTGCTTTATTTGACACTAGTTACAGGCATTTTAACGATTCTAGGGACCACGAAGCAAATTAGTGCTAAAGATGCGAAGACTTTTGGCAAGGAGATATGCAAATATATTGACTCTAAAGATCAAAAACAAAGTAAGAAAAATAAAAAAGAGAAGGAAAAGGCCAAAAAACCAGGCTTGCTCGATATGTTTGGTCGAGGAGTCGTAGTTCCTGGAGGAAACGCTGCATTGACTAGTAAAACCGTAGACGATTCAGCTGCCTTGTGGCCGCTCATTCGACAAGTCAATGTACGATGCCGAGCGAAGGCTTTATCAACCGGTGCTGTATTAGTTGACCTTCCTGGTACGTTTCTCTCGGTCGCCAAGAATGCGCGGCAAAAAGTCTCATCTGTCGAACTAGGTGTTGCTGATGCCAATGCCGCCAGAAATAGCATAGCAAAGGATTACATGAAGAAGTGTAACTGTATCTGGATTCTGGCTCCGATCACCAGAGCTGTCGACGACAAAACGGCTAGAGGTATAACCCATCCACTTCTTCCATGATTTGCATTGACTGTCTGTGGGTTTCAGATTTATTAGGAGACGCTTTCAGGATCCAATTGATGAGTAAGCTCCTTTGTTGTTCTTGTGTCGTTCATACTAATGCAAGGTTGCAGTGGGTACGTGATTTTGTTCTGAGAACGATCTGATTTAATATGCAATAAATGAGACTAGATGGAAAGTGAGTGAATCAGCATTATATTACAGCTATTTCTTGACTTTTTCAATGATGTATCTAAGTTACGATCATCATGCCATAACTTTTATTGGTAAGACCTTCTAGCTCAATTCGCCCGGCTATTCTCACACATGTCCCCTTTATTCAGCCAGCAAATGCGATGATATCTCATGCTCAGAAGTTATTCGAGCGCTTAAGCTGGAGGAGGATTCCACCCTCGAAGATATAGAGGACCGCCTGAGAGAATTCCGCAACAGTATATCAAGCTGTAAGAAAGAAAAGAACGCAGCTGACAAAGTCGTCAAAGGTTTTATATCTACGCGCCTCTATTTGATAACTATTCCAGCTCAACGATAATTAACAGAACTTGAGGCACAAATTAAGGATATCCGCAAACAAATCCAAGATCACGAGGAGCATATTACAGCTCTGGAAAATGGCGAGCAGTATACTTCTAAAGTAGTAAAGAGGAATGCCGTATCCAAGAATAAGAAGAGAAAGAAGATATTTGGTGGACAAAAAGCCTCAAAACGACGGCGCAGTGCTCAGGACAGCGACAGTGATTTTCTTGATGATGATTCGGAAGATCTGGGTTCTAGTGATAGCTCCAGCACTGATGATTCTGAAGATGAGGACTCGACCGACAATGATGATTCTGACGTGGAGATGCTAAGCGACAACAGTGAGGGCAGCGACGAGGAAGATGATCCAGAAGAACTCACAGTCGACAGACTCAAAGAAAGGATCAAAGAGGCGAAATTGAAGAGCAAGGCAATCCGCGAAGAACTCAATACGGCTCGTGCCCGTAAGAAAGAGTTCTCTGATTCATTATCTTCAGCCGAGAAGAGCGCTGCTAAGGCACAAAAAGAAAAGAATGGGTTTTGCTCTCTCAAACGCTCAGAAGTAAGCCGACCCATCCTATGATCTTATGCTGTCATTTTGAATCTTGTTCTAGTACTCTCGAGGTGTCCTCAAGGAGGACTTCCGAACTGGACTAAAAGACTTGGACGGTGTGCACTTTCATTATGTTTGACTTTTAGTAGTGCTGATGCTGATATCACAATGCGTTCCAGATGCAAATGCCGAGGCACGCGATCCTGAAAATTTCGACCCGAGCCAGAACATTCGCGGTTTGCAGCATTGCTCCTCATCAATTTCGTGCAACACTGATATTGTGGCTAGATTACGAGGCCATTGACCTTCCTGTTTTTACTTGCTCAAGCAGGGACTATGTTAGATTAAAAGGTATGATATAGAGCTCACAACTCTACAGGCGAGAAATAACAGTTTTGTAGGTCAAGTCAAAGGAGATGGTGCATCTACTTGCTTTTCCAACGTCGAAGACACGGGTATACCCTCATTACAAAAGTGGTGCCACCAGTTAACGATAGCCTCCCGCGAGAGGGCCGCAAGGTTGTTCTTAACGCACGTTAAAGCTTTTGCCCAGTCCATTCAAACTTATGTTGAGGGCAATAACGGAGTCACCGCCAACGACCGGGAACATCTGCGGAAGCAATGGGAATCTCAAGCCTTTGGGGATCACTCATCCATGCAGAATGATCCGCTAAACTTCTTGCAGCATTTGGAGAACGGAACCGGGGTTGATCTTTATTCTATTAATCCCAAGGTGGATGCATACGGCGAGGCCGTTGGGATTACTCCAAGACTTTGCAAGGTGGGAATCGTGCAATATCCGTTGGGGTCGCGTACTCATTAAACCTACTAGCGTTTCGCCGAAATAGTGGATAAATGTGTAAATGATCTAAAACAGAACTTCAAGGACGGCCTTGAAGCCAAGTGTGCAGCGGGAGCGGTAAATGTAAGAGCATTATATTATATCACAGCCCATTTCAAATGTTGACTTCTCTAATCAAGGCAGCTGGGGCTGCTCTGATCACACTCAATGACTTCACGAGTTCGATGCATTGGGCTACGTATCGAGCGAGTGAGTAATTTGTTAGATTCTTTGGTTTTAGTATTTATTACGTACTGTTAGCTCTTCGTCGTCACGGCTCGTGGCGGCGAGACCTCAATGTGGAACTTACGAACCCTTTCACGAAAAGCATTGCACATTCATGGAGCAAGGTTTTCGAGTCCGATCTATTTACACCCTTTCAGGCAGCCACCCTTGAAGCCATCAAAATGTTAGTCAAAGAGGTAGAAGATTCTGCTGTACCAGGCCTCAAGGATAGAACAAAGGTACAAGGCGGTGTATGTTTGGAAGAGGCCTGTGTAGCTTTGGCAAAAACTGTTGATCTCGTTAAGGCGACCATGACTAACGAGCAGAAGGAAGTATCTCGATGTGTGGCACCTCACGTACAAACGCAATTACTAGATGGATACGATAGGGCTATGGAAGAACGTGGCCCAGGTAGTGTCGCTCGTCAAAAGGTTTTTAATCTATACCAACTCTTTCCTAGGCATGTACCAATCCCTTTTCTTTCACAGGCCTTATTCCGCGCGTATCTTCAAGACTGCAAAGATCATATCTTCGATGATGGTGCAAACGTTGTATTAGATAGGCTCACCGCAGCCGCAGATGCAATTGGGGAAACATTAGATGGTGCCATGGGAAACCTGGCACAGAAGGTGTGTTTCTTACTTCGCACATGCTCGTGTTCGCCTAAATTAGGGACAGATCGAAGTCAGCCTGGCCGTCCTGTGGGAAGGCACTCGCGACAGCCCCGCTCAGCGTAGGATTCGCGAAGCCGTCATTGATGTTGTGAAAACAGTTCAACAGCAGGTCAAACTCTGGACGGATGCTGATACACTCAAGCAGCAAGCGGATAAAATAACGGCGGACGCCATGGATCACGATTGAGGCTGCGTGTCATGAAGATACAAGCCATACTTATATTATTTATACCCTATACGTCTAAACTAATATTCCTCTGTGATATGTGCTATCTTGTGTGTATTCCGATTGCTATTCATTACACCCTTTGTTTAGTACAACATTATATCATGCGTCGTCCATAATTCTACATAGGAAAAGGTAGCATATTCATAAGTGGTAGTGCATATCCAAACCGGTTGGTCCATGTGATGTACTCGAAACCTTGCATAGTGTAATAAAGCAACATCATAGTAGGACGCATATGCTTAAGAAGGGAGTGATACAAATAAGGCGTTTCCATTTGCAGTTAGGGTGGGTATAGAGTTATGCGTGCGTGATGGTGGCGGCGACTGTGAATAGAGAGTCGACGTTATGCTCGAGTTTGCGAGGCTGGGTAGATGATAGAAAGGGTGCATAAGAATAGGTCGTCTATCTGGATCCATCTAAGGGGGAGTCTAGTTGTTGCAAGGCGTCGGCCGAGAAAAAGAGTGCGGCCTGGGGTGTGTGGCACTGGGCCACGGAAAACGACAAAGGGCAAAACGGTCTCAAACTCGATATACGGGGCGACCTTCTCTGTCGACTTCGCCCCCTGTTCTGGGGTCGACGTAGCGCGGGCGGCGGGAGTAACCCATGAAGCCCCACGACGCCCTGTCGGACTTGTACCGCACGCCATGGGTGGGGGCAAGTCCAAAGAAACGGCGAACACGGGCGCCGAAAGAGTAATAGTGGTGGTTCACATGGCCATTGTAGCCAGGCTGCTAGAGAATGAAGTTAGAAAGATGATTAAAGGTAAAAGCGGTTTCGTGCGCACCACCATGGCGGGCGCGGCGACACCCTGAGCAAGCCTGCAAGCGGTATTAATGTGAGTATGGGAGAGATTTGGAGAGCAGAGGGCACGTACATGATGCCGCCCGTCGGGGCGTAGCCTGCAGACATTCCATATGCTGGTTGGTAGCCCTGGCTGGGCGCGTAGACGACGGGCTGGGAGTGAGCGTAGCCGGCCTGCGAGGGATAGTAGGCAGTCATTGTTGGCTAGAGGTGAGCAGCTGTGGGGCACAGAAACGCAGGACGCGAATTTATACAATGGCCTCCAGTGGCTCTATTGTGGTTGACCTGCGAAAGATGCTGAAACGCGAACCGCTTCCGAGCGGCTGGGATCTGTTGATTAGATTGCACGTGTAAGCATCTTATCTCAACGTCCTGGCCCCGGCATGTTCTCTGTTTACATATCACACTCGTGCTCGGGACGCCGCTCAAATAAGAACCCCATCGTCGTGCCCGTCCGCATTTCTTTCGCGCCGCATAGCAGGCTCCAAGTAATCCTGCCATGATAAGGTGAGATGCTGGCAAATTATAGCTGCCTATGTCCGAGCCAGACGAAAAGTACGTACTGCGTGTCCAGCAGAATTCAAAGAAAGGGCTAATAACGCTATCGTTCGGTTACTTATCTTGTGCAGTATGTAAACCAAGGGTCCAGGCATGCCACCGTTGCTCATTCTAACGTCACCGAGCGACGCAGGCCGGTTCGTCTACACATAAATTAGGGCACTCATTACGCTAGTGACGCATGCAATCTTTACATCCATTTAGACGCCCAGACGCCGGTGCGAATAGCAACTAGAGGGTACGCATAACTCGGCATGGCGTCGTTTTTCTCGATAAGATAACAGACAAATTGCCATATATAGCCCTCTTAGCTCAGTGGTAGAGCGCGCCACTCGTACGTTGCGCAATGGCGAGGTCGGTTGTTCAAACCAGCCAGCGGGCATCTTTTTGGCATGTTGCCGCGGCAATCTACGCATGTTGTATAACGACTGCATTTAAGCTGTGCTTTACCTCTTTTTTTTAATTCCCAATCTTGAGAATTACAGCATCTCTTCAGGAAAAGCGGTTCATTCAAGCATATTAGTCGCCGCATGTGGTGCATGTTAGCCGTCCCTGACATTCCTACCAAACCTCGGTCCTCAGCCCGCCGGACTGCATCAACGAAGCGAACAAGATTATGTGGCTGCAATTTCCGAGCTCATGTACATAAAGTTCTACGTCCTTAAAATTGCCTCGATGATCATAAATTACGGCAGCAGACATAATCAACCTACTTACCCACCCGCATGCAACCAGTGGAAAGACAGTCCAACTAAACCTAAAGTCTATTGCAATATACTGCTCAGAACACTGGTTGCCTTCTACATCGAATAGACTTCACAGCTCGACGCCAGCAATGCTTCAGTAAAATAGCAGAGGGTGTCAGATAAGGAGACAGATTATCTCGAGAAAGATGCAGTGCTATAAGCGAGCGTCACCTTCGGACGAGCTTGGATTCGGACTTGATCGAGGAGGAAGCAATCAGTAACTTATTCTCGGGACAAACGTGATTATCCGATTAGAACTCGAGGCAGTCCATTAGGTTATACCGCAGCATTCGCTACGCTCTACGCGCGAATTTGCCGGCATAAACATGAACGGATTTCCTGAGCTTTACTCTTCCATTCCATGACTCGGTCTGCCCGTGAAATTTTCATGACATCCATGTATGCCGCTTGTCCGGCGACGGTGTACCGACAAGCAGATGGTTTACTACAGGCATGGCCACTACTCCCACTGTGAGTCCTGACGCTCCAAGGACCTCCTAGACCTCTCACCATCAGCTTCGTTATCTGGTGAGTGAAGATGCCACATCATTCACTAGTGCATTTTGAATTGGGGAATCTCCGGTGAAGACAGATGCCCCACTGTTTGATGGGATGAGGAGTCACTAGTCACAGGTGGTCAGCGAACACTTGATTGTGTATGTCTAGTGTTCTACCATGGTGATGAGTTATACATAATCGCACTTGGACGTTAAGCATTGTCAGGCAGTGTGATCCAGCATCAGAACATAAGAAGTGCTATAAATAGAAACTGTTATCCTGACGAGGTCGGGATGTCTATTTTTAGACTTTATGAATAGCGGCTATGCGCGGCTAGTAGCAGATGTGAATTTTTCTTATAAAATGGCCGACTTGTTACTTCCTTTACGACATGTAACATTGCCATATAAGCATCTGGTCCCTCGAGTGTCCCTTACCTTCATATACCCCCGTGACGACGACCCACGCAAGGCAGTTGGCCGCTATGAGCACTTCTACTCCGGTCAAAGGTGTTTATTATGGCCCCGTCGAGTCGGCGACCGATATATTTCTAGAAAGAGGGTTTCTGGCAGGAGATTTTCTTGGAGGAGTTGGTTATGGTAAGCCACACATGTTTCAACTGGCGACCCTACACCTGACACCCACGTAAGGAATACAGGTCACTCTTTACCTGTCTTGCGCTATCTACCTTTGGAATCGCCGCTCACGTAGTGGCCGGTTTCTCTTTCTTCTCGTTTATATCACCGTCCTTATTGCCATCGCCACAATCTTTGCTGCTGTGCAGGCAAGGACGACAGAAGAAACCTACATTGACAATAGGAACTTTCCGGGAGGGCCATGGCAATATTTCCTGTCGACGGAATACCTTCCAATAAATGTTGCCTTTTATGCCTCGTTTATTGCGGGGACCTTTCTCGCGGATCTACTAATGGTATTGCTATGTTCACCACTATGTTGTACTGTTGTTCACGATCTTTTAGCTATGGAGGTGCTGGATTATACTCAGCGCATCTGGTAAAGGTTGGGCCTATTTCATTGTATCGTTTCCAGCTTGTATGATTTTGGCATCGCTTGGTGAGTACCTTCTCTCCGCGTTAGTGCTTCTGAGCTTATGTCGAACCTATCCTCAGTATTAGGAATAATCTGGGCCATTCAGTCGACGAAGCCCGGCCTTTCCTTGTACAACACTCTTCCACTTAAGCTTGGAACATCTTACTATGTTCTTTCCGTCAGTGCGAACGTTATCCTCACTGTCCTGATCTCGGTTCAGCTCCTTCTATTCCGCCGGCGCATCATGAAATTCCAAAGTGCCGAACATGGGAGAGACTACTTCTCCTTGTTGACTATTATGGTGGAATCTGCCGCGCTCTATTCGGGATGTGGCATCATCTTCATCGTGACATACGCGCTTAACAACCCATTGAATCAAATCTTTCTCTTTGTCGCAAATTCATCACAGGTAAGCGACCTCATCACCAAGGCAAAAAAGTATATGTTTTCTGATGGACTGTCTTTCTCTCGTAGCAAATTGCGGGCTACTTGATTATATACAGAGTAGCTCAGGGCTCTGCATGGAGTCGTCGGACTTTCGCAAGACAGGAAGAAGGCCTTCAATCACAACAACTCCGTTTCAAGCAGCCGCGGATGAGCACAACCGAGGACAGCATGCCATATCCTACCGCGACTACAGGGTCCGTTTCCCCCGGTTTGGACGATGTGGGCTCGCAAGGTGTGCGACTGGAGCTCCAACCGACGATGTTGCACGCGGGCATGGCCCGTTCCAAAAGCCAAGCTGAGAAACAGCAACTTGACGGTGAAGGCGAGGAGCCTTATATGTAAAGCCCACAGACAATGTAAATGTATATTCCGTTGTCCTCCTGAAGTAGGTAGATGAAACTCTGTCGCAGTGTTATCGTTACGCTTTGCAGTCACGTTGTAGAAACTTTGTATGTTGTAGTACGTATGTATATAAATATTTTATATTTAAGGAATGACCCACATGTATTCCGATAAGTATCATGCAGTATCATCTAGCATCATACAGTGTGTCGGCGTTAACTAACCCCAGACATCATTCTGTACTCACGCACACGCTCCAAAGAAGCCAAAGATTCCCCGAATAAACGATGAT
This sequence comes from Stropharia rugosoannulata, assembly GCA_028532985.1. NCBI lineage: Eukaryota > Fungi > Basidiomycota > Agaricomycetes > Agaricales > Strophariaceae > Stropharia > Stropharia rugosoannulata. The sequence continues at coordinate 2,664,112 of JANCIK010000002.1, read as the reverse complement.
TGATTCGATAGCTTATGGAAGCCCATACCTTGTAAGCTACGAAGTCAGAGCCGCCTTATTTTTCTTAGCTTCGAGAGGATGGATGCTTCAATTCGAATCGAAGATGAGACCGGCGTGTACACTCAACTACATAAAGCGGCGAATTTGTATGCCACATTTTGCAGGATCAAAGTTCTATTAATAGATCTCCGCCAGGACTGGAAATCCGTCCCAACAATTCTCTTCTACGCGCCATCGCGGCTCCTTGTGGCCCCTGAGGTTCAAAGGTACTGTTCCTGAGAATTTTTAAGCAGTACGTGAGCGGCCACTGACTTTCTGTAAGAAAGGAGACACCTCAAATAAGTGCTCCATTCATTTAGCCACTCCTCCCGGCCCCTTTCCTTCTTGCCTTGGAACTGCTCTATTCTGTTTAGTCATCTCCCAACCGGTCTATCCCGCTTTAGAAGGACTCAGAGAGACATGGCTGCTTTCAGTGCCGCCCCGACCTTGGACAAGGAGAAAAATCATATATCCGAGGACATGGCACCATCAACCAAAGAGGGTTCGAGTGTGCATAGGTCTGATGCCGTCAGCATCAGTGGAGAGGGAGCCGCTGTCGACAACGAACCTAGTCGTGCAATCGTCGCTAGGTTTGGGGTACTTGGGCCCTTCCTTGCTAAACTTTTCGAATTCGGTGTCGAAGCGCGAGGCGTAGAGCGGGTTCCGGAGAACCAGCGCGATGCTACATACTTTTGGAATAAGTGAGCCACCAACTCAGAATTCTTTATGCAGCTATGCTGATAAGGGATGTAGTATTTTAATGTGGTGGTAGGTCACGCTGTCGCCTGACATTTCAGCTTATCGCTGAAAACATGCATCAGGTCCGTGAATACAGTACTTACGACTATTTCTATTGGCGTAATTGCGCAGCCTCTGTTCAACCTCCCGCTTCCGTGAGTGTAGTATCAGATAAGACCTATCACCTATGAATTGATCAATGTCTCTCCAGTGTGGCTGCTGCCACCATTTTATGCTTTGGCGCGCTTGCAACATGCTCAGTGTCCTTTATAGCAACTTTGGGACCAAAAACAGGCCTGCGAACGATGATAATATCAAGATTTAGCTCGGGGTACATTGGGTGCACCATTTACTCTATTTTAAATATTATCACGGAGTACGTTTACTATTTATGAGGAGATTCCGGCGACTGACGATATCCCTTGCCATGTACATAGGCTCGGGTTTTCTGTGCTTTCCGTCGTGTTAGGCGGGCAGGCACTAGCAGCTGTCAACCCAGGAACCCTTCCCTTGGAGGTCGGAGTTGTCATTGTAGGCATCCTCAGTTTAATACCATGCTTCATCGGCTACGACAGCATACACAAGTCGGAGCGCTACGCATGGATCCCTATGACCATCGTCATGCTCTGTCTCTGGGGACTCGGTGCTAAGGCCGGCTTCGACGTATCCGGAGAACGTAAGCACCAGGACACTGGACGCTCGCTCTCCGCCGATGTTTTGACTTTTGGAGGGATCGTTTTCGGCTCGTTCAATGGGGTGAGTATCACGCTACACGTTATTTATTGAGCTGACCAGAACTCTCCACAGTGGTCCCCTGTCGCTGCGGACTATAACTGCCGTATGCCCGCTAATGTTTCACCATGGAAGATATTTGGCATGACCTTTGTTGGCCTGTACGTACCGATATGCATGGTGGAAATTTTGGGCGCGGCGTTATCATCTATCAGCGCCGCCGACTACGTTAGCGCGTATGCGGATGGTGAAACAGGCGGTCTCGTTGCACAGGTCCTCAAGCCATGGGGGGGAGGGGGCAAATTCTTGCTCGTACTTCTCGCCCTGTCTAACTTGTAAGGTTGGACGAATTAGTCAAAACGATTCATCTGACAAGCGAAAATCCACAGATTAAATAATATTGTCAACACCTATTCAGCTGGACTTTCGATCCAGGCTTTGGGAAGACCATTTGCTAAAGTGCCCCGGTTCTTTTGGACAACGGTTTGCTTTGCAGCATACACGATTGCTGGAGTCGTCGGAAGAGAACACTTTTCAGCGATCTTAACTAATTTCCTTTCAATCCTTGGCTATTGGACTGCCTGGTTTGCTGTCATCGTGGCAGAAGAGCATGTCCTTTTCCGCAGGAAAGGTGGCCGCCTGGGAGGCTACAAGTTCGAAGACTGGGACTCACCAAGCAAGTAAGTTGTGATATTATCAAAATTCCGATGCATCATTCACGCGTTCTTTTCAGATTACCGATAGGTATTGCGAATCTTTTGGCAAATGGATTTGGCGTTGCAGGCGCTGTGGTAGGCATGGCAGAGGTGTGGTACACGGGGCCTCTTGGGAAAAAGGCAGGTGGTATGTTCGGGACTGATCTAGGTTTCGAGGTATGTGGCGTTGTGGGCTCCAAAGTGCATTGACTCAATTTGTGTCCTGGACCAGCTTGCTGCGGGTTTCGCTGCAGTCACATATCCGCCATTACGATGGCTTGAAATTCACTTTACAGGGCGATAAGCCACTGTAGAGCATCGAGGCGTAGGTTATTGCTAAAGCAAATGAACGGCGAAAGGCGAAGTTTATGTTTATCGATGCTGCTGTATCTTGTACATCCTTTTGGATTTAATAAATAAATGACGCGTTATCTTGAGCCAATCATCTGGGGCGTACTTCGCCAACAGTGCTTCCCAAGGGAAAAACAGAAGAAGCACGCCGAGTACACCTCCACGCACCCGTAGGATACTCACGGAGGTGACTCTGTTATTACCAAACGACAGACACGCCTGTCAGTTTGAGACGTAGTTCATCTACCAATTCATCCAAGTTTTCAATGTTCGCTTATGCTATCGTGAGAGGTCAAAAGGCGTCAATTCGCTTCTCTTAACTTAAAGGCATGCGCCTGAACATCTGCAGTAGCAGAACAGTACGATTAGCAATGCGAGGACCAGATCAAACTAGACCGGGAGATATCCTGTGCAACACTAGTTTTTGAGTTGTTCACATGCATAGAAGTGGGGCAATCATTCGCATGAAAAGAACGCAACAGCATGCAACTCTAGAGTAAGCCTATGCAAGTTGATTTCAAACACGAGAACCTGATGAGAAACATATACCCGCAGCCAAGAATGACGATGTAGAATGACCGAGGGAAGAAAACGGGAGGAATAGCGGTACACAAGCAGGCTTGTAGCACGCTACGCAGACATGAGCATGAACTGATATCGGCGTATCGATGAAGGTCAGGTAAATCTATACGCCACTGAATGTAGAACGGGGCCCTGAGAGAACGGGATTTGGGGCGTTTATGATATGGCGTTTGAATGATGGCAGCATCTGGATTGGGTCTAGAGACCGCACACGATTCATGTTATATGTGACGATGAGAACAGAGGGCAGAAGCTGGAAAGGCGTGGAATGTGCACGCCTTTTCCCGTATTCAGTGGAAGCTGAGACTGAAGCAGCTCGAGCCGCGACGAGCGATAGTCCGAGTGATGGGGGAAAGAGACAAAAAAATGTAAGAAAACCCCTGATGATGCACAAAAGCTAAAAGCTTTTGATTATCACATGAACAAACAAAGGTTCTGCGCCTCGCTCCCGAGCGGCGCGATTATAATATCCAAATGCTATCTCGCTCGCTCTCCCGCTTTTCTTCACGCCACATTCTCTCCCATAAACACCGATTAAATGGGATTTATCGTCTTACTCACAATGTTCCGTCAATCTCAGACCCGCCTTCTTCAGCGCCGGCCATGAATGTAGGGGACCCTAGCGTTCCGCAGGCCGCTTCAATGGCGTCACATAACAATCCTCCGTCGTCGAACCAAAGCACACATTTCTCTTCATCTTCAGATGCGACATCTTCACAATCATCCTCTTCTTCTGGAGCCAAGGAAGAAACACCAGGTCTCCCGACGACTTATATGGCTGACCCGTCATTTAGCACTCCTATGTATACCAGTCCTCCCTTTCATACCCACGCCTTCTTCAAGGCTCTGGAGAAAACGTTCCCAGAAGAAACCGCGCGAAGCTTAATGCGAGCCACAAGAGCTTTGCTTGTCGATCGCATAGGGAGGGTGCGCAGAGAAGGCTTGACTATAAAAGACCTTGATAATGTGCGTATTTTTACTATATTATTACAATACCTATGGACAGTCATCACTCACTCATCTTAGCAAGCGTATCTGTTTCGTGCAGCGCTTTCAGAGCTAAGAGCAGAAATGACAATGGCTACGAAGAATGACTCGGCGGCTATACGTGCCGCCACGGCTGCACTGCGCAGAGAGGTTGACAGACTGGATGTCAAAATGAAGGAGGATATCGGTAACCTTAAGCATGAGTACATCGCTCCCTCTACCACTGTATCTTTTAAAATACTGATTCTTAACGAACAGGATACAAATGGAGCTGGATAGCAGAAAGAACGAGGCAAAAGCGGATCTAAAGCAACAAGACATCAGTATCGAGGTTTGTGTTGCACGTATGAGCTCTTCATAACTGGACTAATCTGTTTATATCTTGTAGGAGCTGCTGAACAAAGTTATTGTCAGTGTGAGCGATCTTAGGACGGATGTTGAAGAAATCAAGTGGGACAACATGCGTAAAGCTGTCGGTTAGTGCATTCATTACAAGGCTATCTTCTTCAATCAATTCTGTTCACTAGTGACACTTTCATCTTTTGTTGTGGCCATCATCGTTATGATGGAGATTCAACCTAGCAAGAAGCCAGAAAAGAGTCATCCTACTACGCCGCCGCCAGACATAAATATACCCACAGAAGGAATGGAAAGTTCACAATGGGTTACGTAGCAGTCATTTTTGGATAAGGTGGACTGGTCATAGGTATCGAACGCTCTCATATATTACACATGTATTACAACTGTATACCGCCTAGTGGAAGCATATCTCCAATAATAGAGCCTATAATTACATGGCGACATTCCTACACGACGACAAGTTTATGAGTTGTTATTTGACTTCTAACTTGTCCAGTTTGTCGGCAAGTGCATCACTCGAAAGCTCGTCAGCCTTGGATTCTGGACCCTTACTGGTGCTTTCGCCCGAAGTGGCCTTCGGATCCGCAGCTGTTGATGTGCTCGTTTTCGTGGCTGAGGAAGCAGGTTCAGTGGATTTAATCTCCTCGTCATCATCGTCCCAGTTCTCTGGTACAGCTTCACCCTTCTCTTTCTCCCGTTTCTCCTTCCGCTTAGCGTTCTTCTTGGCGCTCTTTGAGAGAGGCTTTGCGTCCGTTGCCGTGTTAGCCGTGCTCTTTGGTGGAGGCGCCCATCCAATGATGTGTCCTTTTGGTAGCGCGTTGGCATCCATCTGGGCCTGCCTAGTGCCTCTAAATCGCCGCACATCCTCTTGCGGGGTGAAACCAGGTCGGATCTTTATTTGTTTGCGTACACTACAAATGACAGCGCCAGTGAGAGAAAGGAATGGCAGCGCGACGCCGGTACAGTATAAGGAATAGATTACACCTACGTTCCATCAGGACGCCTTGACTCTGGGATAACGCGCTCGAGTGTCTGAGGATCAAGGGCGATTCCAGCGACGGTCTTTTCAGGGTTTATGGGCGGGCGCGACATGATATCGATGGTCGAGCTTAAAACGAAGATCGTGTCTATTATCAAGGGCGGACTTTGAATGGATAGTTAAGTAAGATTTCTTTCAGACACTTTATGACTACCTCCAACCATTACCTCCTCCTCCGATGCGCTACGCAGTTCTCGTAACGGGCCCTGCAGGGGCTGGGAAGTCCACCTTTACTGGTGCCTTTCTGAATCACCTCCGGCTTGCCAAAAGGACGGCCCACCTCGTAAACCTCGACCCTGCAGCTTCCTCAGCAAGCTTCGAGGTTCAGCCTGTTATCGACATCAAGGATCTTGTCAGTCTCGAGGATGTGATGACTGAATTAGAGTATGGGCCCAACGGCGGCTTGGTGTACTGCTTTGAGTGAGTGAGTGACCGGCAGAACTCGTTTTTCTCATTATAGTAATGTCGCTAACTTTGCCTTGCTAGATATCTCCTCCAGAACATGGACTGGCTAGAGGAAGAACTAGGTGGATACGACGACGACTACTTGATTTTTGACTGCCCAGGTAAGGCTGTTCTTATATCGGGTCCAACTGAATCAAACAATATTCGCCGCAGGTCAGATAGAACTGTACACCCATCACCCATTCCTTCCGGCCCTCGTGCAGCAACTTACTCGACAAAACATCCGTGTCTGTGCTGCATACCTCATAGAGTCGCAGTTTATGGAAGATCGATACAAGTTTTTCAGGTAGGTGGAAAGTTGAGTGGTAGGTTTATACATCAGTTAACAAAGTTTCATTAGTGGAGTACTTTCGGCAATGTCTGCCATGGTTAATCTCGAAATACCCTGGATCAATGTGATGTCGAAAATGGACCTTGTCACTGCAAACAAGGACTCAGACGAACCTGACGGGGGTGCCAGAAATGGAATCCGACAGCGAAAGGACATTGCCAGGTACGTTTTGCATGCTCATTATCCGATTCACTGATTCCAATTGCATTTAAATTATAGATACCTTGATCCTGATCCACTTCTGCTTGCAACTCGTAGAGGTCAAGAAGGAAACATAGAAAATCCGCGTTTTCATGCTCTAAATCAAGCTATAGTTCATCTAGTATGTTGACTTCTTACTTTTCAACACGCTTGAGGTCTCACTATTTTTGTGATAGATTGAGGATCACCCCCTCGTTTCTTTCCTTCCCTTAGATCTCACTAAACCGGATTCTTTAGAAACTGTCGTAAGCCACATTGACTATACAATGCAATACGGAGAGGACGAGGAACCTAAAGAGGTGTGCATTCCATGAAGTCGATCTTCTAGCACGAATCTGACTTGGCATATTAGCCTCATGACTTGGATGAGGGTGACTTCAAAGATCTCGAATAAATTGCCTGACTAGAGTCGGTGTATCTGCTGAGTTGTTTGATGGTCTTGAAAAAGTAGAGCGTCCTTAATTCATTACATTTGTCTTTGACATACAAACAATAGGTCAGTTCGATTGCACTGATTACCGCCAGTTGGGGTCGAATGAATAAAAGCCTACAAATCACATCAAAAATAATCGTCCTCTTCGGGTGTGCTCCGGATTAACGTGCCGCATCTTCTTGAACGATCTCCGTCCCTCTGCTCGCCATCCAAGTTTCCGGACCCTGAAACAATCAGTATGTCGAACCCTTATGGCAAAAACAGCCTTACTTTTCGATTTTTGATCCTCTGGTTCTTAATCCGCCGGGTAAACCAATCCAGGGATGTGGCCCCGGTGTCGAAATTCTTCTCGGGCATCTTTTTTACTGCTTCAGCTATGAGAGGACTCTTTTCTACCAAGGCTCGTAGGACGACAGAGTTTCCTGGTCTCGTGAAAAACACCAAGGACCAACGCTCTAGACCTGCTTGTGTACCTGGGGGAGGGCTACTGGGGGCTCAGTCGACTGGATAGGGGAGAACGACGGTCATGGGGTACTTACACCACTCTGTGGAGATTGGAACGAAGGATCCCGCCGCTCAGGAGGTGGAGTGCATCTCCAACATTGCAGACTGCATGTCCAGGAATAGGCTGTCCCATTGAATGAGCTCGATTGATAGGACTGAACTAGGCATGGCTTACCTTGACATATTGCCAGGACTCTGAACCTGGCACGAGCACTTGTAGTCCTCCCAATCGGTTGTGCAGGAATGACTAAGGGGAGGAAGTTATTCTCGGAGACGAGGTTCACATGGTTGCAAGCATACCAGAGATCCGAAATCAGTGTGGCTCCCGATGGCCTGCTTGGTCGTACTGGGGGTCGGCTGGTTCCTGATTATCCTGGCCTCGCTGCCGCTGAATTCTTCCATTTTGTGCAGCTCCAAGAGAGCGCCTGCTGGAAGGCCGAGTTTGTCGTTGAATATCTCCAAGATGAGATTGTTGATCTCTAGCGACTTGCGCACGAAGGGGCCGAGGGTGGACTCCATCCGGGCGTTGGCTGTCGAGGGGTAGGTGCGCCGTGCGACCTTGGGCCATGCGAGCACGTCGTCTTTTGCGACGTTGAGGAAGTCGACGGTGTCCAACTCCCCGGCAGCGTTGACGGCGTTGGCGCCTGGGGCTTTGTATCTGCGCGCATCTAAGCGGAAGATTTACCTCAGGGAACGGAGTATATTTACCCAAACGACATGCCGTCGTCGCCCTGTTCGAACTTCATTCGCTCTTCCAAGGGCAGTGCCATTGTCTCTTCGCCCAGTTCGAACATGCCCTTCACGGCCTCGTCTGCGCCATGGTTCTTAAGGCTGAGTTTGGACATTAACGCACGCCGTTGGCTGGAAGGCGCTACTGAGACTTACTACCAAAACCCGATCTGGGTGGCCGCCTCCCAGAGCCTATCCATCTCCTGGGGGTCTCTCTTCATGAGCAGGTCATAGTCAATTATCAGCAGGGGGTGCGTCGGTACGTCGTCGGGGAAGGCAGGAAATGTCAGTGCAGGCATAGCGGAATACGTCAAACAAGGGAGAAGCAAGAGTTCTACTTGGTGGGCTATGAGAAACCGGTATATATATGGCGCTGAGCCCGGCTATAAGGCCCCTTGACGTACTGACGGGTCATGAGACGGGTGTTGTGTTTGTATTCGGCGTGAAGCTGGTAGTACTGCGCATACTAGTGCGTTGCCACTCACACCCACGTCGTAGGTTTACTTTAGATGAGGAGTAGGGGGTTCTTTAATAATGAAGCGGTGATGCAGTGCTTTATTAGCCTATGGGGATCCAATAGCGCTTTTTGTGGTGGGCAAGTGTCTACCTCTGAGCTTTGTGGATGGTTGGAGCATATGCACACTGCTAATCATGGATGGATAGTGAGCAAGCGGTGCATCCCCCGTCGAACTCTGCAGGCGAGCGGAGTGTAGCGCACAATTAAGATTATGCCTCACCTTTGTGACAGATTACTTACATGTGTTATAAGCTTCATTAACTTATTTGCATAGAGTGATGATTAGTGTTGGACCGTCGGCTAAGTATTAGAAGAAGGAGAGGGTGGTGAGGACGAGCGTGGGAAGGGCGCCTCTGAAGGAGGTTGGTAGAGGAGTATAGGAGTGATATGTTGTGTGAGCACGAGGCATGTTGTGTACGTCAATGGCCCCACCTCGTCTGACCTTGCACCCATGTAGGCTGGCTCGCGATGCCGCCCGCTGCGCCCTCCGACTCGTACTTCTCGCCCAGTGCGCCCCTCACCGGCCCCCGCAGCGCACCCACCCCGTCCTACAACGCCCACCACCACTCCCACACAACAACAACCCCAGAGGGTCCCATCATCACTGCCATCACAAACTCCCGCATCCCCAACGCCCCCTTCCCCGTTGCAGACAGCCCCCTCCACCAGTTCGCCCTCCAGATCCCGCCCCCGCCTCCCCTCTCCCTCTCCAACGCCGCAGTCCGCAACCCCCACCCCCCGCTCACAGCCGCCCTCATCGCCCAGCAGCGCCCCCTCCCCCCCGCAGCGCCCCCCATGTCCCTCGCCTCCACCCCCGCCCGCCACACCCTCTCCGTCCTCCTCCCCCCCAACATCCAGCCCGAGATGGTCACCATCTCCGCAAACAAGGGCGACCGCATCCGCGTCGTCGCAGACGCCTTTGGCCGCGATGAATGTGAGTGTGTCCCTCCCCTCCTGCCTGCTACTGCATACGTCTGCGCCCCCATCCCCCCCTCTGCCCTCTCCGTCTGTCCTTTCTCATAAGCTTGCCCCTGTCACACAGGCCATTACGAATGGCAGATCAGCTTCCCACCCTACGACATCGACATGGCCGCCGTCCACGCACGCTTCGACCCCGATGGCCGCCTCACCCTCGACGTCAAGCGCAGACCAAGAAACGTCTACGTCTACTAGCTTCCTCTGCCCCCCATCCATCGCGCCACCTAGATCTGCTCATCCGCCCAGCCGGTGCGCCCACGGCCCCCGCCCGCCTTGCGCCCGGCCCCACGCCATAGGAACCTCGGACGGTTTCATCGCTCTGTATGTACCAGTAAGATTCATATACCATGTATGCCCTATGCAATCTATGACCCACTCATTATCTGACTTCCTCCGCGGTCGTCCTGCCAGATCCAGGCACACGGGCCCTCACCCATGCCCGCCATAATTTTAATATTCTGCTATGGAGCCCTACGTGAAGTGAATGCGGCCATAGATAAGGCTATTATGGTATACATACATACAAATGACACAACGACTGGAGTAATGGAACGGGAATGCGGAAATGTGAGAAAACTAATGATACAGCTGCGTGATAATGCCCGGTACAAGATAGGTGTAGAGATGCTGAGAGACACTAGGATGCGCCCTCCAGGGGCTAAAAAAAAATGACTTGATTAGACGAGAACGTACTCTCCATCCTCGCCGTCCGCCGGGGAGGGCCGGCTTCTGGCAGCACCGCCCCCACCACCACCGCTGCTGCTGCTTCCGCTCCGACCCAGGCTGCTCAGGTCGCGGTCCGCCCACGTCACCGACCCGCCGTGCGACGCAGCCGACGGCGAGAACGACGACACTGACGAGCGCGGCGATGCCGCCGACGTCGGCGAGATCAGCGCGCTGTTCCTCTTCGCGGGCGCGTTCGTGAGGATCGAAATGGGCACGGTGGTAGGCGCAGACACGGGAGCACTGGGCACCGATCCGTACCCGGCGGTGGTCGTAGCAACCATGGACGCCGAGCGCCTGCGCACACGCGCAAAGAACCCGCTCGAGATGGAGATCGAACTCGAGCGCGAATGCGACTGCTTCTCCTCGCTTTCCGGCGCCCCGCGCCCGCTCGTGTTCGCGACCTCCGAGTCCGACGCGTAGGCGTTGTTGGTACTCGCGGACGCCGACGAGCGCCGGCTGTATGATGGCATGCGCGAGAGCGAGAGCGAGTGACGGTGACGCCCGAACGACGACGGAGGCGGCGTTGGCCCCGCGGCCTTCGCGAAAATCTCGTGCACCGTGTGCCGCGAGTAGTCCTTGCCTGTGATGCTCTTCTGCCCGCACTCGTGTGCGATAACGTGTGCGATCGGCGGTGCCACCGCAGTATTCGGCTCACCAGACCCACACGCAGACGTGCTAGACTTGGAAGGCGCGGTGGCGGTGGCGACGGCGTCCACCGCATGATTGAACACCTCGTACGTCCCTTGGTGCTTGATACGCCCCCGCATTGAAGAGAACCACGAGTCCCATGTAAGCCGCACAGTGAACTGCTTGATCTGCCGGTTTTCCGTGACGATGCGCAGCGCATTTTTGGTGAGATCTTCCTCGTTTGTTTTCGACACCTTGGTCAGCGTGAACGACTCCAAACAGGGCAAGTTTTGTAGTACGCGGGATAGATCCCTCTACAGTTATATTAGCCATGAGAATAAATCAGATAGAGGTGCAACTTACAACGTGGAACGTTGGTCGACTGAAGCAGAGGATATCCAGGTGCTTGATATTTTGCACAAGCAACGCCAGAGAGCGCAACATGAGTATATCGTCAGCCGATGATTTTCGCATGCTCTCCTGGCTGCTCCTATTCGTTGCAAGGGACCCAACCTGTCCGAACGAAAGATCAATCCATATACTGAGCGACGTCAGATTTTCCAGGTCCCGCAAGACCGCAAATGTGGGTGGAAACGACGATGTTGAATGGTGTAGCGTCGTTAGGTTCACTGTTTGCAGACGGTATAAGCTCGGGAGCGTCCTGAGCAGCGTCAGCGGGCCAGTAAATGCGGTCAAATTTGGCAGTGCGCCGGGTGGGAGGACAAAGGTGGTTGGAAAGTAAAGGCTTGCCGCGGCCTGCTGTAGATGTAGTCCGCGTAAAGTAGGATGCGCAGCAAGGAAGGCCATAAATGCGCTCTGGTTCTTGCGTATCTGGTCCTCTCCCCGTGTGGGAGAGATGAGTGCCATGTCGCCGAGCGTGATGCGACGTAGGCGGGGCCAGCGACCGGCCATAACATGCCTGATGTCGAATATGCGCGGTGAGGGCGCAGGGCCTGCAATGGCGAGCTCCTCGAGCCTCGGACTGCGCTCAAGGAGCATGACCCAAAATTTCCGAGGCAACTTCTCCGTCTTGGGCAGGGAATCTAGGGAAAGGTAACGTAATTGCAGGGATCAGATCGAACACGTCGCGGAAGTGGATCGGGGCAGAATAAACGCACCTGTAATCCAGTCTAGGGACTGGCATTTGACCGTAAGCGAGAATTTCCTGAGGTCCTCAAAGTCCCAGAGCTACGGGAAATTAAGGAAAGGAGAAAGGGCAGGGATTTTGTCACGTACGGGACTGGATGCGCTCATGGGCTCCTCTCCAACTGTCGTAGCAATCCGTTTCAAGGACGGACAGCTGCGATAAGGAGATATATGCGCGTGGTCAGCGGCAGGACAGGGTGTGCAGCTCGCCACACATACTTGGTTTTCAGAGCCAGCCACAGCTCGTCGTGGGGCATCTCCAGACCGTCCCATTCAAATGACTCCAGGCGCTGCAGTTTCACAGCCAACTTGGCGATGAGCGTCGCAACGAGGTCCTCGTCCATGCGCTCGTCGGCGTTCGTCCACTCGATTGGGTTGACGCGGACAATAAGCTGGTGCACATACTGGCTGATGTTGGGGTACTTGGCGAGCGTGACGAGCGCGCTCTTGCATTGCCTGTTCGTCTTGAGCTCAACTCGCGAGTACAGCGCGGGGGCCAGGAGGGCGCGGAGACGGCGGGACTGCGAGGGGTGTTAGACTCAGCCAGGCTGTCTCTCGTGCGCCTCGATGGACACGGCGACTCACACACAGGCCCAGGTTGAGGACGTCCCACGAGTCGAGATGGCGAGCAATTCCTCCGACGATGGGGGCGGGCAGGCACTCGATGGGGGCCGTGGGCCTGTCGGGCGGTGGCGGCAGGGGTGCGGCGGCCTTGAGCTTCCTGCGGCGAAGAAGCTTCTTGAGGGTTGCGACGGGCGAGTGCACCGCGACGGCCCTCATTCGTGAGGGGGACATGGTAGGGAGGATGGAAAGAGTGAATTTCTCGAGCTATGACGGAAAATATATGTCATGGTTTAAGTAAAGCAATAACCGCCGGCGAGCCATGAGCCCGATCACTTCATCCATGACGGACGTCATGGCGCATCTTATCTGCCTTTCCCCGATAAGATGTCCCCGTCCCCTCCACACTTCCGCTCTCGCTGCAACTTAGAGTACAAGGCGATCCTCCATGGCTCGCTGGTGGCGATACCTCGCGACCCATCTGGCAGATTCCATTATGCACGCTGCAGATTCCACTCAGGCCAAACTCAGGCACCATCTTAATCTCGCCACACTCAGTTTATTTTGAGCCCCGCCGTCCCAGGCCTCATGTTCTATCGTAGAGCTCTGGTACGCTGCTAACAATAGTGGTAGCTAGCTGTCGTGTTTCCAAAGAGAATACACCACGGGGTACGAACTGAATACGAATACCCTGTCCCTGTGTAACAAAGTTTGAAGACTCTGAACATTTTCATGTTCCACTGAACATGGTCGGCAACGATGCCGAGCCTGTCTACTTGTTGTACACTACACAATTTTATAGATCTCTCCGAGCCTCAAGGATGTCTATGTAGTTTCAAATAATTACAAAATAGTGTACTCTGACCCTTCGATCATTGGCTCCCTCTTTACACGAGTGTATATGCTTGACGAGCGCTATACTCTGCATCTCTGCCATCATTCAACTTGCGCCGGAAACACAGGAAGGGACCAGGTCCGGAAAGGTGTGACATGGGGTCTCGCGGAAGCGCTCTCTGCAGACAGGCATGGGAAAGGAATCGAACATTATACAACCTCATGTTCACCAGTTAATGTTCTGATTCCTAAAAGAAATCCCTTCCTACCGAATACCATCTGTGGCAAATACACGTTTCCCGCCACGACATAAACAGTTGGCATATTCTAGTAGTCATTCCTGACGGCACTCCCAATGCGCTATCTCGGAAATGAATCATGAATAGAAGGAACAGCTTACTGCATATAATTAAGAAGGATCAGTGTCAACCCCAATGGAAGGTCTGCGAACCTCGTAACTTCTCTCTCGTGCGTACAAATGCAGTAGTCAGTGCCGCATTCTCAATCCAAGAAGAGTTATTTTATTTGAGTTATATAACCGAACAGTTTCGACGGTTCTAGTGGATAGGGTTATCATAATCATAAGCACATCACCGGATGTCAATGAATGCAGTCCTTTAAGTTACCCTCACCGATCTGCATACTGATGACTCGACGGAATACAAGGCGGAGGGTAACTGTAGCGAGCAGAGGGGATAAATCGATGTTCATAATGTGGATCATTGGGAAATGCTCTCGCTCATGCTAATGGATCTTCGCGAAGTCAACCTAATTATATGCGAGCCCAGTCATGAGGTCGTTGCGACTCATTTCTGTTTTTAGCCCACCGAAATTCCTTACACGATGACTGCCTGTAAACGACGAGATCAGCCTGGGATCCAGCACTTCTCAGCTCATGAAAGAGTTTGAGTATAGTACAGTGTCAGCAGAGAGAGAAAATATGCCGCGAGTCAGTGTTGCAAGATCAGACAAGGTAACAAGTATTACATATAGCAAAACATACAAACATATATACCTAGCTTTCCTATGGACACAGTTATTGCGAAGATAACTTGCGGAGATACGACAGCACCGGAATATTTGTAGATTATTCAACATCGGAGTGCTTAGACACCGATGGATGAGCTGGGTATGGTACTCACCACTTTGGTGTGCACCACATTATATTGATCTTCCAATAGGGGACGGTGCTTTGATTCGGCTGTACTGCGCAGATGTAAATTTCCAACTGTAGGACACGTTTGATCCATGAGCCTCACGCAACATAGTAGAGTTGAGAAGCTTGCTTGGCAGAAAGCTCTGCTGCATTGTTGCGACCTTTGCGGACCATAGTGCTGGCATACGCTGGTTAAAGTTGAAGATGTGAAGAACATAAAAGGTTTGATGCCCGAATTTACCATCCTTCAATGCGTAGTCCAGGTCAGATGTAATTTGCAATATCGAAAGGCTCAACCTATCGGACATGCTTGTTGACAAGATATCTAAGCGTCAAGGGGCCGAAAATCTTGGTAATTACGTGAACAGGTTACAGCAGGGTCGTACTTATGTAAAATGCATGTTTTACCCATTAATTCAGTTGAGCGTGGGAACGGTCCAGTCAATCCAATTAGCATCAACAAAGCCCAGCTGGTTAGCGCCGTCAGTCTTGACGAACGACGTGTTAGTGCTCTGACCCTTCAAGAACTTGTTGATGAACGCGTCCAGGTCCGACTGCTCAGACGACGGGAATGCACAGTGCGCGTGGTTCCCGACCTGCGACACGCCCATATGGTCCGGCACACCGAGCGCCTGCCACACCTTGTTGGCCGTCTTCATGCACCCGAAGACGGACTCAGGGCCGAGCCAGTCGATACCCGTGTTGTCGATGATCAGCAGCGCGCGGGGCGCCACCAGCGCGGCGAGCATGTGATGGTCGAATGGTAGGGTGGGCACCGCGTTGACGTAGTTCGCGAAGTTGGTCGAGAACCAGACGTTCTCGCCGACGATCTCAGACGCGGTCTGCGTGCTCGTCCCCGCCTTCAGCATTGCGTCGGAGATGCGCCAGCAACCAGCACCGCCCGACCCCGACTCCTGCGGGATGGTCAGGGCGATACGGGGCTCGAAGGCGCCAACGACGAGCGCGCCCTTGCCGTTACGTGAGCACCCGGTCACGGCGAGCTTGGTGAGGTCGAGTTTCAAGCTCGGGGTAACCTCGAGGACGTCGATGACCCTGCTGACGCTCCATGCCCAGGCCATCATGGCAGACGCAGTGGCACCTGAGCCGTACAGGGTGTAGAATTTGCCTTTCCCACGGCTTGTCGTGTCTTGCTGGGCAGCCATGTCGTCGTTGTTGAAGGTGAGGACGGCCACGCCTGCTGGTGTCGGGATGCTCATTCCTCCTATCGCGATTATTGCTGGGTATGGCGCTGTTCCTGTAGTGGGCAAAGACACGGACACCGTGAAAGAAATCGACTTTCCGGAGTCGGAGACATTGATAGTAAGGGTGTTTCCAGAGTATGAGCCGCTAACGCTCGCAGGTTTGCCCGGAAGAGTGCCCAGCTCGTAGCGCTGGAATAGCTGGGATATCTCTGCCTGGCGGCATGTCCATTGGTCCTTTGTCGTAACGGCGGATCCGTCTGCTTCAAAGACAAATGGATTGGGCAACTTGGGAACGGACACGAGATTAAGGTTTGCTGGAAGGGTGGGGCATACTCCTGGGGATGCAGTGGAAGTTGGCTGCCCGGCTGAGGATGTCCCAACTGTACTGGCAGGGGTGGTGGTTGGCGTCGGTGTCGGAATTGGGGTTGGTGCCGCAGTAGAGGAAGACACTGCTCCCGGAAGACATTGTGAGTAATAAGGATTGGAGACGACACATGCAGTGCCTGATACACATGTTGTTCCTCCACTCCATCCGATTCCACCACCTGCAAAAAATATTATTAATTGGCCTCCCATAAATCATCCACGAGCTTACATTGAGCCCATACTGGTTGCTGGGCGAGAGTACGAAGGGCGGCGGGCAGTATAATTACTGCAGCTATAAGAAAGGGTCTGGTAGCCATTGTATGTGTCGCTTTCGAGAATATTTCTGAAGAATTAACTTCGTACAAGGAATGTCCATTTTGTAGGAACACTTACACCTCTTTTATAAGAGCGCATCCATGGACGGAAAAATGGGCGCTAAAATTAGCGGGCCGGTGACAGTACAGAAGGTGCACCCACACCAACAAAATTCGCTTGGCATGATGTCGACAAACCTAAACAGGATCCTTATTCTCCGTCGCAATTTCACTCCCAAGTTCCATGGGTTCTAAGAATAGCTTGTGTTAAAGCGGAATAACTAGCGAGTCCACGTTAGCTGTCAAAGCGGACCGCCCAACTCCGCCATCGAGACTTCAAATTCAAAACTTTTGTTCTCCATCGCATTCCCGGTGCGAGCCGTTTGTCCGACGTCATGTAGGTTTACTTACATATCCATATAATTGTTTTTGACCAAATGTTTTATGAGAATTGGCCTTATTTTTTCTAAGTCTGGAAACCTTCCTCTGGATCCAGGAACTTTAGTTCGTTGTTGACACCTTGTGATTGGAATGTACATAGTTCGCTACTACTACTATTTGTCGTACTTACTCTTCAATGTCGCAATCGAGCTGTACAGTACACCCACGTCACTTGATTATCGGTTTTTCCGACTGAAAGGCAGGTCAAGACACAACTCCATAGTCAGAATCCCGATGCAGTTAATGGGGTGATGGACCTGCCCCTAACATTTTATTCTATGCTTCTCACTAAATGCCCCGTTACTTCACATTGAATTCAACTGCCCCGTGGCCATATCAATTCTCGTCGAGATTCAAATAATGCTCTGGCTGAGAGTGGTAGTGGCGTCAGGCTCGGTGTACACGCGAACGAGGATTTCATATCAATGGACCGTTTCCTGCTTCGCCGAGAGTCCAATGCAATCAATCACCAGTATTGCAAGCTTCAACGTTGCTGTCCTTTCCCTGGCCTAGAATCATGGCGTCAGAGTGCGGCTGGTGGACACTACTACTCCATTTCTGAACCCATTGCATATAAGAAGTGCATAACCAACTTGAAGGAAGTTCAATATCGATGAGAAAATTCCAAGATATATAACACAATAATTCCAAAGTGCGTAATCAATGATTTATGGCATAAAAACACATAAAGGTAATGCAACATAAGACATATGGGGTATTATTAATCATACAGTAATGAACATGGATAAAGCAATGAGGTTCTACAAGAGTGCTTTGCATCACGAGCTAAGAGTGCCCGCATTGTGGGTAAAGGAACTGAAATACACAAGAGTGGAGATACAAGATTCAAGCTATACGGGCCCTCGGGGGAAATAAAACACGTTCTTCTTCCGCTGCGACTTTGCTGGCAATGGGACGGCTTCTTCAGAGTCGGCCCTATCCACCGAGCGTCCGTAAAGCGGACCCGCTCCAGATACAGGTGTCCCCGGTTTAGAGGGATGCTCTCTACCATATGCTACTGGCGAGGGGGACGGTGCGTTGCGTGAATCTTGTCCTGGTAGATGTGATAAACTATGAGAGCCCCATCGTGCAGGCACCAGGTCAGTTGGAGTGGGAGGAGCAGGAGACCCCCGCGAGGCGGCGCTTATAGAGTCCCCTCCAGTCCCACTGTAGCGATTCCGTGACTCCAGTGATGAAATGCGCCGCTTGAGCTCATGTAGCTCTGCCGCCTGAGCCCTTTCCTCGTCGTCCAACATTTCGAGTCTCCCTTTACCTTTCTTGGCCATTTGTAGCGCTACGTTTAGGTTGTCAATCTGCGCCTGGTACCGTCGTTTGGTTTCCTCCAATTCTTGTTTCCCCTTCTTGACCTCTTCCTGTAGAGAATTTACCTGGGTAGCGTGGAGTGAAGACATAGAGCGCATCTCCTCCCGCACCCAGTCCGTGATGCGCATCTCGTCTTTCATCGTCTTGAACTCGTTCATGATGGTAGAGACAATAGGAGAGTCACCAAAACCGTCGAAAACCTGCATCCTCATGTCGCTGGTATCGACTTCTCGCTCTTTCCCCTTTTCGCTCTTAGGACTTGTAATACCGTCTTCACGAGTAGAACATTCAAACAGATCAGCCATGTTCCTCATGATCGCCATCATGATTTTTGCAACGGGTTCACTCCTCCGTGACACGCTGGACGTCGGAGCAGACTTGTCCATTTCAGAATCATGTTTACCCACAGGTGCGTTGGTGGGTAGGTCGACCATAGTTACATCGGTGCTCAGCGGAGTAGATTTACGTTCAGTCGAGGTGAGGGGAGGCAGCGGTTGAATATCTTCTGTCTGTGTACCTGAGTCTAATACGCTTCTGTCCTCCGGCACACCTGACGTCTGAACAGCTTGGGTAACATATACTGAGCTGGTAGAAGACGAGCTCCCATAAGTAGTATCTGCCTCCGCTAAAGTCTGTACACCACGAGAGATGGCAAGACTCGATGTTTGGACTTCTTTGTCAGGTAGAGTGCGAGCGCGCAGTTGCTGTGCAGCCGCGAGTTGTTGTTCCCGAGTCCAGACCATATCAAACTGTTGTTGGAGACGTTTATCCAAAGCAATAATCCGTCTCTCCAGTTCGGCACCCCTGTATGGATAAAGCACCTTAGCTAGAGCAACAGATGCATGGGCGAGAACATCTAGGCGGTGATCAATTGTGATTGCCTCCTCTTCGTTCAAAATCGTGCGTCGCGTTCTCGAGTCTAGAAGATTATGTAGATCGGGCTCAGAGGGGGAGTGCGGCGATGTTGATGTCTGGGTTCGTGAACATAGAAATTCAAGAAGATCTCGCAGTAGAAGGATGGTGTGAAGGGATTTCGCTCGTGTATCTTGAGCCATAAGTAAGCCAACCGACTGTTCTGCGGCCAATGAACGATCACGTGACAAATTGGACGGGGATTTAAGTTCGGCCTCGACGTCGACGACCATTCTTTCCTCTTTGTTTTTTTCGTTACCTGCATTTACTTGAGATTCAGGTAACGCTTTACCTATAAGAGACGCGATAGAAGTATAAGTCGGGAGGATAGGAGAGGCAACGGTCGATCGTTGTGTCGTCTGTACAGATTTTGCGGCGGGAGCGTCATCATTTGTTCCAGGTCCCGCAAGGGAGGCAGCGACCTTTCCCTGAGATTCATGAGTTGCGCCATTAATAGGTAATGCGGCGTTATCTGGAGACTTTGATTTAGGTGGGCTTTTCTCGTCGAGTACTGTGGCTGCTGTCTGAGACTGGGCCACCGAAGTTGTGAAAGGAACAGCGCCCTCACTCCTGTCCTTAGGCGCAGGTGATTGACGGCTAACGTCTAACAAACCATGGGCAATGATACTTTCCGATGCTTTGGAGACAATTTGCGATCTTCCCGAAGCAGTGGGTGTAGCCTCTTTTGCTATACTAGGTTGGTGAGTGAGAGGCTTTGGTGTAAGGGACTTTGGCGCGGGGACATTATTCGCTATTCCACCATTGGTAGTTGGATTATCAACCGCCTTTTTGGAGACCTCTGTAGTAGAATCAAAAGGGTTCACTGCAGGAATAATGGGAGAGGCTGCCAGCCGTTGTGGGGCAGAACCTGAACGCAGATCAGATCAGATGATCGTGGACAGAGTATACATATACGACTCTCAACCTACCATTCAAGTATGACAAGATGGTTTGTTTAGGGTTAGCTGGGATCAAGAACGCAGCTGACGACACATTGGGAGTCGAACTCGTCAAGTGATTAGACGTCAATGAAGACATTGCACTGGCCGGGAGCTTGGATGGTCCATCAGATTTAGCTACGGAGGCACTCTCTTCGTCGTCAGTGCCAGAAGTCACCAGCGCCCCAGACAAAATTCTGACAGCCGAAGATCTTTGAGAACGTTTTTTGGAGGAGTGAGCTCGCGAGCGCTTGGAAAGAGCAACAGAGATAGAAGAATCAACATTAGAGTCCGGACGCCCGCTGGCGCGCTTCCTCTTCTTCAGAGGGGGGACTGTTGCAGATGTCGTCGCTCGCTTCAATTTAATAGACAGTTTCTCAGAAGCCGAGCTGCCTTCAGTCGATCCCTCAGTAGCGGCATCGGCTACCGAAGATTTGACTGTCTTAGTGGAGGACTTCTGGGGGCCTGACAACTTCGCACTCGTGAGTTGGCCATATCGATATGCTTCGGCCAAAGAACGCCGGGCATGAGCCTGACAAACACTTTCAGTACAATGAATATGGTAAGAGAAAGTAAAAAGGTAAACCTGATTTTTCTTTCGCGAAGGTGAGGCGGTAATTGGCGAATCGACGTCATCATGCGCCCGCTTCGTACCAGCCAACTGAGTAGAAGTATCGGCGGGTACCTGATTATTTGATATGGTGATGTTTTCCTTTGACATAGCGGCTGGCTGGAGTGGGTTTGTAGTCGGTTCGGTCACTTTGTCAGTTTCTGGCGCGGCTTTGTCGCTAACTGCAGTTGCAGTAGCATTCTGGCTCGCATGTATGCTCAAATGAGCCGATTGTGCGATATCGCTGACAGTGTTGCTTTCCGAATTTAGCGCTTTGTTTACGGTGCCGGTAGCCGGAACGGGTGCTATAATGCTCACACCAGCTGAGATCGAAGGAACCGCCATTGCTATAGGAGTTACTGTCTGCGGAGGGGGTCGAGAAGAAGTGTCCGACGTGTCGGGAAATGGCGCAGCAGGGGCTGATGTCACCTGAGTGGGTGGCGTGAAGTTTGGTACATTCTTACTTGCTGCAGCGGCTTGAGCGATTGGTGGGGATGAGGGATTTGAGGTTGGAGGAGGGGTCGGAATAGATGTCACTGCTTCGCCGGCATGATATGAAGACTGGAAAATAAGTAAGATTCTACACCTAACTTGATATCCAGAAAACAACAA
Source organism: Stropharia rugosoannulata (assembly GCA_028532985.1). Taxonomy (NCBI): domain Eukaryota; kingdom Fungi; phylum Basidiomycota; class Agaricomycetes; order Agaricales; family Strophariaceae; genus Stropharia; species Stropharia rugosoannulata. Next base: position 2,642,663 of record JANCIK010000002.1, on the reverse strand, counting down.
CCTACCTGTTTAGGTAGGTTAACGGCAGCTGCTTCCATATGTTCCCGTTTAACTTCGACACTGTTATTGGCGGGGGTAACATTGGTGATAGTGTCCATGTTTTCAGAGGCGGGAGGAGATGCCGGTTCATTAGAGATAGCCGCTGTGGTTATGGAACTTTCACTAATCGTCGGGTCCGTTGTCCAAGTCCATACGCCATCTGCATTCCTCCCAAGCCCCCGCATGAACTGTTCTGCAGTTATGCCGTTCTGAATTTCATTCTTTGTTAAACGAAATCCCTTATGGCCTTTAAGGGCCCATCTCGCCCAATCTAGTAGATATTAAGCCACAACATAATTAAAATAAAACGATCAAGACATACCATTTCTGAGAATATCGTTCTGGTATTCTTCTTCCTCGAACTCTTCGTAGAAATGTTTTAGAAACCAATCCCGACTGATAAACCAGTGATGGTAAAACCGAGTAAGCACGCGATCGAACATCGGACTTCGCCACATCTTGTCCAATCCTTTCGGTCCACCTCTTTCTTTTGCCTCTTTTGCTTGGTTGAATAAGTGCTGACATAGGCGAGTGATGTGTATGATATCGAATTTGAATTCATGCCATTCCGTCTTCGGGTCGGACGCGTTCAATACGAGACGTAGAGATTCCCATTGGAATTTCGCCAAAAACATCAGAGGAACGCGATATTTGCGTGGAATAGTGACGGGCGGGGCTTCTTTGGGGAGAATGTCGACGAAGGGATTAGAGGCGTTGTCGCGAGGTGGGATGGAAAACGACTTTTGTATTAAATATTCTAGCATGAGATCCTGCGACCAATCTTCTCGGCGTATATATGGCAATTCGTCTGGATGCTTCCACGGTGCCGGATTGTTGGGGTCGATGACTTTTTGCACCGCTGTGGACTCTTCGGCATTCGTTCCGTTAGTCGAAGGTATTACGTCCGCTGTACTTTGAGATTTTGCTCTCGTTGAGCGGGCGGCGGATGCGGATACAGCTGCAGATAGGACATCTTTCTTCTCCAGAGCCTTTGACTGCCTTTGAGCTCGTTTAACAGACGAGCTATGCAGCGAGATACTTGCCGACGCTGGTTCCGCCTGTGGAATCGCTGTTTGCGAACTACTGGCCATCTCCTTCCCACCAATCTCCCGAATTTATGGCGCGACGTGCTTCAGATATAGGACTCGGGGGGACAGGAATGGAGAGCGAGAAAGGGGGACAGTCGACAGTGCGTCGTAATGGGAAGAGGAAGAACAAGTTCGCCCCCAAGTTACAGACACTGACTTGCAATGTTGTCACCCACGCCCTTTGCCAAACATCCTCCCAAATAACTTCACATCTTTTCTACAGAAACTCGTCTTTGTTTCTTCTACCGCCTCATCTTCCAGAACCTCCACACGCTCCTATCCTCCATATCGTGTCTTTGTCCTATCATTGTCAATTGCGTTGCAGTGCTCTGGATGGACCAACAACTACGAGGTCTGTGCGCATCAAAAGTGTGAGACAGCTTTCTCCCGAGACCTCCCTCCGTGTCTTCCCTGAGCATCCCCTCACGCATGGCAGCCGATCCACACGCTCCCACCTTTACATTACTCAGCGGATGCAGCTGGCCCTACTCATAACCCTCTTTTTTTGCCTCAAGGACGTTTGCTCGGGCTCTGAAATATGCTTGCTGGCATCGTTTGCTTGCTGGGCAGTCATGCCGTCAGCAAATTCACAGCCCCGTTTCCAATGCCGGCCTTGAGAACCCTAAATTGATCTATATTGAACTCAATGCAATTCAGATGACAAAGGTGGTAAAGGTGTTAGCCAATCCCCGACCAATCCGCGTTGTTGCGTGCTTCCATCCAACCTTTTTACGGACTGAACAAAGTGTTAACTTGATGTGCCTGCTATATCACACACCTAACCTGGGTTGAGCGGGAAAAGACGTAGCTTAGCTGCCTTGCCGGTTAATTGAAGTTAGAAATTCCTGAGTTTCACCAAGCGCCGGGCATGCCCATCTCACGAATCGAAGGCAGTCTGAAGATGATAATGACAAGCTGTTGTTATCTTCTTCGTTCAATTGCTCCAGGAAACATCAGCGCAGTTTTTTTCTTGATGTGACGGGTATGTGTTAGTTCATCTGCAGTTTATAGGCCCTAGGTCCAACTGATTAGTCCACTAGTTAGCGCTGAGTTGCCACTCAGTTATAAAAGCTAAAAAGTTGAACATGGTACAAGCTTACGAGAGTGACATTAATCATCATCGCCGTCGACATGAGAGTCACTAACGTTGTTCAAAACCGCCGATTTTCCACGGTGGACTGCAAGTGTGTTAACTGCTAACTGTGTTATCCACGCCGGTGACGATGCATACTTTGCTGACATAGTTGTGGAGAAGATCGGATGAGCGGCCGTGATAGGCTCCTTGTTCTCTGCTTTGCAGACGAAGTAAGTGTCGGGAAGATAATTTGTCTGAACATCTAATTAAAATTGTACGGACATCACATTGGTTGACCAATCTGATATAAAACAAAACCAATCCTCTATAATACGGATTACCCAGACATTGCTCCCACGTACGCGAAAGACGGTGTACCTAGTAGCACTTTCTTGACGGCCAAAATAGTATTATCTTGACTTTGAAGCGGTAAAAGAATATGGACAAGCTTGGACCAAACGTAAACAAGCCAGTGAGTGTGGAACGGGTTTCTTTACCCACTCATACATGATATGACCTGAGTAGGAACATTCTAAATTACACACAGTGACTCGGTAATAGGATCCTGAGGCACCCGAAGATAGTAGGTCCAAGTAGTAGCAGCAACAGTCGAACAGATTCAGAGCTCTGAGCTGCTCTCAGAAGTCCCGGGCCCCGAAAATGCGACGTGATTTGATACTTTTTTTATATAGCTTTTTGAAGCCAAAATAATCACTTGTGCGAGGTCCTGAGAGAACTCAGAATTGAGTTTGAACAGACAAGATTATCTCTCAATAATCCTATTGATGCCATATTCCACGGCAACTGGTGGCATCAGCTAGACCCATAATACTATGAGCGTCTTGGTAGCAGAAAATAGAAACGGAAAGAGATGTCCTGGACGACTTGCCGTAATGTCGGGCAGCGTGGGAAGAAAGAGATAAAGTGAAATGAGGATGATGCGAATGTAGTAACAATTGAGAGAAATGCATATGTTGATTCAACGACACTCACCACCAACAGTCTCGCATGCCCCCATGGTCAATCCTTGTTCCCCGTCCAGACCCTGCTGACTTTTCAGGAGACCCTGCTCAGCCATATACGAGGACAGTTTCAGACTCTCCGCCGCGTCTCCATCCTCTCGTTTTTGCCCCTATCGACCTTTCTGTACCATTTCCGGAGCCTTCGCCATGCTCACCTGCCATCAACTACACCTCTGCTATAAATGTATTCCGTCCCTCTCCTTGTAACATAGAAGCCAGCTCTCCAACATCTGCCACATCCTCTACAGCTGCAACAACTTCGTCTGTGCGGACAGTCGAGGTCAATCATACAGGCAGCAGTTCATGCCATGCCTCGCCATCTGTTCCATCTGAATGGGGGTCAGATCAATTTGCAGGTGCAGGTCGTAAGTCTTATACGGACTCTTCATCATCTCTTGCCAGTCCCCTCCGAAAACTTCCTATTCCTGATCCAAGTCAGAAAAATGGTGTGCAGCATATCCCGAAGCAGATACGAGCCCTGCCAAGGATCCCCACCACACCAGTTACGTCTATATCATATAGCGGCTCCATAGGATCTGGCTCTATGCGCACGTCTACTCCAGAGTTCGCGTCCGCAGTGGAGACTGGGCTGCATCGTCCGCGTGTCAACACCGACCACAAACACTCATCCACACCTCTGTCAGTCCGTCCACTGCCTACGCCGTGCAGCACCCCGACTTTAGAAAAATTTGCCCACGCAGACACAGGCGATAGCATAGGCATGGGAGGGAGGAGCTCAACAAGCCCGCGCAGCATAGGTTCGTCACATGGGCCCTTGATGGGCGCTGCTGGCATGTCATCTCGCACACCTTTCGCTTCAGCGTCTTCGGGACTCTTCACAGACCCTACCACGTCGTCTAAGGATCAACAGGTGCCACCCAGGGACCGCCGTACAATGCGCAAACTGCCAACTCCGCCAACGCAATACGCATCACGGTAGTAGATATTCAATTTTCAATTGAAAATACGAGGTAAGATGATTCTCACTCCACGTATCCCTCGGGCTAACATCCATTATGGTCCCTAGACACGATGGATTTAAGTGAAATATTTCTCTGGATCTAACACAGTAGAAGATTGGACGGAGGCTCTTTGACGGTCTACATTACGTAGCTAGCCGTGGCCAGCGGCGTGGTGACGCTAATAGACGAAGGAGGCAGTACTGGGTACTAGAGGCCGTTTACCATGCACGACAGGTTGTCCACTTTACGCAATCTCTTTCTGGGTAATGGAAATAATCACAAGGTGCGCCTTCTCCTCAAGGGTAGTTGAAGGTAGTTGTCGACTGGCGTAGGGAAACAATCCCGAACTCCTTGAAAAGTAACTTGTCTTCCACCTGACGCGTTCCGTGCATTTCAAATAATGATTTGGTTGCTAGTTTCAAGTTACATATACGTCGCGGTGCAAAGCGCGCATGCGCGGGCAACGCGCAAGCGTCGTCGAACGGATAATGTTGACCTCCAACCGGCTGAATCCTCCGGATTAGCCATATGTACAAACTCATTCAGAGATTATTCTCATGTGCGCCAAAAAGGGTCTAGGTCGCCCTGCTGGGCCCTCCATGATACCACATTAGTGCGCAAAGTAAGCACATATGTGTAGCGGGCCTGTGTAGCCATCTGCAGCATATTGTGCACCTCGCGAACGTTTCCAGGTATGACCGCCAGCCCCTATGTCGTGTTTATTGGAATGATCTGGCGATCTGACGCCACGCCCAGCCATGGTTGCAACTTGACTCGAGCCTGCTTGAGCCGAACAAGAACCTTATGTGATTGTGAATTGAATCCTGCGGACTCTCTCCCTCAGTGAACACGCTGCGTAAGGGTTGCTGAGGCAGGCTCAGCTGAGGAAAAACTGCGCTCGGCCATATACTGGCAACGTATCTCTTTAATAATTTCGTCGACCGGCTGGAGTCTTGCACCGAGAATTCTGCAACCTACTGCAAGAGTCTCCTGCGCCTGAGAGATCTAGTATGTGTACAACAAATAATTGGACGCGTCATCTGACATTTTGGCTTTACTGTACTGGACGCGGTTGCGATACTCGCGACCTTTCCACGACGCTCGCACGCCAGTGCGATCATCGACCGGCCTGCGTGCGGTGTCGTACGGCCGACAATGCGCCGTAGCCGACGAGCGCTTTGTGTGATCATCCGTGTTTCGAAGGCACGCGCTTACGGCATGTTGAAGTTATTGTGTTACTTTAAATACTAAACCAGACTGTAGATAATCTGTGCAGCTCAGTGACCAATGATCCTGCATTCAACAGATAACCATACAGCTAGCGCCCGTTCCGCAAGTTCTTCATAATCTGTTATGCGATAATTATCACCACATAGAGTCTTGTCATCTCTGACCTTGAAATTCACAAACTGATCAGACGAACTGCTTGCCACTTATTTCTGACTAATCTAATAAGTTGTTGAGGTTTAAACAGAAATCTATTTGACTGAACACGTTCTGTCAACATCAACATCTCCGTCCAAACAGCGCGGCGGTAATTGTAGTTACTGTGATATTAGATAACATTACACTCTTTCATGCACTGAGGTTGTAACTTCAATGTTACTGTAGATAGTAATGCACGCTATGCAGTAAGGTGACATTTATTAAGTTAACCCAAGGTTAGCCACCGACACTGGTCACAGATACAGTATTTAGCTAACGCAATCTCAATCTGTTCTGAAAAGTCTGAATACATATGTATACATCTGAGCAATCAACAAATAAGCGCTCATTCGGAAACCAGGTCTGACAGCGCCTAACCCTGCCTAACCACGTTTGGTAGTTTGGATACAAATAGACGTAGAACCAGAAGGGGCAGAACTTTATCCTCGACTAGACCGTCTTCCGGAAATACTACAATATCATAGAATATCATACACGGTTCTGAGGATGCCAAGCAACAGGAAGCAATCATACTTTTTTGGAGTGTCCCTAAATGCTTTTGATACCTCCAATCGCCGCTGCAATATCTTGAACACCATCATCGTGAAGTACAATCTCGACCGCCCAAGGCCGTACGCTCTCCGCAATCTTTTGAGCATATTTTACTGGCAAGCCGCTGAGTAGAAGGGGCATGGGCCAGTCAGGCGCTTCCCCTTTCTGAATTATCGAAGTAGCTGTAGCAATGAAATTTGAATCAGTCTCCAGTGAAGACGGGGTTCGATCAAAGATAGCGAAGGAGTGTAACCCAGGCCTAGTTATACTGTCCACGTCGGCAATCGAGAAACGGCGCATTGTTGGAACTGGTATGTAATGTATCCATGTGTCCGGTACCGTTCCGTCGATCTCCACAAAATCAAGCTTCGCAGTCCTGACAGTATGGATAATTTCTGACAAAGATTTCCCCCTAAAAATCCCCACTAGAAGAGGATGATTTCTAAGTCCAGATTGAAGGTGGCGTATCTGCTGAGAAAACCATGGCGCAGGCATCGATGTAAAATGAGAATGTGGCCTAGTTGATATGCGGGGATGGTCGTTTGTGGACAGGGCATCAGCCACACGAGCGGCATCACCAACTTCCAAGTTCCTTGGACTCTGAGAGTCGAAAATCAACCCTATCATATCAACCCCCGCTTGAGCCATTTCTATTCCCTTGGCTGCTGTTGTTACGCCAGATACCATTACCCAAACTTTTTCATGCTTGTCAGGAGGCGGGGTTGGCCATTGCAAAAGATCTCGGATAAACTCGCTGGTGTTGTTTGCCCTCATCAACGCTTCTCCTATGAGCACCGCCTTGACTCCTTGTTCGCTATAGACTTCGACATCCTTTGGGTCAGAAATGCCACTGAGAGCACATAGAATAACGTCTCGGTCTCGAACCATATCTGCCAGTCTACTGGTGGTTCCCATGTCCACATTGAAATTGTGTAGATTACGATTATTGACCCCGATAACCTTTGCGCCTAGGTCCAGCGCCAACATCATTTCTGCTGCATTGTTTACCTCAACCAAGGGTTCCATATTGAGTGACAACGAGTAGGCATAGAGAGAGCGAAGGCGCTCTGGCGACAACATGGCAACAATTAGGAGGATGGTGTCCGCACCGTACAGACGAGCTTCTGCAATCTGATACTCGTCGAGGATGAACTCCTTCCTAAGAAACGCGGGACGATCTTCCAGTGCATCGACTGATTGTCTAGCCAAACGGAGATCAAGCAAAGATCCTTTGAACCAAGTCGGTTCGGTCAGCACAGAGATAACAGATGCTCCCGCAAGAGCATAAGTTAGAGCTTGCTGTGCTGCATTCGCCGTGAGTGCGATTGGACCTTTGGATGGACTCGCTCGTTTGATTTCAGCCATGAGGGATGGGGAAGCCTTTCCGGATGATGTCGATGGGTTACGCCTTAACCTGTCCACAAATGAGATTAACGGAGGTGCAAGGTGTAGAGCAAGTAATGCATCGATGTCGGCTGGAGTTGTTCCAGGGGTAGATTTGGCAAGGGCGACATCTTTCTCTCTCTGGGCATAGATAGTTTCAAGAATCGTAGCTTTTTTCGCACCTTGCTGTTCAGACATGATGGAGAAACGACGAAGAATGTGGCCGTCTGCGTGCAAGTTGCGTATCAGTGTGCCGGTGTGCCGATGCTGAATTATTTTCCCAGACTTAAAAAGAAGCTTCTGTACAAAGGCGAAACTACATACATGACTTGTAACGAACGTATTCAAAAATTAGTGGAATAACTTAGAAGGTATATATATTGGCTGGTGGTGCGGAAAGAATGTGCAATTTAGACGTAGGTGTAACAGAGCGTGCCGCCCTGGGTATTCATGAGGTCGCGGATAGTGACTTTAGGCGCGATGACACCGAGGCTAATGGGGAAGTCCAATGTCACATTCTGAGTGTTGGGAGCATCACCGAATGGAGGACCGAACTGGGAAACAGGTCCCGAGATGTCAACCAGACGTTCAGCAGGTTTCTGAGCTTGCCACAACGCCCAAAGTCTGTCAAGATTAGCATGGTGAAGATAGAACAGAGGGTCTAGATAAAGATGTCAGATTTGACTTCATCGTACTAGTATATAAAAGGACTGACCGTTAGGACTCGAGTAAACATCGGCAATTGTACCAAACTTTCCGCCGACACCCAGGTGTCCACCAGCATGCACAGTGAACGTGTCAAGGGTGGTGCCTCCTTGGAGAGCTATGTCAAAGTGCTTGAAATCAGGCTGAGCAAGCGTATTTGCGACAACAGAGCTGTTAAGAGCTCTCAGCACGATAGTAGGGCTGATATCACGCGTCAAGCAGTAGGAGTTGGGAGTAACGGAGAAGCCGGGTCCAACGTGGAGCTTCTGGCTTGCGAAGGGACCATCGCGGACGCAGCCACCACCAGTACGGCCAGGAATGTCGAAAGGAGCTGAGACAAAACCCTCCTCTGTGTAAGGGCCGTTGCCACCGAATCCGAAGAGAGACTTGAAGACAGGGGCGTTCATGAAGTTCTTTTCAGTCGTGGCGTCCAAAGACCAATCCCAGTAACTAGTAATCGCCGAGACAATGAGTACTTGGGTCGGTCAAGGCATAGTTTAAATATCTTACGGCTGGGCCCCGAAATAACCACACTCCTGCTTGAGCGCCTTCTCATATGTTGCAATGAGATATCTATGCCATGGCTGGAAGTGACCCTATTCGGATTTCAGTAACCCGTGCAGATGTGGCGCTAGCCATAGTTAAAGCTTACAACGAAGTGGATAGTGTCGGTTTGCAGGATGTGGTTACCGACGAAATCATCGAACCGACTTTTAGCTCCAGGTACGGTCGCCTTCGATTTAGCAGGTAGGACCTGAAGACACCTAACGGCCGCCAGATACGCGAACTTCTCCAACCCAGAGAAGGTACGCCTGTGGAGCATTAGATCCACTATGTGCGCAGCTTAAACGTAATCCGACTTACCATTCCTTACGCTTCAAAGGCTTGGTGCACTGGGCCCCAAACGCAGAAGAGGCGAGGACGAGGACACTGGCCACGACAGAGAGCTTCATAGTTGGGATAATGATACATATCGTCGCTGTCTGCCTCTTATAACTTGTTTGCGCTGCGTGCAATCGCCCTGATTCTCCGACGCGACGCACTTCCTGGATAACAGGATGGGCCGCAGATCTAAGCGTGGCTGAGTAGCAACAACTTTCACGCGACCCAAATCATTTGTCCAGGAACGATCTTCGGCACACTCTCGGAAAGTTTTTCACAAGTAGAGCGTATTCTGGGTCTCTGCAAGCTACTCCTTACTACTAATTCCAAGGTAGTTAGTATTATTGGACCTGGGGCTCGTCTACTACTATCTACTACTTTGTCTGTTAAAATGCTAGTGCTACTTGACGCTAAGTGGCAATACTCATGAAATTCAAGTTACCCACTGGTATCTGGTTGAGTTCTTTGCAACATGGCGACAACATTTTGTTCAACAAGAATCAGAATTATAATTTGAAAATTTCTTGATAGGTTTCCTTTTATAATATACCTGCAGACGCAATGCAATATTCTGCCAGCATAGCTCAAACAAACTCTGCTTCCGACTGTTTGCGCTTAAATTGTAGCACGTATAAATCTCAAGCGCTCCGTCAACTACAGACACTGACGTGAGAGGGCATTGGAACTTTGAACGACTGGAGGCATTTCAAGTTGGGCAAATATGTACGTGTCATAAACCCATATAGACGGGTTGAAGCGGGCTCAATCAGCAGCAATCAGCTCAGTCTGGCGAACCTTGGCGTTGATGAACCAAAATAAGCGCCAAGGCGTTGCTCTAATATTTGAGCCGAGGCCACGATCGGCATCCGCGTGGACGATGGTTGCCGTATTGCCATAATACGAGATCTGTGTTCGACAAGTCAACGTTCAACCAACCATCATCGATTTTTGCCACCAGTCCATCCTCGCTTGTGCCTATTCAGGTTATTCGTATATAATAATGTTATCGATTCATTCGTGCTGTCGTCCTTCCTTTTCAACCCCGAACGGAGTCCCCGTCCAGAATGTCAGATCCAACGGCTTGGACGCCCCCGACAGGACCTGTAGAGGATTTTGGCCACATCTCTAGAAATCTGAATATCTCCGTCATCGTTATCTCGTCCATTCTTTTTTTCCACCGTGTCTATGTTCGACTCTTCGTCTTAAGGAATTGGGCCGCAGATGACTACGCAGCTGGATGCGCATATGTGAGTAACCGTGGAAAGTGTACAATCGATTTATACTGAGTACCGCTTCAGGCGCTGTTGATGACGTTGTCAGCTTTTGAGATTGAAGGTAAGCGGTCTATATTCCTGTGATATACTATACCTTAGGCGCTTACGGGTGACTTTACTTGTCTTAAGAGGTTAGACTAGGAGCTGGAAAGCATCTGGTAGATATCAATCCAAAGGATCTGGAGAGCTTCTTCTACAATCTTCCTACGATGCAACTGTTGTATATGTCAACGTCTTACATGGTTAAACTCTCAATTATTCTATTTCTTACACGTCTCCATAAAGGAAGTCAGTGTTCTGGTATCAATCAAAGCGACTTTGTACTTACTCTTCACCTATCCAGAGACATATCTTCGGGTAGTGTATACAGCAGTTGCACTCACGACGATTCAAGCGGTTGTGATTTTTCTTCTGTTCGCTCTTGAATGCAAACCGCCGGCGTAGGTATTACCAAAATATGCAATGAATCAGGGTGCTAATTTTGGACAATGATAGGGCTCTATGGGATAAAACCATCCCCAACGCTAATTGCATGAGCTCGGAAGATCAAGCCAAATTGTTCTACGCGCATGCAGGTATCGGAATCGGTGTCGACGCTTTCTGTCTTTTCGCTCCGCTGTATATCATTTGGAAGCTTTTGATGTTCCGTGAGATGCAAATCCGTTTGACAATCGTCTTTAGTGTCGGTGAGTACATGCACTAGTATGTTGTTTTAACCTGTTGATTGATTAATTATCGTCGTATAGGAATGTTCGCTATTATCTGCGCCATCATTCGGTTCTCTGTCATTGTGACAGTGGACATGGGCGTCGACACAACATGTACGTTGGTCTACCCAATCCTTAACAATCGTTCTAACCAGCAATTAGTCAACATCCGTCGGGCGTCAATCTGGACAAATCTGGAATGCTTCATTGGATTTTTCGTATCATGTTTCCCCAGTCTTTCCCCAACATTCCGTCTCCTCCGTCGCAAAGTCACCGGCCAGTCTTCAAGTCACAAAACTAGTCAGTCGAAGCCGACAGGACCTATCGCTCTAAGCATGAAGCGCACTGGCCATAATCAGTCTGCACTCCACTCTATGCATCACGGAAAGGGGAGCACAGGAGACATCCCGATGTATTCAGTATCTGGCATCGTCAAAGCTTCAAACGACAGCGAAGACAACATCGCCGGGCCCGAAGGACAAGTGTATAATAACCTGGACTTTAAGGTTCACGTCGAGAAGGAAGTGTATACCAGTAAGGTGTAACATGATTTGCAGTGAAAAATGGGCATTGCTTCATCGCAGCTTCGCGCGGATACGTCTCCGCGATTGACCAACACTTTTTGAATACTTCGCTTCATGGTTATTTGGTTATAGTAGGCTGGGATTGCTTCTGTATATATCATCAGATATTGTTTGTAAGCGTTAAATTATATACATCTCCTCGAAAATGTAATAGAGGTGGTAGAGTCATACCATCTTGACCCACTCGTATTTTATTGTTACTTACCACTAATAAAAGCAACGCTCGTTTTTAATTTAGGTGAATTTGCGCTTCTCGTAACATATACTACTACTATGTAGTGCGTACAAGCCGGTGATTTGCCAGTGGTGCTATCTTCCAAGGCCTTAGTATGCGACCGCAAGCAAGCATCTACAGCATGGATATATAAGGACACATAGCTTCTGATGTGCAAAGTCCAAACATCAGATATTTCGGATACTGATGGGGATCAAGCTGGATCAAGCAAAGTCAACGCCGAACGGCCGTGGGCATCTATGTAGATTTTTTACGTACATACATAAATACTAATTACGCATCATACAGTGATTAAAGCCTTACATTTCTATGGTGAATGCTTCCGAAGACCCAGAGCAGGCTAGAAACTCCGGGGAGGTTGTGGGGACGCTTAGCGACCACATAATAACGTTGAAGAACCAGTGGTTCCCGTGCTAATTCCTGATGGACCCATATATGCCTACCTACTTTTCCGAGTTCCCTTATATTTGTTACTGATGGAACCAGGTGTATGGCGATCCATCGACGGAAGTATTCCGCCCCAAAAATTTGACGAAAAAGTGTCCCCGGGAGTTGAAAGTTTTGCGCGGAAATAAAAAATGTGTGCGCGCGTTTTTTGAACACTTGCGCGAGAGTTTTTAGCAGTGCGCGGAAATAGTTAAGAGATTTTTAAGACTGCGCGGAAGTTTAAAGGGTGCCCCGTAAGTTTACAATAGTGAAAATGTGGTGCGCGAAAATACTTACGACTTGCGCGCGGAAACTTTCAGTGCCGCGCGGAAACATTGAGATTTAGAGTTTGGAGGCATGCCGGCGTGCCGTTGATGACAAATTGATCGGAACAGCTGGCCTCGGCTGCAAGGGCTGAGCATTTTCTGAGTTTGAATAACCATTGTATAAGCAACGTCACACGCCTGTCTAGCACAGCAGTTGGTGCAGACTAGTGTAGCAAGCTACTCTTCAATATCACCTTTAAAGTTAATCTGTGTAATATCAGTTTTTCTGCATAGCAGTATACCTCTACTTTGTTCCTTTTTTGTAATGCCCAACTTTCCCACAGTGCATATTGAGTGTATATTTTATGGCCTGTGGCAAGCCTGTGGGCCGTGTGTTCAACTGTGCTGCGAGTTAGCACAGGGGTTCTCATTATAATTGCAGTAATACATTCCTTACTGTATTTAGAGTATCATACTAGCCTTTAGAGCAATACTATTCCCTGGGTAATCAGCTATGTGCACAATTAGGTCGACTAGATGTTACATTTCAAACTCAGCCAGGCGACCGTGGCGAGCCGTTTAGATCAATTTGTCATCAACGGCACGCCGGCATGCCTCCAAACTCTAAATCTCAATGTTTCCGCGAGGCACTGAAAGTTTCCGCGCGCAAGTCGTAAGTATTTTCGCGCACCACATTTTCACTATTGTAAACTTACGGGGCACCCTTTAAACTTCTGCGCAGTCTTAAAAGCCTCTTAACTATTTCCGCGCACTGCTAAAAACTCTCGCGCAAGTGTTCAAAAAACGCGCGCACACATTTTTTATTTCCGCGCAAAACTTTCAACTTCCGGGGACACATTTTCCGGGGGCGGAATACTTCCGTCGATGGACCGCCATACCAGGTGAGCTTCATGGACGGAAGTGGACGGCTGTGGACGGTACAAATTGAACCTTTCCATGTCATGGCGAATGATGGGAGACGACTGGGAGACTCTGCGAAGGCACGAAAATATCAAATCGAAAACGTGCCATGAGAGTGAAATGAAACATCTACATACAGGGTTGCCTTCAACCTATAATCACAGACCGTTTTAAATGCGAAGAAGTCAAGAAGTAAAAAATTTGACTTTAAACTCATTTGCAAAGGAGTGTCAGTTCGCCAGCACGGGGAAGGATTTGGGAAGGATAGAGCTTTGCGAAGTGCTTATGCAGTCGTCCTGATAAGAAGGTGACGGGCCCCGAGCCTGTAGAAGGGTTCAGCAGGGATGCCAAGTTATCCAAAACCTTTATGAACTTGACGCGTAAGATATACACTGGCTGTGATTCGGATTCGAAAGGTTAGCAGTATGGGACACCCAAAGCAGAACTATCTTCAACCCCACACTTCGTATAATTCCTTTCTCCTTAGGGTGAAAGGCTGTGACAGGGGTATTTAGAGCTCTCGAGATGTGAGAATAAGGTTGATTATGACTCGATATTGTTGGCAAAAGACTCTATGTAAGAGAGGCAGTAACAAGAAGGGAATAACCAAATTGTAGCCAGAGCGAAGTAAGTCTGGTTTTGATTCATGGACCTTTGCAATGCTGAGAAGGATCCCATCAGGGCGAGAAAGAGCTAGCAAATGACAGCAAGATATGTAGCAAAGTTATTGGTTAAAGCTGAACGTTTGAACATCGAATGGCAGCCGGCGTCACTTCAACGTTCAACATTCGTGGACAGAGTCGCCGGCTACGCGTTCAACGTTCAACGTTCAACGCTAAGCGCCTGTAGTCATGTGACTAGGTAATTTTCGACGTGCGCCATGTAGTTTAGAAGGCTTGTCATCACCCTCCAGGCCTCTGGTCTCCTATTCTCCCCGCGTTTGTGATCCTTCAAAGGCATTTCATTCGAAATGTCGTTGAAATATCTAACAATGCGTTCTGCAATGGCAGCTGCCACGCAGAGCACTGCTACAACCAACTTCAACCATCTCCGAAGTATCCCTCGCTCGTGGCTGATTCGGAGGTCCAAATACGACCCGAAGTTGAAATCTGTTCGCGCTCAGGACAGAATCAAGTGGTGGAATGTTGTCCCTGGTGATCAAATACGTCTGAGGGGAGACAGGGAGGGTACGATACACGAAGTCCTCAGTATCAACAAACTGAGCAATCGTGTCTTCCTGAAAAACACGAGTGTATGCATGCAACATCTTCTTCCGCGTTCTTTGCTGATGCTGTTTCTAAATAGCCCGCACCTGACCCGAATGCCCGTCCTCCTCCGACTAAAAACTATCACTATTCAAGGTGTCAGTTATATATCGGAGAACACAAGTCCTATTTCCAGAACGATATAGAGAATGTAAAAGTACAACCGTACGTTTCTTGCTTAGCATGCTATCGCCTAGGCTCAGGCTTCTATTGAACCTACAGTGTTTTTGCTCTTCGTGTTGGAACGTCGGAACCTCGCTGGAGTTATTTGCGCAACCGTTTCGTGTGGAAAAGATACGCTGTAGCAACGACACCTAAGCTCCTTGACTCAGAAACAGGTGTTAGAATACATATACCATGGCCTCCGGCAGTGAAACGCACATATCCTGCAGGTAACGTATCATCTTTTGTGACTTACCTACTTTGTTGGATTAAAATGTTAACTAGCTGGACTGTATGATACCACTCAAGAAGAGCTGGAGAAGGTTACATATGTACCGCCGCGCTTCTCCCCTTTTCTTTCAGGCCCTGTTCCACATCTCCCGACGGAAAAGGAATACTTGGACCTTATTTATAACCCGACCCCCTCTCAAACCTACGATCCTTCTGCTCCTTTCGAGGTATATCTGAAGCCAGACTTAGCCAATCCTCACTCGCGCGCGAAGAAGCTGCAACGATGGAAACTGCGCCAGGCTATAATCCACGCTCAGCTGAAGGATATCACTGACTTTGAGCTTGCTAACCTTGACGGTCGCACAGAGAAGCAGGCCAGGTCAGATGCGGCGTACAGGTGGCGTGAAATGGTGAAACAGCAAGCAGCCGAAAGGAAGAAGGCAAGATGGATGCACCCTGCTCGCGAGCAGTCTCTTGAGAAGAAGGCCGCTAAGAAGGTCAAGAAGGAGGATAGGCAAAGACGTCGTCTGTCCGAGTTGCTGCTTTCTGAGGAAGAGAACCAGGTCTTGCCAGCAGCTCTGAAGGCGAGCAATTAAAATATTATTAGTACAACTCGCTGTCTAGACTAGCGATTAATGACCGTCATTATCTATGAACATATGTCGAGATAAGCACTAGAATAATACACATTTCCTTTGTTGGTTCACTGTGGTCAACAAGCAAATAGTCCTCGGTGCTCATTTACATAAGTATGACTGTGCTGCCACACTACAACAGACATCACTTCGATCCGACTTCGGAGTCACTGCCACCGGCACCTTCAACCTGTATCCACTACGTCCTCTACCTCTAGCGCGCCGGCCTTTCCAATGGCATCGTCTCTAGGCTCACCAGAAGCATTATACCACGCAATCCCTCATTCAGACACCGCTGTCAATACCTCTCAGATTGAACTGCTTGACGAATCCGACGACCTAATACATCAACCACTCTCAAGTCCAAGCAACGAAGCGGTAGTAGTGGACTCCCGAATCCGTTGGATCTATTTTGTGCTGGGCTGTGCAGTTCTACTACCATGGAATGGTGCGTGTTCCACGATAATATTGGATGCTATCGAGCTCATGAGTACGAACAGTTGTCATTACGGCGATGCCTTTCTTTCTTTCTCGCTTATCTAACTCGTCTCTGCGGACTACATTTGCCTCTTACCTGACCACCTCCTTCACTGCATCCAACTTCATCTTTCTGGCCCATGCTACTGCTATATCCAAGAAGGTGAGTCATGTCATTGAATTAGTCACAGCAGTGGGAGACCTGACGGGAAGAGCAGACCAGCCCATCTAACCAAACGCGTTCAACTCTCATTTGGCTCCTTGTACTCAATGCCCTATTAACTTCGACCACATTCTTCGTTCCTGCTGCCGGGGTATTCTTTGCATTCGTAATATTCAATGGTTCCGCGCAAGCCATTGCCGGCGCGTACCTCCAAACCTCCGTAATTGCTGTCGCTTCACGATTCGGTCCGCCCGCAGTGCAGGCCATGATGGCAGGTCAGGCGGCAGTTGCTGTTGCTGTCAGTGGTGTCCAGGTGCTCAGCGCAGCTGCTTCGGTCTGGGGAAAGCCTACAACGTATGCAAGCGATGGCTCCGCCGAAGAACGCTCCGCATTCATGTTTTTCTTGTTCGCCACGTTTTTCCTCGTGGTCAGCTGGATTGCGCACAACTTCTTGCTCAAGATGCCTTCATATCAGACTGTCACGGCGCCTTTGGAACGCAGTGCCAAGAAAGCGAGTGAACCTCATTCCGAGCGTCAAGGTCTTATCTCCAGTGAAATTGCTCCCTCTGCACTACACGAAGATAAAGCGAACGCTCTCAGGGTGGCCAAGCTTAATATCTCCTACGAAATAGCCGTTGCCTACGTGTTTTTAATTACCCTGGTGCGCATTTCAAAGTTTCAGCCTGATACTTTATAGATATTTAAGAAACTTTCCCTCCCTTTGTTTAGGCTGTATATCCGCCCATCACAACTTCGATAAGACCAACTAATCCCAATACACATCCATTGCTATTCAGCTCTATTCACTTTCTTGTGTTCAATGTCGGGGACTTCCTGGGCCGTTACATTTGTTCCAATCCCGCGTTCGTAGTCTGGTCATCCAGAAAACTCTTACTCCTGTCGGCGTCGCGCACTTTATTTATCCCTCTCTTCCTCATGTGTAACGTGCAGCGAGGATCGTCAACAGTCCTTTACGATCCCATCATCAGTTCAGATATGTTATTCATGCTGATCCTGTTCCTTTTCGGAGGTTCCAATGGTTATTTATGCAGCACTTGCATGATGGCTGCCCCATCCCTCGAACATAATCCGAGACTAAAAGGTAAGGCGGAAGATGTTGATGTCGCAGCAACAGTTGCGAGCTTCTGCTTAGTCGGCGGTTTGGTTCTAGGCAGTGTTGCAAGTTTTGCAGTGAAGGGCACTATATGTAGATGTAATCCTTTTACAAGTTAGACGCGTAGTACAATAGATATAAATAAGAATTGTGTAATAATCTAAGTTGATGAAGAGAATGAACTTAACCTAGAGAGGTATATAACACCAGTACATGGGAAAGCGCCTGGTGCAGGATCTTCTGCGCCCTGTGACCCGGACACACTATGTTCACACCGTGTTCTTCCTTCGTCATCTGCAAATGAGTGCTCAACGAATCACCGTGTATCCCGGGGAGCTTCTGGCGAAACAGATGAATACTCACAAGATAAATTATACCCATCGATCTCTGTGGGATAAAGCTTTCCCTTAAATTGCATAACACTCAAGATACACCATTTGACCCCATCAACTCTTCCCCCATGGCAGTGAACATCGCAGCACTCGCTCAGACACTCAAAGGAGACGTCCTCACACCGTCAGACGCGGGCTACACGCAAGCTATTGCGCGCTGGGCCTCGAATGCTGAGCGCCATGCTCAGGTTGTAGTACTCGTTAAGGACAACGATGACGTTGTGTCAGCGCTTCGATTTGCTCGTGAAAACGGCCTTCCCGTCGCTGTGCGTGGTGGTGGGCACAACGTCGGCGGCGCTTCGTCCAGCGAGGGCCTGGTAATCGACCTGAACCGCTACATGAACGGCGTCACTGTTGATCCTGCTAAGAAGCTTGGCTACGTCGGCGGCGGCGCTATTTGGGAGACCGTTGATGTGGAGTGCATCAAACATGGATTGGCGACTGTTGGCGGGACTGTCAACCACGTTCGTTTATTTTTATCTTATTTTGCACTCTAGCCTTTGGCTGACAGTAGTCCGGATGTGTTCCACGCATAGACTGGTGTTGGAGGGTCAGTATTTGAATATTTTGGCTAGTTGGTATTTTACTTATCCATGCGTTAGACTCGTACTGGGCGGTGGGTACGGGTGGCTTACCGGCGCTCACGGTTTGGCCATCGACAACTTGGTCCAGGTACGCGTATATCTATTTTCTTTAAAGTCGGCGACTGATATCGAGAAAATCTCATGAAATAGGCAACTGTGGTAACCGCTGACGGCAAAATCTTGACCGCAAACAACGACGAGAATCAAGATTTGTACTTCGCCATTCGCGGTGCAGGTGGAAACTTCGGCGTGGTCACCGAGTTCATTCTCCAGCTGCATCCTCAACGCCCGACGGTCTACGGAGGTCTGCTCATTTACCCTGCTTCTGCCCTCGAAAGCATTGTCAACGCCACCAATACGTGGTGGTCAAATGTCAGTGAGCATGAAGGCATGCTTAAAATTTGTTCTGTTAGTCCAGATGGCGCTGTATGTAGGATCGTTCGTCGATGCGTTTAGCTGCTGATCATTGAATGTTTGTCTGAACAGCCTGTTGTTATACTTTGCATCTTTTTCAATGGACCCGAAGCAGAAGGAAGGCAAAAATTCAAAAGCTTCCTTGACATTGGTATATAAAAATCTAAACATGTGGTCCGCTGAAAATACGCTAACCTGAGGTGATCCGCCTCTTTTCTAGGTCCTTTGGCGGATTTGACCGGGGACATTCCCTATGAAAAGTTGAATGCGCTTCAGGTAATTCCCTCATTTTATGAGCTTAGCACATGTCATTAAGCTGAAGTCCCGCAGAACCCCGCAGCCAAACACGGTAGAGCGGTCTACTGGAAGGGTGTAGCCAATAAAAACCCACACTTTTCGTATGTCGGAAAAGCTCACGACATGGCCATTGAGGCCATTAAGACCGGAAAGTTCCAGGGTGGGGTATTTTACGAATACTTCCCCCTTGACAAGGTGAACGCCGTGCCTCAAAATGCTACTGCATTCCGCAGAGAGATGGTAAACAATGTCCTTGTCAACATAAGCTGGGATGGACAACAAGGCGACTTCACCGAGGAGGCACGGGCGCTTTCTCATAGGATTGCCGACCTCATTACAAGTGCACAGTCTGATATGACGGTTTCGGAGAGTGCGGGCTATAGCAACTATGGTATTTTTTCTTCCGTCTCCAAAATTTAATGCAGTATTGACTGGTGGTGTTTCATTAGACCCAGAAGCCCAGACTCAGGTGAAACTCGTGCAAGACCGGGCCAAGATTGTTTTCGGAGAGAACTATCCCAAACTCCAAGCTATCAAGAAACGTTACGACCCTGATAATATCTTCAACAAGTGGTTCCCCATATTGCCGGCCCCATAACTTGTCTGTTAACTGCGTATAAATGCTGTAAATATCTGTAACATTTTAGGAAAGAAGTTCAGGCTCAAGTCGTCTTCAGGAATGTATCGGCGACTTATCCATCCTAGGAGGTAATAATAGTCATTAAGTGCTATCATGACGCCATCAACAATGGAATAATGCGCATTTCACCTCGGGGAGTGAAACCATGCCCGAGCCTTATCATAGGCACTGTGCGAGTTTCTTCTGTGTAATTCAGCGTACAGGGTGCGTAGAAATTGGAATGAAATTCAACAAATTAGTCATAAGTTGGACAGTGCCGTCGGGGCGGGGCCATTAAACATCATTGCAAGGCTTCCAAATAGATCTTTTATGTAAAAAGCCTTTCATCTCTCGTACCAATCTCGTACACACCACATATTTCAAGACCTTGCACTGCCCCTCTTGAAAATTTCCCCGAGTATAAAGCATCTCTTGTTGAATGTCTAAAGTAAAAGAATACAAATGTAACACATGATATAGCACGAAAAGCCTAACCCAAAGCCATGCCTTCCTCAACAACTGTGCCGCAGGTGTCATCTGCTTTATCACAATCATTCATAGCAATAAGGTCTTTTGTATTTTCTATGTTACTGAGCCAGTCCATGATGATGGGCGTTTTGTCGACTGACTGCTTTGATGGCGAGGGAAATTGTTGATCGAGTTCATGTAAGGTTTTGCTATCAAGCCAGGTACCGTCATCAACGAGGCTCCGCTGCTTTGAATTCTTTGATCTGTGTGACGTGGGTGAGCCACCGCGAGATTGCTTGCGCTTTGCAGGCCGAGGACCACGACGGAGCTCTCTAGTCATTTCACTGTTGTCATCAGCGATGTCGGATTGATCATCTTCCGGTGTCGATCCCATAAGGTCATCTGTTGGTATCACAGCATCCCATGCATTCCAGATAGCCTGAACCATACCAAGATGTACAAAGTGGGTTGGATGAGCCTTTAGCCACGGAGGTATGTCTTTAAGTTTGGGTCCAGCATTGCAGATTACAAATTCAGGCTTAACATGAGACGTTATCGAAGGGAAGTTATGATAAGGATGGGAATAGTGTTGAAAGTATTCAGCGGATGGTACTGTATCTGATGGTCGGATTTGCCTATAAATTGGAATGCGCCACAGCTCCGGGTGAGCTATGAGGGTGTAGTTATAAGTTTCGCACTATCAAGAAGACTAACTAAATGAGAAGTATTTTAAGCAAGGTACTCACTTTTTCAGGAATCCCGCGTTTATCTTTCAAATCATAAAATGCCTCGACAACCTGGGGGTCTGGCAGAAGCAACCATTGTTTTTGGTCAAAATACGTATGGAATTTGGCCCCTACTAGACGGGGATGAGTAAGAAGATGCAGACAGTGGAGACGAAGCATACGACGCATAACATTGTAACGAGTGTCAACATTCAAAGACCTCGCTTCATCCCCCAAATGAATTCGAGTTTGTCAAGCTACAATATGGAATTATATTAGATGCTGATATATAATAGGAATGACTCACAGTATCGCTGTCGGTCGACCTGGCCAAGCAGTGGACATGCGGGACATCGCTAGCCATGGACACATTCTCGATTAGACAACCTTTGCTCTCTGCTTTTTTGTCTACGCGCTTCTTGGCCGCCTCTGTCATTTTTGATCCCTATTGCTTGCATTGAGAGGGTGTTGTGTCGGCATTACTGCAATAACTGCAATTACCAGTGGGGATATATTCAGCGTCCAAGTTCATGGTGCTTGAGAGGTAAATGTTCCGGAAATCGAGAGTCCGCCCCTCCATGTCTGTCCGGTGGGGAAAACGTCATGTACGTGACATTTCCATCTCAGATTCAACGTCCGCTCTTAGGTTGCCAGGAGCACTCGCCTCGGAATGTTGGACTCGAGCAACCCCCCAGGGCCCCATTGTGATATGTACCCCGCCCTTACCACATAAAACCATTGCAGACGGTAAGGGCGATAGTAGACATTAAAGGGTGCGTATCTAATATTGCTGTCACCTGTGATAGTCATTGACCTTGCTTAAAGAACCGGACTACACCTATACCTCTAGGATGCTCATGCTTTTCACTTGCCCCTCATTGACCAGCTTCGACTGTCTGCTCGCTGCTTGCTCTGAATAGGTACTTCACAGCTCTTTTGTTTCTCTGGACCTTGGCTGCTGTATGCAACTACTCTCCTGGCTCTTCTGGTGCTTTCTTGGGTTTCAAATTCTGGTCTACTAGTATGGGCGATGCACCCGAGTGGAAATGAGTGGCATATGTAAAAGAATAGGTGGGAATATATGGGAATAGATTTTATTAAACTGGCTACTAGATTGTAACAGATTTGAATCGCTCGCAATAGATGTATGTTCATATGGACAGTAAAAGAAAGCAATAAATCACATGTGGTCAATGAAAAGGAAGAATAGATTTCAAATAGTTTGATATATTTCCGACCTATTGAAACATATGTATAAGATAAGCTGAGCATCACTCTAATGCCAAGGAAGTGCAGAAGTGGGTGAAAAGACAAGGGACTCTAGTTCTGGAAAGTGCACGGATAAACGTGTTATCGTTTGACTGGGGAGTTGCTCGGGCTTGGGATCGGCGGCGCGCGTGAGCCAATGGGTCTGCGCAGTGGGTGCCCGGCGAGCGTGCCGGAGCGGTGCCGAATTCTCACGGTGACTTTGGAGGCAGAACTGCAGTCAACGTGCCCGAGACGACCTGAGCGCCTGGAACCAACGCTTGCGGCGAGGACGTGCCGAAACAGACTGAAGAGCCAAGCACTGGAAAGCGGGTGGGTGGGTAAAGAAAAATTGCAAAGCTATGTGCGAACGATAGCTGCCAACGACGCCCGATGGATGTGAGGGCGAAAGACGGGACTAATGGCTCGTCTACTTCTGGTGCCATTTTTCAAATGCCCGGGGGATGCCTTTGGAGCATCACGGAATGTTCCATTTTTCCTACAAACTCGCATCAGTGGGGGCGGGGCCATTGAACATCAATATCATTGTAGGGCTTCCAAGTAAATCTTCTATGTAAACTTAACTTCATGAGCCAAGTGTGCATACGAAGTACGTCACTATCTAGTGCCTGAGAATCGCAACCTTGTTCTAACGTGCTCTTTAAAAGCGGCAGCTGGAGAAGGCCACAAAAAATATTTAAATGCCCCAAGTTGAAAGCAAACTCCCAGTGCAGTCCGCATTCACCAAAAACCCACACCACAGAGGATATATCCGGCAATACAGTGTCCTCTGGCCACGTACAGCGATCATCAGACTTAACGATCAAGATCATTGAACGCGACACAACCGTGCCGTTCAAGGAAGTTATTGCGCGGCTCGACATCGAGGTAAACAAAGCGGGTTCAGAGAATGTTGCTCAGCAGATAAGAGACGCGACTAGCCGGGAAGAGCTCGAGAGAGTCGTCAACGGCACAATCGGGAACAGCGGCTTCTTGTGAGTCGCGCTCATACCATACTAGCACGAGGGAAATAATACTGACAGACATAATTTTTTCTTTATGTGGCAGACACTTTACCGAGTATCAGCAGGGAAGGCTTTTGAAGTTCTTCAATGAGCCGAGGAAGTCCACACCCCCTTCGGTAGTCGCCTACACAATTGGGAACCCTCTCATCGCTCAGATCGTCCTACGGTACAATCCCCGTGCAGCATATAGCATCCCGCCGCGGTTGCTTGTTATAGAAAAGCCGGACGGAGCGGGGACAATAGTTCAGTATCAGCTTCCATCTTCTGTAATGAGCCTTCCAGAGGGGAAGAACCCGGCAGAATTGCAGAACCAGCTGTTGTCGCTGGATGACAAGTTCCAGAGGCTGGTGGCAATCATCACGGCACCCGGCTCGCAACGGGTCAATTCAAAGATATGATTGTATGATGTTCACCATCTATAAATAGGTACTTAAGTACTTGCATCGTCCTCGTAGTAGCGCAATTAGTGGTAATGTAGGCTATGGGGTGCTTAAACATGGCTGTAGCAGGTCTTTTTGAAGTGGATTACGCTAACTCCAATAGTAAGCGTTGGCAGACGGTGCCACTCCTCCTCCTCCATCGTTCAAGTAAGTATTACCACTACTCGGCCAATAATTTGTCGACGCCAAATAATCGGGCATAGACCCATCAAATAGCTCTGGAAAAATTATATCATTGAGGGGGTCTGTGAAAGAGTCTGTCGTGAAGTCGAATAGGACGGGGCTCGGTGGACCCGCAACGTCCGATGGGAGGTAAGTGGCAGTGTTGTCCATGCCACTTCCACTGGCAGAAGAGGTCGCTCTTGAAACTGATCGAGGATGCCGCGCTTTCTTCGAGCGATAATGACCACTATTCTTTCGCCGCCTTTCCGGCTTGAACTGGTAGTCAGGGTGCCGGACACTATGCTCCCTCTTCGTCTCTTCTGCAAAAAGCCTATAGTAGAGCTTCTCCTGGTCACTCATCGAGCGCCAGACGTCTGCGGCTTTCTTGCTCAGTTCGGGCTGTTTCTTACAGTGTCCATCAAGCCTGTGTGCTCGTATATAGTCGCTTCTGAATAACATGAAGCAGTTTGAAGGTCGTTTAATTTTTGTTGTTTTTTCGTTGGATGAAGGTACTATAGGTGCCTCAGAATGGGATGTGGACGCGGTGGGGGATAGCTCCAAAAAGTATGGGTCGAAATGCATAGTGCTTAGAGGTGTGGCCTCGCTATTGAAGGCGATTTGGGCTAGATGAAATGAGGTGAACGACTGTTCACAAGTAGAAGGGAGACCTCTTACAGCTAGTGAAGTCCATTGAAGACAGAAGAGATGACGCAAATATGTTTAAGCGTAAGAGGGAAGTAGACAACTTATGGGGGATGTGGCAAGGCGACGGTGCCGCCCTTTATACACCGAGTCCTGAGTCCGGTTCCGCAAATAGGACCAACGAGGCAGATTATGCCACGATGGAAAAATATATTGTTCACCTCATAGTTGAACTAGGCATTGCAAATCTCCTATAGACGATGCAGATCCCGACGGACCGTCGCGCGTAAATCGCAAGTACGCGCCGAGTCTTGGGGTCGGCTATGACATATGTCCTTCACACACTCCGGCGGATTTCGTGGTTTCTTTCATTACCTCCACAGCCATCAGTCTGAATCGAGCCAAATCTATACGGATGTCAATGTCAAATTGTTGCTATTAATTCCCCACAGCTTGAATCATGGCATCATACTAGCGTGGTCTTGATGGGCCGTATATTGTTGTTACCTCTCCGTGTTCTAGAAACAACCACTTCCTAGCATCGTGAAATTTACTCTGGTGGCTGTTCGACTTCTAAGAGTTACCAAAGGTTCAAGGTGACCCAAATATTGTCCGCCGATGATGCGCTTAATCGGTAGGTAACCGGGCATTGAAAGATTTGTGCACTTGCAATCTAACTACCTTCCATCACTTACTACGACGCAGACAACCAAATCGGAGTAGTCAAGCTGCTCCGTAGAGTGTCCAACTTGATCCGGGAAGACATACGCAAGCCTACTCACCTCGTTGGTTATCTAAACGAGAGTACATCCATGATCTTACGTATTTACTACAATCGGACATTCTGGGGATCAATCATTAGGTCTTTGTATAGGATATGCAGCTTATTTCGTTGTGTTCGCAGGCGTCGCGTGTAAAGAAGGACCTAAAAGCTGTGCGGTTCACGCCTTCAATGATTTATGCAGCAACACACTGACTACCGTATGTCCTCACGAATTCTGTAAGCTTAGCGTCAGCCAGTTCAATTGGCGGCAGTTGACCTGAACGTGTTTTCTCTCTCTCGCCGCCTCCATTCTGCTAGCTTCGTATCTTCTACGCTGGCAAAGAGAATACTTTCATCTTGTATACATAATTCTGAAGTCGTACCACGCAAACATAAGGCCAGAGAATGTCCAATTTTCCTGGAAGGTGTGCTTGCAGTGCGATCGCACACCGTACATCCAAATGCAAGGGAAAACCAGCCCTCGGGCGATTGCCCATCTTGCTAAACACAAAGAGACTCTCATCGGCGGCGGGACACTTGCTTAATCGACATAAAAAATAGCCTGAATGACACTACGTGGTATGTGTATGGTATGAAAGTTTTGGCCCGCTTTATTAATAAAACACGGACGCATGTTATGCGTGAGTATAGATAGGAGATAATCGCACAAGCTCGGCGCGCCCCGAAGTCCTTTCATTTGCGTACGTGCTCTGCATACCGTCCACCGCGCCTTCGATGAACATCCGGGGAAGCTACCGTTTTTGAAGGAGGTATCCCAAGTACTCTTCCCAGCATCGGGTGCCACTCCGATGTCACCACCACCGAGTGGTGCGCTCTTGCGAAATACTTAGTGACCAGTCTTCAGAATGCAAGTCAGATAGTAGTGATTGAGGTTATTTGAGAGAGGGTGAAGCAGGTGGAAGCTCGACGTGTCAGGCGAGCGCGCTAAACCAAGCACTAGCTAGGTATGCCTCGATACTTCCTTTGGCAAGATCGTGGAAACAAAATACAGCGGTCGTTCCAGATATGGACATAGACGGATTTGGCTCCTTCTCCATATGTACAGGGCCCGCAATTCAAAGATAGGCATGAGTACATAGCCAGTCTAAGGTGTCATCCTGAAACAGCTTTATACTACAAGTTCGAGAACTTACATAGAATGTGTCCACTCAATCAAAGACAAAGCCTCTATAGCTGTTTCTTGAGAAAACTAAGTAATGCAGGGCCAATATCCTGTTATTCATGTACTACTGGCAGAGACTTGACTTAATCAATCTCGATTGAACGCTGACATCAACAGTATCTCCCTGAAAAGTGTCTACTCGGGGGCTGGGCAGGGCACTCTTACTCATACCTCTATGGATCGAAAGTCCTTATTTGTGGCAAGCATGCAAAGCTTGCTGGCGGACTAAAGAACGTCGCTGCTCAACTAAAAATAGCCAATCCCATTCGTCAGGGTGCCACTCCGATGTCAATGCAGTTCGGATGTGTGCGTTTCTGAACAAAGTCCACGGAAACGTCTGCCGCTCAGAGACCAGGAAGATAATCTAGTCTGCTGTGCCAATCGAGGCACTCAAGAATGGAGATCTCGCAGACCGGGTAGACCAGCGTGTCAGTGTCTGATTTCTCGTGCCAATTCGAGAGTGGCTGGGGCTACTCTAGGATTCGACGCGGTCAATTCTGCTGTGATAAGCGAGTAGCAGTAATGAGGATCTCTTAGATGACGAATAGTAACTTGTATAGGCTCTCTTATGAATTCGGATCGTTGAAAGTGCACGAGGACTTGAGGTAGTCAGTGGCACGGAGGCCTCTGTAAATATTTACCCAGTCTGTCAGTAAGAAAGCAGAGAGACGATAGCCAAGTACTTCAGAAGAGGCGAGGAGGCTCCACGCTAATGGATCTAATAGATATCTGCTAGTCTAAAGGTTCACTGAGGGCTTTGGGCAGGTTGGACTGGGAAGACAAAGGAAACGCAATAAAGATAGGCGGCTTAGTACAAGCAGCGACAAAAGAAGCAAGATGGAGAACGAAAGTAGAAAGAGTCGTTGATCTTATCGAGGCTTCAATGCCTCACGAGCGCGCAGATCGAAAGTAACTCCTCGGCGTATGGACACACAGCCAAGTACAGGTACATTACCTACGGTCCCTCGCGTACCTCTCGAGATTCAGAGCCCTGAGCCAGTACGTGCTCTCCACCTTTGTGTGCCATTTTTAAAAAGACATAGCGTCTCACCAAAGGCGCCCCGATGTACGCCGCGAAGTTTAGAATACCGAAACATATAAACTGAGTAGAACATTCCGCACATTCCAATCAGAGTCTGATGGAGTGAGGCTGTGAGTGTGCCTTTTAAAGAAAGAAAGAGTGAGCTATAGATGTAATGGCGCGTCGCGTTACTTGTGTACTACTTACATACTTACGTGAATTGCTGTGCCACATCTCAAAGACGCGCCGCGGCGCGTGCTAAAAATAGCTCACGCAGTGGATGGATATTATGGGCACGGCGTGCGCCAGTTCGCGTGACGATGAAGATGCTAAAAAGTAGGTGAAGAACATATCAGCCACACGGTACCAGCCACATGGATTTATTTTGAAGCCAACCTGACCTGGCGTCAGGGCACTTGTACTCAACAAGACGAGCGGGGACCACTGCACTTCTCATAGTCGGTGTGCCACTCCGATGTCACTGGCACAGCAGTGCGCTTCTCCTGTGAATACACGCTCCTCATAGACCTTGGCCACTCCTACGAGCACGGGTACGGGCCACTGGGCAAATATTGCGCTTCCACGCTCGTTGTACCACCCATTTCAATACTCACGTCCAGTGTGCCACTCCGATGCTGGCACTGCCTGGCAGCGGTGCGCTTCTGATGATATACCTACCTTCTACCCCATGGACATAACAGCGAGCCTCCCAAATCCACGCTCGTATACTAGGCTAGATTAAAATTACTGTGCCACTCGATCCTTCGACGCGCGTTGGCCACGCTGATGCCACTGCCCAGCGGCGCATGCATTCAATCTGCTGTGAATTATACTTACTACTCACTGCATAGCCCTTGCTTGGCCACTCCTCCTTCTCGTCCGCATCCAGACATCTGACTTTGTTTAATTTCAGGACGTTCGTTTGGATACTGCTTACACGTATCGAAATTATCTGTGCCACTCGAGTCTCGAGGGGTCGTGGGCAACGAAGAAATGGCCGTAATATGTATCTCACGGGTGGGCCCGTGCACGTCAGCCTATCCGCATCGCTAAGCGCGCACTCGGGCGGCTGAGCACCTTTGAGAGCGTTTGCTAATAAAAAATAAAAAATAAAAACAGAATCTAAGAGTCTAGTCAATTAATACATATCATGCGCAGAACCAGAACATACGCACTTACTGATGTGATGAGGAAGGCGTGCTCTAAAATGCAAACTCTTCACCTCATTTGAACCATGATATCATGCGCAGGACCAGAGCGTACGCACGCCCTAGCGCACCAGGTGCGTTATGCACATGCGTGCGGGAAGGTGCTGCTTCTCAAACTACTAAGGAAAGTGTAAGCAGCGCGTACCGTACCGTACCAGGACGATTGTTATGAATCACTTACCAGGAAGATTGGCATATAACACCTACCTGGACGATGAATATGCATCACTTACCACCCTACCCTACCCAATACCTCCAATCTCGACATTAATTACCTATATTCTAAGTACTACGATGTACGCAAATTCTAACGGGCCCACGTCGACTCGCAGCAGCATCCCGAGTCACACTCTACAAACCCCACAGGGTGGTGGTAAGTAAGCAAGCACTATGTCTACACAGAGTCTGGCAGACATACTTATATCCCTCGATGCCCTGAACAATGGAGCCTTGACCAAGGGGTCCCACGACACTGGCACGGGCTGGGTGCGATGCCGACGGGTGCATTGCATTGTACTGCACTGCACTGCACTGCACCGTGACTGTACTATACTATACTGTAGTAGTACACGGTGCGGAGCGCGGCGACTTGATTCGCTCCGAGGGTACTATACGCAGTCCGAGGCGGTGCCCGAGTACAGCAGGGGGACGTGCCGCATTGACATGGTATGCATCGTGCGTGTGCGTGTGCGCATGCATTGTCGTACGAGTCCAGTCCAGGTGTGCTACTGGTTGTACACGTCCGAACCGTATGCCCTGCAGTGCAGCCGCCACCGTTGTGCATCATGTCACCCAACGCATCTCGACTTACTGTCTTATGCGTCGTATGCACAAAGGCGACGTCGATCCGTATTCGGATTCGGATTCCCGCCCTCGTGTTCTATGCTCTACAGCCTTTGTATGCTCTGCAATCCTTTGTCATTATGGCTCACTCCTTTGTATGCCCTATTTAGAAACGACAATGAGCTGACATACAGGTAGAGCTTGATATGCATTGTATTAAGTTCATTGTCGTGCAGTGCACATACGCGTATGCGTATGCGACGGTCAAGTCCACACCCTTTGAAGATATCAACTTCGATAAAGAAAAGGAAGCGCTTTGTCTACCCGATCTGAATAGCTATGCCGTGCTCGCGATGCCGATTGTAAAAAATAATCGCTCTATGTATCTGGTATTTGCATGACTGAGGATGGAACGCCCCATGTACTCAAATTTTGAGGGGAAAACAGACTCGGCCTCGGGCCTGCAAATCATATCCCATCCCAAGCACCAATTATGATTCTACATTTCATCGTTTACACCTAGCCAATGTGAGCATCAGACTCGGAGGAGGATGATGTGTATGATTCGAGGGCATGAGGGCTGCAATATGCAATCATGGTCGAGGCTGTTGGTAGACAGGTTGTGCAAGCATCTGACTGAATGCAAGGGCAAGTACGTTAACACGCGACAGCACGCGCCTTAGATTAGGACAGAGCTCGAGCCCTAATATCTCATCTATCATAGACTGTCAAAGATAACACCACAAACACTCTATCTATCTACCCAGTCTAACGCACAAAGAAAGAAAGAAAGAAAAAAGTCAATACCTAACGATAACAACCTCACTCGCAGCCTTCCGCACACGATTCATAACCGCAAGGCCCTCACGCTCCTCCGCGACCTCCTCGACGAGCATCATCTGCACACCCGCCGCCTCGAGACTCAGCAGGCCATCAAACAGGCCCCGCGCAACCGCCGCCAGATCGTCTGCGCCGCGCCCGAGTGGGAAGCGCGTCCACGCGATAGAAGGGACGGAGGACAGACAGTCCCATATGGGCGAGCTGCTCGGTGCGAGCACGCCGATTTTGGAGACGCCGCGCGCGGGGAGCGAGGCGAGGAAGGCGGGCATCGTGGATGGGGGAGGAGTGGAGGGTGCAGAGCGCGTGCAGAGGAGGACGACGGGGACGGCGGGGGAGTAGTGCCGGTACTTCATCCCAGGCGTCGTCGGCGCGCTCTCGAGCTGCTCGTCGGCGTAGTCGCGGCGGTGCACGAGGACGCGCGGGGGGCCGGAGCCGTCAGGCGCTAATACGCGTTCCTCGAGCAGGACGCGCTCGAGGTCCTCGACGGTGACGCCGCCGGGGCGGAGGACGCGGAGGTGGCCATCGGGGTGGAGGCCGTCGACGACGGTGCTCTCTAGGCCGACTGCGCATGGCCCGGCGTCGAGGATGAGCGGGACGCGGCCGGTGAGATCGCGGGCGACGTGCTCTGCGCGGGTGGGGGAGGGCTTGCCGGAGGAGTTGGCGCTCGGGGCGGCGAGGGGTGCGCGGGCGAGGGCGATGAGGGCGCGGGCGACGGGGTGGGCGGGGAGGCGGACGGCGACGGCGGGCTGGCCGGCAGAGACGAGGGCGGGGACGGCGGGCGGGTGGCGCGGGAAGAGGAGGGTGAGCGGGCCGGGCCAGAAGTGGCGGATGAGAGCGGTGTAGGCGGGCGGGAGGGCGTATCCGGGGGGCAGAAGGGTGTGCAACATGGGAAGTGAGGAGACGTGAACGATGAGCGGGTTGTCGGGCGGGCGGCCCTTGGTGGCGAAGATTTTAGCGGCGGCGGTCGGGTCGAGGGCGAGTGCGCCGAGGCCGTAGACGGTCTCTGTCGGGAACACGACGCAATCAGTACGCTCGACGAGATGGTGCGCGGCAGTGGTCAGCGCGGCGAGCGTTTCGGGGCACGAGATCTGGGGCTCATCATCATCGAGAAAGTGGATGGCAGTGGGATCGCAGTGCAGGATTTGAGTGTGCATACTGTGATGGGACAGGATAAAGAGTTGATTTTGTTGTTGGGCTCTGTTTACACGCTACAACAGTCTCCACTAGAGTACTCACTCCGGTTTGTATGTCACCGGCATATCCAGTCCCACCCTCCGCGCAGTCGCCTTTACCCTCTCTTGACTCGTCAGGTCGAACGTCGGGTTGTACCGCGCAAGCAGCCGCTGTCCGCTCTTTAGCCACGTCCCGCTCCCACAGCACACCACTGAAGTCTCACCTTGTGCTCCCGCTGCGCACGGATAAAGTTGACTGCATTCTCAAAGTCCTGCTTGCTGTCGTCGGTCAGCTTTTCGGCGACAGACCGGAACTGCGCGACGATGCCCTTGTTGATTTTGCGCGGCGCGGCGACCTGTAAACTGTCAGCACATGCAAGGCATAGTCTGCAAAAGACGCACGGTATGGCGCAGCTCGCGCAGGAGGCTACGGTAGAGGGTAGCTCTTTGTGACGACATGGATGGAAGCAGTGTGTGCGGCCTCGTCGCGAAACGACGTGTGCACGTGCGAGTTTTCTGATTACGTGATTGTGGCCATTATTTAAGTGTGTATTTGAATTAAGGGGATTCCTAATTGGGTTATTACAGTGATTGCGCCCAAGCTTGAAGCAGTGGCCCTCCTTGAAAGCGACCGCAGTGGCACCACCGTGTACTATATATAAGGCATCACTTAGCAGGCAGCTGAGGAGCAGCAAACAGAAATGGCGCGCTACGGACTGAGATCTGGTGGAAGTGTATCGACGACCGAAGTGGCGAATGCGAATGCTGCAGGGACATCAAAGGGTGCAGGGCGCAAGGTGAGTGGACGCGTGTTTGATGAAGGCGGTGAGTTGATGATAGGATAAAAGCAACCTGCGAAGAAACGAACGCGGAGTGTGCAGCGGACTGGGAGCAAAAAGGCAGACGCGGTAGAGGCGCTGAAGAAGAAGCAGAAGGGGACGATTAGGGTGGCTGATAGGACGGGGCAGGCGGTGGCGCGGGCCAAGATAAACAAGCACGTATACATCGGGAACGTAAGTCGGGCAGTTAGGAGGCAGGATTGTGGATGCTAAGGATGTGATTGATGCAGCTGCCTCAAGGAGCGACGGAGGAGATGCTGCGGGGACACTTTAAGCAGTGCGGGAGGATTGGGCGGACGATTCTGCGGAT
Organism: Stropharia rugosoannulata; assembly: GCA_028532985.1. Lineage (NCBI taxonomy): Eukaryota > Fungi > Basidiomycota > Agaricomycetes > Agaricales > Strophariaceae > Stropharia > Stropharia rugosoannulata. The sequence continues at coordinate 2,609,938 of JANCIK010000002.1, read as the reverse complement.
GAGCACTGGGGTGATGGGAGGGAGCGTGAGGGCGGGGGTGCTGGAGGGACCTGTGCGGAACCGGTACTACGCGTCGATGGAGTTTGGGCAGCGGGAGGCGGCATTGAATGCGCTGGGGCTGCACGACAGCGTGCTTGCGGGTGCGCGGCTTGTGGTGGGTGTGACTGATTGATGATCTGTGATTGGGGTGCTGATTCGGAGTAGGTGGTGTCGTCGCCGGGGGACCTGCCCGAGGTTTCTGACGCAGCTGAGAGTAAGTGAGGATGAAAACGAGGATGAGTCGATGCTGATAGAGTGCAGTGATGATGGCGACGATGGCACAGCGCAAGGTGGGGAAGAAAGGGGGTGCAGGCAAGTGAGTGTGGCAGATGTGGATGATGGGCGAATTAATACTGAGACGAGCAGGCCAGTGCGATCTACGACGGAGCGGGACTTTAGCGACCCAGTGAACGACCGGATGCGGATATGGGGCATTTCGTTTGTAAAGACTGTAGTGTAGACTAGTAGTAATTATTATATAAGCTGACTAAGGGAGCCATGCAACGCCAGCTGCCCGCTCCCCGCGTCGTTCTCTCCAGCCATGGCTCGGAGTGCTGCCCTCAACCCCGCCTCCATGCCCTTCTTCCCCGCAAATGCAATAAGACCCCCAGACGACGACCATGACGACCGTCGCAGTGCCTCGTCTCTCTCAGACGTATCCTCCCCGCCCTTCCACAACTCGTCCCCCGCACCGCGCGACACCACGCGCACCGCCAGGGACTCCAGCGGTCTCCTCAACCTCCTCGGCACCCTGCCAGAGTCAGACGACAGCCTGCACGTCGACGACGACGCATTTGGCAGCGGTCACCACACCCCCGCCGCCTCGTTCTTCGCTGCCCGCCAGCAGCTCCCCCTCGACCGTTTCGCCCCGCCCTTTGCCCCCACCAACGACAGAGGCCCGCCCTCCTTCTCCTCGCCCAGCCCGCCCTCCTCCATCGACAACCACCCCCGCCTGACCGACCAGCTCAACGCCCACTTTGACGCACAGCTCAGGGCCGCACCTGCCTTTAGGGATGTTGTCGACCGTCTCCTTGTCTGCGAGTACACTACCCGCGAGATACAGCGCGACCTTGCAGACATCAACCGCAAGGTCAACCTCCTCGTCGAGCGCGCCCTCGGCAGCACCCCCGCCCCCCACACAAACGGCACCCTCCACCCCGTCCCCGAGTTCCACGACCCCTTTGCCTCCAACGCTCCCCCACCCGCCCTCCTCAAGCCCCGCCCCTCCATCAGCAACATCCCTCCCAACCAGCCAGACGATATCACCTCCATCGCTCAGCGCCTCAGCACCCTCACCTCTTCCGTCGGCCAGCTCCTCGCCCTCCAGACACAGGCCGCCTCAGAGCGCGGTTCCATAGCCGCCCCCTCCCCGCTCGATGTCGCACCCAACCAGCGCATCCCGCCCCCGCCTACCATGGCCAACACACAGTCTCTCGGCCTCGGTCTCCCAGCCCGCCCAGACCTGCGCGTCGCACCGCGGCCCCCAAGCGCCTTCATGCGCAACCAGTCCTGGTCCCCCGGTAACCTCGATCCCCACCGCCGCCCCTCGGAGCCCAGCATCAACATCGCCCAGCTGGGTCGCCCGCCTATCGGTGATAAGCGCCGCGCGTCGGGCGTAAGTCGTGTCTTTCATCTCCTCTCCCAGATCTGACCCCGCCTCCAGGTTCTCCCGGACATGCTCCCCGACAGCTGGGCCGCCCCATCGCCCAACTCATCAGCCGCAGCGCGCGAGAGCGGGCCTATCATCTCCAAGTGGGATCAGCTCAGTCTCGCCCCGGAGCTCCTCCGCTCTCTCGCAAAGTTTGGCGTCGGCCCCCCGAACAAGATCCAGCAGCGCGCCCTCCCCTTCCTGCTCCGCGGCGCAGACATCATCGCCCAGGCTCCGCCCACCCAGGAGCGCATCGCCGCCTACGTCATCCCCGCTATCCAGGTCGCAGTCACCAGCATCTCTGCCCGCCCCAACCGCGGGCCCATCGTCATCATGGTCTCCACCACCGTCGACCAGGCCAACCAGGCCCATCGCATGATCCGCGACCTGGGCAGCCCCATCGGCGTCCGCTCCGCCCTCGGCACGGGCACGTCCACCGCCGGGCCTGACTTTGCCCAGGAGCTGCGCATGCTCCAGCAGAACATGCCCCATATCATCTGCGGCACCCCGCAGAAGCTGCACGCCCTCTTCACCGCCCCTGGAGGTATCTCCGGCGCAGAGGTCCGCTTCCTCGTCCTCGACGAAGTCGACCAGCTTATCGCGCGCAATTTGCACGACTTTGTGTTTAATATCGTCAAGCTCCTCCCGAACCCGCGCTCGCGCCCCTTGCCCGCTGCAGGCACCCCGAACGTCCCGCCGCCCCCGATCGCCCCGCCCGCGACGACCTTTACGTCGCCGTTCGAGCCCGGGAACCCCGTCATCCCAGCAGCAGCCGCACCAGGCAACGCACCCGTGCGGCGCTTCTCCACCGCGCCCTCGCCCGCGCCCGAGCCGAGCACGCCCACGAGCGGCGCAAGCTCCGGCGGGTCACCCCCCGTCCTCGCGATCGAGCGGCAGACGGCGCTGTTCTCGAACACGGTGCCGCAGGACGTGCTGAACCTCGCGACAGCGATCCACCTGCGGGAACCTGTACGCGTGCTCGTGCGGCGCGATGGGACGGCGGCTGCGAGTGGGCCTGAGGCGGCGCAGGGTTCGCGCGGGCTGCGCCAGTTTTATCTATACCTCGCGTTCACTGCTGGTGGGCGCTCGGACCCGCTTGCTGCGACTGCTGGTGCGGGCGGACTGGGTATCATTGGCTCGGGCCGTAGTGCGTCGAGTGCTGAGACGACGCAGGCGCGCGAGTGGAAGCTTGATGCGCTTGCGGATATATTTGATGATGTTGATGTGCCGCAGGCCATCGTCCATGTGGGCGGTGTGACGGCGCTCGACGCGGTCGTGTACAAGCTCGCGAGCCGTGGGCTCGAGGCCATTGCGCTGGTACGTTTCCTCTGTATTCATGCGTTATAGTGCTAATGTCGGTGGTGCAGAACGGGGATATGAACTCGGCGGCGCGGTTGACTGCGCTGAGCAAGTTCCGGAACGCGTCCGGCGGGCTGCGGCAGGCGGCGACCAAGGTGCTGGTCGTGTACGACATCCAGCTGAAGAACAACGAGGTGCCGCACGTCCCTCTCGTCATCAATTACGGTGAGTGCCCCGTCCTTCTGCCGCGCACGCTACTCACACACACACATAGATCTGCCCAAGGCGGTAGAGGAGTACTCGCACCGGTACGTCGTTCCATTCATACTCCTAGTCGCATGCAGCTGATCCGCGCGCTACGCAGGGTCTCATGCGCCATCGCGTCCAACTACGCGCGCGCCGGCGTCGTGGTCAACTTTGTCACCGCGACAGGCGGCGACGTCGAAATGCTCCGATCTATAGAATGTTTCTACAAGTACGTCTCTTCCTTCTTTATCTACACCCCCGAACCGTGTGCTCATTTCGCGTCGCCCAGAATCAAATGTGTAAGTACTACTGACTGCGCGCGTCCTGACTGACTGACTGACACACTGCCATTTCTACAGCCTGAAGTTCCCATGAGTCTGCGTGATATTGTCTGAATAGCGAGCGCCCAACATGTTCTTGTATCCTTACTGTGCATAACTGTGTTTCCAATGTCGTCGTCGTCGTCCTTTGTTTCTTGTTACTTACTACTAAATCGCACTATCCACCCCGTTGGTGTATACCCCATCCCCCCACCGAACCCTCACGTACCACTGCACGATCACACTGTCCGCCCTATTCCCCCGCTACCCCAGATGTTTCCTTACTGTTGCGACTACCGTTCATACACACTGTATAAACAAGCTTTTCTCGTTTCTCTCTCTCATTTTTTCGTATTTCTAGTATTAAAAAAATAGTTTTGCGTGGGTCCTATACTACCCCAGACCCGGGCCCACTTTTAGGACTCTCAATGTACCATCTTCGCTGCATGTTGCCAATTCGTCGTGTCCCTCCGTAGGCCGCCAGCTCATTCGGTGGATGTGATCGACATGCGCAAGGCGCGACCCGATGGTCCCGCGCTCCTTCCATTCGGCGGGCGACGCTGAGGATCCAGCGTATATCGCGACCTCGCCGTTCTCCAGCCCAATCGCCAGCCGTCTGCGCAGAGCACTCGAGTCAGCCCGCAACAAACAAACAAAAATCGAATGGAGGACAAAACGCACCTCTGCCCATTGACTTCCGGAGCAAACGCTACCGCGGTTGCTGCCTGTGCAAGCTTGAAGGTGTGGATCGCTTTCCACGCGGTGTCGACTTTCTGCCACAGTTTGACCTATAGATATACGTTAAGCTAGCCGGCATTGACACAGAGTGGAAAGCGCGCGCGTACAGTTTTGTCTCGCGACGCCGTGGCGAAGATATCGCCCTCGGCGGACCAACCGCAGTCCCAAATAATACGCCCATGAGATTTGTCTGCCGCGACTGGTAGATACCCTGGAATTATCCTGTTAACACACAACCTTTGCGCCGACTATGCAAAGATACTCACCTCCGTCGTCCTGCAGCTCGAATAGTCTCCATGTCCTATCTCGGGAAACTGTCAAGATAAGACAATCATCTGGGCTGAAAGCCACCCGTGTGACAGTCAATATGTGTCCTTCTAGTGGGCGTCCAACCGGTTTATACGTCTCCGTGTCATAAACACGGACCACGGCGTGCTCAGCATTCGTCGATTTACATGCCGTCGCAATGAGTTTCCGTGCATTCGATATGCCCAGCGTGATAGACTGCGGAAATTGTGTTCAAATGCTGCTGCTCATGAATGGAATGAAAATAAGATCCGTACTTCATATCCATGCCCAAACACCTTCTCAATTTCTGGCCAGAGCGTGATGGATGCGAGCTCGCTGTCAAAGGGTCTCCGGCTGAGGTCGGTCTCTCCAATGAGACTCTGTGGACCTGCATAACCGATTAGGCATCAACCCGTAAAAGGAAAGATTGATGCTTCTTACCGTCATTGATAGCTTTGTTGGACAACCCAAGCGGGGGTACATTCGCGCCCACAGGCCTTTCGTGCTAAACAGGGTAATGAGCACTTTGCAGATAACTCACTGCAACAGAAGAAGAGCGCACCTCTTTTTGGTCAAAATGCGCAACTCCGAGAGTCTCCGCCAATTGCACAAAGGTGCGTGGGGCTTCAAACACGCGGAGCACCTTTTCGTCTGCAATGCTGGCGAACCTGAGCGGATCGATGAAGACGACATTCAGTAAATCGTATCCGTGAACTTGAGGCCGCGCAATTTCGTGCCAAGAATACGAGTCCTGGGACCCTGCCTTTAAATGCACGGGCCCGTGTATTCTGGTGGTTTGATCCAGCCTGCAATAATGATCATGAACACCTGTGCAATTCTATCTGACAGGCCACGCACCCGGCTGAAATGAGGTACTTTCCGTCAGGACTCCAATCGAGGCCCTTAACGGGTCCTTTGTGGCCAGTAACAGCACCCTGCTCATTCCAGACCTCGTTAGCAATTTCTCCTGATGGATTTGTGGACCACCATCTTCTCCAGCCACCAGACCATCCCCATGCTAAAGCTTCGGCTCCTTTTTTCGCCCAGAGTCCTCCTATGAAACCCCCTAGCCTTTGGCCACCAACGTCTCCGAACCGCTGTCGATTGATCCAGATTGAAGAGGATTCATCAGTTGATGGGTCAAAGACTGTCGATGGAGACCAAAGGATAAGAGATGAATCGGTGGAAGTCGACAGTAAGGTTGGCGTTGAACTACTGCTCGGTCTCCAAGACAGAGATGTAATGCCGGCCTCATGGCCTACTAGGAGAGCGTCAAATGTTATGGAGAATTGCCGGCTACTAGAAGTGTCAGAAAAAGGATCGTAGAGATCAGCAATGAGATTCACCTCTCTGCTGCGGTTTTAACAGTTATGATGTGATGCTTCAGTGATATTTGTTTACCGCCCTCTTCGTTATCCCCGAGATCGCCTAGAGATGCTTCAAAATTGTCGAGCAGTTCATCAATTGCTTCTGTTGGCGTATCACTAGCTTGAGTGACGATCTCTTTTTTCCAAGGTTCGATATTCCACAATCTGATGGTCGAATCTTGTGAGCCAGATGCCAGCACCAATGGTGACTCAACCGATTCGGATTCTTTGAAAGCAAGTCCTCTGATCCAGTCTTCGTGTCCGGTCAATGTCGCGGAATGGACAAACTTGATTTGGTTTAATGGTAGGTTACGAAAGGAAAAATAAATAACTTACGTTCTCTTCAGAGCAGGTCCATAGTTGCAGTCGGGTATCGGTCCCGCCAATAGCCAAGATAGAAACTATAAATCAATTTCAGTAATGGAAAGAGAAGAACCAAAGTAAAGGAATGGAATGACCATTAGTTCCAGGTAGAAATGTTAAAGCTGACGCAAGTGGGTATTTCCCATTCAGAGAGATGGTTTGAAGCTCAACAAGGTTGTCTAAGATCGGACAATGATGAGATATTGTATATATGCGATAAATATGGTAGCACACCTTCTGTATCTTCCGCAAGTTTCCACACCTTCACAGTAGAATCAGAAGCACCCGTCACAATTTTGCCTCCGTATATACTGAGTGTGGAAATTGACTTTGGATGTGCTTGATGAGTACAGCTATTCTCCCACTATAAAACATTTAGCGCTATCCAGCATGGGAGTGAAAGCCTTGCCTGCCTGGGATGATCGCTTTCTCCATACGTTGAGAACACCGGTATCGGTTGTCGAGAGCAAGACGTTATCTGTTAGGAAACGGATACAAGTGACTGTGCCTTGGGTTCCAGGTAAAGTTGACATAATTCCAGCGCCATTTGGATCCTATCGTTTTCTATGAGTGGCCATTGTAAAGCGAAGCACGTAACCCTGTCTCACTTCAAGATCCCACAGCGCTGTTAGACTAGACGAGCCAAAGGCAATTAGTGACGACGATGGCGACACATCTGCGACTTGACTGAAGCGATTGCACGAAGCAGAGACATAGACGAGATCCGTATTCATTTTGAAAGATCTGCTTAGCCTTCAGCTAAAGACACGGGGCATGAATTCTAGCAATGACGGACTTGGTACGAAAAGACGCGTCCTGCAAGGGTTCCGAAATTGGAAAGGAGGGTAATCTCCGTGATCGGGCTTTGCTTACCTACACCCCCCGAACCAAACTTCGCCACACGGGCGCTTCTGTTCCAACTTCAAACTGTCAACACGCAGCGCCGCTCAATGTTCGACGCCGATGCCAATCCTAGGAATAGGTGTTGACCTTATCTATGTTCCTCGAATAGCCTCCCTCCTCTCTCGGAGATCCCCTGAAAAATTTGCTAGGAAAATCTTGAGCCAAGAAGAATACCAACAATGGCAAAATCTGGAGTCCTCGAGTCCCCAGCGTGTTCGATTCTTAGCAGTGAGGTATGACCTGTGTACTGTCACTGCCTCAAACTTTTTGATCCCCTACATAGATGGTGCGTCAAGGAAGCAGCGTATAAAGCCATGTATCCTACGGTTCGTCCGACTTGGAAGGAAATCACATACAATAGCTTTGGGCTTACAGGAGTCAAACCACGCATTCGTTATCACCCTGTTAAAACTGCTTTCAATGAGAAAATTGGCCGACAGCATGTCTCTGTCAGCCACGACGGTGATTATGTGTACTCCACAGTTTTAATTGAAGGTACCCGTTTACACTTAACCCCATTGCATATCGCTGATAAGACCCACGTACATGGCAGGACCCGCGATGTAACCATTTTAAATTTACCCAGTGCTGTGTATTGAATTGTTGTTATGCCTTGACTTGGTTTCTCTAATGCCGGAAGACATCATTTTACTGGGACGATTTTTTATTATCTTTGCTTCGGGACGACATGGCTGGCATGCCGGTATCTCGAAAGCTATCTCCCTGTTTACCTTCTTTTCCGCAGTCCAATGGTATCAGGCACCCGAATTCTGATCCAATTCAAGGCTCAAACCTGCTCGAACGCCACTACCACTCCTGCATCTCATTGTACAGGTTATGATCTTGGCTTGGCTGGAACATATCATAGGAGAGTCACCAGCTCTGAGGCTAGGCTCCGCAAAACGTTATCGACCCTTACAATTTATCGATGCATGTGAAAGCATATGGGCAGGTGTGTTCGAAACTGGAGGCTCGCTTGATATCAGCCGCTCCCACCGCGCCCTAAGCCGGCGTTAGATTACAAACATTGAGATATGACATCCATGTTTACGAAAATGCAAGTTGTATACATAATTGATTAATAACTAATCGTAACCAGTGGGCGCACTTTGGCAATGGCTACTAGGGAGCCAGCCTTAGCCTTCCAAAAAGGCGCGACCGCATCGATATCAGATGCACCTGAAACTTGGGATGTTTTCGACAGGCCATGTACTAGGGACATCGTATGCATTTTTTTTATCGCTTCGAATACATCTTATACACAATGATTTGTCCAACGTTCAGGGTCGGGTGTCCATCAAGCGAGAGCGCGTCCATCGGCCACGCGCTGGGGTAATGGATGTTTAAAATAGAACACAATTTCTCAAACAATCTCCAAAAAAACATAAAAAGTTGGCTTCAATTTGCCTTACTATTTCATAGTACTTGCTACATTCTACGCAGTTTGTGAACAGGCTACATGTGCAAGGTTCATATGGAAGCTCGGATCTGACGATCGAGAGAACATTAATAAATGCGTGTTTCTATTGATGGTTCCGCACCGCAAACCTGGGAACGCTGAAACTCTATAGGTAAAAAAAAGGTGCTCAGATCCTTGAAGCTGCGACTACCGCACTTATTCTAATAGACCTTGAAGCTTGTCTTCACAACCTCTTCCAAAACATGAGATACACGATGTCGCGACAGAGAACATGAAGATGTTTTCCCAAGGCCAGGCTCGACTGGCAGTGCATATAGTTTAAAATATCAGCCAATCTGCTAGACATTTTCTTTAGCTCTCATGGCCATTTACTACGATGAAGCGAGTATATTTCACACAAGTAGGACAATACTCACTCTTTTTATGTTTCCGGATTATTCGTCTGCATCCTTCTCTCTAATACGCTGATGTAAACTGACCTTCCACACGCAGATCTTAGCAAACTGATTTGTAAGAATAAATACAATTCTAATTGAGGAACTCAGAGCCACCAAGACTACTTCTGAACCAAGTCGGAAGAAAATAAACGCAGCTGGGTGGAGCGGAGTGAACGAGTATGTTAATCAAGGAACATATTAGTCTGAGAGACCAGGCACATTGGCCTTACAGCATGTAAAAGGGGGCCCCCATTTAAAACCCCATATACCTGCTTTAAGAGCCTCTGATTTGGGACAAACACTTGTTCGCGACTCAATCGTCGCAGTTTGGTGACTATGCTGAATTGGGGGCTGCTTCGCGAAGTGCCAACAAGTGACAATTTGAAACTGAATGGCCCATTGAGCGTAGTAGACAGGCCTTTTAGATGGCGCACATGCTGAGTGCATATCGCCACCGTGCCACCTGCTGATCGATGCGTTCGTATGTAACTGCCGTCCATGGCGTTTCACCGCCATTACTTTGTGTGCATGCGCGCAGTACTGACCCAGGCTATGGAATCTGAGCGATTTTTAGGATTGAGCAAGCCAGACACCCGAGCTCTGTGTATCTCAGAGGTGCCTTACAGGAGTGAAATGCATTACAGGGCAAACGTGTGCAAGGCCGAGTAAGGAGTTGAGGTGACTGGATCTAGATTAGTGCTAAAAATAGACAACCGCGATCAGAGAATGGTGCTGTTATTTCTTATGTTTGGTCGCTTGTCGGTTGTTGCACACAAAATGAGATATCCCTGCATTGCTCCATGTATCGACCCCATCAGCCCTATAAAGATAGCATATTCCCTGAAATCATGCTCTGCACCCCACTGGCCTGCCGACCAACATGGGCGAATTCTCTTCTCAGGTCCTAACTCTCTTTTCCCGAGCGGCGTCTGGCCAGGTATGTGTTTGCGTAGTCTATAATATGCAGCACGCTAAAGCAATATTTTAGGCCGGTATCATCTCCGGTGACAATCCAACGACGTATAATGCTTCGGACCCTCTTCGTTTATGGATCATCCAACTTGGTAAGCTATCGCGCCGCGAATGTGTTCATCCTCAAGGCCTAATCTCCCCACTACAGTAATTATTATTTCGGTGACTCAGCTCCTAGCTCTGGTCTTTGCCCGCATAAGGCAGCCTAGAGTTATAGCAGAAGTCATTGGAGGCGTCATCCTTGGTCCAAGTGTTATGGGACACATTCCTCACTTCAGAAATGCCATATTCCCCCAAGCCAGCATTCCCATCCTTACACTCACTGCGAATATTGGGATAGTCCTATTCCTTTTCCTTGTGGGGATGGAGATCGACACCAAATTGTTCAAACGAAATGTTTTTGCCTCCGCGACGGTCTCCATTGCCGGCCTCGTCATTCCTCTCGGACTGGGAGCAGCACTGGGAGTCGGTGTCTACCACGAGTTCGTCGACAATACTGTCAAGTACGGAACCTTCTTACTTTTCATCGCCGTCGCTATCGGAATTACCGCCTTCCCCGTGCTATGCCGTATCTTGACAGAGCTGAAATTGCTCGACACCCAAGTCGGCTTGATTACTCTTTCTGCAGGAATTGGAAACGACGTTGTGGGTTGGATTTTATTGGCGTTGTCTGTTGCGCTAGTGAACTCGTCGTCCGGACTCACTGCGTTGTGGGTACTATTGGCCAGTACGGGCTACACACTATTCCTCCTGTTTCCAGGAAAATGGGCGTTTTACTGGATGGCAAAGAGAACGGGAAGCATCGAACAAGGCTCGCCAACAGCGCTCATGATGACCATTGCTCTCATCATTGTTTTCGTCTCGGCGTTCTTCACTGATATTATCGGTGTTCATCCTATATTTGGTAATTGTTTCCAATTCCGCTATCCTTTGGCTGTTGTTGACGCTAGTGGGTGTCATTAGGGGGTTTCTTGGCGGGCCTTATCATTCCTCATGAAAATGGCTTTGCAATCTCTATCGTCGAAAAGCTAGAGGATTTGGTGTCGATTGTATTCCTTCCTCTGGTAAGTTATTTATGTTCATCGTGACTCATGTTCACACACCAATGACGGTCGGATCAATAGTATTTCACTCTCTCTGGGCTAAACACTAACCTCAGTTTGCTGAATAATGGTATTACCTGGGGATACGTTGTCCTTATATGCACCGTTGCTCTTTTCTCCAAGTTCATATCATGTTCCGCCGCAGCTCATTTCAATGGGTTTGGTTGGAGAGAAGCTGGAGCCATAGGATCTCTGATGAGCTGTAAAGGGTATGCTTCTTCTTCATTGCATCGGAAAAAGGAACTGATTTTGAACCAACATAGTCTTGTCGAACTGATCGTCTTAAACGTCGGGCTACAAGCTGGTGTTCTAAATCCCCGAGTCTTCTCGATGTTCGTCATGCACGCCATCGTCGTGACCTTCCTGACGACACCATTGGTCTTGTTCTTTTACCCTGAGAGGTACCGTGTGCATCTTCATAGCAGCGAGAACAACGGTCCAGAAGCTATCTCGTCATCACGAAATAACGGTGACGACACTATTAAGACGAGATTCGCTCTCGTCCTCGATAAGATGGAAGCCCTTCCTGCCGCTATGACTTTGACTCAGCTCCTCCATGCGGATAGCGGCTCCAATTCTCCCAGGTCTATCGACGATGTGAATTCCAGCATTGACGAGAAAATGGCTCTGGAGAGAGCAGACAGTCAGCCTGTGTCACCTCGCCCGGTTGTTATTGAAGCGCTGCGATTGATGGAGCTGACCACCCGAACGTCGGCACTTCTCAAGTCCCAGGAAGCAGATTCCCTTTTGTACAATGACCCTCTTGTCACCGCATACCGCACCTTTGGGCAACTAAACGAGTTCACAGTCTCTGCCAACATTTCTGTTGTCAGCTCTCACGAATATCCCAACTCCATTGCCGAACATGCCACTTCCACGAAGTCAGAGATGGTTATCGTACCATGGCCTAGAGGGCTCACGTCAATCAAGGATGAGGAAACAAAAGACGGTGTTCGCAATCCTTTCGACGGGGTGTTCCACAGAACAGCTTCGCAGGACCAGACGAGCTCAGTTGTCTATTCCGAGTTCATCCGCAATGTATTTTCCAGATCACCAAGTGATGTTGCCCTGTTTATCGACCGAGGCATGATTCGCACATTTGGATCAAACAAGCAGCATCTATTCCTTGCATTTATTGGAGGTCCCGATGACAGGCTTGCATTGAATTTCCTGGTGCAACTGTGCGGTAACTCATCTGTAACCGCAACAGTGGTTAGAATCACTACGAAGGCAGACTCGACTATGGCCCTAGACCACAAGTTCCCTAATGATTCATATCATGAGCAGACTATGATCAGCAGTGTGAGTACTCACTTGCCGATGATATGCTCAGGCAGTATGGTTACTAACTTTGCGTTCCCTCTTCAGGCAGCAGCAGATACAGTCTACCCTCAACTGACGACGCACACACGCTTGTCATCGGGTCTTGCCGATAACCTGCTTTGGGATCGTTACACCCTTCACAGCACGGACCGCTCGCCACAACTGCGTGCTGCTCTGTCACGAATATCTTTCCGCACGGAATCTACAAGCAAACCCGTGCATCGCATTTCTGAATTGGCTAAGGATGCTGTGAGGGCCAGGGCTCGCTCATCGGATAAAACGTTGATCGTCCTCGCTGGTCGCTCACGCCGCCTTCCTGTAGAATCACTGCACCTCGAATTCCGGAAACTCGCGTCAGAGCTGGGGAATTCCGTGTCAAGCTCTTTACCCAAGACTCTGGGTGACATAGGAGCTGCATTGGTCGCTACTAATGTCGACGCTAGTCTCTTGATTGTGCAATCTGCGCCATCATCAGGTCAATCCTAGTTATAAACTAGTACTATCTCCTTATTGGTCACTACGTCTGTCAGTATTTTTATCTTCCCTACGTGTACTTAGCTACTTCGATTTGTTTTGCTGACTGGTAGTAGTTGTACAACTTAACGCCCTTGATGTATTCAGACCGTTATGTATTCCGATTTATACGCTTTAATGCATAACTTCCACACATACAAGGGGTTCCATTGTCATAAACCAATAATGACGAACCTTCCCAAAAATTGATTTCGCCGCGAAGCTAGAAACAATGACAACTACTGTTATGCCCATCAGTCAGAGGAATATCACAAGAATACAATGAAATACAATAAATGTGTAAGTATAAATTATCAGCCTAACCATACAACAATTGGGCGCACAAGCGCTTGCACTGTGGTGCGACCATTTATCCCACTGGGACCGGTTTTGAGGCGCTCCAAGCTATTGACGAAGAACTAGGCTCTTCTGATTCTAAAGTCTGATTACAGAAAATGAAAAATGCAATCAGACAGATCTGGTCAAGGAGAAAACTTGTCACTTTACCTCGAGCAGCATTCCCAATACGGGGTCAACCTCGTTCGGTGGGACTCCTCCACAGCCGAGCCCAATTAGTCGGCGATACTCTGGCATCCGCCCGCTAGTACCGGCCTGTGCTTGCACAGAAACCAGCTCATCGAACATCAACCGTCTTCGCTTCCTGAACTCAGAGATTTCCTCTCGCAGAGCATCACAACCCTTGCGGAGTTCCTCTGGGTCATTGGGGATATCTGAATATAGCGAAGTCAAGTCTGTCACGTCCTCCGGCACGGTGGCCCTCCGCTTCCCCTTAGTCTTATCTCCATCAATTGTTGAGTCCATCTCGTTGTCATCTTCGTCGAACTGAACTGTAGATGTCGCCGGGGTGAGAACCAATTCACCATTTGCTGCATCACGAATCATCTTTTCCCGCGTTTCTTCGTCTTTGACCCATTTCTCCCAGCCTAAACGATAACGTCGACCCATCTTCTCGGACAGACTCCGCTCGAGTTCTTGAAGTCGTTGTTTTGCTTGAGGAAGTCCGTCCGCCTGCGCCTTCAAATTGATAACAGCTCGCTGGCTTTCCAAAATTTCAGCTTGAATGTTGGAGAGCAAAGCATGGGCCTGTGCAGTATCGCGCTCTTTTTCCTTCAGTTCATTATCGAACGACGACGCAAGACTGTCCATCATCGCAGCTATGTCGTTGACACATCGCGTGCTAGCCTTTTGAGCTGCGACAGAGTGATGTAGAGGCGGTTTGTCCCCGTTCAACGGCGCAAAAGCATAACCAATAGGTGCAGACGATGGTGGGTATGCCGAATGCGCATTGCGATAGGACATGGATGCTACCCGGGAAGGCGGCACTGGCGAGGAACGGAAACGCTCGTCTTCAAGGATATAATCTTCTGTGCTTTTACCATCGTTGTTCATTATCTTTGGATTGGCACCGTGATCAATCAGAATTTTGACGAGTCGTTTACTGCGGCAACGCGCGGCCATTGTAAGCGCGGTTTCACCGTCTTCGTCTTGGAAATTGATGACATCCGCCAGTTCCTTAGGGTAATCGGCAAGTCGAGTGAGGACGGTTTCCATATAGTATCGAGCTGCATGAGTTTTTCCCTTAGTCATTGCAACGTCTATGATGTGATGAAAGACGGTGCGGTTATAGTTGTCAATGTTTAACGTGGACCGATGTAACAGTTCGTATAATTCGGGGAACTTGCGGACGTCGTAGTTGTTTGCGAACATTACACTTCGCATGAGAGCCGTTTGGCCGGCCCTGTTGACTTTGAAGATATCAGCTCCTGCTGTAAGAAGCAGTTTAACGATGCGAATGCGACCCATGGCACAAGCCCAGTGCAGAGGTGTGTGACCATCATCATCAATGGCCATGTTGGGGTCAAAATCAGGTGGGGGGTTGATAAGTATAGAAGGGACTTGGTTGGTGTCCGAAATGAAGAACTCCAACACCTGATCTGCATAAGAGCGAGAGTCTACAGAGCCGTCGTCGTCCTCAGACTGATTGATGTGTTCGTCAAGCGAAAGTCTTTGTTTATGTCTCCGCGTTAAGAGTTGTTGATTGTCTACACCATTCGACGGCCCAGAATCGCGTATTGGAGAGGGTGTCCGTGAACTTGAAGATGCTTCCGAAGGAGAGGGTGTCATGGACCCGTCTTCAGACCCCCGTACCGACAACGTTTCGTGATCCGAGTTCTCTTCCCCTACATCAAGATTTTTTCGCGAGGAACGCGTGGTAATGGGCGCGCTCGCAATGGGGACATCAGGAATTGCGGCTTTACGCGGTGGCCTGCTGACTGTGTTGGCCACCAGATGTTTGGGAGCAAGTGGGGGACTCTTAGCCGCAGGCTGAAATTCGATGATAGGCCTCAGAAGTGCTTCACAATTGTATTGTTTAGCCAGATTCAGTCCTCTTTCCAAGGGGATCCATGTACCTATAGGTTTTTGTTGACGAGGAGTATGACACAGGCAAATCGGTTACATACCCTGGTACTTCCCGTACCCTCCTTGAACTTTTTCATGCTCACCTTTTTGGACTTCACGCTCCAGGACACGAGTTCGCTGAGGTTTATCAAATCCGGCCACTTTCAGAATCTGCGTCGCATTGAGCCAAGAATCCGAGCGCCGTCTCATTACCGCGACTCCCTTGCACATCCTGCGCGCGTATTTGAGTAAGCGAGAGTCAAGTTTAGCGTTACAGAACAACTTACATCTCGTACACAGGGATGCCACTGTAGGTTGCCTAAATACACGACGTGTTAGTGTTCTGTGATGGCGAAAGATGTATCTACTCCCCTTGAAAATCTGAGCATCTGGCATAATGACGGCTTATACAGTAGAAATACAACGGTGTTTCTCCTACTACCAGTAGTTAAGATAACTACTTCCAAGATAAGTAGTGAAAGAAGGAAAGCAAAAGTAACAGTTTCAGCGTTGCAGTGGTGGGAGGAAGACCCGTGTTGACGCGTGAAACAACAGGGACAAACAGCATATGTAGCGGCGAGCTTCATTGACTCGTTTTTGTCAAGCATCTTCCACAAAGCCTCCATTGATCAAGCTTCAATTTTGAAGTCTCGTTGGTCTCGCAATGGCTGCAACAAGTTTCAATTTTATGTATCATTGAATCTAATATGATATGGAGTATAGTGACTTCAAAGTAACTTGCTTTCACAAGCCTACCCCAAGCCTACCGATTGTCAATCAATTTGAAGAAAATTCAAGAGTCAAGACTAGGAGCAGAGCATGAGCTCAATTTTATTTTATTTTAAGCTGAGATGTACGACTATTCAACGTCCAAACTTCGTCCTAAATGAGTGTCAATCATCGATCTGAATGGCCTTTTCGTCTGTTGTTGGCAGTGTTTACTCCGATATAACGGGATGCAGGTCATGCAGCTTAGATATAGTTGGGACTCAAGAATTATCAACAAGCCGATCGTCAGGTGCCCGAACCGTAGTACAGTTAGCAGTACTTCAAGGTTTATTGAAGTGGCAACTTCCTGAAACAGTAATACTTCAAAATGCTATTCAACTTGACAAATTCTTGAGGTTGAGTTTGGGTTGGATGTTGGTTAGACAGTGATCATTCACCTACTGATGCCATAGCGTTGTGATTCAAGTCCATATCTTGTTCCTATGTTACATGAACAAATCAGATTAATTGATTCAGTAGAGCTGGACAAGCGCTAATGTTTAATCGACGTTACTGTCAAGTTACTGGCCGCGATTGTCGGAGGAGGAACAGGGCAGCTTCCGGTGTGGTGATCATATGATCGCGAACCCAAGAATATGATTGTCACGTGGCCTTGTTTTCCTTATTGAACCAGAACGTGGTTTGGGGCAAGCATCTCCACTGTTTACGCCGTGCTCTTTCTCCCCGCGATACACTCAACCTGTTTCAACGCGTTCTTTCATACTATTCTTCCGGCCAAGACATGGCTCCTAAATGTGAGCCTCTATGTCAGTTCAACGAGAGGTACGCACCCCGCTATTGCAGAAAATGCCTCAAATTTACATCCATCCAGGCTCTTCTTTACCACCTTCCCCCACCCTCCCCCCTCGGCCCAAGTGCTCAATAAACTAGCTGCGGAACCCGATAACCAACCGCGCTTACGTGCTCAAGCGAGAGGTGGACCATCCGCATCCCCCGATGATAATGTCTCCTACTATTACTTCACGATTGACGACCAGCTACTCTATCTCTCGTTCTTTCAAGATTGGGGCCCTTTGAACTTGTCCATGGTTTACAAAGCATGCATCCTCATTCACGAACTGCTTGAGGTGAAACGCGTTATCTTCCATGCCTATACCTCATGCCACTTACACGTGTTGTTCTTTAGGATACCGAACTGGCATCTCACAGACTAGTTCTTTATTCTTCTAGTGACCCGAAACGAAAAGCCAACGCCGCGTTGCTCATGGCACTCTACGTCGTATGACCTTCTCTATAAACGTGGATGATATTACCCGCCTGACTCCAGTAAATCCTAGATGATTGTGCAGAGGCGTGCTCCTTGGGAAGCGTTCCAGCCAATCGCAGAATTGGAATTTATGCCGTTTCGAGACGCAGGGAGGGGACCATCTGACTTCAACTTGAGCATACAAGACTGTTTATGGGGTCTCTGGAAGGCTATGCAGCATGGCTTGTGCGATATGAATGAGTTCAACGTGGAGGATTACGAATACTACGAAAAGGTGGAGAATGGGGACTGGAATTGGTTGACCCCAAACTTCATCGCGTTTGCGTCTCCTGTCGACACCAACTGGATCAAGCGTGAAAAGGAATCCAAAGAAAATCCAAAATCTGGGACTTTGACTTCCAATTTCTTATCGTCGTCAACAAATACTAGAATGGCTCTACAACGCAAATTACCAACTCCATATCTCAATTGCTTAGACTACTTTGAGAAGCGCAATATCAAACTCGTGGTCCGTCTAAATACCCAGCTCTATGACCGCGAAACCTTCCTCGACCGCGGAATCGATCATATGGAACTTTACTTTGATGATGGGACTAATCCTACAGATGAAATAGTACGCACCTTCTTGGATGTAGCGGATCGGATAGTGGAAGCTGGTGGCGTAGTCGCAGTCCATGTGAGTATCATCTATCGTCGGTTCACATTCTTTGTTGACACATGAAGTTATCCAGTGCAAAGCTGGACTTGGGAGAACAGGCACATTAATCGGTGCCTATCTTATTTGGAAATATGGGTTTACGGCGAACGAAGCGATTGCGTTTATGCGTATTGTTCGTCCCGGAACTGTCGTTGGCCCACAACAACAGTATATGTATCTCAAGCAGCTAGAGTGGGCTAAATGGGCGGCGGTGGATGAGATGAAGAAGAGTCAGGCTCAGGCCCAGGCGTCTACTAACCCAAGCGGGACCACGATTATCACGCCAGCTACGCCACCTGCTGAAGTTGATGAAATAGTCGAGACCATGCAGACAACGCCCCCACGGCCTACCATCGACTTGCCACCAGTCACGCCAAGCCGCCACATTGCTGCCGCTGCAGCAAAAGCGCGAGAAATCGCTCCTCCCGGACAGCCACGCAAAACGCCTAATGCCAAGCGTGTCGCCCAAGATTCTGACGAAGAAGATGAAGAAGACGACGTGCTACCTGCTCTCGGTGCGGTACCGGTTGTCCGTAAAATAAAGCCAGCCCCTTCACGCGGAGTCACGGCATCTGATCAGCGACCAACACGAGTGACGAGATCGACTGCGGGCGCCGCTGCCATCAAAAACACGGGCACTGCAGCGGCAACAGCAGCATCGCACGTCAAAACCTCACGACAAGGTCCTAATAAAATTCCTAGGTTGAACACTACTAGGACGACGGCAGCGGCGAAAGCGCTCGCTGCTGCAAATGCGCAACCCCGCCAGCTGCGGCACAATCCTACCGCGCCACCCCCATCTCCCTCTCGCCTGCCCACACTGATACCCACCGCTAAGCGGCCTGGACATGGTGCGCATACTACCTCTCTAACTGATGTGGGGAACTTGAAGCGGCCCGCAGCTGCGACTTCTTCTGACGCATGGGTGGCAAACAATGCGTCAGCTGTGATGGCGCCAGCCACCAAGTCTGAGCGTCCAGTGTTGAGAAGCGTTCGGAGGAGGAGAAGCAGCTTTAGCGCTGCCGATATTGTGGCATAACTCTTGCCTGCTGTACATCATCATGGTCTCTATTTCCTCTGTAAGTCGTACCAAACTAACGAATGCATGGACCTTATTATTCGTCCGAGCTATATACATATCACTAAAGACCTCTTAACGGCTCCTTGCATATTCCACCATTCCTCAACTTATCAATTCCCTTCATTCATACGATACCTTTCGTGTTAAAGTCCCCGTCAAGTCCCCATGTAGTATTCTCCGTCTCATGTTTTTATGGGCTGCCTCTATTTGATATATCTATATATGAGTGGTACATGTGCTATCTATGACATTTTATATGCCATAAAGTGGCTTTAGAGTCGCGCGGTTCTCTGGCCCAACTCAACTCGTACTTGCATACTTGTTTGTGGAGAAAGTCTCGATTATGTTATCCGGATCAACTCACATGGCGGACCCAATTCGGTTCCAAATTGGACACAATATTTTTCTAGCATGATCAGCTAACACTACCCACGCGCACACTTTACTCTCGACCTACACTCTACTTGCCCTTACTTCAATGGCACCAAAACACAAAATTAAAGCTCTTTCTGTAGATGATTTGTTAAAGCAGCAAGAGGGCCCCGTTCACAAAAAACGTCGTCTATCAGTATCCAACATAAGCTCTGACTCAGAAGGTTCCGGGTCTGAACATGATTCAGATGGGTCCGGAGACGAATCCTTACCCAGTGCTTTCGAAGATGAAGAATCTGAAGAGGAAGCGATGGAACAAGACAGCACACCTTCAGGACTTGACGTGGACGACCGTCTAGGTTCACTTGACCGAAGGAAATCTGCGACCGGTGCTGCTCAAATCATGCAGCCTCCTCGTCCGGAGACGTCATTCTCTGCCCTTGGAATATCCGCCCCCCTGCAAATGGCATTGAAAGCGATGTCCATTAAAGCACCGACAGAGGTGCAGTCTGCGTGTATACCCCCTCTCATAGCCGGCGAGTATGTATATCTCTCTTCTCTGAACGGCTAATTAACTGGTTCTGTATAGGGCGAGATTGCATCGGTAATGCAAAGACGGGTTCTGGAAAGACAATCGCTTTCGCTCTGCCTATTTTGCAAAGGTTAATCAAAGATCCGTATGGGATCTTTGCCTTGGTGCTGACGCCAACCAGGTGAGCGCGCATTGTCATGTTTACCATCTTACCTGGCTGAAGTAAGACTAGAGAGCTTGCATTTCAGATTTCGGAGCAGTTCGCGGTTCTGGGTGGTTCGTTCAACATCCGCACCGCTGTTATTGTCGGTGGCATGGACATGATGACGCAGGCGATAGAGTTGGGCAATAGGCCGCATGTTGTCATTGCGACACCTGGGCGGATAGTGGATCACCTTCGCAGTTGCTCAGATGGCTGGGACCTTTCGAGAGTGAAGTTCTTGGTGCGCAGACTACATCCCCTTCGAGGGTTAATGTTGACTTAGTTCTGCAGGTGCTCGATGAGGCCGATAGGCTGCTTACACCGACGTTTTCGCCCGAACTCGCTCATTTGTTCAGCGTATTGCCGAAAGAGAGACAGACGTGTCTGTTCACTGCGACGTTGACACCAGCCATCGAGCAGCTTGCGGAAGCTACACCGAGGCCGGGGAAGCAGAAGCCGTTTGTTCACAGGATGAAAGAAAGGTGCTTCATGTTACCGAGTTTGGTTTTTTAATATTGACATTCC
Source organism: Stropharia rugosoannulata (assembly GCA_028532985.1). Classification (NCBI taxonomy): domain Eukaryota; kingdom Fungi; phylum Basidiomycota; class Agaricomycetes; order Agaricales; family Strophariaceae; genus Stropharia; species Stropharia rugosoannulata. The sequence goes on along the minus strand of JANCIK010000002.1, from coordinate 2,589,133 downwards.
TTCAGCGTTGAGACCGTGTCCACGTTGAAGCAACACTATATTCTTATTCCATCTCATGTTCGTGAAGCTTACCTTTTCTATATCCTATGCAACCCACCGGAATCAACTATACCTATGCGGCGCGCACCTCCGGAGCCAGTGAAACACGGGAAACCCGCCAAAGCCATGTCTAAAAGCAAATCAAAGAAAGCCAAGCTAGAGCAGTCAGAGGATGAGCCAGAACAGCCGCCACCAACGATCATCTTCTGCGCAAAACCAAAGACAGCGGCGTACTTGACTTTACTGTTAAAAACCCTGTCTATAAGAAGCACTGCATTGCACTCCCGGCTGACGCAGCGCGAGCGATTGTCGTCATTATCATTATTCCGTGCTTCCGTTGTACCGGTTTTGATATCAACAGATGTGGGTGCACGTGGGCTGGATATCGAAGAAGTGGCCATGGTCATCAACTGGGACCTTCCAAGTGAACCAGAAGAGTATACACATCGCGTCGGACGGACGGCTCGTGCGGGCAGAGGAGGTGTTGCGATCAGTTTCGTAACGGAGCGGGACGAAGAACGCGTGCTAAAAATCGAAAATCGAATCAGTGAGTTTCCGCTCGGCTACACGGGAAATCTCTACTAACGCTACGGTAGACACTTTGTTGGAGGAGATGACGCTGCCAGAGGACAAAGTACTTGGCAAATTAAATGCGGTCTCGACGGCGAAGAGGCTGGCAAACATGGTATGAGGCCCATCTACAATTTTGGCAATTGAGACTCATGTTGGTATCCAGGAACTGCACGATTCCAATTTTGGTAAAAGGGAGGAGATACACCGAATCAAAAATGCCAAACGAAGGAATTTTGAGGAGGCCTAGGAGGGCAGGCAATAATGGCGGGATGATCGAGTGCTAAACGCCGGAGGACTTAGCCGAGCCGGATTTGGCAGGAGGCAGGCAGGACCCCGGGCGTGTATTGCAGTCGCGATAAGAATACGGCAATACATAGAAATCTAATACATTCTCTTTCTTTCTGTTCCACCATCTCCTCTTCTTCCGCCTCCCTCCCTCCCTCCTTCCCCATGAACGCTGATTGGGAGTCCGTGCTCCAGTTCGTCGCCGACCCGCTCGAACATGCCAAGCAGCCAGAACGCCCCACGCTGCAGGTCCCGACCCCCCCAGTGCGTGCCACGCGCCTGTTCGCGAGGCCCCAATGCTGACCTCTTCTAGCAATCTCACGATGGCTCGTCGGTCGCCGACGATGACGACCAACTAGTCTCCGTGTCCACCACCTTCTTTCCGGGCGCGCAGCATCTCCCAGTCTCTCCCGACACTGTGATTCTCTCCTCCGACAATGTCTTTTTCTACGTTCATTCCCATATTCTCCTGGCCGCATCTGATAATGGATTTCGAGGACGGATTTCCTCCCCTCATCATACACCCAAGGACCAGAACGCCATTGTTTCTGTCCCCGATAACTCGACGGTGCTCAACATCATTCTGCACTCTGTGTACGACATGTCCTGCGCCCATTATTCCCCACCCTTTCCTGCTTTGATTTCCGCCGTTAATCGTCTTCCCATGTACGGCATATCCCCCAAGGTCAAGATTGCCCCGTCCGCGCCACTCTTTTCGCTTCTCCTTAGTTATGCACCGCTCTTTCCTATCGAGCTATATGCGCTCGCCGCTTCTCATGACTTGTACGACCTCGCTGTTTCTGCATCGTCGCATCTCCTTTCCTTCTCCCTGTCAACGATCACAGACGAAATGGCCGAAAAAATTGGGCCTGTTTACCTCAAGCGGCTGTTCTTTCTGCACTTTGGTCGATCGGACGCCCTTAAACGCGTTTTGCTTCCGCCCCCTAACCCACACGCGCCTACGGCATCGTGCGACTTCACAGAGCAGAAAAAGCTCACCAGAGCATGGGCTCTGGCGTCCGCATACCTGGCGTGGGACGCACGACCTGGTACGCCTTCTTAATTGTCATAATCATTCTGGTTCTCATCCAGTATGCACCAGATCTGTCAACGAGTGCCATGGAGTCTGCACTTCGCCCGCTAGCGGACCACTTGACCTGTGAACATTGCCAACAGAGCTTACGCGATCGCATTAAGAGTCTGGTGATGCAGTGGTCACTTGTAAAAGTGGGTTATATTGTTCTGAGTATTTCTCGGCAGTTGTGGATGCTCATGGAATTTTCTATATTAGCGAACAATATGATATACTCCGTGTTTCCAAAGAAATACCCATTGCAGGAAACAATTACCCTCTATTCTTATCAAAAAACTGTCGGCCTCGCCGCAAACCATACCACATCTTTTTTCTGACTCTCCACAGCATAGTTCCGTCACCGATCTTTCTCATTCTGTATCAACTCCACAAATCGCATACATGATACAATACACGCTCTGTCATGGGTCTCACCTCACGGTATCATATGGACTATGTACTGTACACACTTTTTTTTTCTTGGTTATTTTGACGGATAGCATTACAGCCGTAGCAGCTTATAACTCTTGTAGCATTTCTCGGTCTTCTATACACGCAGCGAGACCTCACATACAATTGTATTTTTTATGTAATATACACGGGTAGGCGGGAGTGGAATCAACTCGGAGCGAACATGAATGGACAATGATGATAATTTGACGTCATGCAGGGGAGTAAGACTCCCTCTTACATATATATGCGCTCTACATTTTGGAAATGGTTGTACTCCCGTTGTGTAACATAAATTTACAAAATAGTTAACTTGTAACTGCATCGTGGCTCGGCATAGTGGTGTAACCTGTGTCTGGGGGCCAACCTAGGCGAACATCGATACTCCCACACACCCTAACGTGGTTTCAAATCTTCTGCCAAGATCGCATCGTTGAGTTCGTCAAGTGGAGCAAGCTCTTTCTTGTCGACTAGATCAAACTAAAAATGCAAACCATCAGCGATGTGATCCCTACAGAAAAACGTCATGTCACAAGCGTACTTCGTTGATGAACAAGAAGAAATGTCGGTAGCTCGTGTTTAGATGTGCTGCAAGCGGACGGTTTAATATCCTTCTCATCAAGTAAATGAGCAAAAAAAGGAAGTAACCTTCTATGCCAAGAGCGCATATGTGGTCGAAGTGGTTGCTATATATGTGTGCATAAACGCGGAAAAGGCGTCTGACAATCGTCTTCACTGTATCGCGAAAATTCCTGGGAAACGAAACACCTGGCAATTGATGTTAGAGTAGAGAGAGCACCATTCAAATTGGTAGGTGACAAATACCAATCTTATTAGGGAATATAGCCTCATCGTCGAGCAGATTTTGTGCCCAGTTCATTAGCGCGTCAACATATTCAGGGGCCGGAAGTTTAGTAGGACGTTTATACTTGACGCCGTCTTCCCATAAGTATTCATATCTAACCCAGTTGAGTCTAAAATGCTGATAACAGAAGTATAACAGGATAATTGACCACGAACCTCGGCCCTGCTGACATTATGGGGCACTACCGGTACGCCCATATGAGGATATCCCGTCGCTTGTACATGAACCTCAGAACAGAACGCACCTCTGATGGAGTGCAGAACTCCGTGACTGTCCCGTACAGCATGTTCAAATGGTTGAAGAAGTCCACGGCTGCCAGCATACAAGCATCCATTATTGAAAGCTCTTACGCCTCTTGAAGGGACGAGAACGCACTGTGTACCGCCAGCCATTCGTTCAGGTCCTCGCCCTCGGGGAGCTGTACTGCCAATCGTAGATTCCCAGATCCCTAAGGACGCCACGTCCGATTAGATTGCAGAGAGAAATGGCGAGCGCAACGCGCAATCGTGCATATATGATCCTACCAGAGTAGCTTCAGCATACTTCCTCAGCTGGTACTGCTTCGTGCCCTCTGGCACGTCCTTGCGCGGCTTGAACGTACGTGTTTTCCCGCTGGAGCGATTTGATCAGGTAGCTGGAGCTTGCGATGGATATGGACTCACAGGCCGAAGAATGAGGACATGGTTGGTGAACGGAGACTCGAGAATCGACAGTGCTCTGCTGCTTAAGCGCTTAACCCCAACCATCGCGGCCGTGACTGCCGCCACTCATGAATGGAACCAAATCAACTCGGAGATAGCCGAAGTAATTAACTTCATCCTCGACCAACTTTTACTTGACGAGTCTACTTGCTGATGGACATTGGACACACATCCTGCTGCGGGTAAATGAGACCCTATGTCAGCATATCTCATATAGGCTCTCCATACTACATATTAGTGGGCTCGGACTTTCATGGCACGATGGTTTAGTGTGTTGGGGCTGCTAATGTCAGTACCTGGCAGTACGCTGGGCGTAAAACCGATTGCAAAATGAATCGGGCAAGTTTTACACACAGTGTTTGCGGAAGAAAGGGAACCTATAGGAACGTCACCGATTTGACCCCAAAGAAGTTTTCATTTCACATTCACATTTGATAACTACATATGGCGTCAATCTGTGAGAGCGACCCGGCCTGTTAGTTTTACCGGGACAAAATATGTATGCGCTCCTGCCTTTGTCACCATATTACACATCATATAGGTTGAATCTCATCGCACGCATCGCCTTCACTTGACATATACATCCAACATGCCCTCCATCCTTTTTGTTTTCACTAGCGCTAACAAGACGCTCCTCGGTCATCAGACTGTAAATAATCTAACCATCGTGTTACGTACTCTGCTGATCTCCACGGATTTTCACTGCTAGGGGTGGTATCTCCCTGAGGCCGCCCATCCTTACTATGTCCTTGAATCCCATGCGAACATCGACTTTGCCTCTCCTAACGGCCCCAACCCACCCATCGACGAAGGAAGTGTGAAGGTCTGTAAATTCTTATTAAGATGTCCAAAAAAAATTCACTAATCTGAAGACGACGACGTCATAATACAGGCCTTTGCTGAAGATAAAGATTCTGTCAAGTTCCAGAACGACGAAACTGTGAAAGAGAAATTCGCCAAAGCGAAGAAGCTTTCCGATGTGGATATCAGCAGCTACGATGCTGTATTTTACGTTGGAGGGCACGGTCCAGTTATAGACCTAGCTTCAGACTCGGTCAATGCTAATTTGGTGTCCGAGGTATGTACTTTCCCATCCTAATGACGTCGTCTAGTTTACTTACAAATTCTACAACAGTTCTGGAAGGCCGGAAAAATTGTTTCTGCGGTCTGCCATGGACCAGCGTGAGTACCACTCAAGGCAGTTGGAATACAGCTACATGTTTTGACTACTAATCTCCACGGTTGTCAGTGCTCTTGTTGGCGGCAAAGATGTCGATGGAAAGTCGATCTTCTCCGGAAGGTTAGCTACTGGATTCTCTAATGTGGAAGAGATAGCAGTAGAGAAGACTAAAGTTAGTGAACTATCTAATTATTGAGGCCTCGTTTGGACTCTCGTCTTTTCTTTAGGATGTTCCATTCCTCTTGGAAGACAGAATTAATGAACTTGGCGGAAAGTATGTCAAAGCAGATGCACCATGGGTTGTAAGTGTTCCTAGTCGTAATGACATTAATTGGATACTAAAATAAATAATTTAGGCCAAAGTTGTCGTTGACGGTCGGCTCATCACTGGTCAGAATCCAGCATCTGCTGAACCAATTGGCCATGCCATCCTCAAAGCTCTTCAAGCATGATATAGTGATTGACACATGTGCAGTATTGTACAATCATTGAATTCACAGCAATTGCCTAGATATACAAAAAGAAAAATTCTATGTCAAGGTCCTGCACGCTATCAAAGGGCACTTATAGCCCACAATTGTATCATCGGGTATAGTTGTTAATTTGATGTTCCTAAGTATTCTACTGTGTCACACCTTATATTCGAACAAGAAGAGTAAGGGTGCGGCAGTATCTCAACTTCAAGAAGCTTGGAGCTAATGACAATTCGCTAGTACGCCTGAACTTACCGTGCTTGCACGTAGAACTAATTATACTGAATGAGCTGTATGGGCATGAGTATGTCGACACCGTACGACGCCGTGAACAACATTTTAGAGCTACAGCAATTTCTGAATTTCTGCACTAAGGGCACACCTTCCAGGTGATGACCGTCGACAACTTTTAAGGGCGCGTAGTGCCACTTGCCATCTTGAATATTATGACCGGATTCATCTTGTCTGGCTAAATTATAGCATTAGATCAAGCGAGTCATCCTATACATTACTCCGTGTGAGACCTCTTCGTTGAAAATGACTGAAGGCGTGTGAAGACGACAGGTTCTGCGCGTTCGCCATCCCGTGTATAACCGTCTGAAGGCCTCAGCATACTTAGTCGGTACGCCGATCTATAATTTTGCTGATTGCAGCAGCAGAACCTAGATTCTGTGATCGTATAAAAGGGCCTTAGTATTTCTGGATGAACTCAACAATATCAAGAGCCCAGCCATAAGCACTTCTTCGTCTCACTCGCCATGCCATCTGTACTTTTTGTCTACTCCAGCGCTGACAAGACTATGACCGGCAAGCCAACAGTGAGCACAGCTTCCCGACCCCAATTCAGAATTTCTAACCTTGACCATATCAGGGATGGTATTTGCCTGAGGCAGCGCATCCATACTACATTGTGGCACCTCACGCCGATATTGATTTCGCATCTCCCAACGGACCCAACCCTCCTCTTGACTATGCAAGCAAAAAGGTCTGCTCATATATTAAATGGCAGATTAAGTGGCTAAATCAGGTCTCTCTCAACACAGGCTTTCGCAGAGGACGCGGACTCCGTCAAATTTTTGCACGACCAAACTGTCAAAAACAAGTTAGCTACAGCCCAGAAACTCACAGATGTGGATGTGTCAAAGTACAATGCAGTCTTTTACATAGGCGGCCACGCACCAGCCATCGATCTTTCCCACGACCCCATCAACGCCGAGCTAGTGTCCAAGGTGTGTACACGGTGGATATATTTCTAACAACAGCCAGACAAAGTTTCTTTGCGTAGTTCTGGCAAACGGGAAAAATTGTTTCTGCTGTTTGCCACGGACCAGCGTGGGTGAAGCTCTGTTATTTTACCACTAGTTACAGCTGAACGATTTGTATAGAGCGCTTGTTGGGGGGGTGGACGTTTCGGGAAAACCGTTATTTACCGGAAAGAAGGTAACTGGCCTGTCCAACGCTGAAGAAACCACTCTGGGAGCGACCAAAGTAACTTTGGTCCATATCTTGCCATTAGAGATTTCTGATGCAACGATATGATAGGAAGTTCCTTTCCTTCTCGAAACCAAGCTGATTGAACTTGGTGGCAAGTACGAGAAAGCAGAAGACCTCTTCGCTGTGAGCCCTTCCCCCCGGTTGGTAGTTTCAAGCTAAATTCCATTGTTTAATTACTCAGCCACACGTCGTGGTGGATGGGAAGCTTATTACTGGCCAGAACCCTGCGTCGAGTGCTGGGGTTGGCGAGGCCCTTGTCAAAGCCTTACAGCCTTGAGGACAGGAATTTGGCTTTTCAATAAGCCTGGTTATGCTGTAAATATATATTGCAAGAGCTCAATACGTGGATGAATGTAGGGATAAGCTTTCCTGTCAAGTTAAGAGAAAATTGATCGCCGACGGCACGGGCGCTTATTTAGTGCCATCCATCACTCTTGCTAAATATAGAAGTTAGAGCATCAGCGCGTACGCGCATACAATACACACGCGTAGGTCTATGGTACATCTTACATCTAATCTACCTCGAATGTCCCGATATTCCATTACATGGCCGAAAAAGATCAGAAATGTGTCATAAGAAAGCTCTCACGAATCACTAGACCTGCTTACTGTGATTTCATAGCCTTTCTTTTAATTTATGAATTTTCCAGTTCTCTAGCAGGCCAGTCAGTAATATAGAGGCCACGTGTAGCTATAATATTAATATGCTGGTAGGCTTTCGGAGAGTAGATTAATTGCTTTCCCCGGAGTCTTTCGAGTCATTCTTCATTGTTGTACCAAAAAGGACTCGGATTTATTTTATTTTATCTTATTCACACGTCTACCTGGCCATCCAGACTTGTTGCAACCTTTTCCTTGATGTTTCTTTCTAATACCATGATAAACTTCGTTTTAGAATGACCTGGCTAGTCAGCTCTTTAATCGAGCCACTTGATCATAGCGGGTTCGAATGCTATTTAATTACATTATCAGCAAGACCGTCAAACCCGTAAGGATTGCCGGTTTGATCTGCTACATCAACAAGTAGTGTCTGACTGTTTGCTTCTGTACTGGCTCAGGTCTGCTTTCTGCGCTTTTTGAGTGGATTATTGTGGTCGGTCCGGGTTAAGAGGTCAGTGACGGGTGCAGCCTTCTAGACGATTCTCTCACCGTTTTCCATGGGTTTAGAAGACCCTGGTAATAGACCGCCAAACCCATTTCCCTGCCCACAGCATCAGGTGTTACACATTATGCCAAGTAAGTGAACTCTAGGAACAAAGCGAGTTTGTCAACTTTGACATTTGCGAGCTTGACTTGCCAATGCATTACTAGCGCACGCTCACCACAGCCGCAGAGGACAAATAGCCGGTGTCTCCACTAGTGTGTGTGTGTGTGACCTGCAATGGCCGCATTACAAATCAGTTGCAGTAACTCAGTAAGTACTCAGTAAGCGTCTGACAACTAATTATAGTGCAGCTACGCCACCTTATGCTATCGACCTCTGTGCCGAAGGCTCGTGCCCGATTGGATCATTAATCATTACTTCGGTATGTTGGCATTACATGCTGATTACTTGCCACATGGCATCTCATGCTACGCAAGACTTTGGAGACAATACATTCCAGATGACTCTGATCAAATCTCACCTTGGGGCCAGGGAATGGATAAAAGGCTTGACCAGGTGGCCTGAGGAATCAGAACCAACTTCCATCCATTCCAAGTTTTTCATTCACCTCACTCAGTGTAACCAACAATGCCATCTATTCTCTTCGTTTACTCCAGTGCCGATAGGACTCTTACAGGGAAAGAAACGGTAAAGCTGATTTTCAAAATCAATTTGATTAAGAGCAGCTATTTACATGTACATCTCATACTACAGGGATGGTATTTGCCGGAGGCCGCGCATCCCTACTACGCTCTCGCACCCCATGTCGACATTGATTTCGCATCTCCGAAAGGGCCCAACCCGCCCGTTGACAAAGGAAGCGTCAACGTAAGTCTCGTGAGCTCTGACTAAACCTACTTGAACTGGAACACATTGCGACCTGCTACAGTTATTCGCCGAAGATGAAGAATCAGTCAGATTTTTGAAGGATGAGACAGTGAAAAACAAGTTGGCCACAGCGAAGAAGCTCTCAGAAGTTGACCCGTCTAAGTATGACGCTATTTTCTACATCGGAGGCCATGCTCCGGTCATCGACCTCCCACAAGATCCTGTTAACACCGCACTTGTATCCAAGGTCAGTGAGGGAAAGTGACAGATGGCAGTACCATCGTAATGACGTCATGTATTGCAACAGTTTTGGCAAGCTGGAAAGATAGTGTCAGCTGTGTGCCACGGACCTGCGTACGTATCAACAATTTGACAATTTGAAGTCGGTTGTATTATGATTGTTGTTTATTTTTAACCAATTTTTTATAGTGCTCTTGTCAATGCTGTCGATGCATCTGGAAAGTCTATCGTGGACGGGAGAAAGTTTACTGGGCTGTCGAACGAAGAGGAAACTACCCTTGGCAGTACTCAGGTGAGCAGAGATTATATGGATTCCATTGTCTGCCATTGACTCACCTTTTCAATCTGCAGGAGGTGCCCTTCCTACTTGAGAGTAGGCTCGTAGAACTCGGCGGAAAATATGAGAAAGACACGAAGCCCTTTGGAGTAAGATATTTTACAGCGCAGAGGTAGTAGCTTGACTAACGACTATCTCTCGAAGCCACACGTAGTCGTTGACGGACAGCTCATTACTGGTCAAAATCCCGCGTCTGGTGCTCCTATCGGGCAAGCGCTCCTTAAGGCGCTTCTGGCTTAAACGGGCGCAGTTTCCATTAGAGATAGTCAATGTCACAATGGTCATAGGGAAAACGGTACCCAATTGTAGATGTAGACCAGTTGTATAACGTCAGTCATTGCGGCCCATATTTGGGTTTTTACTTTCCAGATCAAGAGAACTTGTAGTTTTATGATAAAAATAACTACATTGAACCGCCAGAGCTTTATATCATGTCTTGCAGCGTTATGAACATCTCCTAACTTCACCCCAGACGTCAGGTTTGGGACCAGATAAAAATGAGTCAATGGAACCGGACTCGGCTGGAGTAATAAAATAAATAGAAGGCGCACGCAATATATCCTTGACACCAGATCATCCACCATCTAAAACAGCCATTATGCCTACTATCCTCTTTGTATTCACAAGCGCTGACAAGACGCTTTCAGACCATCAGACTGTACGTGGGTTATTATTATTATTATTGACAGGTGCTGAAGCGGACCTGGCACAGGGTTGGTATCTTCCAGAAGCTGCTCACCCATACTACGTGCTTTCTCCACATGCCAAAATCGACTTTGCATCTCCGAAGGGAGCCAACCCACCCGTAGACCAGGAAAGCGCGCAGGCATGTCATTGCTTTCTGACATATGGGTCTTGTAGGGTAGCGAATCTATTTATTCTTATTGCCCGCGACAGGCCTTTGCCAAAGACGAAATCTCGGTGAAATTCTTGCGTGATAGTGTCATTAAGGAGAAATTGGCGAACACGAAGAAACTGAGTGACGTTAATGTGAAAGATTACGACGCTATCTTTTTCGTTGGCGGGCATGGTCCAGTTATAGATCTTGCATCTGATCCAGTGGCTGCGAAATTAGTATCTTCGGTAAGCTAATTCCTGCAATGCAACGACAAGTGTTCTTTTTGCTGACGCATTATACGAAGTTCTGGGATGAGGGCAAGATAGTGTCTGCTGTCTGCCACGGCCCTGCGTAAGGCATGTGTCGCCATATTGCGATCAACGCTGACGAATATAATTCATTAGAGGACTTGTTGGCGCTGTAGACTCATCTGGGAAATCCATTTTTGCTGGAAGAAAGGCGACTTGCTTCACCAACGCAGAGGAGAGTGCCGTGGATAAAGTTAAGGTCAGACTCATTCACTCAAACATTGGTTGTTGAATTTACCTAACTGGTGCTGCAGGAGATTCCATTCTTGGTCGAAGATCGACTTCGAGACCTAGGGGCTCAATTCGAAAAGGCTAACCAACTTTGGGGAGTGAGTATCATCTGCACTTCCAACGTGATTGCTCTTATGTAAATGACACCTACAATAGAGCAAGGTCGTAGTGGATGGTCATCTCATCACGGGTCAGAATCCTGCATCGGCAAGTGGTGTCGGGGAAGCTATTCTAAAGGCCATTGAAGTTCAAAAGTGAACATGCCGCAAAGTAGATGAATTTGTACCATTCAATGTCATCGTTTGCGTTCGACCTACTAGACTGGCGGAATGAAGCACGGATATCGTGAGATAGTATTCAATAGTCGTGATATTACAGAAGTTAGAAACGGACAAAAACACACCGCAATCCCATAAGCCAAGATAGCAGCAAGTATCATATATAAACGACGGACATCTGCCACCCCTTTTTCAAAGTGAATCCATCGAGGGCGTCTTTCGCTACTGTAGCTAGATCAGGGGATTCGAATAACACCTGCGCCATTTTCACCCGTATACCTGCAGGGTTGAGGGCAGGGGACCATGTAACATGCGTCTTTTGGAATCCCTTGTATCTGTAAGGCATAAGTTCGGAATCAAAATAAAGTGACTAATCAGCTTACTGTTGAAAAAGAACAGAAAGGACGTCATCAGTGACTTCTTGGGGAAGGTTTGTACATAGTAGACGAGACGACGGCGACTGAACCTGAATAGGTACACTGGCCGGGGCCGCTGCTTGAAAAAATGATGTGAGCGTGATTACGACGCGATTCTGCACTGTTAAGACTTACAAGAATCGTTCTTTTGTGGCGTCTCCTCCTCGTCATCAATCTCCATCTCCTCGTCTGAATCGTCTGATTTCTCTCGTTTGGCCTGCCGTTCGGAGTCCCCTGAATCGCCATCTCGTTGCCTTTTGCCGTTCTGTTGCACAAACGAGCTGGCATTGACGGCATTTGGGGGAACGAAATCGGGATCTTCAATTCGCAGTGTAGCGTATGACTTGGATTTGGCGTAATCAATATGCTAACAATGCATATATAAGTTTCGGTTCAGGACCATAGCGCGTTTTGTACTACTTACTAGAGGCTTATCGTAGAACACCATGCCCTCGCACGCCCGCATAGCAGAAGTCGCGCCTGCCAGGTCTGTGAAAACGAGGAAGGCCTGCCCGCGCATTTTCTCACTCTTCGAAGCAACTATGTCGATTATTTTGCCATATGTGGTGAAGAGAGCGTAGAGCTGGATCTTCAGCTCCTCCTTATTGACCTTGTCATTAAGGTTCTTAATGTAGAGCGTGGTATTGGGCTGGTTTGAAGAGGAGGCCATGGGGGAATGCGGTGCAGGCGCGAATGCGACGGCCGAGCAAAAGGATCAAGTTCCCACGGGGATGCGCTGGAAGTAGAAGTAGATGGACCCCAGCCCTTCCCCTCATCCCAACGCGACTTACCTTCCGCCACGTCGTCGCAAGCCGGCCTTTCCTCCACCCCTATCATTCACTCGTTTTTCCTCCTCATCGACACGAAAAGAATGAACAAAATTAACGACTGGTCCTCATATCTTGTCCCCTTCTACTCACTACAATACCCGACAGACAGACCAGAACGCACAGACTCGTTCCATAATTCAGCATACTACAATGTCGGACCCCTCGACATATGTTTCGTAATAACTTGCATCGCTATTATGGCCATTCTCCGTGACGCGTTGCGCCTTGGATTTTTTGAGCCCTTTGCGCGTTGGGTACTACACCGCGAACTGTCCTGGAAAATACAGCAGCGCACTAAAGCAGCCAGTGCTATTAACGGAACTGCAAACGGAAACGGACATGTCACCGCTAATGGCAACGGCAATGGCTCGACCAATGGCAAAGCCAATGGCTCAATGAACGGCAAAGCCAATGGCTCAACGAACGGCAAAGCCAATGGCTCAATGAACGGCAAAGCCAATGGGTCCGCGAATGGCCATGCCAGCATAGTTGCCGCATCCGGTCCTACTACGAAAGAGTTGCGTCAATTAAATCGTAAGGTCATGCGCTTTGCCGAACAAGGCTGGTCGGTTGTGTACTACACTGTTCAGTGGTCTTTTGGTCTGGTACGTGCTTCTTGTCCTTATAACTTTGATGCTTGTTGCTCAAACTCCACAGTATGTCCACTACAATTTGCCTACACGTGTACTGCACCCCGTCGACCTATGGATCGACTATCCTCATATACCCATTGCTGGCACTGTTAAAGTTTACTACCTCACCCAATCTGCTTTCTACCTCCACCAAATCCTTATCCTCAACGCTGAGGCGCGCCGGAAGGATCATTTCCAGATGATGGCCCACCATATCGTCACCGTCATTCTCATGTTAACCAGCTATCTCAGCCACTTCACCCGTGTAGGCTCGGTTATCATGGTTCTTATGGACTGTTGCGACATTTTCTTACCTGTGAGTCTGGATCCATCAACGTCGTGACATGATCTGACGTGTCCAACCTTATCCCAGTTGGGCAAAATGATGCTTTACTTGGACATCAGGCAGGTCTTCTGTGACTGCGTTTTCGGGATATTCATGCTCTCGTGGTTCATTACGCGCCATATACTCTCCGTTATCGTCATCTGGTCAACCATCTTTGAGGGCCCAAAGTACATTGAATTCAAGTGGGACTGGGAAGGAGGCTACTATGTCACTGAATCGATTTACCGCGGATTCTGGATCATGCTATTGTTCCTTCAGGTATTTATGTCGGTTATATTTCAACCTCAACATTTTTACGAACGTGCGTTCCTTGGACAGGCCCTTCAAGTAATATGGTTCGGCATGATTGCCCGCGTGGCTTACCAGATTGCCACTGGTAGAGGTGCCTCTGACGTCCGCAGCGACGATGAGGGAGGGTAAGTGCCCCTATATTGCATAGCGTGTAATACTCATTCACCATTACCAGCGATACCAAGAAAGACGACTAAAAGCCAATAATCATGATGCTACTTACCCCACCAACACGGACACTACTGACATATATTTTATCTACAAGTGCCATGCTGGGACCGGGAAGAAATCCGTACTGGAGTAACCCCCGGATTGACGACGAGAATTACATTAGGACCACGCATATAAATTATGATCTAGACGCCTAGTATTGGAGGCAAATCCCTTTCTTGGTGGCGAGCCCCGGGCTTTAGGTCTGAAAAGCATTTCCGTACTACAGATTAATTACAGAGCTGGCCCTGTAGCACCATAGACCACTAACGCTTATTGCACCAAAACGTATATATGCTCTGTAAATTGAAGAGCGTATTTTGCTTGGACTAAAATACATTTTGTTAATATTGCAAGCTCGTACCATTCGTCGATATGATATGTTTAGAATGATCTGAAGTACGTTTAAATCGGAACTTAAGCGCTTAAGCTTTAGTGTAGAATTTTGACTTTGTAAAGCTTTCCTAGGGCCAATGTATTTATAGTTGGTATAGGGGGTTGGGTGCAGATTAGCCGTCAGCTGTATTGGTGAGAAACATGTGTGTTGTATGAGTGAGGGCTAGACTACTATATAATAGCGGTCGGACACAAAAGAAGCTTGATTACTACCTACACCTAACATAACTTTAGTAGTAGCCTTACTGAAGGTCGCTCAATACCGCTTTTGCGTGGAGGATAATGTCGACCGAAATGCTATCTCTCGCGATATGATACCCTCATTATGGCCTGCATAGATCACGGGGCGCTGCTTTAATATATTTCACTCTAATAGCAAGCTGTGAATTTTGGGGAAATCAGTGTTGGTCTGGCAATGCCGCGGGAGTACCACCAGTGGTAGTCTTCGGCATCTCGGCTACTTAGGCGCCCACAGCCTACATGAGCACGGTATTGCTACCATCCCTGGACGTCCACTATGAAAAAATCTACTTGAGTACAGCGCTTATAAAAATCAGAAGGTATATAAGCTTACTAGTCTGTGACTCTCAGATTAAGCCTATTTGCTTACTTTGGCCTACAGTGGCATCCCCGCCCGCTTCGGCGAAACCTTGCAAATCGTGGGCGTGGATACGATTAGCTATGGCCGATATCCACCGGTTCCCCAGTCTCAGTTCTAAGAAAAGTCAGGTCCCAGCCGTCTTGCTGCTCCACGCCAAATGGGCGTCCTCCTATTTGCGGCATGAGAGTATTGAAAGTAGGTTTATTTAAAATGGATAGTACCCTCAAATAACCGATACAACTAGAATAGATTGTAGAGATCTGCGACATACCGTATCACCGCTTGAAATCTCTGCAGGAGCGAAGTAACTGATATAGCCCCTACATGAGTATAAAAATGCCCATGACACTGCCTCCTGACTCGTGCGATTTGTGATTTCTCGCATACTCGTTAAGAACGACCACGCCTGCGAGAAGAAATCCTCGCACGTCCAGTCACATTGAAATTAGCGAATATCCATAAAATAAATCCCTCCTATTTAAACGTAATGGAAATGTCTCTATCTGCTAATGTCGGTGGTATTAAGTATTTACATTCATAGAATATATGTCTTCAAGTCAGAATTCGCTGGAAGAATGCCAACTCGAGCTCTAAAGATCTCGCGTGCATCACCTCTTCCTTTATCGAACGCGGGAAAAATTCGTATGTGACCGTTCTGTTGTTCTCTAACAGGGTCTCGACAATCTGCTTAGCTTGTGGAGACTGTCCCCCAGTCTGCCAATGCGTCACCTAGAATTCTATTCAGATAACATCTTGAAAAAGAGCGATTAGACACCCACCAAGAGCGGTCGTACTATTTTATCCGCGTGCAGAACGGGGTTCCTATGTTCGTAGACAGCGGGAATCTCCTCCGGTCGACCGCCCATGAGTGAGGAGAGATAGTACCTGGTTAGCTAGATCACACACACGAGCAATTAATAACACTAATCGACACCAAAAGCGGAAAGATAGTCAAATACCTTGTCGATATTTTCCCGCGCTGCAGCCGTAGGATCCACTACCATTTCGTGCGTCGCGGCTCCGACGTAGCTCTCCGGATATTTGGTAAGTATTTGCAGGACCGGAAAGCACCCTAGAACAGATACAAGATGTGGATCAAGAAACAAACAAACACATGAGGTGGTAGCCTGCTTGGCTGCTTACCAGACCCGCATGCGCGAAGACCGACGCGCGAGCGGTCAAAGTGACCGGCGAACGCGAGGTATTCGCTAGCCGCGAGGACGTCCTCGATGTCCAATACGCCATACTGCCCATCAAGTCGGCTCCTGTAGATAGATATTTCAGAATAGTGCCGAAGATTAAGATAGGACGGTTATTGTTCGGCGGACCTATACTCTTTCCCATAACCGGTAGACCCACAAAAATCTACGTCGAGCCTAGGTCCAGAATAGTCAAGTCGTTCAGCCGACGACAAGTAAGGTTTCGACTCACCAGGCAAAGCCACGAGAGGTAAAATAGGTGCGAGTGAGTTGAAACCCTACTTGGGATCGGATAGTCGGGCCTGAATGTAATGAGAGTATGCAAGGTGGTTTCTCGTTCTCTGGGGGTGCAAATGTCGAATTAGTAGGGGGATAGAAGTGGGCATAGGTGAAGTGTCCATTGCGCTTGGGTATTTTGTACGACTGAGGGATAGGAATCATTCCTGATTCTACTGGAGTTTCAGGAGGGGAGAACATGTTGTGGAAAGTAGGAGCAGGAAAAGCCCATGCACGGTCGATTGTCATTCGAATCACACTCGCCGATCGTTTCGCCTCTGTTCCGATGAATACGACGGTGTTTTCATCAATTCGTCGTACGCGCTTAATTTCAACGTAGGGGTCCGGAAGGATGGGCTGGAGCTCTCCTGTGGGGGACTCCCCTGGGTACAACTTCAAGAAATTGAGGTGACTTCGGCCTTCCTTTGTAGTTACCCATAGCATCAGGTTCCTGTCGTCCATGAAAACAAAGGAGCACTCGTCCGGAAACCAAGAAGGGTCAGCAAAATCACATTGCAAAGAGTTTGGTTGGGAGAAGATATTTTTCAGCCGCTGAGTACCGTGTCCATCAGGGAGGTAGAGCCAGGGCTCACAAAAAGAAGTTTTGTCCCAGGCAAAGAAAATATTAGAGTTGTAGTCTGGCGGACACCAAGTGAATTGAGAAACGGCATTCTGCCCGGGATCGCCAGCTATGAGCTGACGATTGGTGAGGTAGACAGCATCATTTCCGTGGATTACAATGTCGGCAATGTAGAGCTGAGCCCCTGTCCACTGCATATGGGGGTGATTCCATTCGAGCCATGCGAGCTTTGTTCCGGCAGCATTCACAGAGGGACTAAGGTAAAAGTCGCTGCCCGATACGAGCTCATGGACTTGAGCCTTGCGAGCGTCGATATACGCAAGTGTAGTTACGATACCCACCGCGGAAGGATTGGTGCGGTCTTCCTTGACGGTAAATATTATATTGGTCTGGACAGGATGTCTCACAAAAAAGGCAAACCGAAAGGGCACACTGGCTGGATCAATGTCGTTAGAATGTCAAGCCAAAAGCGAATGCTGGAAGAGGGTACCGGGAGTAATGGGAATTGCCCTCATGCTCGGCAGGGACTGCCGGTATACACGATGATCGTTGGCATTGTTGAAGTAGAGCACATTATCGCGGATGGAAGCGGCTGCTTGTGTGCCGTAGTTATTTATGACAGTCCTGGACGCGTAAACGATGAAGGAATCCAAAATTAGGAATGCGAATCGCGGGGCAAAAAATAGGAACACTCACTTGACGTCGAAATGCTCGTCGACGATATCCTCGCCTCTCTCCGAGTCGACGAGGACGTGTCTGGAGTTGAAGAGTGGCCTGATTTCTGTGTGGTAGTACCGGCGGGTGACCGGGTCGACGATAACGTCGTCAACAGTAGTGACCTGGTGGACGATCAGCAAGAGACTAGAGACTAGGTGTGCAGACGAGGCATACCGGTTCTGTGACAGCCTGGGCAGTAATGGGGCTGGGCCAAGTACCGCAGGGGCGGCGTCTGGGGGAATCGAAAGCCATGCTGGAGGAGGAGAGGCCACTGACGTAGTGCCTGTGGACGGAAAGGCGCTGATTTTAAACGCCTGCCATGGGAAACTGGAGAACAGCAAAAGGAGGAAGAAAGGAAGGCGTGGCCATGGGTAAAATACACTCTATTCATATTCCCTCAACACATTTCTTCCGTTCCGGCTTCCGAGCGCAGGCGCATATGGCAATCCCATTTGATTATTACCACCCTTCCTCGTCCCCCAAGCCAGCCCAGCCCCATTCAAATCTCTCTAATTGGGCGCCTATTTCTGTGGGTCACCCTGTTACCCCGCTTGTCTCTTATTTTCCAGTCTAGTCTAACGCCGGACACCACCCTATTAAGCGACACCAGCCCTGGCGTCCGACATTTACCCAGCCGACCTGCGTGTGCACCGGCGCTCGTCGCGCGAGCTGCAGCGCGATGCGGAGATAGTTACTCGGAGGGCACCAGTTTATCGCGCCACAGCGAGAGACAAGATGACATCCGCGGCGCGCCGCAGCTTCCAGAGCCCCTGGCAAGCTCTGCAGATGCTAGTCGGTATGATGCCAGGTCACGTTTATTTCCTTATCGGGCCCCATCGTCAAAGTCGGCTGCTGCACCTTCGTGACTTCCACAGCTTTCTCCAGCCTCGCCATCCAGACATCACCTTCCCTGCTCCCACAGTCCCCTCCTCGCCGTCAACTACACACCTGCAGACACCCATGATGGCCGGATTCATGAGCTACTTTGGCGCTGGTCGAAAGGATCCCAAGCAGGCGGCGCGCGACGCTATCGTCGGCCTGCGGCAGCAGCTTCAGATGATCGAGAAGAAGGAGGAGTATCTTCAGAAGAAAATCGAGGAGGAGATGAAGAAGGCCAGGGCCAACGCCGTGTCAAATAAGGCTGGTGAGTTTCAACCTTGCTTCCAGCCACAGGCCCTTCCCAATCTGCACTCCGGTTCCGTCTTCTCGCTAACGACAGGCTGCGGATGGGTGGCTAACTACGAGAATTGTCTTGCTGACTTATTGCTACTTCTATATCTTCACTCTCCACTCTCCCGCCTATTCGATTACGCCAACGGCACAAATCTACGCGTATTCGTTTACTCTGTTGTTTGCATCCAGCCGCAACTGCCGCTCTGAAACGAAAGAAGGTGACAGAACAAGAGCTGGATAGGCTTGCGGGGAGTCGGCTACAACTTGAAATGCAAGTAAATACCCTCGAGTCGGCAAATCTCAATGCAGAAACAATGGCTGCAATGAAGAAGGCGTCCGATGCTCTGAAGGTCATCCATGGCAATCTGTGCGTTCTTTTCTCTCTTTCCCACATGATAGCTGTACCTCTGTATCGGTGCTGGTGGCGTTTCGTTGTTCCCATTGTACAGCTCTCAGGACCATTTCTCTATTTTCTACTTTGTCAATCCTAGACTGACGGACAATCTTAGTACAATCGACAAAGTGGATGCAACCATGAATGCTATGAACGAACAACGGGAACTAGCAAATGAGATAGCAGAGAGTCTTGCAAACCCTATAAATGCTGGCATAGACATAGACGAGGTTCGTATATCTATTTTCCTCCTTGGACAGGCACTGACATGACGCATCCATCATTCCTATTTCTCCTGCATCTATCGAATTTATTCAATTCATGAAAATTATTCTTTACCAATGACCCCTTCTATCTACCTTGATAAATTTACAGGACGAACTGGCAAACGAGCTGGACGAGCTACAGCAAGACGAGTTAAACAGCAGGCTAAACGAAGCGGATCATGTCCCGGTCCACCTTCCGCCTGGCTCGGTCCGCGCACCCGTCACAGAGACACGGACAGCGATTGCAGAAGACGACGAAGAGGAGCAGCTCAAGAAACTACAGGCCGAACTCGCTATGTAAGCATGTGCAGCCAGCGCCCGCCTTATACATCACGCTCTGCATTTATGCTCTTTTACGCCCCTGCCTATTTGTAAGACTACGACTCCTTTTCCCCTCTCTCATGTGTTATTTCGGCCTGCATTTGCTCTCACAACTCCTCTACGTATACTTCCATTACTACAATGCCTACGTGTACAATCAACCCTTCATCTTTGTCCTGCCTTTCTCCCCACTGGAACAGTCTCTGTTTTCCCCGTCTATTGGAGACGTTATATTTAATCTCTTTAACGCTTCCTTTCTCTTCTTGTCGGGCTCTCGTGCGAGCGATAATAAAGCTGCCCCACATGTTACTGTATATACTCTAAAGCACTCATTGTATGTCTCCTTTCGGCCCCAGTAAGCCCCAGCAGCAGGATTCTAGCCACTTCCCTTGGTGCAACTGCTTGTACATTGTACGGCTGCGCCGCCTCAGCGAGAGCTATATATACCTGCTGTCAGTACAGCCTTGCACAGTGGCGTATGCCATGCCACTGGCATCTTATTGTTTCCACCGTCTTTGCAGGGGCGCACCTGGGCGCTCATACAGGTCTGCGCGTAAGACTATTCACACCCGCGCGCGCGAGCTTGGCCGCCGCATTCGGAAACCTTTATGCCACCAGCGGAATTATGAGCCCGACTCGCCATGCAATCGAGGAAGAGTACGCCACAGAGGCGGCCCCGATAAATCCGGACTGCAATTTCATCGCCTCATGGGTCTATCTATACGTGCACAGATAGATATCCTGCAACGCTCAGATTATGTCCCCGAATCTGCGTATCGGTATTCCCGACAGAAGATACAGGGTGTCGTAAACGCACCAAGTATGTTTTTCTATACATTTTCTACACACCCAAGATCCGGGCGCGGGAGCAAACGATGCCCGCTTCAATTGTCTTAATCAGGTCCTCATTCCACGGGTGTTATGTCTGCACGCACATACACGCTCACGCACTGAAGTGTGATGATGCAGAGGCGGTCAGGTAAACCTCCTGTAGCATGGATTCGTCTCGCTTGGACTCGGACAACGCGCACCGCACTTATTGCGTCCGACGCAGATAGAATGGGAAGAACATATGTAGTTCTTATAGGCTCGATGCTGGATTGCCATGTACATTTACACCACTATTCATAGTCTTGACGTTTAGATGCCCCACCGACGATCGTCGCGGACCCGGAATGCTCACATGAGCTCGGACGCAAGCGCGAAGAACTTCCTATCGGGTGCACCCGACTGGTGGGCGTGGGCGTGTGGACGGGCATGGGGGAGAGGGGAGATGAATGGGTATACACTGCGTGTTAGTATTATAGCTGTATAGAGATAGATAGATGGATAGATAACGTCAAGGTGGATTAGATCTCCCATATCTTTATAATTATGACACGCTTTTGTATGTAGGTGTTTGGCTGACGGAGTCGCGGCATGCAGACCTGGGTTTGAGCTGGTTATGGAGTGACAAAAGGAGGTGAAATGCAATGCAATGGTCTGATACCGCCAACCAAACCAATCACATATAGTACGCTATGTGTGTAGCACTACTATCGTACTTTTGCCAAACTTTTGCATCAGCGGCCAATCGGCGGCTGGCACTTTATGAGTCTATAAGCACCGCGCGCGCCAGCGCGCCCAATGCGCGCTGATTGCGCGGCGCGTTACTAACAGTGCCGTGACGCTTCATATTATACTATTTACAAATGCTTTACAACATTACTTACATACTACTTTGTTTACTGTGTACGCCCCAAGCCGCAGCGTAGCGAGGCGGAACTTGTTATGGATAATGAGGTATTTCGTGGGGGAGGGTTAGATTAATTCAAAGACATTGCCGGTACACTTGCACTTAAGGAGCTCGGCCTCGCGGAGCGGTTGATGATTAGTTGAATGTATTGCAATTGATGAGCATGGCTAGACGTATCATGCGCTATGTACTTAGCGGGGAGCGTAAAGCAGTAGACACCCCGAGGAAAGAGTTATGGGGAATTAGGCGGGCCGGGAGTGATAGATTGGGGACTTTGGGACGATTGAGCCCTGGGGCAACTGCACACATTGGGGAGGTCAATCGGAAATGCAGAGTATGATACGATTGTATGCTTGAGCAATCGACTAGGATATATGGTTGCAGTGGACTATGATCGTAAATGAGTAGGTGGGGAACGAAGAAAATGATGAATGACAACGTCCATAGACCCAGGGTAAGGATATGCTCTATGTGTAAGTAGCAATAACAAGAACCAAGAAAGCTGAATATGAACAGAGAAAGCCAGAAAAGCCTTCCAGATCCAAATGGAGGTTATACAGGTATGGTGTGGTGAATGTATGCAGGTGTGTTCACGAGCATAAGATTATCGAGTGCGATAGTATGTCCGTCAATTCTCCGGCGAAAGGATGCCAGTCGTCAAGGGCGTGTCTTGCACTGCAGTATCAATAAATAGTGTACAACATGCAGCAGGTCACTGCTATGAAACTGCCGAGGTTGTCGTGAAATGAACGCCCGCTGCCCGTAGGCCCAAAACGCGCCGCACATCCGAAGTAAACCTGAGAGAGTCAAGCACAGGCAGGAGATCTAGTAGAGCTTCGTCTGAGGGGTCGTGCGTCCAACCTTCTATGGGTATTCCATTCGCTATCGCATGGAAGATGTGGTGTGAGAACAGTGAGAATGAACGCAGCTACGACATTACGCACCTTCATTAACGCTATAGCTGATGGGCGAATTGTCTACCAGACAAACACGTGAAAGATCTGATTCTACTACGGACAGATCCTTGGTATAGGAGCCATTAGGGAGCTGAGTACACGACTTGAAGAGCAAATCTAAGTCAAGTATTAAGGGAGAATGAAACCCAGACGTACGTCTCGAAAGAATCTGTGCTCCAAAATGCCGCGGCCTGCATCCAGCCAATCTATCACAGGGTCTGCATACTCCTGCATTGATGCAGTGAAAATGACAAGGGTGTACCAGCCAGAGACCTAAAGAACCATGCTAAGTATGACAGGAGGTTGGGCAGATGCTGGCACTGGCGTACCGTCCGAAGGAAGAAGTCTACAAAGGGCCTCTTATAGACGTGATAGAGAGTGCTGCGCCCATGGAGAACCACCTCGACCATGTGGCCAGCGCCCTTGTTTCGGCGGCCAAGTGAACCCAGGCTAAGGATGCCCGACCCGCTCGACTGCAACGGAATTGGCCGCGACGTCGAGTGTATCAGGGTCTCATCGAGATCGAGGACGAGTGTCTTTGGCCGGTGGAAGGGCGTCTTCCGTGTCGACAGACTGGAGGAGGCTGCGCTCGACTGTGACGACTCGGCTGCCTCATATATGGGGGGTGTGGGTGTCGTTCTGCGTGGGGCAAGGGCGCGTGCAGCAATTGAGAGGAGGTCTGCCGGGTTTTCTAAAACGAGGTCCGAAGGGGCCTCTGCTGCCTTGCATTTACGGTCTGCGAGGACGAGCGACCACGGCAGAGCGGCCCATGCAGAGCGCAGGCGATCCCAGACGACGAGGAAGACGCGGATAAAGAAGATCTGGTCGATGACAGTCTCGAGATGTTGTTTC
The DNA here is from genome assembly GCA_028532985.1 of Stropharia rugosoannulata. NCBI lineage: Eukaryota > Fungi > Basidiomycota > Agaricomycetes > Agaricales > Strophariaceae > Stropharia > Stropharia rugosoannulata. The sequence goes on along the minus strand of JANCIK010000002.1, from coordinate 2,565,606 downwards.
GAGCGCGGGGGCGCCTCTTGGGGCGGGGGCGGGGGCGTTGGGAGAGTGTGGAGGGCGGGGGACGAGTGTGTGCGGCGGACGTGGGGGGTGAGGAGAAAGGACTTCGTGGACCAGGAGCTTACGCGGGGGAGGCGGTGGTCGGCGTCGTCGACGGGTGTGGAGGGCGTGCGCGGCGATGCGAGGACGTCAAACTGGCGGGCGACATAGCCGAGGGTGTTCATGGAGGGCGGGAGAGAGATTGTACTCAGCCGGTTTATAAACCCCAAACAAACGTTGCATAACAAAAATAGGACTAGACTAGATCCGCTGCTAATTACAATTACAACATATACCGGAACCCAGCGCTCTTCACCCCACGCGCCTCCTCCTCCGCCGCCAGTCTGCGGTTCTGCTCCTCCAAGTGCCGCCGGAAGATCCAGCACATCACCATCGCCGTCCCGCTTGTCGCGATGCAGATTCCGTACGAGTTGATGTATGTCGGGCCCCATGCACTCGGCCACACGTACCTGTCAGCCGGCGCTGCCGTCAGTCTGCCCCAAAACTTCCAGAATAGGCCACTTACGACCCAGCAACATTCCCCAGCTGCGAGAACGCGTTGATCAGCGCGAGCGCAACAGCTCTCTTCGATGGCGGGCGTGGAAATGAGTTGCTCATCCACGCGTATAACACCACAAACCCTGCATACGACTGCGCCATTAAGAATCTGCGACTTGGTCAGTCCATCTGCTCGACCTACCCCATGACTACTTACAGCGAGATGTACCGTGCCGCGGTATTCATGGTGCTGATCGAAATCACAAACCCAACTATCCCCACCCCCAGTGACCCCACAATGTGATAGAACCGCTCTCCAACCTTGTCCGAGTGCCTGCAGGGTCCGCGTTAGCATTCGGGGCATGACCGTCGCCAATGGTGCTCACCTTGACAGGACAAATGCAAACAACGCGGTGAATACAAACGGCGGGGCGCACAGGAGAAGGGTCACTGTCGTATTAAATCCCAACGTCGCGCTCAGCGTCGGAAAATATGCGTTGAACGACAGCGCCACCACTTGCGCCGTCAGAGCAAATGCCAGCCACCAGACTCGCCAGTCCGTAATCGCCATCCACAGACCAGCAAGCGCACCTTGCTCAGTCTCCGACTCATCTCCGACTCCAGCGTCTTCTTCCATCCGTCGGAGAGCAAGTGCACGCTCCTGGGGACTGAGCCATGACGTAGTCGACGGAAAATCAGGGAGCACAAAGATAGCGATGATGGCAACTGCGATCGTCAATGCGCCTTCGATGTAGAATAGCCACCTACAACGAGGCAAACAGTTAGAACGATGTTGTCGTCATGTATCCGGTCGTTCTAATGCTTCATGTACACACGTGTGTGTATACGTTTTACCTGAGGCTGAGATAACGACAATCACCAGAGGGCAAGAAGAGAAGCGCCAAACCACCCGACGAACGGTGGCAGATAAACAGATTTCATAAGACCCACCTCCATGCTGAATGTCCCAATTTGCCTTGCATTCCACTTAAAATACCCGAGGCCATTAAAGCACCGAACGCATTGCTGATAATATTGCCGCAGTACAAAAGCGCCGTTCGCAGACCAAGTTCATTGCGTTTGTACCATTTTGAGAGAAGGAACTACAAAAGATGTGGTTAGCGTGTTGTCTTGTGTCCATTTAGTACCGCAAACATGTGTCGCCCAACTTCTCTCGCGACGCTTACTTGCAACGTGCCAGATTATTTGCACCACTTGCAATCTGATACCGGTTACATAGTCAAATCACTTACCAATGCACCTGGAAAAAAAGCGGCTTCGACGAATCCCAGAAAAAATCTCGTGAGTAGTGCTCCTGTGAAGCTGAAGTTGACGGATAATCAATGCACGTTCGAAAACAGAACTCAATCACAGACACGTACTTTTTCGTTACTCCTGAGAGCGCAAATCATACACGTTCAATCGTTAGCCAGACTAAATATACAATTGAACAGACTTACCCGTGAGGCAGGAAATTGTTCCCCAAACTATGATGCATGAAGGAAGATAAATAGAGGGCTTTCCAATCCAATTCAAAAACATATTTCTGTATGATATTCCGTCAAAAGCGAATATAGCATATTATAAGAAACAGTAACTCACGATGGAATTTGCATGATGATGTATCCAACATAGAGAATAGAAAGTAAGGTGGCAAATTCCGTTCCTACAGCCCAGTCCGTCGGTCAACATCAAGTGTTATGGACCATTACTACATACCATGTAGGTGGAGATCTGCTTCGAAACCACGAAGGCGAGCAGCTCTGACGTACAGTCATGACCAGGTTAGATAGATAGCATAATATGATATAGTATGACTGCATACCCCGCGTTGTTCCGGTCTATCTGTACAGGGGGTGAGATACCGAGTCGAATGAGGTAGCTGCCAAAGTGCTCACATAGTTAAGAATGTAAATCACGACCAATATGCTCATGCGCAGGTCGATCTTGCGGAGGAGCTTCTTCTCCAACGCCTTGCGCGCCTCTGTGCCTCCGAACTCAGCGTCTGGATCCTCGGGAGTAGCTGAGGACTCTGCTCGGAGGACGTCCTGCTTCTCATAGTCGAGGTGGTCTAGCTGTTCTTTCGACATTACTCGTCTTGTAGTTACGTTACCCAATGTCTTGCAGGGCAGAGATGTCGGAAAAGATTTACCTTGCTCAACAAGTTCTTTACGACAACCTATATAGTGCCGGTGGGGCGCATGACGCTTCTTCCACGCCTCCCCCTAGCTCTGTATTGTCGGCGAAATATAGCGCGCGCATTCAAATACGGTTTAATAACGCTCCGCCCAATAGTCCGGATGGCAAACTTGTCATAAAGCCAATATGAGGATGCGTATCATATGGGACAAAGTGGAGAAGCGATGGTGAGATCAGCGGCAGCGTGACGTTTTGCAGTCAGAAGGCCATTCTTGGGCCATTCTTTCCCTGGAATATCCTCAAGGCTCCCCAAACCTTTAGGTTCTATTAATAGCACGGACCGCCCCGCCCCCGCACGGTGCGTGTCGCGGACTCGGAGTCGAGACTCGATATGCGGCGGGAAATATGATAACACGCTAACGCACGTGACGTGAAAAGTAACGCGACGCGCGCGTTGTTGATCACATCCGTGCAGATCAACGTTGCTCCCGCACCCTTGGGCCACAAACCCACCCGCTGCCCGCCGTCACCCATACCGGCCGCGCTTCCTCACCGGCGCCTGCGTCACAGAGCTGTCCGAGCAGACACAAAAGAGACGGAACATACCCTTGCGACCTGATTATAGACTGCAACTATCTGTGTGATGGACCGAGGCATGCGCACCGTTTCCGCGGCGTATACGCTCGTTCAGGATGCGCTCATGGACCTGCGGTCGACGCGGGAGAAGATTACGGGGGCCCTCGCGTCCCTGCCTGAATTGACCAAGGATGACCTCAAGGACCGAGACTTGGAGGAGCCGTGCCCGATTTGCCTCGTGCCGCTCTCTAGCATATTCGACGAGGCCGACGCTGCAACGAAGAAGGACAAGGCAGATGGGGAGGGTGAGAACGAGAACGATAGTGAACATCCAAGTATGTCAGTGTTAGGTGTGACGAAACTAGTTGGGTGTGGGCATGTCTTTTGCAGGAAAGAGTGCGTCCGAGATATTGTTGTACGTGCCTTGAGCGAGACGATAACTGACCTTTCTTCTCATTAGTCTGACCGAGTGGATACAAAGTCAGGCAAGTTCCATGTCGTTCCGTGAAAACGCCAGAAACTGACTATGGTATGCCTTCTGTCTAGCACGGTAGCTGTCCCACTTGCCGTCATGCCTTCCTGCACATACAGCCGCTCGCCTTACTAGAATCGGACGATGAGTCTTCTGATGGAGGAGAATATATCCCTAATGCAGACGACTTCGAAGATGAGGATGAGGATGCATTCCTGGATGTCGATGGTTTCACGGACGCAGATGCCGACGACTTTCCTGTCGAGCCAATGGACCTTGACTTCGATGAAATGTGGGAAGACGCCGCAGCTGAGGCGGGTCTCGAGGGTGGCGAGGATCTTCACGAAGGCATCCGTGAAGACACGGAGATGACGGATGTCGGTGACAACGACTATGAATACCAGGACCGCAGCTCAGAATGGGGTCTCACAGATGGCGAATCCGAGTCAATGTCTTCCTCGGAGGTGGGAGACTTGTCGCCAGAGCTCAACGGAGTGGCAGCACCTACTGCATCTGGTGCGTCAATTCAGCGACATTCGATGTTGAGAATGGTTCAATTGACTATGATTCTACTGCTACTCTTTAGCGCTGGATCGGGATGTCAGCGTTTCAGTTCATGAAGACGAAGATGAGAATGTAAAAGAGTGCGAAGGCCTTGACGTGAACGCCAACCCATCAGACCTCGCCGCATCCCAGCCAGATAAAGAAGGCAATCGTACATAGCGCACCCTCTATATTCAACAACCGTTTCAATTCCTCCAGCACTTACCGGGCTTCACCATTGGCGCATCACAATCCAGCAGCGAAAACAGCATCATTTATCCTCTAATTACCGCTGGCTACATACACCATTCATCTATTTCCGGTTCTTTTTTTGCATTCGGTGTAAAACAACTGTATGAGTATACTATTATTTTTTCCAAGGTGCTTCTACTCTGCCCGCGCAAATAACCTCAAAGCGTAGTGATAATCGCCTCGATATTGGCACTTTCCCTGTTCTCTTTCCATACACCTGTAAACTTACCACTCCATCTAGTCCCCTTACCACCGCCTTTGACATTCAATTTTGCCTTCAGAGCATCACCAACAACCTTGACTTTCAAGTCATCAGAACCCACAATCAAGACCGTGGAGATACTGTTGACAGTTTGAGTAGAGGGAGTTGAAGAAAGGACTACTACATATGAGCGGGAATCTTCCGCATCTGTCGGGATGGCTGCTGCTAGTGAAAAGGCAATGGCGCTCAAGAAGCCGAGCGCATTCCCAGTATCATCCGTACGGTGAACATGCTGCTTATAGAGCTGGGTTCTCTTGTCAGCGTTCATTATCTTGCCCGCAATACCCTGGGCAATGAGCCCCGCTAATTCTTGTTCTGTATCAGTGACTCGCTTTTCGGCTTTCTTGCGCTCTTCAACCACTTGGCCGACGCGCTCCGGCACTAGGGGAGGACCGCAACTAAGAAGGGAAGCAGTACTTGCTAGGTATGTATGAGTAGTCGTGAGGTAATTGATCAAACGAGGACCAGCAAGGAAGTATAAGCGAGCGGAGGTGGTAGAGGAGCGAGACAGGGCTTCGGTGTGTGGAATGAGGAAGAGCTGCAGATTGTGAATACTTGGCAAGTGGGTGCCACAGCATGGATTACGGTCGACACCATCAATGACTATAACACGCTTAACGCCACCAGTGTAGTCTTCTGGAAGTGCTTTTCCAACAGAACGACCGCTCTCGACTTTTGGTACAACCATATTCGCATGCTCAGCGACATCAAGCTCTTCTACTTCAACGTAGACTTTCCTTCCTTCGAAGACAAGTTTGTTCGCTTCGGCCTGTATTGATGCAATTTCTTCTAGGGTCATGCCTCGCGGGACCTCGACATAGCACGGCGTAGGATAGCTTGTGAGCGACCACGAAAGCGTGGGCAGCTTTAATCTAGTCTCGAGCAAAGCGGAAAGCATATGCTGGGAGGTGTGCATTGACATCTAGTGCGAACCTCAATTCAGCTCAGTGCTGTGATTACTCCAAAAAAGTCAAACAACTTACGTGGTCATATCGCCTCTCATATCCTTCATCATGGAGGGCAACAGTCACCTTTGAGCCTGGTTGGAAGGAAAGCAAGGCCGTATCAGCATCGATTCCATCGCGTATCTTGACGTAGTGTACAGCATGACCCCCGTGACGTTTAGCCTGTACCACTTCCCAGGTAGCACCGTCTGCCAAAGTAGTTATGCATCCTGTATCGGTAGGTTGGCCTCCACCTTCCGGGAAGATTACGGTATCGTGCAGAAGCACGTGAAGGAGCGGCTGGTCAGGGACTTCTGGAGCAAGGACGGCTTTCTTGCCCTTCTTTTGTGCGGGGATCGCAGGTGGTTGTGCAATGCTGGCGCTAACAACGCAGGTGTCAAGGGTTCGCAGAAGGGGATCACCTGTTCGGATCGCATGAGCGCAACGACAAACAGTAGGTGTATAAAGGTGACAGTACGTTGGCAGGCTAGCAGTCCAACTGGTACAGAAATCTCCGGGTCGGAAGGAACTCGCAGTGTCGGAGAGATTATACGAAAGTAGTCCGGAGGCGTTGTGGATGGGATTAGGTATGCAGTTGCCATTGTGGTTTGCAGGACAGGTTCGTGGATCTTGGACTACGAGCTTGATTGGCTTGCAGATAAGCAGGAGATGGGCGCGGCTGATACATTTTAATGTGGCTTATAAAAGTGGATCTTGAGAACGCACATGTTGGAAATGGGAACCACGGAACAGCTGCGCCGACGGAACAGGGCCGGCTACCCACTTTGTCCCACCAACTCCTACTCCCACACTGTGTAGAATCGCTTTTCCGACCTTTATGTCTCCTGACATTCGCGCGTCCTAGCTTCGAAATCCTTTTGAGTCACCCAAAGGACTCGTCTAACTCAGATTACACTCGCAAGACTCATGGCTGAAGACCATACTGGCGTACATAGCGAAGACCAGCCTTTGCTTGCGACATTCAATACGTCGGGTACGGTTTCACTTGGTCAGAATGACACAGTCCCGGGTCTCATTGATGCGTCCAGAAGATTATGAACTAGCAACGCCTTCTCAAGATGACAGGGAAGAACTGGAAAGGACATTGTTGAGAAAGCTCGACCGGCGCATGTCCCTGCTCGTCTTAATCTACATATTAAACTGTGAGAGCGCCCAGTTACTACAAATATACAAAGATTCAAGAACTCACATATCTCCCAGACATTGATAGAAATAATACGCCGTATGAATCTTACTTCGCCGAACATCCTTTCTCGAAGTTGTGGTCTCAACATTTATTTCTTTAGTGCGGCTCGCCTACTTGGATTTGAGGAGGATTTACACCTGGAAGGCACTCAGTTTGCCACAATACTTTCTATTCTCTATATTGGTTATATTTTAATGCAAGTACCTTCGTGAGTACAGAATTCGTCGTTACACCCCGAATTGGACTCATTTGGCTGTAGGAACATGTTTCTCAACTACATCGGAAAACCTTCTGTTTACCTCCCGGTTTGCATGATGGTTTGGGGCGGTTTGTCTGTATGCACAGGTAAGTTACCTGTACGCTATCATTTCTACCATTCACAACGTCCTGATTATATTGCCCAACACAGGCTTTGTCACCACGTAAGTATAAAACTGTCATGAAAACATACAACTTTATTTACGCCCATGAAGCTACTTTGGCGCGCTATGCACGCGTTTTTTCCTGGGCTTCGTTGAGGCTGCCTTCTTCCCGGGAGCACTGGTAAATTATTTGTGCATCTTGAAAGCTTTAGACTAAAGTTGTTTCAATTCAGTTCCTCCTGGCCAAATGGTACAAGCAGAGCGAATTATCACAACGGACAGCTCTTTTGACGAGCGGAATCCTTCTGAGCAATGCATTTGGAGCTCTTATTGCTTCCGCCATACTCAATAACATGGAAGGCGTCTTGGGTTTCAGAGCTTGGAGGTGCGAGTTTCTTCGGCTTTCAAAGCCTGGAATATATCTTTTTCAGAAGTGTTGATCAGTATTGTTATAAAGATGGCTCTTCTTTGTGGAAGGGTCCGTTACAGTACTTGTGGCCATATGCGCAATGTTCATACTTCCAGACTTTCCGGAGAATTCGTCAGATTGGCTCACACCTGCTGAGAAAGCATTAGCGATTAAACGCATGCAAGAAGATGCTGGCAACAACTCCAAGTACGATTTGACTACAGCTGATCGCTCTACAGGCTTCCTTGGCTATTTCCCTGGCCTCCAGTTGGCTGTGATGGATTGGAAAGTATGGTGGCTAGCTTTAACATTGCTTTGCATTGTTACGTCCTTGTCATTCAACGTTTACTTTCCTACCCTCACTGCGACGCTTGGATATGGCCCAATTGTTACTTTGCTGCTGTGCGCGCCCCCTTGGCTGGTTGCTACAGTGGTAGCTCTAGGTTTATCACAGTTAGTGCAATATTTGATCCAGACTTACCTAAAAGCTCATGCGCATAACAGACATTCCGATAAAGTAGGCGAAAGAAGTAAACATATCGCTTGCTCCCTATTTGTTGGCATGTGTGGCTTCGTTTTGGCAATATCCTCCATGAATATCGCGGTTCGCTACATAGCATTGTAGGTTCAAAAAGTTTCATAATAATAAAAAGGATAGAATGGAACCGAACTGACACTTCTCTAGATTTCTTATGGCTCAGTCGTATGCAGCATTTATCTGCTTCCTTGCCTGGGCTAGTGGTTCCGTAGCCTATCCACCGGCTAAGCGCGCTGTAGCTCTAGCTATGGTTAACTGTATCTCACAGCTCGGCAATGTCGTTGGGTCGTACGTCGTTTTCATGCACTACATGTACCGAAACTGATTAATATATCTAGCTACGTGTGGCCGAAATCTTGGGGTCCAACGTATAATAACTCGTACCTTGTGTGCATCTTCATATGCTCGCTTTCTCTGGCGATGTGTCTTTTCTTTCGCCTTCACCTGGCTTCTCTGAACCACCAATTGGATGAGTTGGAAGGAAACGAAGAACAGATAAAGGGTACTCGATACATGCTATGATGTACATACGTCGGCTGAATCTTGTCGATATTATGTGTATATGTATGTTTTTCTCGTGAGTAACCTTTCAGATGACAGATCTTGTAGACGGCGAAATCTAGGAAAAACTTCGGCATCGTGGGATCTAATCAGCTGTGATTCTGTTACTACTTGCGGATCTACTTCTCTTGCTCAGAAAACACCTTATAATGCGGGTCTAATTTTTATCTCACCTTCTCACCCTCGTCGAATCACCGTGTGCTTGACACACTGTCGACCAAAGCCTTATATTTCGAACATGAGCATATTGTCTTCAAAGCCATTGAATGATTGGAGTTTCACTCAAGTCGGAGGTGGCCAGGGAACTAAGGACGGTGAATGGCTCCCTACTTCATCATTTCCGACTACGGTGCATGTCGAATTAATGAAGTTGAAGAGGATACCTGACCCTGTAAGCAAATCCGCGTTTGTAAGAATCCCCACTCAAGTCTTTCCCTCCCTCTCTCTCTCTTTTCTATCTTCAATCTAGTTCGTTGGGTTACATGAATGGGATGTACAATGTAAGCTTCCTTGTCTCTGATGTACCTTCCATCTGACGTCCAACCAATGTTGTCTAGGGATAGGAGAGAAAGATTGGGCATTTAAAACTACTTTCGAACTTACAGCGAATGAGTTGCAGTCTCCGAATGTAGACATTGTATTCGAAGGCCTGGATACATTTGCTACAGTTAAGCTGGTATGTGAACATGCAAAACGATGGCACAATACTCAATTGAAATTATGTAGAATGATGTTGAGATTTTGAAGTACGTCTTTAACATGATGATTTACAGTTCCTAAATAATGCTAATAGAATGTGATAGATCGGAGAACCAATTCGTTGCCCATCGAGTCCCTGTTATATCTCATCTAAAAGAAGGAACAAATGAGATTTACATTCATTTTGAAAGCGCCTTTATCAAGGGGAGGCAAATAGAAAAAGCTAATGGCAAATTTGCTCTATGGAACGGCGACTCTAGCCGTCTCCATGTCCGCAAGGCACAGTACAAGTAAGAGCACCAGTCTTGTCAGAGTGTTCAAGTTGACATTCATGTCTATCAAAATAAACAGCTATGGATGGGATTGGGGTAGTACATCCTACCTACTATGAAAGAAAGAAGCTTACTGAATGATCATAGGTCCCATTCTGATGACAGTCGGCCCATGGAAACCTGTCAAGCTGGAGGTATACCAGAATCGGATTGTAGACGTCGACATCAGGACCGAAGTATCAGCCACACTCGATGTCAAACTGGCAGGAACTCTCTCGTTATCTGAGAAAACTCTAGGATATGTATCCTTCGTCTTGAAAAAGCCTGATGGAACAGTAGAAGTATCTGCAGATAAAATTCCGGTCAGTGGTACAGGCACAGCGAAAGTGAACTTCGAATGGCAAGCAGGCAAGGTGCAACTATGGTACCCGGTTGGCTATGGATCGCAGCCTTTATATACGGTAGAAGTTATCTTGACTAACAACGTAGGAGTACACTTTGTTACGGCATGGTGTATCCCGCTCACTAGAAAATACTTGCAGAATGGAACTGTTCTCGACAAGAAGACAGATAGGATTGCTTTCCGTCGTGCCATTGTTGTCCAGGACAAGCTGGTTGATGAAGATGGTCTCAGCTTCCTTTTCGAAATTAACAATGCCAGAATTTTCTGTGGTGGTGAGTTTTGTTATACCAACGCGAACTACCGCTTACACATACAACTCAAAAGGCTCGAATTGGATTCCTGCTGATTCTTTTTTAACCACGTACGGACCAATATTGTGCCCGGTAAACGATGATCTGACCAGCCTCAAAATATAGCATGACCACTGAGAGATATAAGGCATGGCTTCAGCTTCTAGTTGAAGGCAATCAAAATATGGTCCGTGTTTGGGGAGGCGGTATCTATGAATATGATCCATTCTATGATATCTGCGACGGTATGAGTGCTTACAACAGAGGAAGTATCTATATGACTTACGATGACTTCTTTCCCAGAGCTTGGAAGTTAGTCATTCCACTATAAATATACTACAAAATACCCATGGCCTGACCAAAATATGCAGTACTTGTTTGGCAGGATTTCATGTTTGGGTGCGGCCAGGCAAGTTGATTTCTTGGGTATTTGTTGATAATATGTCTGATGCTTTAACTCTTTTCTTTTTAGTATCCCGCATACGACACATTCCTGGATTCTGTTCGTGAAGAGGCCGTACAAAATGTTAAACGCTTGCGCCACCACCCCTCTGTTGTCATTTTTGGTAAGTGATTACGTGCGTCTCGAATATCGTCTTTCTTAGCATCTACGTCTATCTAAATGTAGCCGGGAATAATGAAGGTATCTTGTCGTTCCTTATAGAACAAAAACGATTAACTCACAGTTGGCTTACTTAGATTATCAATTGGCCGAGTCGCAACACCTTGAACTCGACTACTCAGATGAGACATCCGATTTCCGCAAGACCAACTTTCCTGCCAGACATATTTACGAGCGTTTACTTCCGTCTGTCGTCGAGGAGAACTGTAACATTCATTACCACAGAGCCTCACCATACAGCGGTCAGGGCAGGCCGACTACTGATAGGACGCTTGGCGATATACATCAATGTACGTATTCTTCATGAACTGGAGTCTTACTGCAGTATTAATTCCGGCAGGGAATGTATGGCATGGATCACAAGAACCGTGGCATAATTGGGACATCCTATCTGGTAGATTTGTTTCTGAATTCGGAATGTAAGGATGGTTATGAACGTTACATTTCCTGTTCACACCTGAGGAATGAATAGGCAGGGATACCCAAACGTACGCACCGTCGACTATTGGATTGGGGAGAATAAGGCGGAACGTTATCCGCAATCCAAGTTCGTTTCCCGTCACGCTCATACTAATTTATCGGTCTGCTAATGTAAGTACAATGCAGAACTGACAACAATCACAATAAAGCAGATGGCTTCGAGAGAAGACTAGAGGTACGGGAATCATTGGTGCAATATTGGTGACACTAAACTTACGTTTTCCATTAGTTGTACTTGATGGAAAATTTCAAACATGCCTTTGACACAGAGAGGTTTACAATTTCTTTTGTACATTCTATACTTATCTGACAATTTCCTAGCTATGTGTATTACACCCAGATCATGCAAGCCGAGACATTGGCATCTGCCTATCGTCTCTGGCGGAGGAACTGGCGCGGAAAAGGCAAGGAATACACGGCAGGTGCACTCGTTTGGCAGGTGCTGTATTTTGTTTTATCACATTTCCGGAGTCTCAGTCTTCGTGACACAGATCAATGACTGTTGGCCAGTAACGTCATGGGCTATTGTCGATTATTTCTTACGGCCAAAACCAGCGTACTTCACTGTCGCCAGGGAGCTCCGTCCGTTCACTGTAGGAATGACAAGGAAGGACAAGAAAACCTTCGCTAATGAATTGTCTGAGGCCGACTTCACCATTGAGACCGTCTTAGAGATTTGGGGAACCAACAGTACCCTCACAGAGAAGGAAGTCACCCTGCAAGTGACTTGCTTTGATCTTCAAGAGTCCGACTGGACGGACCAATGGGCTAAGGAAGTCGTACTTGCACCAAATTCGAGTACAGAACTATTCAAAGGAGCTCTTCCCGGACAGCCTGTCCGAACAAAGCTGAGCGAAGACCCGAAAACTATTATTGTTTCGGCAAGACTGCTCGACGAAGACACCGTACTTGCCAGATATTCTAATTGGTTTGTGTTCAATCGGCAAAAATGTATAAATATGCTAATTCACGTACCTTTATAGGCCAGAGCCCTTCAAATATATACACTTCCCACCTGTCCAGGACCTGGGTCTTAAAGTGGATGTTGCACCAGATGGTAATAGTATCACACTCTCCACCCAGAAACCTATCAAGGGTATAGTTCTCGATGTTGAGGGTAAGGACGCCAAATGGAGCGACCAGGCTGTAGATCTGGTTCCGGGAGATTCGCAGACAATTCAAGTTGCCGGCTTGGAGGGGAGAGAGGTCAAACTGAGATTCCTTGGTGATGGTACTGCATGAAAGGTTGTGTGACTCTCCGTGCCTGCGTCATTGTTCGGTTGACACTTGCAATCATTATACATACACCTGTTGACACAAAATGACTGTCAATTACAGTTTCAAACACCCTGTCTGTAAATTCAATTGAGTTAGAAAAACAAATGCGTGTTAATGTACCGGGGCTGTGTCAGTACACGGCCCTCCGGTTCCCTACAAGGGCAGTGTATCGCAAAGTCGCAGTGCGCACTTGAATCAAGATATAAGACGATTATTAGTTGTTTATATTTTACAGTTTGTGAAGATGACGTTGAAGGCAACCGAAGAAAAACGCCAACCCAGAAGAAAAGCTAATATACAAGCCTAAACCCTCGAAATACACAAATGAGAACTGCAATAGATTGTCAGCAATCACATTATGCAACAGCCCCGACCATCTGCTTTGGAGTTTATCTCTGCCGTTAGAGGCTTCAAGTTGCGCTCCGACCGCTTCTCGATCTCAGCAATGCAAAGTTCAAAGACTTGGGCTAGGAGGATATGAGATCAAGTAGATAAAATATATTACGACGCACAAATATTCAGGTTGTCTTTGGCGCTTGTTTCAACCCAAGCAGCGTTATTCTGCAGAGCAAGGCGCTCGCCTTCGGATTGATCAATTTGCCGGTTCGGAGAGCTGCCAGAGTGGCAAATTAGGTTGGTGCAGCAGAGCAAAATAGGTAACTGACCTCGTTGCAAGATCGGTCTTTGAACCGACAATAACACAAGGCACAGTCTGGGTGCCGCCGAAATCAAGAATCTTGTCGTACACGTTCTGCACCATCTCAAATGAATTCCGAGAAGTAACGGAGTAGACGAGAATGTATCCGTGGACGCCGATTACATAGTTGGAGTTCATGAGAGTGTGCTCGTCCTGTGGACATAGATATCATACTGGTCATCAGTGTATGCTGGGCGCCTAAAGTAAGTGTACCAACCTGGCCTGCAGTATCGACGATCTCGCATTCAAAGTCAATGCCTCGGTAATTTATCACCTTTTGGAATTCCGAATCAATGGTAGGATGATATTTCTCGTTAAAATGATTGTCAATGAACTGCTTTAGCAGTGACGACTTTCCTATAGAAGATGAGGTCACTGAGCACTGATGTATACTGAAAGCAGATACTGACCGACTGAACGCGATCCCATTATGACGATCTTGCGCCTTCGAAGCATATTTCCAGCGGCCATATCGAATATACTTGAAGAGGGATTAATGACAAGATGCGGGGGGGCTGGGGAAGCGGCAGACAACAAGAATGGGCTGTCATTCTTAAGTACGCCGGCTGTTCAAGATCAGTATGGGCACAAGAAAGGCTGTAAATGCCCAAAAATCGGATATAGGTGAATTGTTGGGAAAAGGAGGGCAAGGGCGATTAATAGGAATAAAAATATCACATTGAGTGGGTTTCAGATGCATAAATAAGGTCGAGCAGGAGAAGCTCCGCGGCGCAGCTGACCGGCCCATGCATACCTTTGTACGTCTACACGTCGGCCCCGGCCCGACATCCCCTCGCTGAACAAGGTCAGGTGACTGATCCCACCGACGCGTTCAAGTTGAAATTCCTTTTATGTCTAAAATGTAAATTTCTTCTTGTCCGTTTCAACCATGTCTGCCACTTCCTCCCCCGCCGATTCGCCGCTCGCTACTCCTATCCAGCCTCTTCACAACCCCTTGCAGGCTGCCCAGGTTGTAGTGCCTAAGGCGCCCTTGGGAAATGCTGCAAACAACGTCCCCGGCATGGGCGCCAAGGCTCTCCTCGCGAAGAAAATGGCAAAGAGCCAGTGCGTTACAATGTGCCCCGAAACCTGCTGGGACTAACGTGTCTCTTAGCAATCCTGCGTTTATCTCCCCGACAGATAACATGTTGACCCCCTGCACGCAGAAGCTAAGTGCCGCAAAGAAGCAGCACTTCACCAAGTATGTTCTTCACATTAAACCCTAGGGACCCTGTCTGACACCGCGTCTCTACCCAGAGCTAAACCTGTTCAGCTATTCTCCCCAGCCAAAGAAGCTGACGAAAGCACAAGCGATGACGAGGAAAACACTATCGCTATCAGTCCGACCCCACTTGCCTCTCAGACCAAGATGGAGGTAGATGACGAAAATCCCTTCTAAATGACCAGTTCTTCTCACTTATGGCTGGCCATCTTTAATTTGTTGCGTCTGGACGTTACAAGTGTAGTATGCTCTCACCGTCTGATTCGTTCGCTTTGCAAAGTTCCACGTTCTGTAAATCTGTTGCTGTACCATGTACTTATTTCATACCGGTCATGAGATCCATTCTCACGATGCAATATAACACGACGCGTCACTCGTGGCCGGGCTATTTATTCATATCTTTTACTATCTACTACCAGAAAATACAGCATGGCAAGCAACTCAATGCTCGAAACATTTGGTCAGCTTTCTGAGGATATCAGAGTGATCTCAGAACACCTGGCACACGGAGTGGAGGCTGGCCAATTATCGCTTCAGTAAGCTAAACGTAATCTACGCGTTGCTCGCGAAGTCTACGCTCATTTGATCATCCGTCGCAGAGAAATAAGAACACTCATTAACAGCCTGCCTCGGCTTCAGGAGCACCATGTTATTGATACAGGGGAGAAAGGTCAGTCCCTCTGAAATATCAATCGGACATTGATTAATTGTATGCCGCAACAGATAACGTATGTCCCATCTGCTTTGTGCCGTATCTGGCCATCCTCTCCGAAGAGGAGATGGCTTCCGCAATGGACTCACCAGCGCACCCCGTCGAGTCCATGGGCGTAACGAAGCTCTCCCAAGCCTGGCAGTGCGGGCACATGTTCTGCCGCCGCGAGTAAGTCACCTCGCTCCGTCTCCCCGGCACGTTTCCTGTGCGCAGTTAACGATAAATATCTCTGGTCGGGAACGCAGCATCTCCAAGTGGATCTCAGACGGCGTGCGTTGATAGCTTCCCTTTTCTTGCCTTGTGACTGACTGCGTTGCCTGGCACCACGTTCATAGCACGCCTCGTGCCCGATGTGCCGGAGCAGCCTCCTGGAGCGTCGTACTGGTACATCACACGCGGAAGAGCCGGTGAACCAGTCAGATATAGAGGAACGACTTGCGCGCGTCAACTCGTATTTGCCAGAGATACTGCGCTCCGAAGACGGGCCGCTGAATGCGCTGGCCAACATGCTGCAAATGATGCGTTCAAGTGGTAGTCCTTCCTTACCAGCTGAATTTCTTGGACAGTTCTCTGCAGCTCCGTTTGCCCGCCATCAGGCACCTCCTACGGAGGACGATCGGCAGGAATACTCTGGCATGTATTCCTGACTGAACAGTTGAGTGACGGACAATTTATGTCAGAACGGACGTTGAAACGTTCTGGGGGTCGTATATGATGTATTATAAACCGAGTGACATATTTAACATAAACGGGCATGCAATCCAGGTGATAACAGGATGGGGTACTTTATGAGGAAGATCTGTCCATAAGATAGTAGAAGATATAGTCCAAGAAAGATTCGTGATGGATATTCTAACTCCTACGGAAGATGCCAAAAAGATTCCGCTTGACGATGTAATATATGCACTGAATTAATTGCGGTGAGTCAGGCAAGTATACGGTGCAGTTAATAAGATTACTCACTCCAATGAAACGAATTAGCGATAAGCCAAAAGTTGAATATAAGATGAAGGTGAAGTATGCATGCTCCCTTTGTTGCAACTTGACACCGTCATTTGCGTTAGGAAGGCCGTTAACATTTTGGATGGCAACAGCAAGACCCGCATTGGTAAGCATCCAGACAGCAACGAGCCGCGTGCGGAAGGTTTTGTTTTCGTCATCCAAAGTAGGCTTTTCGGGCACTTCTTTTGTATTGAGTTTTGTAATGGCTCGCGTAACCGTCTCCTTGAAGGCGGCATCGACATCGGCTTGAGCCTGAGTCTTGTCTTCAACAACGGCACCATCGTTGTCTTTTGCCTTGGATGATGACACTGAAGGTAAAGCATCGGCCTTGTCGCTTCCTTTCGTACCCCAAGATACCTAGCAAAAATGATCAGATTTTTTTTTTTGGGTTTGGTATTTTAATACATACGTCATGCAGATTGCAGAAAGCATAAACGTTCAGAACATTGATGAAGCTTGGTGCAAGGCAAAGGTACTGAACAAAACTGGAAAACATGTGCCATGGATCGCGCTATGAAAGGTATCAGAAATTATCCAATGACGAGGAAAGACTGAGCTCACGTATAGAACAGATGCTATAAGATATATGCCTAATGAACCAGTCAGCATCCTATCCACAGCGCGACGATAGATTCTGATATATATGCGTACCAAACGTAGATACTAGAGCAGCAACTAAAGGTCCAAGAGGAGGTGCGAATATCTCGCTGAAATGGTGCAAGTCGACGCTCTGGCCCGGATAACATTAGTTTAGAAACATACTCAGAGGCGCGTAAACATACCGTGAAGGACTTAACAGTCAACCAGATAGCGCATACGATGAGATACAGAGACAAGATGGAGAAGACCCTATAGGAGGACAATGCTTAGACACTAATAGAATTGCAATGGAAGTGTAGCATGACGCACCAAAGCGTAACGGCGTATGGCACCCGTTCACCTTTTGGACGATTACCCAACGCCAGAACAAATTGCAACGCCAAAAGGGAGAGGTATATCCATTTAAGAGCCAAGTTAACCCAGTGAGTCTGTACAATTTAAGTGAACAGCAAGCAAGCAGAATAAAGAGACGTACTATATCCGCGGTGCCAAAAAGGAAGATGTTCTGTTCGGGGAGCAAGTCGATGATGATACTGAAAGTCAGCCACATATTGGCTAAGGCAAACCAGGTAAAGACGAGCGAGAAAATGTTGTACTAGAAAAAAAGTCAGGGCATATTCCTAAAGCAACGCATGAAGCAGCTAGGGCGTACCAGAGCTTGGATGTGCAAAAATAGCATACGGATGGGACCATGACCAGATTTATAGAAGGAGAAAAAGTGAACAAGGGCGTACTATTACGTTACTTGTTCAGAGACACAATGCTTGAGAGTAGAGAAATTTGGCACTCACAATTGACGCAGCAAAGGACCCGTTCAGCCAGCGTCTACGCTGTCCAATGAGTTCAACGGCTGTTTCCGGAACATCCGTTTCTGCCTTGCTAGGCTTCACGTAAGTCAATGTCCACCGTTCGTTAGCTTTGGCTACAAGCTCGAAGCACAGAATACGATCCTCAGCTAGGATAATATAAGTCAACATGAGATTGGTCCACGATTAGTAGATCAATTCATACCCAAAAACATGTTCTTCGTGAAAATGTTCATCCCGTAGATGCCCTTAGGTCCTAGACGATCTGCCAGCGAATGATCACCGTGGAAATATTGCTCAAGAGGTCTACCCAAGATGGCTCGGTATCGATATGCCGAGAATGCACCAGGTAGCACAGACACATAGCCGAAGCTACTTTCCAGTGGTTTGTCTATGTACACTCAGCGTTAGCGAGACTACAATGACAGCAATGTTGTTCAACTTGCCAAGGATGTTTGACATTTTGTACTCAAAGTTCTGAGAAGCGACTAAAGGATTCAAAAGCTTCTTGCCTCCCTTAATCATGGCATGAATTTCTCCTGGTAGAACTTGAGGAAATGTATTACGACAATGTCAATGATATAAACGCACCACAGCAACCCCCGAGGTTAGGATTGGTATAAAACGCTTCCCAAAGATAAAAGATGGACTTATGACCAGGTTTCGTACCGGCATCAATGAGGACGCAGACTTCCGGCTAGTCGTTATATTAATAAAACGAGCTATTTGGAGTACGAAACACTCACTTTGAGCATTCTGCCGATTGCGTTGAACAGCCATCGATGAGAATTAATCTTCTTCTGATTCTTAGCCTTAAGAACAAGAATGATTTGGACTGGAACCAAATTGTTTTGATCATTTGGTTGGGGTAGTACGAGTTGCGGTGTGGAGTCAACGGAAAGTTGGGTTGTATACTGACGGTAGTAATGTGAGCTATATTTAGAAATAAGTATTCGGCATTAATGGAAAGGAGCTAACCTCAAATATGTGTGCCACGGTGTCTTTCTCGTCGATTTGCTTCTTCATAACACCGTCTTGATATACACCAACCGTCGCCAAAATATCTAGGACACTCTTGTCCATGGGCTCCAGACCATCAACAATCAAAGCCACCGTAATCTTCTGCCAAGCTGGAACTCCTTCCTCAGCGCTTTTACGCCAGTACTTCGACTGCCTTGTCTTGCATATGTCACGTATGTTGAGCATTACACCATGTAAGGTACGCGCGTAAAGAGTCTTGTCCTCATTGTAAGAGGTCACAGCGATTAAGAGCTCGGTATCGCGTTTGTACAACTTCGTACGCAAGGACCATCCGTCATCCTCGGTGAATTCATCGGGATCGCACGTTGCTGCGGTATACCTCATGTGGCTGTAGAATAAATGAGGTTTAATAACAAGCGGAGTTAATGAGACGTGCTCACGAAAACTCTGTAGTGTTTGTCGAAGTGTACTTGGTTTCAATGGCCGAGAACACAGGCGTAGGCACGGCGTATTCTGCAATGAAGTTTCCGTGGGTGAGCTTAACTTTGCGCGTAACACCTCGTTTGATGGTTTGTCGTCTCCTCCACGCGTTGTCAATGCCGTTTGTGGAAGTCGACATAATAGACATTGGCCTGCCATCCTGGTATGGATCACCGTAGGCGTTAGGATCGATTTGTCTAAAAGAAAGTAAGCCCAGCGTCGTGTAGAAGAGCCTAGAGAAGAGAGTCTCACGGAGGAGGATAGAAGCCCCCAGTGAAGTTCTGGCCCACATTGAGGGGAAGCTTCTCGACATAGTCGTCATCAGCAGCATCATAACCAGCATCCTGAAAACTATTCTGGAAGCTAGTGGTGCTCTCGTATGGCTGTGTGATGGACGGTGCCGCCAGAGAGTTGTTGTCTGGCTCATTGAAGTGTGTTTGACGAGGGCGGTCTGAGAAGGGGTCGTCTAAGGGCTCGCCCCTTAAATTTGGCGACGACAAAGGTGGCTGCCTGGAAGTCATGGGCACGGTTCGTGAGTTGACGTGGACGGAGAAAGGAAATGAAGAGGGTGAGTGTAAAAGAGACCGTCAAGGTCGTAGATTGACTTTAAAAGGCTAGTGGCCTGAAGCACCACTGCTGCTACAGTTATTATGATCTGGTCGTAACCCTGAACAGTGAGGCAATGTCATACACGTGACCTACCTCCGCAGCGCCGATGCGCCGGTTTCGCGCCGTCCCCAAGCCGCCACGGTCAATCACCGCCTTCAAACATTTCCAATATAGCTGTCGCACAGCATCAACCCGCGTCTGTCAAGCAATAACTATGTACATAGCACTGACAATAAAACTTCGACCCGTAGCGTAGTCCTCGTTTAACGCACACTGGCTCGGCCATATCTGAGCGCCCACTAATGTCCATACTGGCGCTCTCAAGGCGCTCTTGGGCATGACGGCGACGGCGATGCGCCTTGATTTCGCCTCGAGGTTCGGAGGCAAAGATGCCCGACTCTCAGTAAGATGGCGTGCTGTGTACAATCTTTCAGTAAAAAAATGAGTGAGTGTTATGCATTCACAGGTCTGTTCATCGTGCATTAAGTCCGAACTAAACAAAATCAATATCGCAAATACTAATCACACAAACCGTTTAAAAATGGGCTTCAGTCACTTAGCATCATATAATGAGCCTGCTGCCGGCTCGCCGCCTTTTTGAGCCTTTGTTAGATTCACAAGCATCTGCCCGAGTACGGCCCATGGCATCTACAGATTACCGGGTGCAAAAGAGACGGGTACCACATACTTAATACCTCATTCAGCTACTAAAGTCTCCCAGAAACATCTGTTTCTCCCCTCTCTCCTCCCATAAAGGCTATGTCGCATACATCAGTTCCAGTGCTCCTGTACCGGTTAGGTCCTTCTAAACTGCATCTTTTTGAAACTGACATGAGCGCTGTCGTCATGTCTGCATTTAAAGTTACGACAGTTCACCGTATTCACGTAAGGTGGATCACATTCTCGCACTCAAAGGAATTCCCCATGGGCGAGTGCAAGTAAGTGGCCATATCTTCAACTGGTACCCTTCCCCTCATGGTGTGCGCTCACATGCAAAGGTTTCTAATATGTTGCCTCGTCCTGAAATCACGGACGCCCTTGGAGTTAAATATCGTCGCATACCGATCTTAGCTATAGGAAACGACGTTTACTGCGACACAAAGTATGCATTTCCACTTATATCTCATATGGGCCCAGTGTATCAATGCATACATCTAGTATCATCACCACTGCTTTGGAGCGTCGTTTCCCTGCTTCAGAAGGATTCGGGACTATATTTCCAAAGACCAAGCACAGCGACAAATCGAATAGTGGAATCGTCAAAGCCTTTACAAGATCGTTTGTCGAAGCCTTGTTTGGGCCCGTGGTCGGTTTGATTCCTTGGACGCTGTTCCCAGAGGCCTTCTTGAAAGATCGCTCCGCTGTATGTCACCTGCTTGACTCTGAATTATTTTTTTTTGGCTTACTTTTTTAATAAACAGCTGCTCGGGGCACCTATTAATCCTAAAGTTATGGTTGAAAGAAGACCCAAGTCTGAAAGCATTGTTTCTACTAATATGGTGACTTCATTCGACTTAATATTCTGTGGACCCGTTAATCATATATGTAATAGGTTTTTGTAGAAGAACAGCTCAGAGACGGTCGTGAATGGCTTTTTGACACGGAACAGCCAAATTTAGCAGATGTGTCCCTTCATTTTATTTTGGCCTGGGCTAAATCTATGCCAGAGAATCAGGCTCTTTTCGATCAGACCCTAAACCCTAACATTAACGCAGTAAGCCAGTGGTCTCCTTCGGCCATATTATATTCCGAGAGCTTACGTTCTTTGATGTTGTTGCAGTGGATTGAAAGGCTCTCTAAACTTCTTGAAGACCGCGTCTCCAAAAACAGTGTAACAGTGGTTGAAGGGTTTGAGGCGGCCAAGAAAGTGATTTCCTCAGGATACGAACCATATGATGTTGTAGGCTTTGATGCTACTGAAGCTGCGCGCCTTGCGATATCAGTTGGTGATCTTGTAGAGGTGGCTCCTGAGGATACAGGTCAGTGGTTCATGAAGATATATGAGCACACCTAAACGTTGTTTCTTCGATTATCTTTCCTAGGACGTAACTATCCAACGACGGGAAAACTCGTTGCTCTTAGTCGCGAAGAAATAACCTTGGAAGTGACAGGCACAGAAGGTCTTGTCCGTTGTCACTTCCCTCGTCTCGGCTTTTCTATCAAGTCTGTGCAGTCTTCTAAACTCTAGCAAGGTTCGTTTGCATTCGGATCAACACAAATGTGTGATTGTATTGGAAATTTTGTATCATGTGTACTCTTATAAACTTGATGGAACAAGAAGAGTTTAGAGACCATCGTAGGATAGAAGCAAGGTATCTTAGCTAACAAAAATGGGCTGCAGTGATTTTAGGTCTTGAGAACAAATTAAATTCCCTTTAACAGAAATTTGGGTTAAATGAAAGCTCAACGAAACGATTATGCAGTCGTTATGTGTTTGTATTTTCCACAAGAACGTCTAAAATGTAGCTGCCAGTGTATATGTGCACCACTAGAATAGTATTAGATTATGCTATACGTCAGCGTTTGTATACCTCGCGACACCGCTTTTCGAAAGCCTCGATTGCCATTCCTGATACTTGGCCAAAGAAAGTTGCGGTTACACCGGCATGAAGAGGATTCGCGAATTCATAAGTCAGGTCAAATTTGACCCATGTCGGTCCAGGTATGTCAGCCGAAGGACCTGGTTCGGAGTCTGGTGACGCAGCGCTTTGAAATGTCCAAGTAGTCGACAACGTCTTGAACAACGGCGTGGCGGATGATGCGTCTGCCTGAGAAAAGCTATTAGACGACGAGGCGATACAGAACATCCATCAGGAGGTACCTGCACAGATACATGGGGAATGCAAGTAACTTTGCTAACATAGCTTTCCTTGAGATTCATGAAGCCGACTGTGAGTTCAGCATCCACAACAGTCTTCTCTTGCATAGCCTTCTTTATAGCACCAGCATCTATCCGTGAGCCGATGCAGAAAGGGATGAATTTCGAATAAGAGGCTACATCAGCTACGACGGCATACAGCTCCTTTGGTGTGTACCTGTTGGAAATAGGACAACGGTTAGTCGCTGGAGGAACCCGTTTAAGAAGGGTGGTCACGGAAGTAGCCGTTTCTCTTTAAACGTTTGTGGTTGGGATGTGAAACCGGGAAGAGACGGAAGACTATTTAGAGAAAAAAGCGTCCGATGCAAAGCCTTAGTGAGAGGGCGAATTGGCTGGAATCTTGCGCGGGAAAGCAACATTGCTCAAGATGTTTTCTCTTGGAAATTACGCGCTGCAAGGGCAGTCCCACGCCGCCACGCGTTTGCCATTTTTGATCGTGTCAAGACGAGTAGTATTGCAATTCAACAAATTACAATTGACTATGCATGAACATAATTGCAAAGTTTACACACTTACATGTACGCATGCATATTCTCGAATATACAAATCTGCATCCAGGACGGTTGCAAGCGTAACATAACTTATGCATAAATCGATACTGAGCAAAAATACAGAGAACAATTTGATGGATAGCAGGCTAATAAGCAACATAAGCAACGTGTCTATAACTTAGCCCAAGAACTCAGCGACTTCAGGGCACTCGCGGGCAATCTGTTGAAGTGGTTAGCATTTCCAGTCACCTAAGAGATGAAAGACACGAACGTGGCCTTCCTGTTGGCACTTGTAACAGGTCTTATTTTTGTTGACGTTTGCTGCTGGTCCAGTTGGAATAGAACCGTCGTTATAGGTTGTTCCGGGAGCAGCGAGACAATCCCTGAAGAAAAGGTTTAGCGAAACGCCTCAATCAAGAGGCAGTCTTTGTACCTGGCAAGATGGTTAGGTCCGCCGCATCGGTAGCACTTCACAGGTGGTAAAGTAGAAGTGTTCAAAGCACGTCCGGGAGGAGGTACGCGTGATGCGAAGCCAGGACCTCCCACGCCGGGAGCGTTTTGGCAATTGCGAGCGAAGTGCCCGAACCGGCCGCAGTTCTGTCAAAAATTATCAACACCGCAGCCAGAAATCAAAATAGGAGAGTCCTCACATAGCACTTTTGATTAGCGCCCTGCTGCTGGACCCTCAGACTGGGACATTCAGCTGAAAGCTCTATGACTAAATGCCACGGTGGTTGAACAAGGTATGCTGACCTTGAATGTGGCCCACTCCCCCACAAGAGTAGCATTGTTTCGCAGCGACGGTCCGCGGAGATGGACAGGCGGAAGATTCGTGGCCCGGCTGCCTGCAATTGTAGCACAGGCGCTGCTCAGAAGAGCAATTCTCGGCAATGTGGCCAACTATTACTTGAAATTGAAACCATGCTCAAGAAGATTAACAGCACTACTCACGATTGCCGCATTTGAAACAACCTTTCCTCGAAAATTGGTATGCCATTCTGCATTGAATTCAAAACATGTATGCAAACGATAATCACGGGCTGAACTCACCTCTCCCGCTTCCAACTAACCACTTACGACTCTGCCTCCACTGGATGACGAAGACAAGGTTTTGGTAAAAGCAAAACGGCGAATGAATTGTATGCATGACCGTGGTTGATCTGGCAACAGAGATCTGTCAAAGACCTGCCCTAGGGGGATGCTTACATGATATGCAGGCTATTCCTGGACGCACACCGTTCTCCATCCTCAGCCGACCAAGATCCTCATGGCACGATCAGTTCGCCAGTCCTCTTATCGATTCCAATATTCTTTCAACTCTATTGATTGACCGATGAAGAATGATAACCCCACAATTGTCTTTATGTGGCAATGTCTGCGACTCCACTATAAAAGCAGACGGGCGCATACTGCAGTCTTCTAGAATCCTCTCCAACTAAATCTCCCAGTGGTCGGTGTTATTTCATACAACTGTTCGTTCATCATCTCAATTTTTCTTCTGACAGGCATCTGCACACCTGCCAGCGTTCAGGCGACCTTCGCATGTTTGCGTCCATCGCGCTTCTTGTTAGAATGGAGAATGCTTTCCTTTGAGGTAGAACCAAGGCCATCGAATTAAGTGTCTCGTCTAACTTTTAACAGGGCCAATTTCTTGTCCTTAGATGACATTATTCCACATCCTAGCAATAAGCGAAGTAACGAGCAAGCGAAGTTTGGCTCAGCGCGTTGCAGGGGATGTTCACATAACGTACTTCTGGGCTTAGTTGTTATGCTTTGCAGCTATGTATGGCCTATACATAGTATTACTTCATTCATTTAATGTAAACGCGTCCAAGCACGCAGATCACGCAATTGATGATGAGATTGAGGTCTGCCTAACTAAACACTATTTAAATCAGGTCTAATTGCTCCACAGAGCCGCCCGCTCTTCCTTCCTCTCAACCACCAAAATCTGGCCACAGGTCATTAGTACTCCCCATCCCTTGCTCAGGCGACCTCTGACAACCATTTGGCGACCTAAATATATGTTCTCTGGCCATCATGAGTCAATGTCTAGTCCGTTCGGCCCGCCGTGTAACTCATTACAAATCTTTATGTTTTTTTTCTGTGTCAACTCCCATTCGTCAGAGATAACAGCTGAACATTACTGCAGATGGGACTGGCGCAGCTGGACAACTACATATGGTCTTATCGTGAGACCATTGTATAGTCTGTGTAAAACACCGTCGCACTTTCCGGCAATCCGTTTCTCAGTCTGTACTTTTCTAAACCACTCCCAGGTTACACTTGCCAGCCTTGCCACCCCAAGAACGCCCAATTATGTCTCTCGAGAAACTCAGATATTCACAGAATGCTTTGCCTGACGCAATAGATTTGTCGCATCACTTATCTGCTCTCTCCAAGAATCGACTGTTGTCTCCCTTGAAAGATTTGCAGAAATACTGGGGGAAGCCAGGAATACTGAGTCTAGCTGGAGGTAAGCGTTCATGCTCTTACGACACTCTCCAAATGACCTCCAAATGCCTTTATGCGATTATCAGGCTTACCGCACCCTTCGTACTTCCCATTCGATAAACTTGGTGCTGATGCACTTGTCCCCGAAACGTTCCCTGTTCATGCCCATGCATCCCAATCTTCTAAGGGTGGCCTTGCATGGTTTTGGAACTTATTATCTGGATCTAAAGAAGCTATCATGCCTATTAGCGTCCCCAAATATTCTGACAATCCAGACGATATTAATCTGTCAGTTGCGCTACAATACGGTTTAGCCAAAGGGCTGCCGCAACTGCAGAAGATCGTTTCTGAATTCTCCAAGACTGTTTATAGGCCTGCTTATGCAAATTTCACAACCATCTTGCACGATGGGAACACGGATGGTTGGAGCAAAGCAGTCATGACTCTGTGCAATCCAGGTGAGGGCATTCTGGTGAGCGAATGGACCTACCCATCCGCCATTTCGACGATGAAACCGCACAATATCAGCCCTGTTCCTGTTGGAATGGACGCGGAAGGGATGAGTAGCGTTTCACTTCGTCATCTTTTGTCGTCCTGGGATGCCCAAGCCCGTGGGATGCCACGGTATGTAGGTTGAATAGTCTTTCTAAATTGCTTATCTCAGTGTGTTTTGCAGCCCTCATGTTATGTACATAGTACCTATTGGTCAAAATCCGACAGGAGCGGTGAGAGGCTCTCGAACAAATTTTTATCTTTAGAAGCTCAATAATTTCTGTTCAGATCATGCATTTACAACGTAAAAAAGATATTTACGATATCTGCATAGAATACGGTATTACTTTGTTATCGAATCCTTTCTTGGCTTTCAATCAACCCACCCCTCATCTCCAGATGTTATAATTGTAGAAGATGACCCTTATTATTTTCTTCAAGAAGGGAAATATGAGCTTCCTGTACACCGCACGGCATTCAAGCGCCGTGCAGAAATAAGTGACGAGGAATATCTTAAATCTCTGGTCCCTAGCTTCCTATCGTAGGTCACTTCCAATTCCCTGTCTCTGACATTAATCTGGTATTTTTAGTGTTGATTATCAAGGCCGGGTTATCCGATTGGATACATTTTCCAAGGTCAGTCGGCACTTAAAATGGAATAAATTACTACTGGACATTTAAACCGCGCAGACGATTGCTCCCGGGAGCCGATTGGGCTGGTTCACTTGTAACCCCCTCTTTGCTGAAAGATTGGAACGACAAGCCGAAACTTCTACTCAACAACCTTCCGGGTTCTGCCAGGTACCTCTAAATTACTCTGGTTTGCATTCCCTCGTTAACTATCAATTATAGTCCATTATAACCCAGTTGCTATTAGAATGGAAAGCTACGGGATACTTAAGATGGCTTAAAGGTATGCTGGAAGTATCACCGGCGGGATTATTAGTAAACTTTTTATTGTCATCTAGGCTTACGTGCTCAGTACACACAGCGTCGCGATTTCCTTGTGGACTGCTTCGTAAACAAATTCCATGTGGAAGTGGTTCCAGAACTACAAGACGTCACTGACATTCTCAGCGAGAGATATTATTTCTCGTGGAAAGGCCCATCAAATTGGTACAATAAGGAGAAGAGTCAACACAGAGATGCGCTCTTCTCCTTTGTGCCTCCCTCATCCGGGATGTTTATCTGGGCACGTTGCTATCATACTTAGTGCACTAAGTTTTTTTCTGAAACCTAGACTGTAGATTCAATTTGATTTCGCCAGCCATCCCAAGATTGAAGCATTTAGCCAAGAGGCGTTGGAAATGAAATTCTGGATCGCATTGGCAGAAGCTGGGCTGCTCATAGGACCAGGTACAAACCAGACATGTACCCGCGCGGGTGCGAAGACTGACTACGAGACAGGAGAAATGTTTTCCGCCAGAGGTGCAAATAAATCTCCCAATGGACCAGGTCACTATCGATTAAGCTTCAGTAATGCCGAAGTATGTTCAACAGTCACTGATCTTGTTCAGATTGTCCGCTGACAGTGTGCAACATTTTAGTATACCGATTTGAAGAGAGCGGTTGACATTTTCGCGGCTGTCGTCAAAGACTTTTATCAACTCTAATATTTTAGTGATAGGGGTGGTACTTCCTTTCCCATAGAATGTGCACGAAAGGATTGATGTTTATACAAATGACTGTGAGTTCCAGGGTATCTCCAGATATGCTTGTAATAGTTTTGTATATGTTTCCCGATAAATGAAATGTAAAAGTTACAAAAATGCTTGCATATTATACAGATGTGTTGTAGAGTAGAGGTTGTTTTAGTTTGCAGTTCCGGCTTGCGAATTAACATCTTTGGCGAATGTGGCTGCCACTAGCATGGGGAAAACTAGTGTTGCATCGGCAAAAACCTAGATCGGTTAGTAAAGTGAACCAATGCAGAGAAACAAACATACCTTGACGGCTTCTGCACCTGGCCGTATTTTCCCCCATGAAACAGCTTCATCTGGACGAGCGCCAGAATCCGACCCATCGAATTCCTGACCAGTGTTCTAAAATAAATTCGGGGTCAACACAAGTACCAAAATGCTTGATATATAACGTACAATGAACACTGAATAATCGGCGCCATTACGCTGTAAGGCAGCTGTTAATGGTGTTCAAAATCATAAAAAGAGCATTTACAATGAGCATGGCATTAGCGATTTGATGCTTACAAACACCTCCTCCTAAAACTATCATCCCTGCTTTGCGAGATTTTCTCGACAGCTCATTCAGATTTCGTATATCTTCGACAATGTCAAGGATAAGCCCGGGAGATTTGAAAGAATGGAAATATATCATGTCGCCTATAGAACCATCTGTCAAAGCTGGACAAAACACGGGTATGTCATTCTAGTACTGAATCAGCTCCTGGAAGTGGTAGTGGTACTGTTACGAGCTCACTTTATAGGCCCAGTAGTAAACAGACTCTTCATTGTTGATTTCTTTTCCAAGCCTTCGGATAAACGAGCTGGGAGTCCAAACCTGGCCAGAGGCCTTCTGTTCGGCAAGCATAGCGTCTAGAATAGGCGTAAGCCAATCTTCAAATTTGCAATAGTTGTCGTTGGGAACTATCAGGTTTCCAATACGGTTCATTCCTTTCTTGCGCAATTCAGCTCCTTCAAGGCTGAATTCGGCCAGGTATGTCTTTCCTAGACACTTGATAAAATCTTCTTCAATTCCCCCAGCAGTAGTAACAAGAGCCGAAACATGTTTGTGCTTCACAAGGTGTAAGATAACCTCTCGTAATCCAGAGGAGATCAGATTGGAGGTATATCCGAGAAAAATATTGCAACGGGTATTTGCACGAACTTGAGAATCTAAGTATTCATCTGATTCATCCTCAGTTATGGGATCGTCAGAAAGCCTCCATTCTCTCTGTAAGAAAGGTCAGATGTGATTAAATTCAGAAGATATTAGCACACACCATCCGGTTGACGATATGGATGGCCTTTCCGAGGCTATTTGCCTGAAAGCCGATCCGCTCATAGCTCTGCAGAAAGCCTTGGAGACTCAATGGCTTATCAAAGTTAGGTCCTTGAACGGATACCGCATCTTCTGGGATAGGTTGAGAGGGCTGCAGAACGGCAGCTGCGGCTGCTCCGGGGATATTTGCAGCCATGACTAACTTGAAGGTGTACTGTCAAATCTTGTCCGATCAAAGGCAAAAATATGAGGGTGCAGAGAAACAGGACCAAATAGAACCCTTACAGCCGCACGCAGCTCTCCAACAGCTCTCAAATTGAACAAGTGAAGGCTGAAGCGCTGACCATCAAATGCCCGCAAATCTTAAACTCAATGCTGTTGCTTTCATCTCTCCTCAGAACCATCCAATCCTCATAAGGACATTCTCTAAGCAAGACGAGCACGCTATAAAGTATCACTACATCGCTCATACGAGCCTAGATGTCGTGGAGGAGCGAGGTTTGCCATATGCCTCAATCTGCTGTCTCGCAAGGTTGACCTGGAATCGAAGTGGCCTCATCAGGAAAGGCTGGTGATTGCTACTTGGGCCTCCTTTTTTCCATGGAAGATGTTGCCGTTTACGGATATATTACCCCGTTGAAGGTAAAGATCGTCATTGCCCTGCCTTTGTCAGACATGCTCGTCCGCGACGCCGAAATCATTACAGTGAGTTGACATCATCAACCTCTATAAATTTATGGCTTATGGATTTCCTGCAGATATTCAAGGCCCTTCACATGGCATATTACTCGTCTATTTCGAACCCTTTCCTCAAACTAAGTAATATGGGAGAAGGCAGCAGCGACCAGGCAGCCCTTTTAGCCGTTGGAAGCCCTAAATGGAAATTTTTCAAGCGCCGGGTCGATGAGATTAGTTGGCTTGTTGGCCAACCGTCGATTTCGGTTATATCATGACCTATAATATCAACTCTGCGAAGTAACGTTGCCACTCATGGTCCTGATCAACACGGTTGAGAGCCTTGCGGCTTTGATCAAACCGTGCTGTGAACACTGATTTCATCTTCACCGATGAGGGACCCATATTAGACATACCTTTCATTGACTTAGTCTTGCAGTAGCTTACAGCGTCTAAGACAGATACGAGGTAAACAAATGTACAAATTACAATGTTCTTTGCTTCTACAACCTTAATGCCGCTTGCTGAAAAGCCTCCAAATTCTCTTTGGCTTCTCGAGCCATGACCCTAACTAAATTGTCTTCATCGGTCGAGGAAATATACCCAAGAGTGACATTTAACCTCCGGACAGAGGCGGGAGAAAGTATTCCAGCAACGCTGATTTGAACATCATTGTAGAGCAGTTGTGTGGTTGCCACGATTAATAGGGATAAAAAGTGGATTCCAGAACGACGCAAAGCCGGGAACCTCGTGTTTTTGGACGTCGGGTTAGAATCCATTGTAGGTCTGTCTGATTTTTCCTTTTCTCTCTCCGTAGAAATAACTTCTGGCTTTGACGTGCTTTCAGTGAGGGGAACAGTTTCAACCTGAAGTAAGTCAATCATGGCCCGTGTTAGATCCTCGATGAATGGTAACAAGACCAGTGCATATGTGTCCACACAGTCAGCAAGCAGAGACATCGAAGACATTCGCAGCGCAGTTGGAATATTGGCTCGTCGAAGTGTTGAAAACAAAGGCGGCACTAAGATATCCACTGAAAAAGACATGAGACAATGACACGCAAGTGTGACTTAAGACATACCATAAAGACCTAGAGCAGTTCCACACCGCTTTATGACAGATCCAAGAGCTTCACCGATTCGCAGCCTTATGTCGAGATCCTGTTGCGTCATATTTCCTGCACCAAGTCCATCTAAACCACCTGCATAATCCTGTACAAGATTTTGTATGATTTCCTTCCCGAAAGCGTCTGCCAATGTTGCTAAACCCTGCACAGCGTTCAAAAACATATAAGAGTCTTCGTCTTGCACAGTTTGTAAAAATATGGACAGAATGGAAGGAACAAGTGCCTTGTTGATTTTACGACTCTTGTTGGCAGCAAGTTCTCGTAGCAGGAGAAGTCCATGGGCTCTGACAGGAAGGATCGGGTCTTGCAAAAGTTTGAGCGCTTTTTGATAGACTACTTGGTCATCTTCCTCCACATCTCTCTTCGGACCGGCTTTCTCTGGACCGGACACGTTCGCTAGCCTAGCAGTAATCACCAGTCGGGCTTCGCGAGCCAGTGGCCGTAAGGCTGAGGACCCCTTGAGGGCCAAAGGTTCAAGCTTAACGAAGATCTCATTGAAGATGGGGTATACCCGAACTGTAAGCGTTTCGTCTACTACAACGTTTGTGAGCACATGGTGAAAGAGAACATTCCGCCTAATTACCTTCTAAAATTGAAAGAAGCAATGTGATCGCTGTTTCTACGAGTTCGTCATCCGGGCCAAAAGGCTCGGAATCCGGTGCTTCATCATCACTATCGCTTTCGTCAAGTAAATCTAAATCTTCAGGTTCGGGCGTCTCGTGTTCAGTGTCAGCCCGGATAACACTACCTGCGGCGTCAAGGACATGCAAGATGAATGACAAGAGCTGATCCGGTTTGCGCAATATGTTAGATGTCGTTCCTTCGGAGAGACGTTTCTGCATTTGCATGATGATTTGAAGCTTGTGTAGTGTCCTGAGCATATAATAAATGGAATAGAAGAGTCACATAGAAAAAACATACTTGATGGGATTTTCGCCAGGACGACCCTTCATGTTACGATAGTTCTCAAGGAGCCTGATAAATATTGAAGACCCAATGTCACCCCGATCAAGTCTCTTGATAAATTCAATGAAATGGACAGGGTCAGGGAACAAATCGAATAGATTTGTATCAACATCTTCGTCTCCATTGTCCTCTTGCTTCGAGGCTGCCGGTAGGATTATGTTACTGGATTTTGGTAGACTGTTCATTGTGTCAGAGGAAGTTAACTAAAATTTCGTTGATGAAGTACTGACATACGTTCTTGCCAAATTTTGCCCTCTGCACCGAATTTCCATTCATACTCTCTGTCTTTATCGATGACTGTCCAAAGAGTGCCAGTTCCTTCGTCGACATCCACGATTTTACCCCATGCAAGTAACAAGCTCAAGACACATTCCTTGATTTGGGGATCCGTCAGCTTGCTACGATATGCATCATAAGACATTGCATATAAGCTTGCAACTAAAGGAGACAACAGATGCGAAATGAACACAGGAGATGGTTCCGTATTAGATATCAATGCACTCAAGGACCATAGTGCATCTTGCGGGGTTAAAATGGATCCCGCAGGCTGTTCTTCCGGGATCTCAAGGAATGGTCGATGCAGCATGTTCAAAACAGGTGTAGAAGCAACAGAAAATTTACTGGACGTGCCCGAAGGAACAATGGCTCGGAAGACAGTGAATGCTGCTGCCTGTTTATGATAATGCTGTTCATCACGTAACAAAATTTTCATAACTTGAGGCAGGATTCCCCGGTAGTACTGCTGGTGGATATGAATAATTAGCATTTCGGTGCAAAACAGGTTCTAAGTGGCTTACATCGCTATTCATACCAGAAGGAATATTGTTTAGTGTCTTAGCCACCTGTTCTAGCTTATTGTTGTCAACAAGACTATCGTTAGAGGAAAAAGCAGCCTCAAAGAGGCCCTTAACGCCGTTGGGACGGAGTGGTTGTTTAGTAAGAAATTGCGCACAAGCTTTACGCGTATGGGTGGGGGAAAGCGGCACACTCGTGGACAATACATTGGAAAGTGCAACTATGGCTTGACTGGGAGTCAACCTTTACTATGGTCAATGAAGAGCTAAGTAGAAAATAGGCAAACGTACAAACGCAGGAAACGGGTGACCAAAGGCCTTGCCTCGTGCAGGGGCGCCACCAACTCGGATGATTGTGATTGCGGAAGCCATCCCAATGAGATGGATGGGAGTAGGATATCCTTTGCATGAAGAGACAACAAGGTAGACGCAATCAATGTTTGTGATATCCGGCCTTGTGCTCCTTCAGGAAATATCAGAGAGAATAGCGAAATGATCAGGCGAGAAAGCAACTGCGAATTATTTGCATCGGCAGGTAACTCTACAACTTTGGACACCTTGTTCCCGTATATTGAGCCTGGCCACAACTCGCTGACGCAAAGCAGAAGAGGCTGCACTGTCCACTTGAAGGTAAGAGACAGTAAGGTACGAATTTCTGCAAGGTCTCTTGTGCCGATGAGGGAAACATCAGGGGGTGTATCTTTCGATTGTTGCTTTTCAGAATCAGGTTTATCGAGTATATTGTGTATTCTTTCGACAACGTGCAAAGCCTCTCTTCCTGTCAAAAGTTCCAGGTCCCGAACGTCATCATTCAAGGTTTCTGCTCTGTCACTCCCTATGCGAGCATAATAGTTGGACAAACGAGACTTCAGCACTGATGTAAGACCGTTTGCCGGGTTCGCAGAAGATGAGATTCCCAGTAGCACTCCTCCGTCTGCTAAGGCAGTTGACAGTTCAGAATAAGGTGAGGCCATCATTAGGCTCGTCCTGCCTCCTCAAGCTTGCAAGTAGACCGATGACCGGCCCCTCTATGAACCTCGATAGAGGGACCGGACTTTCTCGCAGAGATTTGACGTGCCATCCGGTTTCCCACACTTTACGGCTGATTTTGAACGGCCCTAAAGTCCAAGATCACGTTTATGCTTATGTGATCCGACCGCCCTCAGTCGTCCTTGCTCCCTTAACCACTTGATAGTATATTTGAAGGCACAGAAAGATTTATTTTACTATATATTCTACATATAAGCGACCCTACACTTTTTAAAAAAAAATATAAAACACTACTATGCGCCAGAATGAGTTAGTCAGAGTGTTTAGAAAGGTTTTCATTATTATAAATTGCTCGGGGAGCATATAAGTAGCAATATAACCTTTAAGCATGCTATATTGTATGATATTATATTCAAAAGAAAGTACAGTAAGCAATTTCAATTGTTTTATGGCCTGAAGCGCGAAGCTGCAGGCGCGTCGTTCTCAATAACGTGACCTTATTTGCTTTAGGGCGGCTCAAAATCCGTCCTAAAGTGTGGGAAAGTGGATGGCACGTCAAATCTCTGCGAGAAATCCCGGCCTGTCTATCGACGGACGTAGTCCTCATAGTCAGGCCGGTCTTCGGCCTAGCTTGCAAGCTCGCTCGTGTCGCGTCATGCTTTTCCTGTCACATGCACACGTGTGTGTAACTATGTAAAGAAGCCCTGCGAGTATTGCACAATGCACATTATTAGTCGCTCTATTTGCCGGTCCCCCCAGACTCCCACAAACTAGTTCATCATATTGAATCCTCCGATTCTTTCACTTTCTTTTAACAAACCTAACCTGACCTCCTGAAAAACTCATTTCCTCTCTTCAATGCAGATGCGTCCACAGGAGATGTGTTTAGTACGAGCTGCGCCTGCGGCCTAACTATTCTTTTGTCCCAGGCCTACTAAAGATCAATCAATTTGTTTGCTGGAAGTCGAGATTATAGAGGACTCAGGACTTCAGAACTGCCTTTTTAATGAGTCCTCTGGTCTTTAGCTCAGATTGCGGAACTCGACTTTAGTCTTTTCGATATACCGCTCCCGTCTACGTCAGAAGAAGGCATAATATGATGTTCCCGCTCCTTCTCCCTCAGGCTGCGTGGCAAATTTACATCGCGAAGTAACAACCCCTTCGACAGGAATACTCTAGTTCAAATATATTCTGATGGGGTCACTTACGTGCTTACTGTTTACGATGTGCAACTTATCAAGTCTTCGTCGCTATGGCTCAACACTGGAAAAGGACCAGCCATGAGGACCTTCATTGAATAAGAATAATAAGAATGAAAGAAATAGACAAGACGCGCGGCTCTGGAAAAGATGTGCTATTTCCCCATAACATGATCTGTTACTAACTACCCATCAGTAGCATTGAGTCTGTAGCGTGTTGCCTCGAGAATTCGTGCTACAGAACCCCGATCTTTTCCATTCAGAAAGAAGATGTAAGCAATTGAAGCCTTTTACGTGTTGATTTGCGCTAAATTGTGAAGAAACGTCGTTTCTACCTCTAAGGTAGTTGAATTGCCAATTTCATTTCCTTCGGCGTCATCTATTGCCGATAAATGTCCACCGACTCGTGCTTTCGAAGATTCTCGGGGACGAAGGTGTTATCATCCGTTTCTTGTTCAGAAGAAAGGGCCCGGAACGAATTTCCCCTGCCCTATGAGCTTACTCCTCAATACGTATGCCCACAGTGGATGGGCCAGAATCTTGACTGATTCCTTCCGCCTCCTGGCATTGTCCACTTTCTTTAAGACTCTTAGGCTCATCGACACTGTCGCCTTTGGCCTCTTAACCCCTTTCCCCCTGCGTAAAAGTTCATTATTGCCAGCATGACAAATACAGCCCATGTGGACACGACGTTTGTTTTCCATTTGTTAATTTATGTTTGTTCTTGACAAGTTCATAAGAATGGGTGCCGCTTACATAGGCGTTGTGGCCGCTGCTATGTAAGTACATCTGTCAAGCCGTATAATTTTCTGCCAGCTTATGTCTCGTAACATGATTTATCCAGCCTATATGGAGGTACTCAGCACCCTTATCTCTCTAATATCTTGCGATCATGTAGTGACTTTTCTCTGTTTTGAAGTTTCATTCGTGCAAGCCTGGTATTATTTCCTCAAGTATAGACAGGTACGCACACAGCTCTTGTTTATCATCTTGTTCCTCACAGTAGGAGACTAGGATGTGTGGTACATCAAGGCTCTGGTAAGTCTTCACTCCTCTCACTGTCAGAGCTAGATTTTTTATTTATGACCTACAGGTTGGATCCATTTGGCTCTTTGAAACTATACATCAAGCTCTCATATCACACACTGGTAAGCTTCTCGTACAGTCAATGGGTATTACAATAATCGTAAACTTTTGTGCAGTGTATTATTATATCGTCACTAATTACAATAACTCAATGACTCTTGACAAAATTGTTTGGTTAGTGCAAAAAGAATGAAATTGAACAGTCTAACATACGTTCATTTAGGAGTATTCTGGTATGTAGAAGAGGTTGCTTCGACCATATTGTCATGCCCCATCTAAACCAATTTTATTGACAGCTGGAGGTTCTTTTTAATGTAAGTCGTATGACTGAGCCCCAATTCTTTAACATCCCTTTTGACGCACCTTCAGGGCTTGATTGGCCTATTGGTACAAGGGTAATTTATTTTAGCTCTACTTGATTATCTTGTTGGCATATCTCAGAACACGATTTTCAGCTTTTTGACTCTCCGAGTATGGAGATGTAAGCATTATTCGTAATACAATTAGATCTTTTATTAACCATATACTTGGACTAGTGAGTAGCAGCAACGCTCCGCTGACGCTGCTTGTGGTGAGCACCCCTGATCGCCATGAATTGACCTTCAAAATAATTGTGGATTCGTTCAATAGAGCTGTTTAGTACTTGCATGTTTCGGTATTTCTTTTTTGATGATTAATTCTTATGAAGGGCTTACTTTGTGCGTCAGGCTGCTCTGTGGGTGAGTGTTTTCTCTCTTTTTGATGCTGCATGGGAGGCGAATAAGCACCTAGCCTTTACAGCTCAGTCGTACGTGTAATATTCTACTGCCAGAGCCTGTGGTTTAGTTGACATGCTACTTTTCATAGACTACGGCTACAAACCTGGGTTGAGCTTGAACAACTCAAGGTAAATTAGCTGATTGAATGTTGCAGCATTGCCTTGACCTTCTACTAGGGCCTTTCCATGGCGGTGAATCTACTGGGAGCAGTAACAGATGTCATAATTGCCGCGTCCCTATTCCTTTTCCTTCACAGATCTCGGACTGGTTTCAAAAAGTATGTTACGCTTTTCTGTTACTGCATTGTATGTTGATAATTTCCTCCACACTCAGGTCGGACACTATGATTAGTAGACTAGTAAGCTTAACCATAACAGCCATAATGATGGCTTGTAATTGTAACCCCATACAACTTCACAGATCACATTTACCGTCAGTACGGGTCTACTAACTAGCGTCTGCGCCGTCTGTTCTCTAATATCTGTAAGTCTGCATATTAGTTACGGACGATAATTCTGATATGATCTCATAGATACTGGCCTCGGGCCATACTCTGATATATGTTGCCTTTTACTTTTCCCTGGGAAGACGTAAGCTACAAGCCACCTGTCTCTGTAAATGAATCAATGCTTATCCCAGCTTTCCTTTCAGTATACAGCAATTCTGTACTTGCTACCTTGAATGCCAGGGCAAGTATACGGGGCCTAGGAGAGAATAGCGATGAGCTTTCGTTCTCCCTCCAAACAATGTCCAAAACAGCAGAACGAAACCACAACTCATCGGTACAGTTTTATGACTACTTGATACTTACCATGTAGACCTGATTCATCTCTAGAGATCGACCAACATATCGATCAAAATCGACACGATACAAGGATTGAGACGAGATCAGCATCATGCCCATGACGAATCGGTGCACGACGATGTCAGTGTATTCTGGGTCACTTCAAATTGATACTCTTACTTACAAAATACATTTCTCGAACAATGCAGTCGCCTGTCTTGGAAAAGCCGTTTTGAAGCTTGCTCAAACTTTGTCACTTATCAGATGCATGGCGATCCTGTCCTATAATGTATTTTTACTTTGGAGGAGTATATTGGCTTACGTATGAGCAGCGTTCTGTTAGCTGAGCACAAGGTATTGCCAGTATGACCAATGGGCTGTTCATACTTGGTTCATACAATGTAAAATATTTGTGTCGAACATGAGCAATTAGTGATAGATTCTGGATTACCGGACTTTGCCTTGCAATTGCTGGTTAACCGGTTAACCCTCAACCGCATTTTTGTTCGTCGTTTCTTTCTACGCGACCTAAATAGTCTGCATTCGCGAAATGTCTGCAACAACTTGTAAGTCTGCGAAGTTTCTGCGAAGAATACTTAGTTGTCCGCAAATATGCTCGGACAAGGGAACCATCGGTCATGGATTCATCAGTCACGACTCACGATCAACGGACATGTTCTGGATAACCATGACTGTTAGTAATTGTTGGCCGCTGTCGACAGCCATTCAAATTTCAAGCTCAGACCTCGATGGACAACTGTTTGGCGCTGAAGGGTTTCTCAATGGCGATTCGCGAAAGCCAAATCTTCCATGTGCCTTTCCTCCATGGAACTTTGTTCATACAGCCACCAGTTGGCAAGGAACTGGACAACTGGATATTCATACTATGCACACAATCCCGTGAATGGACTGCAACGACTTGCACTTTGAGGGGGTTTTGCTACTCCGGTACCGTCTATATGCGACATGCTTTCGAATCTACGCCACGACCCGTTGAGGGAAGACCCAAAAACCCTTCAAATCGCCGACGTGGCCCTCCGGCAGTGCTGTCAGCGTCAATGAAAAAATCCGGAGCTATTCAAGCCTGGTTGATTACTTCGTGCCAATCTCGACGTGCTAATGGGCCTCTCCATGTCTCTCATCAAGCATGGCCAGGGCATCTCAGAAGCATTTTATAATTACAGATTCTCCGGCCGTCTGGAAAACAGCACTTGTTACAAATTACCA
Source organism: Stropharia rugosoannulata (assembly GCA_028532985.1). Lineage (NCBI taxonomy): Eukaryota > Fungi > Basidiomycota > Agaricomycetes > Agaricales > Strophariaceae > Stropharia > Stropharia rugosoannulata. Next base: position 2,526,776 of record JANCIK010000002.1, on the reverse strand, counting down.
AGCTCGGAGTGGGCTACCGCGATTCCTACGGGCAATCGAAGGGAATCGTAAACGCGTGTCCGTGCCTCATCAACTTGGGCCTGAACCAAGCCTGGAGTAATCATGAATATGCCTTACCTCTCGAGCCTCATACTCATACAAAACAAAAACGATGTCTGTCGCTACCTCGTGGACTTTGAAATGCTATATACGGTAACAGGACTACTCACCGCGGACTTCTATTGTAATTTAGATCTGAAGGAAGAAACTGAATCTCATACCGTCGCCCGAATCGGGGTTGATCCTATTCTGATAGTCCCTCCCAGTGACTTACTTAAAGCATGAACTCATCGCTATGCGGACAACCTATATCCTTACGTCGTCTCTTTGCCGTTTCGTCGATTCTTCCAATGTCCCTTAGTTACCTGCTTGCCGTCGATATCCTCCTCGTTTTCCTCCTTGTTTCTGTTGTAGTCTTTTTTCATCGTCTGCGTAAAACGACAACACTTCCACCGGGTCCCAAAGGCCTGCCCATCATTGGAAATGCGTTAGATATGCCAACAGAGAAGGAGTGGGTAACGTTTGCTCGCTGGGGAGAGATATACGGTACAGTCCCCTTTTAAACGTTTTATCGTTAATTTTAATCCATCCTCCCTGAAATCAGGCGATATCTGCTCGGTTACAGTCTTTGGCCAGCCATTGATAATATTAAATTCTGCTCGAGTCGCCCACGACATGTTGGACAGGAAAAGTGCAATATATTCGGATCGTCCTGTCCTTCAAATGGCTGGAGAGCTCGTTGGATGGAAGAATACTATGGTTCTTTTGCCGTATAGTGACCGTTTTCGTCGCTTTCGACGTCTATTCCATAGCCTCATAGGAACTCCATCGGCCGTGAAGCAATTCTATCCAAGCGAAGAAATAGAGTGCCGGCGCTTTTTGCGTCGCGTTCTGTCGTCTCCCGACCAGTTTTCTGCTCATGTCAGACGGTACGGAGTTTGCATATACTAGATCATTTATCTTATGACTGACTCTATTGTTGTTGCTTAGCACTGCCGGCGCCGTCATTTTGAGAATATCCCATGGTTATGAAGTAAAGGAACATGACGACCCTTTCGTAGAATTAGCAGACACTGCTACTGAACAATTTTCTTTGGCCACAGCTCCAGGGGCATTTCTCGTGGACCTCATCCCTGCGAGTATGTGCGTTGTAAACTACTAAAGCGCTGCTCTGACCGCCAACTCAGTGCGCTATGTACCTGTATGGTTTCCTGGCGCGACGTTTCGCCAAAAAGCTACACAGTGGGCCCAAACCTTGCAGGAAATGGTGGATCGTCCTCATGATTTCGTAAAGCAACAGATAGTAAGCTTGCATTTATGATCAGTAGTCGTCCTGTCTCATACCTATGTTATTTGCGTAGTCAACTGGTACCGCGCAGGTATCATTCACCTCAACCCTTCTGCAAAGCAAGCATTTGACTGCTGACGAGGAATTGGACCTCAAATGGAGTGCAGCAAGCCTATATTCTGGTACAATTTTTACTGTCTTTCATGGTACCTTTTTATTCTAAGTTTTGATATAACATGTTCTAGGTGCGGCCGATACGGTGAGCTTTATCTTCTTTTAAAATGTTTTCGTCGCTAACTAAATCCTAGACTGTCTCAGCTTTGAATGCATTCTTTTTGGCTCTGTCCCTTCACCCTCATGTAATGAAGAAGGCACAGATGGAAATTGACGCAGTCGTTGGGAATGACAGACTACCAACATATTATGATCGACCATCGCTATCTTACATCAATGCACTTGTCCTTGAGGTCTTTCGTTGGCATAGCGTGGCTCCCACAGGTTAGTTAGGAATTAATTGCGTGCCGACAACACGTACGTACTAATTCCTTGGCATACTAGCTGTTCCACATCGAGTCATGCAAGACGATGTGCATGAAGGTTATTTAATACCGAAGGGTGCCCTTGTCATTCCTAATATCTGGTGAGCGCTGCCTTCAATTTCATTATGTATTAGGCTTCTGACAGCCCTGTAGGCAAATTGCTCATGATCCCAGAGTTTATAAAAATCCGTTTGAATTTAATCCCGACCGTTTCTTGCCTCCAAAAGGCGAAGCGCCTGAGCCAGATCCACGCGAAGTTTGCTTTGGATTTGGGAGAAGGCGAGTCCTTTTTTGTGACCTAGTAACTGCGCGGGCTGATGGCTTCTTAATATAGGACATGTCCAGGTACAGCTTCCCCTAGCTTCCCCTGTCCTTATGCTTCTACTTATATTAAGCTAATGCGACTCCACCTTCGTAGGAATACACATGGCTGATGCCTCAATTTTTATCACTTGTGCAATGGCCTTGGCAGTATTCGATGTTTCAAAGCGCATTGAGAACGGGCTGGTGGTAGAACCTCGACACGAAAATACCAGGGGCACAATAAGGTATGTTACTGTAGCTTCAGCTTCTTAACTTTTTTGTTTAACGTCATTGCTAGCCATCCCGAACCATTCCAATGTTGTATCACTCCTCGTTCAGAGAAGGCCGTTTCGTTGATTTTGGCGGAAACATCATGAATACACTATTTACAAGACAATTATCGTTTTTGAAGTATTTTTATTGCTTTCTTGATTTATACTCGTTCACCTCGCCCAGTCACTCTGAATACAGCGTCAAGCTTTGTAACCTGTATGTAGTACAATGACGGTCATCTGTATTATGTACCATGAGTTCAGCAATGGCATGATATGATGTTTTTTTATCAATGTCAAGTGCCAATAGGTTTGCCGTATTAAGATCTCTGATTATTCTCCAGGCATATCTAAGTTCATGTTCGACGAAGTAGGCCGTGGAGTATTGCTATATGGAACAGTTGTTCCACCCATTGCAGCTTCAGAAGATTTCTGACGGGTTTCGGGCTGGGAGATGGCGGTGTTTAATTTCCCACTCTCTTCGTTGTTAAATTTCGTCGATGCCGTAGAGGGTGGACAATTGTTTATTAAACCTACGCCATTCATTAGCAATGTATCGGGCACCTTGTTTTTCTGGTCATTCTTCGACGCCTCAACTTTCTCCAACTTGGGCTCTTCATGGTCAAGATTACCAGCCATGACTGCTGGGAAAGATAAAGCGACAGCAATTTGCGTTAATGGAGAGCATACCTGGCGACGATGAAGCTCTCTTCTTTCTATCTTCCTGCAAGATTCTCTGTACCGAGGATTGCACATTGGCCAAAAATTCTGAATCTGAGAATATTCGACCCTCTGAGACAGCACGTTCAACTATTGGGTATCTGGCACATCCTTAGACAGGGCTGGCTCTGAAAGTAGAGTTCATGCTCACCTTTCAACTTCTTGGATGAGTTCCTTGATAGCAACATCTGTTGGTTGGTACTGGAGCCGCGAATCTGTTGCCAACCTCTGGCGCGCTATTTCTTCTACCCTAGCCTTTAAAGCTGCATATGATTCCTTGAACATTCCATTAGCCAAATAGATTGTCGCACAAATCAGTCCACACCTGCTGGAACTGGGCTAGCAGCTCTCTTCGCAGCCGATCAAATTCTCCTGACTTTTTGAATCTAGTATGCTCCAGTTCAATTGGACTGAGATACGGACGAGATGGAGTCTCACTCTTCAACGAGGGCAGCCGGACTGTCGATAGGCATAATGGGCGCGTAGTGGGTGCACACTACCGTTGTGTTTGCCGAATTTAGAGCCGCCTCCCGTCGGCTGATCACATACTTAGAGTAGTAACTGATAAGATCCTGCGATCTTGTATGCGCTTGCAGACTGCCTATACAGTTTGCTCACATCCTGTAACTTTAGAACCTTTTTTCGCTTGGAATCGAAGATGGTGTCCCAAATCGTGAGAAAGAGGGAGCAATCATTGATCGATGTCCGGTATTGCGTCGGTGTCTGTCGGTGTGATATCCATTTTGCACACCCGAACAGCCTGTACCCACACTTTATTCTCTCTTCCCTGCCGGTTGGCTCCCGTGGAATCATCGCCTTGCCACTCAATAAAAGCCTGCTCGCAGAGATATCTAGCATTCATTCAAATGTCTTCCATAACCTTCCCTCCTCTTAAGAACGATCTTCTTCTCAGGGCTGCTCGTGGTGAGTAATGCACAATGATATCTTCCCGATCATGTAACTAATCGCGCACTCTAGGCGAAAAGACGGAGCGAGCGCCAGCATGGGTGATGCGGCAAGCTGGCCGATACCTTCCTGGTAAATCGCATACGCCCTTGTAAAGCATGTAGCTCTGATGGCTCTGATGATTATGTGAAGAATTCCGCAAAGTACGCGAATCGCACCCGTTCTTCGAGGTCTGCCGCACGCCCGCGCTTGCCACTGAAGTCACCGTACAACCCATTCGACGATACTCAGGACTGCTGGATGCGTCTATCATATTTAGCGACATCCTGGTTGTCCCTCAAGCCATGGGCATGGAAGTTATAATGAACCCTGGACCCCATTTCCCTGACCCCCTCGTAACACCTGCGGATGTAAACAAACTACACAAGGTGGTAGATATTCAGAAAGAGCTCGGTTACGTTTTCCAGGCCATCACAGAGACCAGGATTGCTTTGAACGGCGAAGTCCCTCTGATTGGATTCTGTGGCGCACCTTGGACACTCTTCGCGTACATGATCGAAGGGGGCGGAAGTAAAACATTGCAGAAGGCCAAAACATGGTTGTTCAAATATCCAGAGGAATCCAAAGCCCTTTTGTTACGGATCGCAGATGTTTGTGCCGAATTCCTCGTCGGGCAAGTCAAGGCTGGAGCTCAGGTCAGCGGTTATCTGTTCTCCCTTACTATTTTATCTGACACAGTATATAAGCTCTTACAAGTGTTCGATTCATGGGCCAACGAGCTTTCACCTTACGACTTCGACCAATTCTCCTACCCAACCCTAAAGCACATATCAACCAAAGTCCGTAGACGCCTGACTGAAGAGGGCCTTGAAGTCGTCCCAATGACACTATTTGCTAAAGGTGCAAACCATGCATTGGGATTCCTTGCGCAAAATGCAGGATACGACGTTTTGGGTCTCGACTGGTGTATTGATCCGCTTGTTGCGCGCAAATTGGTCGGCGACAAAGTAGCGTTGCAGGGTAATATGGACCCGAATGTTCTTTACGGCGGAAGGGATGCCATAGAAGCGGCAGTCAAGCGCATGAGTGAAGGTTTCCGCGCTGGAGGCGGAGGCTGGATTGCGAATCTTGGTCATGGAATTACACCAGAAGTTAATCCAGAGGATTTGCGGTGGTTCCTTGAATGTGTCCAGAAGTACTCGGCTCTGTAATAAGTTATGACTCATATAACGTTGCGAAATGCACCTTTTTTCCACAAAATATAGTGAAAAAGAGGTAGAATCTGAATGGAATCTTGGCAGACTCGATATCCAATAATACTCACTCAAGAGTTGCATAGACACCAATTGGAGGAGCAATTCAAATGATCCCTTGATCCCTTATTGCGAGACGGCATAGCATATCGTTTTCTTCATCACTTGTGAAAGTACTCTGCAACTTGAGAGCCTCGATATTGCACCTACGCAGTCAACATTGAAAGTCGCTTTGAAGACATCCCAGCTTGAAATCGATGATTGGCGTCAAGCATTGAAAACAGGTCTACCGGTTGAGACAGGGTACGTATGTATCTGTAACCATTAGAGAGCAATTGAAGCTATATACAGTTGCTGGACTTGTGTGTGTATGAAGTTTATTCTTAATCATTTAGGCAATTGAAAGAGATTATTAATCTAATTTGATCTATAAGGACGTGCCGCGGACGTTGTTCAAGCGGCTTTCTATGTAGGTTTTCTATTTCTACGATGTCGCTTATTCGCACGTGCCTCGGAGATGCGGGTCAAACTGAACTCGGATTTTGTCTCGTATGTATGTACCTCGAACCAGCCTAAAAGCACACCGTCTAGACCTTAGCAATGGCCCTTTGTTGGTTTTCCATTTTGTGTGAATTGTGTTTCATTCTAAATCTTTTGCTTGACACTGAGTTGCTTTTTGCCAGAGAATCGAGAATAATCATCTGACGTTCAATTCGACTTTCGACTTGCTCTAGTCACTAGGCTGGTTGTTACTCTATTATATGTCAGGACTTGCGGAACGTCTAAACGTTTAAATACTCACCTCTCTATATAGGCGTGTATTACGCGTACTTATTCATTTGGTGACAAGACAACATGAAGCAGCAACAAGTTCACTCTGAAGACGCCGCACACTCAGGGGAAATGCCAACTGAGTCGGTTAGCATATTCCAAACTTTGGCCCTCCCTTCTGGAAGAAGAATTCGAAATAGACTAGTCAAGGTTAGACCGGCGGACCAGAGCTGTTCGTCTTCACCACGTATATTTAAATGTTCTTCAGGTAGCAATGTATGAACACTTAGCCACGTTCGGTGGGGGGCCTCCGAATTCACACCATCTTAACTTATATCTGGAATGGGCAAAACACGGTTGGGGAATGGTCATAACCGGAAATGTGATGGTGACTGGGGACCATCTCACTCTCGGGAGGGACGTTGTTCTTCCCAAACCTTCGGAAATCAATACAGAGAGCGCTATGATTCCTTTCAGGCAGTGGGCTGACGCCATGCACGGTATCAACTCTGTGGCGGATGACTCTACGCCTGCTCTTCAGAACAGGACTCTGGCAATTATGCAGCTGAGCCATGCAGGACGGCAGTCGATGAATTTTCTCGGTGGGCGAATGCCATTTCAGCCACCACTGGCACCAAGTGCTGTTCGTGTTGCCCCGAGCGACTCGTCTAGGATATCCCGGGGCTTAAATGCTCTCATGTTCCAGGTTCCTAAGGCTATGTCGCAAACCGACATTCATTGGGTTATCGACCGATTTGTAGATGGGGCAGTGCTTGCCTATCGAACTGGATTTGATGGCGTTCAGCTTCACGCAGCGCACGGATGTCAGTATCTTACCTTCTGCAAGATTGGTGATTGACTTCTTTATTTAGACCTTCTTGCCCAGTTTCTTTCCCCTAAGGTACTCGCATCCTATTATTCTCTTTTCCAGATGTGCTGAATGTCAATTCAGAGCAATAAAAGAGAAGATATTTACTCAACGGACCATACACCAGATATCCTTGGAACTATTGCCACCTACATTCGAGAGAAAACATCAAGTACTTTTGTTATAGGCATCAAACTCAATGTTGTAGAATACCTATCTGAGACGGCTATAAACGATATGGAAAAACATGCTCTGAAGCATATACTATGCATGGCGACTTGGGGTCTATTCGATTTCATTGAAATCAGCGGGGGTGATTATGAGAGTCCTGGTAGGAATACTATAACCGTGAACACATTACCAGACTCATACTTGCTTTCTCCAGAGTTTATGGGTCACAGCGCCCCACGGTCTCAGCGGCAAGCTTTCTTCTTTAGGTTCTCTCATAGAGTTCTGGAGGCCCTTGAGCCTCTGCGGGACACGATAGCAACGCCTGTACCGCTCATTCTGCTCACCGGAGGTCTCAAAAGCACGAAGCTACTTAACTCAGCATTAACCTGTAGACATTCGGATCTACTAGGCATAGGTAGAGCATCGGTTCTGCATCCGGACCTCCCTAGGATTATTCTTGAAGGACGCAAGAATAATGCTTTGGAAAACCAGTGTTTCGTTCCAGAGCCAAATTTTGAGGATGGTATAGTAATGAATCTCTATGAAGTGTGGTCAATACTACCGAAAATCAAAATTATCGGTGCGGGCAGCGAAATGGCCTGGTATGTCGTTGCCATGCGACAGATGGCCACGAACAAAGGGATGCCCACATATCTGGACTACGGGAGATTGAGGGCAATATTTTGGATGTGGGTATGGACACCATCACTACATACCTGGGGAAGGTTATTCAACCACCGCTCATCTTACTTCTTTGCTACCTTAATGGTTATTGTAACATACATAATCCGTATATGTTATTGATTTAACCCATAATACCGACATTTGACATCATAGCGAAATAGTGAAATGATACCCATGCTGAGAAGTCCGATGCTCATCCCTTAGAATGTGCCCAAGTTACTCCGCACAGTGAAGTCGGCAGCAGTCTTGGCCTTCACCTCTTCTAATGTGACGCCCTCAGCTATGTCAACAAGTTCCATCGTCCCGGCAGCTCGGTTGACTTCGAACACGGCGAGTTCAGTGATGATTTTGCTAACTGTTCGTGCTCCAGTCAAAGGCAAGGAGCATTCATTAAGAACTTTAGATTTGCCGTTCTTAGAACAGTGTTCCATTACAGCAATGACTTTAGTCTTGTCGGGGTTCGAGACCAGATCCATGGCGCCGCCAATGCCTCTAAGAAGTTTGCCCGGGATCATGAAGTTGGCGATATCTCCTGCTTTCGAAACTTCCATTGCCTGTAATGCATTATTCACCTTTTCAATTTGATTTAAAGAAGTTTACCATACCCCCAAAATCGCAACGTCGACATGCCCACCACGAATCATAGCAAAGGATTCACTAGAATCTTGTGAAAGACCGAGGTTAATTGGCTGTATTTACCGTTTAGTGGGACCATTTACCAAATATGGAAGCGCCAGGTAAGAGTGTGACTGTCTCCTTGCCAGCATTAATCAAGTCGCTGATTAGTGAATGACAAAAGTTAAATCAAATAAGAGTTTACACGGCGTAAACACTCACGCATCAAGCTCCTTTTCGGTAGGATACGGGCCCATCCCAAGAATTCCGTTTTCGCTTTGCAACCATACGCTGACACCGGGTTCCAAATATTCTGGCACAAGAGTCGGCATTCCGATACCGAGGTTAACATAGAACCCATCTTTGATTTCCTTGGCAGCACGCTTAGCTATACGGTGCCGTTGAGCGATAGCAGCGGCCTTCTCTGGAGGAATTGAAGTGTCTTCCGAAGACTCTGGATTTTTTGCGAGAGTATATATTTCAATACGTTTCTCCACAGTAGCTGGCACGATGCGGTCGACATATATTCCGGGAAGATGAATCGCATTAGGTGAGATAGTGCCGACTGGAACTATGTTTTCGGCCTTGAAATAGATACAATTACAAGAATGCTTCATGTCATATTGACGAAGAACATACCTCAACAATCGTGAGCTTGGCATTCTTTCCCATTACAGTGCTAAAATTCTGTGAAGCATAGCTTGTGGCGTGTAAACAGCAGGGGACGCTGCTTATAGAAGGTTGCGCTTACCGGAAAACGCAGTTTCCGACTTCATCGACCTTCCATGCACGCACGAAGGCGACATCGCCGGGTAAAGCCGTTTCAAGGATATATCTTTTACCATCTATTACTCGGGATTCTTTGGGAATTCCTTGGAGGGCAACGCCGTTGGCAGCACCACCTTCGTTGTAGCGTTGAGGTATGGTGCCCTCTTCAACAGCAGTGGAAGCACCAGTGGGCGTGAAGAATCCTGGAATGCCTGCAGCATGTGCGCGTATCCTTTCAGCAAGGGTGCCTTGCGGTACAAGCTCGAGAGTAATATTTCCAGATAAGTATCTGGTTTCAAAATTCTTGTTGCTAGAATGAGGAGACAAGAAGGCACTTGAGTGTCGTTATTGGCATCAGCATAGAGTGTGATTGCACCTTCCTGGATATGATGCAATGACTTTGCTGAGCTGGTTGGTGTTCAACAGTTTATCTTCATGGGGACTTCGTTAGTATTCTTAGAGCAGAGCAATGGAACGACGTGCTAACCCAGTCCGGAATTGCCCCCTCCAGCATTATTGGAGACGCCTGTAAGGTTTGTCACTTCGTCTTTGCGCTTGGCTAATGCCTCGAGTAGGGTATCTACACTGTATCGTGAGAAATGAAAGAGCGACGTCAGACCAAATGGCAATCGTAACCTACCTGGGATTCCAGCTAATCCGAACCCTGAAAGACCGCTGAGTACTGAACATAATAGATAGTCACTTGGCAATTACCAGCACAAAGGAGAATTGAACCCGACTTGATATCCTTAACAGCCTCATCTGCTGAAGCCCATACTTTTGATTTTCCAGGAACTTCAGCAGTCGTACTGTAAAGTCGAGCATATTCAAGAGCCTTGACGGCTATAGAAGAAGGTGCCGCAATGTAGCAGCGCGTCAATTTCAGCAGCATGGAAGGCTACGTTCTTCAGGAAACGCTCGACCTTGGTCGTTGGAGATGATGTGGGTGGGTAAGAGGCGTCCGGGGCGGGTTACGGAACGGAGCACCATGAAATACGTGCGCACTTGCTATTATGTTTGTGTGAGCAGGTGAGTGAGAACCTGATTTCATGGGAACCGGCATGCTTCCATCAAATCAGATGCTAAATCAGGTACGCTTCGCTGTGAACGCTAAAATCTCTGCTTTGTATTTCGACCTGGCAGTACATACACCATCTCAGCATCGACTTGCCTGCTAATGTCTGCTATTGCAAAACACCTCGATGGTCTTTTGAGCTCCAAGGAAGCGGAAACAGTTGATCGAAATGCGACTGGTGAATGGACGCGGTCGGTTTGACAGCTACTGCATTTAGTCCACCAGTCAAACTCATCATATGCTATGATAGTTTATCCAAATCCACCTCTTACCCCGCATCGACAATAGAAAATGATTTGTCTGACGAGGAAGATTTAAAGGGCCAAGTTCCATGGTCAGATTCCGTTCTGAGGACGTATCTCTCCGATGGAGTTCCTTCCTTTCAGCCATCGGAAAACCAATGGGTCTCCCTTCTCTATCAGTCAGTCTCATAAAGTTTATCACCGATAACATAACATCTTAACACGTTTTAAACTATAGAAAACCTGATGCGGAGCACTTGGTTCTGTCACTTCAGGGAATTATAACTTCTACACGGAACAATGAAGCGATATCCGAGGAGCTCGCGGAGCTCCTTGGTTTCGATGACATTGATCTTGTTATGGGCATTCTAAATGACCGCGAATCTGTCGCACGAAAAGTATGAACAAATTCAATACCATCCAACGTAATTTCACAATAATTAAGTTGAATAGAGACCTTGAATCTGCAACTGAAGGAGTATCCGAAAGCAGAAGACAAAGACACTCCGAAAGTAGGAACGTTTTACGAAGCTTAAACGTATAGCTGACGTTCTTGGAAGATACCGATACGCATTCACTCTTTGCTGAAAGTGCGAGGCGGAGAATGCAAGAACAATTCGAAGTGAATGCCGCCCGACCAATGTTTACAGGCGTAGCAGTACGTCTTTTCACCGCTTGGCGCGGTTTATACAGCTCAAATCTTATACCAAGCAACCTGAAGCCGAAGTCCTGCCTCATGTATATACTTCAAGCAGTATAACTCAAGGAAATGTTGTATCTCAGTATGGCTCTAAGTATATGTTACCTTTGGGAACAACTAGGGAAATGAACGAAGTGCGATATTACCTTGGACATCTTACTAAGTACTCAATATTAGCCAGACATACGAAGAGGTCGTTATTCCGCCATCTAAGCCTGTGCCGCCGAAGTCCACAGAACGTCTCGTGCCTATATCAGAACTTGACGACATTTCCAAAGGAAGTTTTCCGGTGAGTGCTCTACATCGACATGAAATTCTTTACTCGATTTACACGCACTGTATTATTAAATACCCAGGGATATGCTTCTTTGAACAGAATCCAGTCCATCGTTTATCCAACAGCATACGGTTCGAATGAAAATCTTCTGATATGCGGTACTTTAATGTTGGCCTTTTATCTGACATAAACTCAAATAATTAAATAGCTCCCACTGGTGCGGTCAGTAGTCTACACGATTTTTTTTTTTTTTTTTTTTTTTTTTTTTGGTTTTTTACTGATAAATTATGTAGGGTAAAACGGACGTTGCAATGCTTACAATACTGCGAGTCATAAGTCAACATAGGATTACAGGGAATCTCAATGGAAACATACGCGATAGTATTAATAGAGATGCATTCAAGGTTATATATGTGTAAGCACTTCTGTCTAACATCCTCCCCCTACTCTTATGTTAATGATATTCAGTGCGCCTATGAAAGCCTTGGCCTCAGAAATTGTTAGGAAACTCGGCAAACGACTTGCATGGCTTGCCATAGAAGTTCGGGAGCTTACTGGTAAGCAGCATTGATATTGACTGATTGCTGCAAGCTTATTTTTTTCTAAGGTGATATGCAACTGACCAAGGCAGAAATTGCACGCACACAGGTTATCGTTACAACACCTGAGAAGTGGGACGTTGTGACGCGGAAACCGACAGGGGAAGGAGAGCTCTCTTCTGTAAACGAGTCTTTCAATTCGTACTCGAATCTAAATGACTGAATTTATAACAGAGCTTAAAACTATTGATTATTGACGAAGTGCATCTTCTAAATGAAGAAAGGGGAGCCGTGATAGAAACCATTGTCGCGCGAACCTTACGCCAGGTTTGACCCTCTGCGTCCATTTAGAAATCACTGATAGATGCATTTCTCGTTAGGTAGAATCAAGCCAATCGGTTATTCGCATTGTTGGCCTTAGCGCTACCCTACCAAACTATAAAGATGTCGCGGAGTTTCTCTGGTATACTCTCCTATATTTCCTGCGTTCATAAATCATAATGCTGGTTAATCTGATGCAGTGCTTCGCCATATAAGGGTCTATTCTACTTTGACTCGTCTTTCCGACCCGTTCCTCTGGAGCAACACTTCATTGGGATCAAGGGAAAACCAGGCAGTGCAGTATCTCGCAAAAACCTCGACCAAGTGACATTTGACAAAGTGTCGGAGCTTGTTGCTGAAGGACATCAAGTCATGGTGTTCGTCCACGCTCGAAAAGAAACGGTTAAGGCGGCGATGGCTCTCAAAGAAATGTCAGTGTCGGAGGGAAATACCGAACATTTTAGTTGCGAAGATCATCCTCAGTGGAGTTTCTTCAGACAACAGATTGGTCAGTCCAGGAACAGGGAAATGAAAGAATTGTTTGATAGTGGCTTTGGGATTCATCATGCCGGTATGCTGCGCTCAGATAGGAATATGATGGAAAGAATGTTCGAAGCTAGAGCCATCAAAGTAAGCATTTTTCTTCATTGTTTCGCCTCTGCTGAAGAAGATTTGACAGGTCCTTTGCTGTACTGCAACACTGGCTTGGGGCGTTAACTTACCTGCCCATGCAGGTGAATTATAATGCCATGATGATCTACCTCTGCTAAGTTGCTACTCTAGTCATCATCAAAGGTACACAGGTATACGACAGTTCTAAGGGAAAGTTCGTAGACCTTTCTGTATTGGATGTATTACAAGTATTTGGCCGTGCTGGCAGACCGGGGCTAGAATCAAGTGGCGAGGGTTATATTTGTACGACCGAAGACAAGTTAACTCATTACCTGGATGCGGTAACCTCGCAGGTGACATTAGTTATTCCAAATCACTTGCATCTGAACTGACGAAAACCTTTAGATCCCTATTGAGTCACAGTAAGTTTTTCAATAATTAGTTGGCATTAATTTCTCCGGCGACTTAGAGTTCTGTCAGATTTCAAGCAGGACTACTTGATTCTCTCAATGCAGAAATATCATTGGGTACAGTGTCGAATACGCGTGATGCTGTCCAGTGGCTTGGCTACACGTATCTCTTTGTGAGAATGCGTATGAACCCCTTCGTATATGGTACATGCTCTAGCTTTATCAAACATCACACGGTGAAACTTACAAACTTGTCACATAGGCATTGCCCGTGAGGCTGTACTAGAAGATCCTCAGCTGGGAGGAAAGAGAAATGAATTAATCAACATCGCTTCTCAGAAACTCGTTGCTACCAAGATGATCAGTGTCAATGACAATGGCCAATTTCAGATAACAGATCTTGGAAGGATTGCTGCTAAATATTACATTCGCCATTCATCAATTGAAATATTCAACAAGGAGTTCAAGCCAAAAATGTCAGAGGCCGATGTACTTTCCATGCTTAGTATGAGCACGGAGGTTTGTGCATAAACTTCTCTATTCAATATCCTCCTCATGTGTTTTTTTAGTTTGATCAAATACAAGTGCGGGAATCTGAGATAAAAGAGCTGGAACAACTGTTGGCAAATGCGCCATGTGAAGTGAAGGTGCGTGTCTCTTAAGCAGATGTTTTCTATCCTTCTTAGTCGCGTTACAGGGTGGTACAGATACCAGCGCCGGGAAGGTGAACATTCTTCTTCAAGGGTACATCTCAAGAGAACTGGTTGAGGATTTCGCTCTTGTTTCTGACATGGGATACGTGGCACAAAACGCAGGCCGTATCATTCGCGCACTTCTTGAAATAGGCCTCAGTAAGAAATGGGCTGGTGTCACCGCCGTTCTTATGGCGATGAGTAAGGCCGTCGAGTCTCGCTTATGGCCGTATGATCACCCGCTGAAGCAATTCAATCTAAAGGCCGAAACTATGTTTGCTCTGGAAAACTGGGCAGACGACTGGTCGGTGTCGCAGCTAGCAGAGCTTGATGCTAGTGGCTTGGCGGCCTTGGTACACCTGAATGAGACCCACGGCCTTGCTATTCTTACAGCTGCAAAGCAATTTCCGACTGCACGAATCACATATGCCCTCCGACCTATTGCTGCGGATGTGCTCAAAATTTCGCTGACGGTTAAGGCCGCGTTTTCGTGGAATGATAAAATCCACGGTACAAGCGAGCCTTTCTGGATATGGGCAGAAGATGAGAGCGGAAAGAACATACTACAGTTCAGCACTGTTTTGTTCCATCAAGCAACTGAAGTACTTGAACTTGACTTCTTCATACCGATCCCAAATGTTCGGCCTCCAGCAACTCTTACACTACGGGCTATATCAGATCGTTGGGTTGGTGCGGAAGACGTGACCACAATTGTCCTGGACTCGCTTGTAATGCCGTCTCTTGCAACTCCTCATACACCTTTACTCGATCTGCCTTTCTTACGCCTTAAAGAGACTCAGGTGTTTTTCTTATCCAGCATACTTCCTCCTCGATTGCAGACTTTGAACGCGATACAATCTCAGACATATTGGAACTTTGTTCACAATAAAACCAATGCACTTCTGTGCGCGCCCGCGGGCAGCGGTAAATCGACTCTAGCCCAAATGGCTATATGGTATGTCATTCATAGAAAATTTCATCGATGATGGCCTAGCTCATATCTGAGCAAAGGTCAACTTTATTGCAAGTGGAACATGGCTTCGTACTTGTCGTGGTGCCGACTAGAGTTGCAGCTCTTGAATTGGCGGCAGATCTTCAGCCTGCCTCACAAAAGGCTAAAGTTCTTTTGGAATCTGGTGGCGATCCTTCACGGATACTCTCAAATACGAAATTCAAAACCATCCGTGTAGTCTCTGTGGACCAGCTGTTCCAAGCTTTTTCGAAAAAGAAAATTTTCACACCTACCAACCGTTTGCATCTAGTGGTATGTGACGGACTAGAACAACTGGACCCGACATATGAACTTTCCTTGTCATTATTACGCCTGCAACAGCAGTCCCATCCTACACGATACATTGGATTGTCAGCATCCCTTAATGACGCTTCCGACCTTGCAAGTTGGCTGGGTGTCCAGGCTCTAGCAGTCAGTACGTTTCGCCCTCGAGACCGTGAACAAGCTCTAGTTACCGTTCGGCAAAGCTTTTCAGTACCATATTCGGCAGCTTTATTCAAAGCAATGGCAAAACCAGCTCATCTAGCTATACAGAATGCCCCCAGGAGAGCTTCTATCGTCATCTTTGTTCCCTCCCGAGGACAATGCCGCTCAATTTCTCAGGACCTGATCACTAGATGTACTCTCGAGACGGAGTCAGCAAGAGGCTATGTCCCTGAAGAAATTTCGGACGATATCATAGGCGATTACTGTATACGCCTTCAAGACCCGACTCTGGTCGACTTTGTGCAAAAGGGGGTCGGGTTTTTTCACTCTGGCATAGTCAGACAGGATCGTATGCTCATGTTAGATATGTTTGCAGAGGGCATAGTGCGCATCCTAGTGGTTCCCAAAGACTCGTGTTGGGTGTTACCCGTTCGAGCGAACGTTGTTATTGTAATGGGGACGCAGTATGTTCACGTGGACGATAAGGGCTCATCTCGTCAGATCAGGGACTACTCGTTGACAGAGGTGGTCCGCATGCAGAGTCGCGCAATTCAACAAACCGGCACTGGGTTCTTCCATCTCTTCTGCCAGGCGGAAGCTCTGGAGACATACTCGAGGTTCTTGGATGACGGATTGCCCCTCGAATCACAATTACATGACAGTCGTCTGCTGCGGGATTGGATCTTGACATTTTATTCAGGAGACGCTGATAAACAGCATGTTGTGGACATGCTGTCTTTTTCATTTTTGTCGCAGAGAGTCACGAGCAACCCATCGTACTACGGGTTCAGCAGCCGTGACAGAGAAAAGAACCTTTCTGGCGTTGTGGACCATGCTGTGGAAGATATACATAGCAAACAGAAGTCGGATACATAATCTTCTGCAATTATACTATAACAAGGGGTACAAGATTGAATGTGACAGCTATTTGAGATATTTTTTAAGCCCCTGTAGGCGTTCCGCTGCTGCTCGAAGCGTGTCAAGGTCTTTGCAGAACGCAAACCTGGCGTATGCCTCCCCAATGTTGGCATGTTCTTCGCAGTAGAACTGTATGAAGTAGTAAGCGAAGAAGGACATAATACAGAGATAATTATTCAGTACCTCACTAACTGGGATAGAGGAGACGCCAACTTCAGTTGCAATAAACCAGCATGCCCTTGGAATATGCGTTACCAAGAGGGAAGATAACGAAAAGGTGCGACATACCTAAAATCGCGCCCTCTGCCCAGAACGCTTTTAGGAAATGGAAAATCTTCTGGAAAATCTACTTGAGAGATATCCTGAGGGAATCATTATGAGTATTAACCCGGTAGTACAAAATACTCGCGATGTGACACTTACCAAAAGAATGAAATAACTTCCTTCAGGTAGAGTATACTTCAATCCCAATTTGTCAAATGCGTTGCAAAGGATAGCACGTCTCTCGGCATACTCTGCAGTTTGCGTCTCAAAGAATTTACGGTCCTTGGCTTGCTCCAATCCACTGGCTGCCGCTTCTTGCAGAGGAGAATTTGTGCAGAATACAATGCGAGTGCTGGCCGCCAAAGTAGGTTGAATGATCGATTTTGGACCAATGAGCCAACCAATGCGCCAACCAGTTGCAGCAAATGATTCTAAAAAGGGACGCAGATAAGATAAAGCACTCATGCGGATAACGAGCATTGCACGCGTACTGCCAGCAGAGCCAACTGTCACCGTTCGGTCCCACATGCCTGGGAGATTGGCGATGCGGACATGTTCTTGCCCGTCGAAAACCAGACAGTCGTACTGTTGTCATATTTAGGTCGCGAAGGGAACGTGTTATAATAAGGTCTTACCACTTCGTCAGACATTACCAAGAGGTTGAATTCCTCGGCCACAGCGGCAATGCTTTCCAGCTCTGATTTTCTGAAAACCTTGCCAACTGGGTTATGAGGTGTGTTTACAATGATCATTTTAGTTTTGGGTGTGACGGCGCGCCTGACATAGTGTATTAGCTAAAATGAACAGCTGGTTAAACAGGAATTACCTCAGTTCATCTACATCTATTGTCCAATCATTGCTAGTTGGATTGCTAATATTTGCCCTGGGAGGATGCAAGGGGACATAAATGGGTTTACCGCCATTGAATGTGACCGATGGAAGATATTGATCGAAGAATGGCTCGAACATGATAACTTCATCTCCATGCTCGAGGAAGGCTGTGAAGACTGAGTATTGACCTAGTTCCACAGGTTTTATATTTTAGCCATGTGCTGCGTTGTGGCGGAATGACTGCAAACCTTCATTGGCTCCGCTGGTCACCAAGATTTCGGACTCAACATCCAGGTCTCTGTTTAGCTGAGGATCGTAGTATGCCTTGAGCGCTTCACGAAGGCGGATACGTCCTCGCGGGTGCGAGTAGTGGTTTGGAGCAACGCTGTTCAGGGCCTCTTCGGCAGCGTCAGTCACCCATTTAGGGGGAGCGAAGTTCATATATCCCTGGCCGAGATTGATACAATCGGACGGCAGGTTGACCGCGCTGGGGGTGATTGAGCGATGTATTCTGGAACGACCATTAATGGGCTGACCTGAAGATAGTCCATACGTCAAGAGCTAGGGCGCGTCCCTCCTTCAAACGGGACGAGAAAGGGACCAAATTGCTTCTGTCAAGTGTGGACGGCGCGGACGGACGCGGATCTCTAAGATCGGTCATCATGAATCTGGCGGTGAAGGAACGAGGAGGAGAGAAGAGCTGTGTGATGTGGCGGGTCCTGGAGAGCCAGGTCAGTGACATAAACAGAGTCAAGCTGACCACACATTGCGCAAGCAGCGGACGCAAAGCCGTCACCCGCGCTGCTCACCGCACTGCGCCTGCAACTTCGTCCGATCCTCCTCCGATGAGTGATCGATTGATCCTCGGCATTATCAGATAAAATATTGGGCAGCATAGCCACTCCGTCATCAACGCTTCAGTGCTTGTTCTGCGCCTATTCCCCACCCATTGATCGTGCCAGGCATTCTTTCGCACCCATTCACCGCCCATGAATTGGTCTGCACGACAAAGCACACTAATTCTTCTCGTCATCATGGCGAGCAGTCTCGTCTCCAATGGTTCTGCATATATTCCGCCGTGTGGTTTCGATCTCCATTACTCAGGTTCTTTTATCCGATAAAGCAACCGACGACATGCACCTACGTTGCAGCGCCTTTCTGGAGGTGGTGTACTCCATGCCTTGCGCACGCGGACCATGTCTATAATCGCGATTTCAGATGATGACATATTTGTCGAAAGCCCTTTGCACAGTCAGCTGTGGAAGTTGTTTCTATTCCGGCCTTCCCTCTGATGGTCATCATACCCTTGAGCTCTTGGGACACGGAAGGGTCTGCACAGTGCAAACGCTTCCGAATCTCACCCGCACTGACCGAGCCTTCTCCGTCAACTGGGCGGTCTTCACTTGGGATTAAGCTCGGTACTACTATCAATCATGCTTTGGGTTTTATATTCATAACCGTAATCTCTGATACTCTACATATCTTGCCAATACTGGGCACGCTCGCTCCGAGTATCAAGAAGCACCTCAACCGCATGACCCAAGTTTTTCTAATTTCATATCAGTAAAATGGGAGAAAAGTTATGTTGTCTCTCGATCGTTACACTGAGAACTGGCATGATATTGTCTGATGACGAACGCAGAGTCTTTTTCCCCAATCATATCAATAGAGGTGCTCGTTATAAAGGGCGCATTGGTTTACTCGTTTATCCACCCGCCTTTATTGCAAGATGTCAAACGGTGTCCCTTCCTTCGTTCATCGCCGCGCCATGAAAGTGTCTGCGGCTGATCGAGCCTATCGCAACAAAATACAGGTCGCCCATGTAAAACAGCTCTGGTACCTTCTGGCCAGCGTCTTGCTCTTCTTCACCTGTCTGCGAATAATTCGATACGTCTGGGGTCGATTGGCAACACGCAACAATGGACCCAGGGACTATACACAAGAAAAACTGGGCGAAGAAAAAAAGCTGCACAGTCAACCCATCCCTTCATCGTCTAAACGGTTCTTATCTGGCATTGCCACTGGCTTTAGGATTATTTTCTTTCGTATCTCTGTACCCATTGGCCCTGGCTCCGTCGCCTCTGTCTCCGAACTGACTTTTATTCTCGGCTATATTGCTGTCATGCTCGTTTGGTTGCTTGTGGACAGTGAGTCTATTACTCTATCTGTCATACTTTCAGACTCTAAGCTTCTTTAAAGCACGGGATCTCGAAGCTTTTATGTATCAGGACCGCGCAGCATTGATTGCGACTTCTCAACTTCCGCTCGTCATCGCATTGGCCGGTAAAAATAATCTCATATCATGTAAGTTGTTTATCCCATACCCCACAGCTTCTCGTTTACGGAGAAAATGAACTATTTTAGGGATGACGGGTGTTGGGCATGAAAAGGTACGAAAGATAATTATAAACACGTACAACGATTGCTAGAACTCATTTTTAGCTTAACGTTTTACATCGAGCTGCCGGCCGAACCGCTTTTATCTTCTTGTGGATTCATGCTATGACGCATGTCGACTACGTGTATGTCTGGTTATTGGACCACAATATTCACCTGCAAGTTAACGAATATTTTATCTTTCTAGGTTACCTTCTCGAATTAGTTTTTCCGAAATCTGGCTCAAAGCAGGAGTAGTGGCCCTTTGCGCTCTTACTTTGGTCGTCCTTCTGTCCCTTAGGCCGATACGCCAGGCCGCCTTTGAATTTTTCCTGATTGGCCATATAATTTTCAACTTGTGCGTATGGTTTGTCATGTCCGTGTCTTAAGCAGTAAGCGTACTTACTGTCCCGGTGTCAGAGTTTTTCTTGTTTGCGGATATTATCACGCTAAAGGAGTCAAGTGCGCATCTTTCTGCCTTCAATATATATAAACCATTCTTAACAGAATGTTTAGCTCCGGAGACTATGTATGGCCAGCACTGTTAATTTGGGCATTCGACAGAATGCTTCGCTTGGGTCGACTTGTATGGAACAACAGGATGTGGAGTCGTGGTCAATCTGGCGATGCACTTGTCGAGCTTCTTTCCGAGGATACTATACGCCTGACATTAACACGGAGAATGACTTGGGTTCCTGGACAACATGCATACGTTATTCTGCCCACGATTAGCAATCTCCCCTTTGAAGCCCATCCTTTTACAATTTCCAGTATACCAGGAGAAGATAAGCAATCTGATGCAGTTTTCCTCATCCGAGGAAGGAGTGGCTTCACCAATCTCCTACGACAACATGCTATCAAGGAGCATGGTAGCCGTGTTCCGGCGTTCTTGGATGGCCCGTACGGCTGCCCACCTGACCTCACAACTTATTCGACCTGTATTCTCATTGCTGGTACGTCTCTTCTTTGAAAGGCATTGATTTGACATGCCATTTAGTACGCAATCTCACGTCTATTTAGGTGGATCTGGAATATCATACACACTACCATTGCTACTGAATCTCATTCGGTTAGTTTTCGTGTTGACTTCGGTTGTATGAGGATACGCGTATCTGATAACGGGCTTTATCAGGATAAACTCGCGTGGCGGAAAGTCTGCCGTTCGGAGAGTGGTGTTTGTCTGGTCCGTACGTGACGCAGGTACGCAACATTGTTTATATCCTGATATGCCGAGTATTGTAATTCAGGCCGTGTGACGACTATCCGCAGCTCATCTCAAATGGATATCGACGACTCTGGTACAAGCACTAAGTATGGTCACACCGTCGTTAGTAGTGGAACCGAGGATATACATTACAGGCGTGAATTATCCGATTCCAGAGGTGCCAGAAATATCTCAAACAGATCGCGCTTCTCTGGCCTCTTCCGTCGAAAAGAATGAAGCTGCCCAACCACCCATATATTCCGCCCTCAAACTGTCACATGGCAGACCCAGCATAAAGAAGCTACTCAATGAGGAAATTGGATCTGCCCTGGGCCCTGTTTCGGTTGATGGTACGTTTTTCAGGCCTTTCAGAAACGAGTATTTTTCACATGGCATTCCTTCTATAGTTGCCGGACCAGCGAACCTATCGCACTCAATTCGTCGCACTCTCCGCACTCAATTGGCTACCCCATTGGCTGCTATGAAAGGCTCGCCACCAGTTACGCTACATGTGGAGACTTTTGGAATGGTGAAGAAGTGATTTGTTGTAACAATCGTAAATTATACCATTGGCGACATTTTGTGTATTACTTAGTTGTATCTCAAATTCTCATCTGTATTGCTATAAGAATTCTGCGTAGCGGCAATATGAACTATTGGTAAATTCATGTATGGCAAGTCAAAGATATGATAGACAAATATGTTTAGTTGTCAGATTGCAGATATACTCGACCGCCGCCATTTAATTGTCACCGCACTCAAAAAAGCGGGTTACCTAAGGTTACCTGCGCCATAGGCTAGTCCGTGATATACTCTATGTATGAGTAAGTACCAAGAAGATACAATGATAGTCCATTTAAGTATAAGGTAAAGGTTGGGTGGACTTGACAAAGGAAGTTCCTGCCGCATACTTTCCGGGCCGGGTGTGAGTCGCGTGCGCATTGCATACTATTGCATAGCGTAATCAAGATACAAGTATTGCCTTTTCCGGAGACAAACAGCTTCCGGATGAACTCGACAGTGGAAAAGTAAGGACGGCTTCAGTAAGCTATTCTATCTATTCTCATCGAGATTTTTTCTGGCAGACTGTTATCACTTATCGAAGGGCTCAATCAACACGAAAGACGACGTGGCAGGACAAATGAGGTCATCTCCGCCGGGGACATGTGCTGACGAGGCAGCAAGGTGTGTGGTCGATACGCGACTAGTCAACTTCTTGTGGATCAGGGGCAATGGCTCAGTAATTGTTCTCGATAGGTTTTCTTCCAATGTAGTGTTGCAACATTCATCAGGGGACGGGCAATCGTCGCCAGTATTATCCGACACGACTGACGAGTTACAATCCACTGTCAATAGGGATAGTTGTGATGATTCCGAAGAGGAATTCGTATACCCAGGCTCTGGAGTGGAACCTGCAGATAATGAACCTACATTACCTGCTCCCCCTTCGGCAGACGCGCCCACAGACACTGCGGCTTCCGATAAGGAGGAACAAGGCAATGTCAGTGATGATTCAGACGAAGAGTTCCTCTATCCTTTTGCAGAACACGGGGATGTTTCTCAACCCCTGACATCAAGCCCCTCGCCTGCGCAACTTGAGTCCCTCTATGCAGCCGCGTCATCAGGCGATCTCCAGCAGCTCAAACGGCTATTTCGCAATGCGCTTGAGAACGGTGCGGTCCAAGAGTTCAGTCTTGCCAATCACGCTACTAGCAGAACGGGGTTTACACCGTTACATGCTGCGGCCAGCCGAGGCTATTATGAAATGACTGTTTGGTGTAAGGCTCTGGTCTCTTGAGAATATAAGCGCGTGGTTGATGATTAGACAGTGATTGAAGGATGCGGGGCCATGCCTGACTTAGAGGATAGGGAAGGGGAGGCGAGTTTTTTTCTTGTGTATGGGCTGATAAAACGGGGTATACTCAAAAAACTCTTATTGCAGACTGCTTTGCACAAGGCCGCTTTGAATGGCCACATAGACATTGTCCAGTACCTGCTTCCCGAACGTGCTGATGTTCACGCGCGAGATGCTGATGGGTGGACGGCTCTTCACAATGCTTGCTCCAAGGTAAGTATATCACAGTGGCCCATGCTTGAGCTCACTGTTTCATCATGTTTTCATCATATTTAAGGGCTATCTGGATATTGTTCGCTGGCTTTGTGAACAAGGTGATGCTACCGCAATTGTCGACGGCGTTCGCGGTGTCGACGCTAGAAGCAAAGACGGTTGGACTCCGTTGAGTATGCAATCGTTATCTGCGCCGACTTGAGGTTCCTGATTTCTCCAGTGAATGCATCCTCTAAGGGACATCTACCTGTGGTCTTATATTTACTCCATAAACAGTCGGCCAATCCTCTTATCCGCAATAAATGGGGGGAGACCGCATTTGATGCTGCCGCTGCAGTATTTGAAGTCTGGATCTGCGAGGTGACCTTTTCGCACATTGGTTTTCATTCGTGAGGATATTCACCATGTCCCTTTTTCATTCCTACAGGTTTTACAAAAGGCTGAGGCGGGAGAAAGATGGTGGCGAACCACCACACTCTACAACCCTCTATTAGTTCACACCACTATACCTTTGGTATTATATGAAAACCAGCGGCTGGACACCCGATTAAAGACGGTGGCGGTATCAGGTGGTCGCCCGAAATTTTCTGCATCTGGTCTCGGCAGACCAGGTCAACGCCCACTGTTCGAATTAAAATTGTTGCAGTCGGACGAAGAATCAGGCGCTAAAGTTCTTCCTGCGTGGCGTAGTGGAGTGCAACTGCCTTTGCGTGAGGCACCGTGGGCTCTTCCTAGACCGGCCACACCGGCGCATCCGTCAGTCGACGGGACAGAGCGAAGTCATTTTTGGTTGTAAGTTTGTCATTTCCTGAATATTGTGGTGCAGTACTCAACTTCGTATCAATACATTCAAGGTCGGATTGGACTCTTGATGTCACTTATCCAGCCGTCGATGCTGAGGAGGGCTGGCAGTATGCAAAGTCGTTCGATGATCCAAGCGACAAGTGGACTGCCGAAATGCCACCCCAACTAGAAAGGATGATGTCTAGTAATGCTTTGGTTGCTGCAAGTTTTGGAAGCTCTTCCGTAAGATCTGGTCCACTTTCCTCCCCTCCTCACAGTCGTGCCCAATTTAACTGGGTTCGTCGTCGTCGTTGGGTCAGGATAATGAGGAGACGGTTGGATATCCCACCATTGCCATTCCTTGAACCGGACGGGGCGATGTACAATCTTGACTTCGACGGGAGCCTCATACCTTATTCGGAAGGGGATCATGGTGATGCTCATGACGTGGAAAGCGGTCGCGAATTAGCTCCTATGTCGTCGACAATCCATTCTTCTGCCCGAGATTATGTTGCAAGAGCGAGATCTCTTGTTGGAACTCACCTTCAAGAAGACGATACATCTAACTCTCCGGTAGATATTCGCAGAGCGATTGCAAGACTTGAACAAGCTACTATGGGCCTAAGAGAAGGAATGCTTGGTACGTCTAATATTGTTGTCGGTGTATGTGTTATTAATCAATTTTACCCAAGGTGACGATGATGTTGAACGCAAAATCCAGGCGGAAGTTCTTATGAATACATACAGCAGGGACTTGGAACGCCGCCGATTAGCTGCAAGTGCCCAGGGGTTGCTGATTCCAACCCAGGGTGGTGAGCTGTGCCCACGTTTTACAGAACAGCTGAATTTAACCATATATTTTAAGATGAAGATTCTGAAGAGGAATTCCTTTATCCAGGATCTCGTGAAATATCTCGCCCTGCTTCCAGATCCTCTGGGTCAACAGGTTACTTTAGTAGACCCGGGTCTTCTCGTACTCCCGCTGATCTTACGCCTCAGCTGACCCAGGCGCCAGAATTCCGTGTCCCTACCCATGAAGCACCTCAAAAGGTTACAACTCCTAGATGGACTTCTCCTAGTCCTCATCAAATCCATGCTCAATGGGAAAGAGACGAAGTCGTCTCGCATTGCCGTGAGTGTCAACGAAGATTTAATTTACTAAATCGGCGAGTGCGTATGTTCTTTTGTGATATTTCGGAACATCTTGCTTACGATTTCTCCACAGCATGTAAGTGTTGAGCCTGTGTATGTAGAAATGATTTTGACTGCGTGCAGCACTGTCGGAAATGTGGCCGGATATTCTGCGACCGTTGTTCGTCTTATCGAGCAGTACTTGATCCAACGGACATTGTCCATGATCCTGTGCAACCGGAAATATCAACTCCTGGCTCAAGTCATCGAGTCTGTCAGTCGTGCTATGAGGAAACTAACAACAGTGTACCCCAGCGGTTGAATCGTTCTAGTACCATGGAGCGTATCGTAGTGGACCAAGAACGTCTCACGATTCCCGGATCTTTGACGCGTAGGCAATCCAGCTCCCAGTTGAGCGATCTGGCCGAGTTTGTCCCTTCAACATTTAAATTGTACGTTTCTGATAAAACTCTTGCAGCTGTCCTGTTTGTAACCAGAATTTGGACGAAGTTGGAGATGCCCCGGCACAAGAAGCTCATGTAAAGATTTGTCTTGAAGGCAACCCCGGGACGCCAGAATCTGCTGGAAAATATCTTGTTTATTCTTTGCCGGCTGAAAGTACTTTGATTGGCATTGAGTGTACGTCATTTATGTACACATAACCTGTAGCAGTCTAACCGTTCTTTTTACTTAAAAATGCAGGTGTTATATGTCTTGAGGAGTTCATGAAGGGTACGGTTCGGCTATATTGATCAATAATTGTGTTGTTGAACTCACTGTTCATTATTAGGATCATCTGTTGCACGCTTGAGCTGCTTTTGCAGTTTCCACAGTGGTAAAATAGCTCAGATAATTTTAGTTTCCGACACGTCTGACCACGATTCATAGCATGTCTCTCTTCATGGTTACAGCGCGGCAAAAGCTGCCCTGTTCATGCTCGTTGACCGCTGTCGTTGAGTGTTACATAGGCACTTACGCATGTGCTGTTAATGAAGGGTATCGATTTATAACCATTTAATTACAGCTATCGTACACTTTATCTTGGATGGTCTTCAATCACCCTCGTCGTGAGGCTCGTAGAATGTGCTATAACGTATCTTATTTTCATCAATCCGAATAATGTCGGAGAAGTCTTCCATATCAGGTTCAACGATTAATTGACCTTTACGGCCATCATCTTGGTCGTCTTCAAACCACGTAGATGGATCGTCGTCGTCGTCGTCTTCATCGTCATCTTCCAAGTCTGATTCAGTGGGTTTGTGATTCCTGATAAGTACTGTTATAGAGGTGGACTATGCCTGATGAAGGGAGAAATCATACATAAATGCCCATATCATTGCCTCTCTCTCTTTTCGCGATAAAACCTCTCCATTGATAGGTTGTCCGAGCCGCTTCTTCTTCTCTAATATACGATTCTGGCGTGCTTGGTCTTGAAGATGTGCTTGTCTTTCCAAGTCCATGGCCTCTTCCATGCTCATTGAACCAGCTATGATGGAAGAGCTATTATTCTTGCCCTATTAATATCGTTACAGATCTTCGACCATGGACAACCGGTGAACATACGAATTGTGCAAGTGCCTTTTTCTTCGCCTCAATCGCACGACTAGTGGGAGGTTCCCGTGGCGCATCAACGGACATGTCTCCCTCTCCCCTCAGAACTGTCCGTCGTAGGCCAGTGCTGATAGTCTCCATGCCATCAATCTCAAGTAATCGACTTTCAACGTTGGCTTGCTCTGCTTGTATTCTGTGTACATAAGTGGATGTCGAGGCATTCCTAGATGGTATTGATGAACGATCGTTATACTCGGAAGATAGAGGTAGAGCTCACGGAGACGACAAAATCTTGGCATTGAATCTGTGGAGGTCCTGCAGCTCGCGCACAGTCATTTGATCTATGGGACGCTGCTTAGGCCTTGGGGGCGCAATAAAGCCATGGATAGGAGCATTTTTCCGCCTGCCAGGAGATATAGGAGATGAGGGAGGGGCGCTCATTGAGGCGGAAGGGCTGAGGAGTATGTAGAGTACTTAAATTGCAAGGCAAGGGTGTGGACTGGAACAGTGTATTGCAAGTATATTGCTGTTTCGTCTTTTGTACTCGGCTGGTGCCTTTCATTGCCTTATTGGGAATTGTCAAGTCTGACTGCCGTATGTCACTTTGGTTATTCAACGCAAGCCTGATAGAAGCCAACAATTTGGCACTAAAGTTCAACCCAACTTTATGCTCATACATTTATGTCGTGTGTACACAAAAAAAGTATAGAATATTATAATACAGTCGAGGTAAGTGAACACTGAATAGTATTCGAATTTGAAGACGAAGCAATAACAAGTAGCCGCGTGGCGTCTTGTGTACAACTGGCTTTCCCAGATCTCTTACATGAACATATCACCCTGCGAAAAGGAACTGAGTCATGAATTGGTCAATTCTATTAAAGAAACTCACCATGCCGGGCGGCATGAATTCATCGTTATCAGGACTTTGGTGGTTATTCCTTCCCGGTAAACCAAAACCGCCCCTGCTGGGCGGTGCAGAACCAATAGGGTCAAACCGCGCCCCAGGGGGTGCGCCCATAGGAGGAAGGAACCCATCGCCTCCCCAAGGTCCAGTTTCTGGACCGAAATTTCTCCTATCCCTACCTATACCCAGAATGGGGTGATCAGGACCCACAAACATGCCATCCCCACCCCGAGGGAACACGGAGGGCGGTGCAAAAGGGTTCGCAGAAAAAGGATCCAAGTCACTGCGGCCAATTTCTAACGGGTTACGTGGGAAGCCAGGCATTTGCGAACGGGAGTAGTCTCGTAGAGGATCAAAGGCAGGATGTTCAGGCCGAGGTTGAAGAGAAGTAGATTGAGCAGGAGGGGGATCTGCACTCGAAGATGTGCCAGCACTCTCACTCTCTTCCGCATATCCAGGTTTTTGCAGACCAGGGATTAACTTTTGAATAATCTTCAGCTTAACTTGTGACATCAAATCAATAACTCGATTGGAAGAGATAAACCCATGGACGAGAGGAGGTACATCAGCTCCTTCAAGATTATGAGGATAAAACGAAGGAGAAATAAAGTCGTCTGTGGGTATGTCAAGAGAAGCAGTTTTATCACTCTACATATCCATCAGTATGGAAGGCGGAGTTTGTCAAGGCAGACTTGCCTCTAGCGCGATGGCATTGATCAAAGTACGCTTTCCTAGTTTAGACACTTTGAGGATGAACTCAAGGCTGCTCTGGTCATGGCGGTATTTGAAAGTGTAATGGCCTGGGCCATCTTTGTTCCAAACAACTGGTAGCACATTGTCAGGGATTTGAGTACGTGAGGTAGAAGCCTCGTCAATGGCAATCAAACGGAACCCCAGAATTGTAAGGGCAGCATGGAGCAGCGAGGCTATGCCATCCTGGGGTGACGCAAGTGTGTGGGAGTCCGCAGGGAGAAGTCGGGGAAGGGTGCTAAGGATTGCAGACGGGTCAAGAATGTTGGCAGACATGCTGGATATGTGTTGTGGCAAGAAATCGAAACAAGGATTGCGTGTCTCCTGCAATCTTTATCCGAGTCAAGTTGGTGTGTACCTGGCGGAAGCGACGGGCCGGGAAAAGGAGGATCGGGTAATTACCACTAGGAGTGTCTTCTAAGTTTTTCTAATTTCTATCCGACATGCAACACTCAGAACTTCATCTGTGGTCGCGTTGTGCTAGAAGACTGTCTGTAAATTTTTGGCAAGTTATTGACAAATTAATCATGCTGAATACTATAGCACATCAATTCCTTTATAACATATTTTATTGGCTATTGCTAAAGCAAATAGAATACTCTAGAATACTATATTACATGTGGATCATGCCTATTTGGAGCGAGCACGAGTAACCCCCCTCAAACGATGGACTCTGCAGCAAGCCCGTGTCAGGGAATGAACCAAGTATATTAATGATTATATAATAATTATATATGTGCAAACAAACACCGGCTGCTGAGAAAGGGGTTTGATCCGAGCCTCAATGGAAACAGCACACGGCTCACACTTGTCCCCTTCATAGCACTTCGTCCGCTCCTCTTTACTACACGCTAATAATGACTCGTCGGGATCGATCATTCTCCCCAGACTCGTCAAACAAAAGGGTAAGACCATCTCATCGTTCACCTCGGTCTCCATCGCCAACAAGGCGCAGTACCCAGAGGCCAAACGGTCGGTCGCGCTACGACGACGAAAGAGATCGGGATAGAGACCGGGATAGGGACAGGGATAGAGCAAGGGACAGGGACAGGGACCGCTATAGAGATGACAGATATCGTGATGATAGAAGGCGAGACTCTCATAGAGACGACCGCAGACGGTCTCGATCGCGGGAGCGGCGTCCCCCAACACCTCCGCGTTCTGGTACAGTCAATGAGTCATTATCTACCCCTCCTCCAGAAGATGAAAAGATGAAAGCGAAGAGAGCGAAACTGGAAGCCTGGAAGAAGGAGAGAGAGGCCAAGAAAGCTCTGGATGAAGCCAAAGCTAAGGCCATGGCCCTTGCTGGTAAATCCGCACCAAGTAAGCACATAAACGTTTATCATATATACACCACATTTCATAGTGCTTGATCGTCTACAGCCCCAGCTGCCGCACCGACTCCCAAACCCGTTGGTCAATTAAATCGCTCAGCATTGAATGGTTTAGGACTAAAGGGTCTTCCTGTTAAACCTGAATTTGCCAATGCTGCAAAAGGTGTGGCTGCGTCTTTGGACGATGCAGTTGAGTCAAAACGCAAACTTGAAATGTTGGGCGATATGCCGGCTATCGACATGACTATGGTCGAGGATGGAGCAGGTGTCGGAGACTTAGAGGTGGACGATGACGACGAGGAGGCGAACCGTATGGACCAAGCCCTCAAGGCCAAGGCAAAAGATTCAATGCAAGTTGATGAAGAGGAGGAAGATCCTCTGGACTCCTTTATGAGTGAGGTCAAGGCTGAAGTCAAGAAGGTGAATATGGAGGATATACAAAAAATGGGACTTGCTGCTGGTCGCTCACGAATTCGCCTTGACGAGAGGATGATTGAAAATGGTATGGAAGAAGAGGTAGAGGGACCTGTTCCCGACGAGTTGGATGCTACGGACCTCAACCCTGAGGATATCCTGGCTCTTGCAGCCAAAAAAGCTAAGAAGAAGGAATTTGCTACCGTCGATCACACCAAAGTCCGATACGAACCCTTCCGCAAAGAGTTCTATATCCCGCCTCCTGATATTGTTTCAATGACGGAGGATGAGGTGGACCTACTAAGACTTGAATTAGATGGTATCAAAATTCGTGGTGTCGATTGCCCCAGACCCGTAACGAAATGGAGTCACTTTGGGTTGCCTGCCAATTGGTGAGTGTATTTTGTATCTATTTATGAAAACTTCCATAGCTGTTGACCTGCACTTCAGTCTTGAGGTTATTAAACGTCTTGGTTATGCCGCACCCACATCTATCCAAGCACAAGCTATTCCAGCTATCATGTCAGGTCGCGATGTAATTGGTGTGGCCAAAACTGGATCTGGCAAAACGATTGCTTTCCTTCTACCACTATTCCGACATATTAAGGATCAGCGCCCTTTAGAACAAATGGAAGGGCCTATCACTGTTATCATGACTCCAACCCGCGAATTGGCCGTGCAAATACATCGTGAATGTAAACCTTTTTTAAAAGTTCTCGGTCTTAAGGTACGAATTGACACTTAATTTTCAATTATGCTCTTACACACCATTTTATAGGCAGTCTGCGCATATGGTGGCTCCCCAATTAAGGATCAAATCGCAGAGCTCAAAAAGGGGGCTGAAATTATTGTCTGCACTCCTGGTCGTATGATTGACCTGCTGACCGCCAATTCAGGACGCGTCACCAACCTCAAAAGGGTCACATATGTTGTCTTGGATGAGGCAGATCGTATGTTTGACATGGGTTTCGAACCCCAAGTGATGAAAATCGTCAATAACATACGACCTGATAGACAAACCGTCCTCTTTTCTGCTACATTCCCTAAGCAAATGGACTCACTCGCGCGCAAAATCCTTCGAAAACCCCTCGAAATCACAGTTGGAGGTCGCTCAGTCGTCGCTCCAGAGATTGAGCAACTTGTCGAAGTTCGGTCGGAAGACACGAAGTTCAATCGTCTACTAGAAATTCTAGGTCAGATGTACAATGAGGACCCAGAGTGCCGCACGTTGGTGTTTGTTGATAGACAAGAAGCTGCTGATAATCTTCTTCGTGAACTCTTGCGGAAGGGTTATTTATGTATGTCTCTTCACGGAGGAAAAGACCAAGTTGACCGTGACTCCACAATCTCGGATTTCAAAACTGGCGTAGTACCCATCGTCATTGCAACGTCTGTTGCAGCTCGCGGTTTGGATGTGAAGCAGTTGAAGTTGGTCATCAATTACGACTGTCCCAATCATATGGAGGACTATGTCCATCGTGCAGGCCGAACGGGGCGCGCAGGTAATAAAGGCACTTGTGTCACGTTCATTACGCCCGAACAGGAAAGATACTCAGTCGATATCTACCGTGCCCTGAAGGCCAGCAACGTGACAGTTCCCAAAGACTTGGAAGATCTTGCTAACGGTGCGTATATCAACTCATCCAGAAATCAGGGATCTGAAGTCTCTTCGCAGGGTTCTTGGATAAGGTCAAGTCTGGAAAGGCACAGGCTGCAGGGTCTGGATTTGGTGGCAAGGGTCTGGATAGGTTAGACAAAGAACGTGATGCCAGAGAAAAGGCTGAACGCAAAGCATACGGCGAGCCCACTGGCGGTGAGGAGGAGAAGGTCAGCCCGGCTGAAGAGAGTGCGGTGAAAGCCGTCGCATCGAGCACGGACGATATGACTTTCGGCAATTTCAAAGTCGAAATCAAACGCGGTCCCGCTCCGGACTCATCGAAAGGCCTCCTTGGCGTTGGTGGTGCTATTGCTGCGGCGCGTCGGCTCGCCCACGCAAAAGAGGAAGAACGAATTCAAAGCCAAATGCGCGCAGCGGAGGAGGCGGCCGCACGTGCTGGCAAGGATACCGCTGCACATAAACAAGCCCTTAGCGTTGTTGCTAAGCTTAATGCACAAATGCGGGCTTCCAAGCTTGTTCTTCAATCACAATTACAGGCCGAGGAGACGGGCACTCGCAAGTCCAATCCAGATTCCACAGATTTCCATGCCATCATACCTATCAACGATTACCCACAAAAAGCTCGGTGGCGTGTCACTAACAAGGAGACAATGGTCCAGGTGAGTGTAAATCATAGAACATCAGACGCATTTCATCTGACATAAGTCCTTTAGCTTATTGATATGACTGGTGCATCAGTCACCAACAAGGGTATATACTATGAAAACGGCAAAGAGCCACCACCAGAAGGACCTCCCAAGTTGCACCTTCTCATTGAATCCAATGAAGAATTCAGGGTATGTTTCTTATCCTTGTTCAGTGAGAGCATTATCTTATCTGTGATGGATAGGTTGAGCAAGCCGTTCGGGAGATCAAAAGACTCCTTATTGAAGCATCCGCTGCCGCCTTGCAGGCAGAAATGCGCAACCCGTCATCCACTATGGGTCGTTATAGTGTGCTATAATGTCAATTGAATGTTTAGGTTTGAGACATTAGATGTAGTCGGTCAAACGTTAGTGAATACATAGACGTCGATCAAGTAGCCTACATCATGTATTTGATATGCTCTTCCTTTTATCTTTATTCACTCTTGTCGAATACATAACCGTTTTTGTGGAATAATTGATCGAGCAGACATAGTTAAGAAACAAGGCACATTTACAGTCATACATGATATTATCAACGAGCTCCGAAGCCTCTGGACTTCCCGGCTCCCGTGCTGTACCCAACATCTTTGATGCGCTTCTCAACATCACTGGCTTTGGTTTCTACATCCCTTACAGCGCCATCAATCCACTGCAAGCTCTCCAGATGGCTGCTCAGAATCTGTGCGATTTGTGACATAGGATCCTCGACTGCATCGCTAGGTTTAGCTGTCAATGAAAGCCTGTTGACAGAGTCGATCATTTGGGAAAGAGACCCTGAGAGATCGTCCAGGTGAGTGTGGAGGTCCGTTGCTAGCATATAGCTGTGAAAAAAGTTGGAATTAGAATTATAAGCAGTAAGATGAAGATTAAGCGTACTTCTTATCACGCTCGTTATCAGCGGGGCCAGTGTCAAGCGTTCTCAAACTACCGCTTTGACCACCGAGTATGTCTTGCGAAGCTTTTTCGTATGCATCAAGAGTAGATCCGAGGTCTTTTTGCTGTTGCTCTATGTGTTCCAGGGCCTCATTGATGTTGTTCTGTTGGCGTTCTGCGGCAAGGACATGGCTGAATAGTGCAGCAATCTAGGATTCACTCAGCATCCACAATCGTATAGGTTGGGGAAAACATACATTATTGCCGTTCTCAATCAATGCGCGATCCCAAACAGACACTTCCGCAGCAAATTTGTTGAATTCGCGAACGTGAGACTCCAAATCTGTCGTCCACTTGTTGACGATTTCTTCAAGGGTTTTGCCACGAAGGGCGGAAGGGGGAGGAACGGATACAGCGTTTATATTAGTTCCGGTGGAATTCGCAGGGGCGGTGGGGGTTCCCGCTGATGGGTTTGTTGCGTCAGCCTTCTTTTCAGGCTCTTTGGGCGCTGAAGACGGTCATAGGTTAGTAGTTAATAAATAGGCATTGGAATCCGTACCGGTTTCATCTTTTTTCAGAGCGGGATTGCCAAATAAGCTGAATGAGGGAGTAGCTGCCATTTGTAAGTACCTACTTTGATGGTTTTCCAGGAAAAGGCAACTTACGTGCAGGCGCAGCATCCTTCTTCTCGTCCTTCTTCTCATCAGTTGTAGGCGGTGGTTTACCAAACAAACCACCTGCTACAATATTTAAAAAATGGAGTGCACGAATTTTGGTGCGGACTCACCCCCAGCAGTAGTTGTAGAACCAGTTGTCACGCCTGCAGGTTGCGCGGTAGATGAGGAACCTGCTTGGCCAAAAAGGCCACCACCAAACAGAGATCCGGGAGGGTTGGACGGTGCTGCAGTCGTGGCAGCTGTAGTTGTAGTATTCGGTTTTGGGGGCAAGCCGAAGAGGGTGCTACCAGTTAATGGTGCAGCTGGTGTCGAGCCTGCTGTTCCAGTTGTGCCGGCTGGAGTGGATGCTACAGGTTGGCCAAAAACTGTCCAGGGTAAAGTTCAATAATAAGCAAGTAAGTGGCAAAAAAATATAACTCAACGGCCTGGCCCTGCTGGCTTTGCTGCATTTGCAGTTGTTTCACCTGGCTTTGGGAGGGAAAAGGCAGAGCCACCCCCAAAAAGTGAGCTAGTGCCGGCGGTTGATGGATTGCCAGGAGTACCACCAGCCGTATTGGCTATTCCAAAAGGATTTGCTGCACTTGTGTTAGCTGTTCCCCCTCCGCCAAATGGGCTCCCTCCCGTCTGAGGTATTGAAGTCGTGTTGCTGGTTCCGAACAAGCCTCCTCCAGTAGCAGGAGTGGAATTTGCATTTGTGGAAGTTGCGCCTCCGCCGAACAGACCTCCACCGGTAGCGGGGGTAGTGGAAGTTGTTGCTCCACTGAACAAATTGCTAGTTGAAGCAGGGGTTGCTGACGATGTATTGTTTCCAAACAAGCCGCCACTCGTTGACGCAGGTGTCGTTGAGGTGTTGCTTCCTCCAAAGATATTGCCACTAGTTGTATTGGACGTGGATCCACCGCCAAAGAGTCCACCTCCAGCAGGTGCTATACAACTATCAATGACAATCGATGCATTGAGTTTCAGTATGAAATGACTTGCCTCCAAAATTCCCTGAACCGAAAGCGTTAGTAGCAGGAGTGGGATTGTTAGTGCCAGAGTTGGTTGTGTTCGTATTGCTGGCGCCGAAGAGGCCACCGCCTCCGGTATTATTGTTGTTGCTGAAGAAATTCATTTTGTTACAAGATCAAGAGCGCGTGCCACGACGCGGTCGTGTTGTTCAAGTGCTTTGTGGCTGTGCGAACGTCCAATGTACTTCAGACCGACATGCATATGGGAAGAATCTACTTGTTGGTAACCTGTTGGTAAGTTGATGGGAACTGCTCTTAAGCAAGGCGTTGGCCAGCGCTTGGTCTGCTCTCGCACGACTTAAGTAAAACACTAAACGATATTTATCTTTATGTTTCATTTTAACCATACGATGGACCCCCTTGGTCACCTTTCGACTACTTCAGCGCAGCCCGATAACCCTTCTTCACTGTCATCATCTAGCACGATCAGCGTACTTTTGTGAGCAACTTCGACTTGTCTTTAGTAAGTAGGTATACTGATGTTTAACATCTCTAGAAGAGAGAGTGTGTTTTCTGTTACAAAGGATTCAGGCATAGCAGACCTGTCAGACTGGACTATATGTGTCCATTCCCAAGTATGTCACAAGATTGAAAACAGCGATGGTCCGAGAAGTATCCTATGTTAACATAGTAGCCAGGGGTGGATATATTTCTACAATGCATCTCTCCATGTTGTTACCGACCAGGACATTCGACGCCCGGAAACACTCAAAATAACGGAAGAATTATGTACGGCCTACCCTCTTTCCGACCTATCTGCTGGAATGGAGGTACAGATTTCAATGGGCCATAACACCGCAAGCGGTTCGAGCTGTGGTTTATTCAATATCGCAGTCAACCACATCCATTGTGTCGCCTCTTACGACCTTCCTGAAGTCAAGGGTGATAATCCGCTTACACTCAACCCTAAGAGACGTAAGGAAAAATAGTCTATAACAACTTGTGATTTTAACATATATATGTATATACAAACCAGTGAACAGGTGTCGCCGCCTTTACTGGAATTATTTATGGAATCATCCAGTACATGTTCCTGCTCCTCTTAGAGCTCTTGAAGACGCCTCAGATGCGCTGACATGGTTTTACGTGCGTCACATTTCTCTCATCTGAAGGCCGAATTTTGACTTCACACAAGACTGATAACCTGATATCCGGAGCTAGGAGCAGAGTCCCTTTCTCGAAAGCTGAATGCGAAGAACTATCGCGAATAGTTGCAGAGCTAGCACGTAAGTGTATCACATACGCATATAGGTATGCTTTAATCATACTGTCCTAGTTCCACGAAACGATAAATCTATAGCTAAGACGATATTCCTTTCGTGGCTCCTCCGCGAAGTTTGTAGCTTCCGTGACGCCGAGAATTGGGGACAGAATACCCACAAAGAGTCCCAGAACGCCATAAAGCTGAATCGAAACCCTGCACTGACGAGACCTCTGCCACACCCCATTATCATGATTCTGATCTCCTTTATAATTAAGTTCTTATTCTTTGGAATCCCTCATACGTACCAGGCACATATAAAGGTTCGTACCTTTGCTTATCACATTCATGTGAAGTGCTAAATCGGGTGTGGTACTATGTAGTTGACAAGCGAATATCGGGGTCGACTTGCTAATATGAATCAGAACTGGATAAACTATGTCGAAAGGCTTGTTCGTGAATATTCGCACTTTTTACTCATTGTAGGTGCCTTATTATAAACACTTGATAATGTTTTGACTTCGAGGCGTCCACCAGTCAACCGTACTATTATCGTAAGTCAAGTTATCGGTCCCACTGTTCTATTCCAATTCAAATACCTTCAGAGCTACTGTGGGATTCCTTGCTATCCCGAACATACCTGAAGGTGCTCAGGTGGCCGCAACTATTTCAACATTTGCCTCGCTCGGCAGTATCATAATTGGGGTATTTTCGATTTGGAGGCATCAAGGAAATACCACAACAGCTGACTCGGTATGTTTTGTTGTTGGAACGATTTCGTCCTGTACTATGTATTGACGACCTGCGATTACGATTACTAGTTCACGTATTTGCACAATGTCCGGCATGGATTTCTTGGGCTCTCCGGACATGCTATGTTGCTCAGCCTTCCACCGGTACTACTCGTATGGGCCATTCTTCTATTCACCCTCTCTGTTATTGTGTTTGTGATGAATGGTATCGGCGATGATACCGCAACCTGGCACAAAGTTTCGGTATGGTCAGTGTTTATCATATTTTTGATTCTACTGCTTGTTGTTGCCCTTGCTTTATATACATTTTCAATTATTTGGAAGTTCCAGAGGCAGACGGTGGATATTTGGAAGCGCTTTGGGTCGATAGTTTCCAAAGGTATAAAATCCATCAGCGACATTGTATAGCGAATACTACCTATGTACATCGAATAAAATGGTCACATGCATTTTTTCGTCGTTACTGCTCTGAATCGTCACCATAAATTTATACAATCGCGTTGCGATCTCGATATTCGGACAACTGATCTCTTCACAATTACTGCGCAAGTTCCCGAGAACAATATAAGATGATGCGACTTTGATCCCTCTTGAGTTTAACCGAAACCGCAAGTTTAACATTGTCGTAACTAGCACTATGTCAACGACACCCACCTACATTTACAAAATTGTGCCTTCGTCAGAGCCACCTCCATCGCCGCTTCCAGATGCCTTACCTGTCAGCGATTTGGACAAAAAGGACAACTTCATCCACCTGTCCACCGCATTACAAGTTCCTGGGACCCTTAAGCGTTTCTTCGGTCATTCGGAGCGGGTATACATCCTTAGAATTCAATACAGTAAAGTGGAGAGCAATATAAAATGGGAAGATAGTAAGGGTACTGGTATGTTATCTTAGAGCACATCGGCGATGAGTTCATGATCGTCTGACGAGCCAAATCTAAATCTAAAGCACCTGGTGAAATTGGCAAAGCAGATGTGTTCCCGCACCTTTATAATGATTTAGTACTGGGCAAAAACGAGATTGAAAGCACAGCGGAATGGGAGAAGGGCTCAGATGAGTGGGACTCCGTTATCAACAGAGCAAAGGCAGAGTCTTGGTTTGTGTATTAGTCAATCCTAATACAGCAAAATGTTATGCTCCAATTGGTTGCAAGGAGCATCATAGGATGAATGCATTTTGATCCTCGAATAATGTTTATGTATAGCTCAGTACATTGCAATCACTCAACAATCACTAACTTGTATCTGTGCAGGGGAACTAATTATTAAGAACAAGTATGGACGCCCCTCCATCTGCAGTCACCCTTTTCCGTGTCTTCATGACAAGGTAGCGGCGTCCGAACCGAGAAAGAACCTTCTCACTGTCATGATAAGCTAAACCAGCAAGATCTCCATTCTCAGCAAAGAGGCCTAGCCCTGAAGGTGCAAGGACAATCGCATGACCTGTCTGTAGAACTCATTCAGCATCAAGCGATATCCAGATTTCATGAAATGTCATTTTTCTTTACCTGTAGCTTTACGACTTGATCAAAAACATCGGTACCGGAGAAGTCAGTTGGTACGTGTTGTATCAAATGCTGCCACCATGACGGAGATGAGAATCTGTGAATTACAGTGATCGAGCATAGGTCAAGAAGAACAGATGGTACTACAGTTGGCTCTATTAATTTATAAGAGATTAGGTAAAATTTTCACATTAGTAGAGGTAGTGACAACGTACCCTGTGTGCTGATTATCACTCTCATTGCCAAATGTCGTTGCTGGCGAATAACGTTCAAAAGAGATGCAGTAAGACCAGTAGCTGCTCTTTGGTGAGACAGATACTGTATACCAATAACAAATGATTCAACATTCATATCCATTATAAGCATTGACTCGGGTCATACCTTGTGTGCCTCATCAACGACCAAAACTTTACCAGTTCCTACATTTTCGCGAACAAAAAGCCTCACGATAATTTCAAATAAGCCGCATGCAGAAGCGCCATCAAGGAAAGGATCCGATAGGTCTATTAAAGTCAGCTGTCCAGCGGCAAAAAGGTTCCCTCGCTTTGCAGGTTTGACACCTTTTTTAGCTTCAGGTTCAAGGAAGGCATTTAAAAGGGTGAGTCGTTGTTCAAGGCCAGCAAGCTGCCCCGGGTTGAACTTTTGCTTGTGAGAGTTCAATTGCGCCATAAAGGCTGCATACGTATAGCTTTCCCCAAGGTCCCGTAAAATTGACTGCCCATATCTTAAATATTGTTCAAATGTAAAATGGCAGCAAAGGCAAGACTTACCAGTATGATCTGCATATAGAGGGGAGCGGATTCCGAAGACCCCACAGCCATCATAGACAGCATTGCAGCTGCATCCAACTCTGAATTCTTGAAATATAAAGGGTCGATCCTGATTTTGTTGGTATTAAAACGAGCGTACACGCCCTTCATTGTCTGGTAAGAGGACCGAGATACAAAAACCCGGACAGGAATACCGGAAATGTGCGAGGAAATTGGCGATGATAGCCATGCTGCTTCACTTGGGAGCCCGTTCACGCCTCCTTCTCCGTAATGCAAGATTAGTCCTGAAAGGGGCTTTGACAACGAACCAATAGCAGGGAAATTGGGGATGAGCATATTTTCCAGAATTGTGGAAACCGTATGTGATTTTCCAGATCCTTTCAGTTTATATCAACATAGAAGTTATATTAGATAATCCAGCCTCCGTACCTTGTACGCCACAAACTATGGCGGAGAAAGGAGCGTTCTATTCACAGGAAGAGATCTCAGGATACTAGAGAATTTATGCATTTGGCCTTACCGTGTTAATATAGAGACGCTTGTCCTCCGGTATTTCTCGCTTGCTCTGGGAACTACAAAGTGGACCATAAATGAGATATGAGAGTATGGTGATATCTTTGATACGTACTGGAATGCAATTACCTTGCCAAGTACACCATATTGTGTTGACTCCTTTGCAAGACCCGCGGAAAGGAAGCCTTCCCGTGTCATGAGCGGCGCGGTGGTGAGGTCGTGGCCAGCGATGATATTGTGTGCATTGGAATCATCCGTGTCGGAATCCGATTCTTGAAGCAATTGCCATTCCATATCGCCATGTTCCTCAATATCCTGCCTGCTAGTTCATAAAAGGAAGACAGACAGCATCAGAGCACAAACCGACTGATTGGCTGGCATGAAAGCGCTCTGTCTGTGTTGTTCGTAGATATGGGGTTAAAGTGGTCAAGTGGTGTGGTCGCTTTTCGAAAATACACCAAGTGGCTGTATACTTATATGCATAGAGCGGGGTCCACAGCGATCTGGTTAACGGAATCGATAGTGCTTCGATACTAGAAGCGGTGCTCTGGCGGTATGCCGCTCACACGAGGTTTGACAAAATTACTCGAACCTTGCTTGAGCCACAAGCTGCTTTTAACGTTGTTGAAGCCAGACGATTTTTCCCATCTCTAATGAGTGGAATAATCATGATATGAGAAAGTATCTTATCTTCAGTCGTAAATTCAGCGTGGCCCAGTTAAGCGGCAGAGTCCCGGTAAGGTTCAAACCAAGTTCAAACTCTTTTTACTTCGACGGAACGGACGTATAACGGCTTAAGCGGACCGGCTCCTGTGCGCACTTCCTTGAAATTAGCTTTTTCCAAGTCAGACTTTAATACTTGGTTTAACCTGTTTCAATCTCGTCGTCGAAATGACATTGTTCGGCGTGCCCGGATGGTCTGTGAGCGCAACACCAGCTCGAGAAGAGTCTCAGCGTCTGTCCAAAAAGCGCACACGTCCAAGCAACAAGCAGTTGAAGTCCGCTGAAGTCAATGTCGAAAAGCTAATGGCCCAGTTGGTTACTTCGCCTACAGAAGCTACATCAACTCATGTACCGGAAAGCAAAAGGCGTAAAAAGATTCATCATCAGGAGGATGCTTCCAAAGCGGGTGCGGCAGAGACAAAGATTCAATCCACTTCGTCGTCTCGGAAAGCGGAAAAGACTAAGGCTTCCGCCATCGACAGCAAAATTAGTAACGATCCAACCGCGATTGTTCAAACTAATTCAAAGAAAAAATCCCTCAAGGTTGCGAAGCAGACCGTTATTGCAAGCTCTCCCCCACAATTCAACCTGACAAGTCTACAAAAAAGTATGAAGGAAAGCCTAGATGGAGCGAGATTCAGGTATTGGGTTTTCACTAGGTAATAGCCTCTTTACTGACTTTATGTGCCCAGGATAATCAATGAAAACCTGTACAAAACAGATAGTCACCAAGCGCATGAAATGATGCAAACGGATCCCAAAGTTTTTGAGGAGGTAGGCATCTCAGTACAGCCATAATTGTTCTTGTGATTTAAGGGACGTGTGTACCAGTATCACAACGGATTTCGACATCAAGTTATCTCATGGCCCGTTAATCCTGTCGAACACTTCGTGGCCAAGTTTGAAACATATCCCAAGAAAACGGTTATCGCAGACTTAGGCTGTGGTGACGCAACACTAGCGAAGGCGCTTGTGCCAAAGGGCATATCTGTAATATCATTTGACCTGGTGTCGGATAATGAATTCGTTGTGGAAGCTGATATTTGCCATAAAATACCGCTTCCAGGATCTGAAGAATGCGGTCAGCCTAAATCCACAGGAGCAGGACAAGTCGTCGATATCGTGGTCTGTGCTCTCAGTTTAATGGGCGTCAACTGGCCCAGTTGCATTCGTGAAGCATGGAGAATACTAAAAGCAGGGTGAGTGATTATCATCAACAACAGGTCGTGTCTGACTTATGTCGCCTTGATAGGGGAGAGCTGCACATTGCTGAAGTAGCCAGTCGATTCACAGATACTGAAGCGTTTCAAAACCTTCTAGGTTCTCTGGGATTTCGATTGAAGTTGAAGGTACGCCCTATCGCTTCCCTTTGTGAAATCCAATCTGAGGTTATTCATTAGAACGACTCGATAAGTTCGCATTTTGTACTTTTTAAATTTGTTAAGGTTCCAAGATCCGCAAAAACAGAGAAGGAATGGATGAAACTACTATCTAAAGGCGCTTTGCTTAAACCTTGCGAATATAAACGAAGGTGACGGTGTCAAGTGTATGTGCCCTTATGACTATTCATGGCTTGCAATGCAACATACCCTGTTTTTGACGGATATGACAATGTATGTTAAGTGTATATGTGAAGTGGTACTTAGCACACCACGCTTGCACCACGCGTCATTTACGTATGTACGACCATTCAAGAGTTATTTGATCAAATCAGGATATGCCGTTTTCGCTTATCTCATATTCTAGCTACGTCTTCCAGTGCCAGGTTCATCCCGATTTCAACGATATCTAGAACATCCTGCTATTCCATCACCATTGCTTTAGTTTGAGATGTCTAATCGAGTGAACGTATTGTCCCATCCTCTCGTCAAAGCGGAGCTGTCGAAACTCCGGCAAGCATCCACCTCATCCAAGGAGTTTCGAGCAGTAAGGCTATCAGCCCAGGGGGTGAATTGACAATGATTGCTCACCACATATCATTAGGGCGTAGAAACTATCAGCCTGCTTTTGGGATATGAAGCGTCCCGTACGCTAGAGGAGGAGTCACTTGAAGGTGTCAGTACGATTTTTGTCGATTCGTTGTGTACTGAGTACTCATACTCAAGGCTTAATCTTATGTGTTATTGCTACTACTTCAGCAAACACCTGTAGCTACTTTCACTGGTAGCAAAATTAAACCGCGGATTGGGTTAACTCCTATTCTGCGCGCGGGACTAGGAATGTCAGATGCACTGGTGCGGTAGTTTCTCGATGAGATTCGTAATGAACTGACTCATGTCTATTGTACATTTTCCAGCTTCAACTCTTTCCGTATGTGTTCAGTTCTATTGGTGCCTTAAGTCATTTAACACAAGAGCCATGATTCAGCGCTGCACCTGTGTATCACTTAGGCATCTATCGAGAGAAGGTTACTTTACAACCAGTTGAATGTACGATGACAGTGGCCCAGTCTAGGATCCATTTCTGATCGACAGTCTTTCACAGATTACTCCAAGCTTCCCCCTTCGCCTCCTGTTGATCAGGTTCTACTGCTCGACCCGTTGATTGCGACAGGGGGAACTGCAAGGGCGGCCTTGGCCATGATCATTGACTGGGGTATTGATGGTGTGTTTCCTAAATGGTGATGATAAAGAAATCGAACTGTGAGCTCACCTTCGTGACCGTTTGAAAGTTAAGAACATCAAACTCTTGTGTGTGCTTGCGTCTGAAGCTGGCCTGAAGAATGTACTGGAAGAGTATCCTGAGCTGGAGGTAAGCTCCCATTATTATTGTTGCAATGTAGACAAAAGGCTCGTTATAGACTGATTACGGGTTTCATAGGTCTGGGTAGCTGGAGTTGATAAGCATTTGACTGCAGAAGGTATCATCAGTCCAGGGTTGGGAGACACGGTCAGTGATCATTCCTTTGCCTGAGCAACGCACAAGCTGAAGGCTTTGGTTCAGGGAGATCGTCTCTTTAACACATTGCGATAAGT
Organism: Stropharia rugosoannulata; assembly: GCA_028532985.1. NCBI lineage: Eukaryota > Fungi > Basidiomycota > Agaricomycetes > Agaricales > Strophariaceae > Stropharia > Stropharia rugosoannulata. Next base: position 2,483,436 of record JANCIK010000002.1, on the reverse strand, counting down.
GGGCGTTGAACTCTTCATGTAGCTCTCATATATCAATGGAGGTTTCATTAGAATTTGGTTGAACAAAGCACTCTTGTAATCACTGTTTCTTCAAATGCAAGCCAAACGCAAGCAGACTAACTTTGTCGAATCAGTCATTTGCATAATCAATTTCTGCTGAATACCTTTACCAGGTCTGCTTATAACCTTGAACTATAACCCTGCGGAACTCTTGCAGTAGTTAATGATACTATTCAAAAGATATGCGGAGTTACTGAAGTTCCGAATGCAAGGAGTTTGTACTACATAGGCCGAAGACCGGCCTGTCTATGAGGCCTGAAGTCCGTCGTATCGAGCTCCGCCCATAGAGAGACCGGTCATCGGTCTATGTACTACAAACTTGGGACTCGAAGCCGAGCGCGAATCACGTGAACAACAAACGCGATCTTTAGCACTTATTGCTCATTCACTTGTATCCTTTACAAACATATTTAGTGTAAATCGCTATGAAAACCTGTCGACGTCGAGTGTACGTTCCTGTCTTATACTATGGGACTGCAAGATTCAGGCTAGTGAACCTCTTTCTATCGCCCCTATCACTGCTGACCGCTTAAAACAGGTATTGTCATTGAGAATTCACCCTTCAACGACCCTCACAACCCGGCTTCTACCCTCGTTGAGTTCCTTGCTTCGAGACGTGAAAATAGCGCGTCAGTATATGTCTACGATGTCGCAGAGCAAGTTGGATTGGGAACGGTCACCAAGGAATGGGCGAAGAACTCGAACACCACTGCAAAAGTCGTTGATGTGCAAACTAGGGCTGGGGCAGGGCTCAGTCTAATTGGAAGGCTTTCACAAGGATCAAGTCGGGATACATTCACCAATAACGTGTTGACAGCCTATACCACGCCTGCTGGCCTCGCCCAGATGGTTCCATCTTTTGCATATCTACCCCCAGCAACGACCGCAGCTCGGCTTGTTGTGCAAGTCCCTACCGTGACAGTTGTGGGCGAAACCTTGGCGTTATCACCTACCCTTGCTCCCCTTGCTTCTGTGTGGCAAATTGTACCAGAAAGTGTCGCAGTAATTTTATCTTCAACTCCTCAACAGATTGTCGATTTCGCTGCTTTGACCTATAGATTTCCCCATTCCCATATCATACACCTCTTTGATCACTATAGCGCTGCTCGCGAAATAGGACATAGTCTATCTCCACATGGAGGATACAAGGGTACTCCCTCGACTATTCAAGCAGCCCTTCGTGAATTTGGATACCAATCTTTCGAATACCACGGAGATAACGCCGCCACTTCTGTCATTATCCTCCTGAATGGCTCTTTAGCTCGCCTTCTCAGCTCAGCTGTAAATGATAATAATACAGGGCTCGGGGTGGTTATTGTTAACGTTCTACGACCTTGGAACGAAGCGTCCTTGAAGAGTGTTATCCCTTCGACTGCTACGACGATACATGTACTTGACGAAGTCCCAAATTCTGTCACGCAGGGTAGCCTTTATATTGACGTCTTCGGTGGACTATTGGACGCACAACCATGTCTCGCCGTCAAGTCGCACAGGATTGTCCCTTCGCAGACTCAGAAATTTAATGAAACGTCAAGTGCATTTTTGCACTTCGTTGAAGGTATCGTAAGATCCTGTCTACCGGTGCTATCAACAAGCAACGTCAAAAAAGCACTCTTTTTTGGGGCACCGGATGCACCCACGGCTACACTTCCGGCTCTGTTGGAACGGTTGTTTTTGAAGAAAACAGGCATACTAGCTCGCCTGCTGATAGACCATGACGTATTTTCAAAGCCGGGTGGAATCACGGCAAATAGGCTGCTCATTTCTCGACAAGACATCAATAGTACCCTTCCTGTCTCTTTCTTATTACCATTGGACGTAGGAAGCCCTGGTCACTCCGACTTCATGGGAATATTTGATCAAGGACTTTTAAAGACTCACAGCCTGCTTAAGCACGCCAAGACAGGCTCAACCGTTGTTGTCACCACCTCATGGACTCCTGCCGAGCTCCTGGCGACATTGTCTGAAGACGATGTTGCGTTGATTCGTGAGCGGAAGTTATCCGTGTATACCATAGACGTCAAGGGACTTGCTGCTGGCCTCACCAAGGCAGGCTCACCGCACGACACATTCACCGCACAGAATATTCTTCTGCAAATTGTTTTCCTGAGATTATATCTTGGGTCAGCGGCGACTGAGGATACGGTTCTACAACTGGCTCACACTTCGTTTGATGATCACCTAAATGACTTGCCCTTTTCTCAGTTCAATTCTAGCGCATGGTCGAATCTCCGTTTCCTTACTATTCCATCCTCAGCAGATGTTCCTTCAATTACCCCGCCGATTGACCCACTTGCTGCAAAGAATTTCGAAATAAATGCAATCGCCGTTGAGACTAGCGGAGACACTGTAGTTAACGGTGCTCGGGTCGGTTCATGGCATGATGCCGCGAAGCACTTGTTATTCCCTTCTGTTTTTGCCCCGCCTCTGCAGACTCATCCTGGAAGCAACGTTGCTCTGCGTCCCGAGATCCCTGACACTACCTTCCTCGTCACTTGTACCGTCAACAGACGACTCACTCCCCTGGAATACGACCGTAACGTGTTTCATCTTGAGTTTGATACGTCGAACACCGGGCTGAAGTATGCTATTGGGGAGGCGCTTGGTGTTCATGGCTGGAACGACGAACAAGAAGTGCTTGACTTCTGTGCATGGTACGGCGTGGATCCGGATAGACTCATCACCATCCCTGTTCCCACTGATGAGTCCCAGATGCACACTCGTACCGTTCTACAAGCTCTCCAGCAGCAAATCGACCTGTTTGGTCGCCCTCCCAAATCTTTCTACACCGATCTCGCTGAGAGTGCGACGGGTCATGTAGATCGATATGCTCTTCGCTTCATCGGCTCTCCTGAGGGGTCTTCAACCTTCAAGAAGCTATCGGACAAGGACACTGTTACCTTCGCCGACATTTTGAAGAAGTACACAACGGCGAGGCCCGGTATCGAGAGACTTTGTGAACTCATCGGTGATATCAAGCCGCGCCATTACAGCATTGCCAGTGCTCAAAGTGTTGTTGGAGATCGTGTAGATCTCTTGGTTGTTACTGTTGATTGGGCTACTCCCGATGGTCAGTTCCGTTTCAGTAGGCTGTTTTTAATACTGATCAATGGGATATTCTTCAGGTCTTATACGATACGGTCAGTGTACTCGATACCTCGCCAATCTCAAGACCGGTCAGAAAGTGACTGTATCGATCAAGCCAAGTGTTATGAAGGTAAGGTCGACTTCAATTCGCTCTAATAGACGCTTATTAACTTTTATATCCAGTTACCCCCCGACGTTAAACAACCTCTCATCATGGCTGGTCTGGGAACAGGCGCTGCCCCTTTTCGCGCGTTCCTTCAACATCTTGCCTGGCTCAAAAGCAAAGGAGAAGAAATTGGTCCGGTATACTACTACTTTGGCTCTCGCTACCAAGGTGCCGAGTATCTATACGGCGAGGAGATTGAAGCTTTCATATTAGATGGTATCATCTCTCGTGCCGGACTGGCTTTCTCTCGCGATGGACCGAAGAAGGTATACATCCAACATAAAATGCTTGAAGATTCGGAGGAGTTGGCACATATGCTGCACGACCAAGAAGGCGTATTTTATTTGTGCGGTCCTACATGGCCTGTTCCCGATGTCTACGAAGCTTTGGTGAACGCTCTCGTCAAATTTAAAGGCTCTGATCCTATCCTAGCTGGGGAATACTTGGAAAGTCTCAAGGAAGACGAACGCTACGTACTTGAGGTTTGTTTCTCACTCCTTGGCTGTTTTCTATAAGCTAACTCGGGCAAACAGGTGTATTGATCTTCAAGTTAGCTAGAAGATTGTCTGCATGTGTCACTAGAGTAAGCTAGATTTTGAGGGTATATCATTGGCAATATTTCATGGATAATTCCAAGGAAGTCGTTCCTAATCGTAAATGTGTACGTGAGCGGTGGCATAAACAGATAGAAGGATCGTGTGAAATGGAGGGTATACGGATGTAGGAATAAAAGTACAGTGTAGTCTGGTGAATAAAAATAGGGTTGTCGACAGAATGGTATGACAGGAAGGTAGTAAGTATCTAGCCAATCTTACCCAAGCCCAGATGGGCAGGGCGAGTGAGAAGGATAATATACCATGCCGAAAGACCAACAACAATGAGGCCAACGATAGTGAGCACAAGCGCCAATGCGAGCGTCGCCTTCTTGCTGAGGCCTCCCCCTTGACAACCAGTAGAGATTGCAGAGTCGCAAGGCGAGCCTTTGGGCTTGACGAGATCATATGAACCAGCTTTGATGGAGGTAAAGAAGGGATCCTTAGTGTCACCGACGACATGCATAGCAGCAAGGGTAAGCATAGGAGCATTGTAATCCAGAGCAATCTGTTGTTACATCAAACATTTCAGTAGGTGATTAGGTCCCTAAGAGTAATTTCCCATTTACCTCTGTCTCAGGCCAATCACTGCGGATATCGAAGTATCTGCCTCGTTTGTCGGGTCCACCTACAACAGCACCGGATAAAACGTAGGCTTCTTGCACTGGAACAGTATCAATGTCGCCGACTTCGAATCCTCCAGAAGCCATCGCAGAATGAGGATTTTGTGGCGAATTTGGATTCACGCCGACAATATACGGAACTTAATGACAACTGGTTAGCAAGACTACGAATGTATCAGCTCCGAAGACATCATACCTGACATTGAGTTTTTACCAAGGGCATAATCGACTTGGCTTTGCGCGAAGTTCTAGACGCCACTGTGTTAGAATTGCTGAGCAGATGATTTGAAAATTTCTTCCTCTTACCTGATACGCGATCTTTTTCTCTGGGGTTGAGGCCATAGGAATGAACCTCTCCAGCAGCATAGCTGCATTTAGAGCGGGATTCAGGCTGGCATCATCAGAGTCACCATCATAGTATAAAAGTCCGTCTGATAATGTTTGAGTCTCTTGCAGCTTTAGGTTTTTATGTACCCACCTTGAGTCATGAAACCTCCTCCATTTTTGTTGACAAGATCATCGAAGTAAGATTCTGCTACAGCTTGCCAGGTACTATAGTTACCACCGAGCGCCGAATTAACAGCGTTAGCCTGAGCGAATAGCACGGGGATTCCTGGAGTTTTAGAGTCCCAGTTGAATACACGGTTATTAGAGGCAAGGTTGTAGTGTGTCCAATAGGATTCAGCTTCTTGATATGTAGTGTTTGATCCTGTGGCGAGAGCTAGGAACAGTGCCGCAATTGCCAACTCGTCACCGTATCCAGACGATCCGTATATTGATGCTGCTTGCGGAACCGAAGTCTGATAAGTCTTTCGGCCGTTGGTGGCGTTGACTGCGAAGGAATATAGAGCTTGACCATGAGATAAAAGTGTATCGGCATAGGAAGTATTCTTCAATGAAGCAGGAGCAGAATAAGCAGAACTGTTGAAACCACGTCCTGCATACAGGTTTGAGCAGGCGGCAAACGCTGCGGCTGCACCGGCAGCTGCGTCTGTGCCAGGGTTATTGTTGTTAATGGTATACACAGGACGAGGGGAGGGAATGCTCCTATCGCCTCCCCAATATGAACCGTCTTTGTCCGCTACAGTCAGCAACGTTTGTAAACTGAAGGTCGTGCATTATTTAATACTAGACTTACCTGACGCTACCATTACAACTAGTGTGGTATCATTCGGATGAGCCTAGAAATACCAGTACGGTCAATAAGAACATAGGGACTCGTGGGTACGACGATGTACCTTAATCAGCCAATTAAGCCCCCATCGCAGAGTGTCATCTAAATAAACCGTTTGATTTGCCATATCGTAGCCTGCAAGAGTGCATGGTGAGAGTCCGGCGACCGAGGCTAGCACCAATAAACACACCCTTTCCGAAGTCCGTCGCTCCCCAGCAGAGAGACATAAGCACAAAACTCTAAAGCTAGTTTAAGAGCCTGGAATGTGTACAAGATAATAGTCTTACCAGAGGGAACGTATCCTTGGAATAGTCTACCTCAGAGAAGGATGTCAGCCCCTCTGATAGTATTCATGATTCTGCTTAATACTAACCTCCTGCGTCGTAGTAACCACCTGTAAGAGAGTCATTAGCTCACTTATTATCTACTGAATTAAATACACCGCCCCACTCGCCAATTAAGTCAATCCCTACATCAAGGCCCTCGAGGATCAAACTGTCATTACGCCACGGTACTCGGTTTGTCGAAGGTAGTACGCCGCTACGCTGCTCATCGTAGAAGTATATAAGGCTACCAAGTAAGCTTGTCCATCCTGGATTTGGGTAACCGCCAGATGTGGGCTCAGCGCCTGAAGAACTGTTCGGAGGCAAGAAAGGGGGGTTTGGAAGAGTTAGCTGGGCTGTAACGAGCGCTATAGCAGCCTGTATAGTACAGAGAGAAGCCCACGTCCTCATTAGAGTATTAATTTGCGAATGGCGTCGTTCAAATCGTCGTGGAGAGTCGTAACGTCGTGCACCACCTAAAAGGAGCTCAGTTCAACTTGTTCATCGCCAAAAGAGGAAAGAAAAGGTTATTGATCGGCTCACACGACTATAGCACGTGATGAGACACTTAAATGAAGTGACATCATAATAATATCAGATCACATAGGATCACATCCACACTTTCGTCATGATCAGCTCTGATCGATTGATCAGCTTCCGCAACTTGTCCGTTCCCATCTAAACTACATATGTCTCCAAGCAGTCCACCAATTAAAACATGCATTATTGGAGTCGGATTGGCAGGATTAACGTTTCATGTGCCGTTTATACTTGCACTTCCTGAGAAATTCTCTCTACATGGTGTTTTAGAGAGGAATCCAAAGACGCAAGGCGGCAAGGTCTTCGAAAGATTCGGAATCAGTAGCAACATATATCGAACATTGGAGGAGGTTCTAGCCGACTCAGAAATTGAACTGATCATCATAGGAACCCCCAATGATACCCATTATGATTTCGCGAAGGCATCACTGAATGCTGGCAAGCATGGTCTGCACATTTGCCACTTTCTAGACCCAAAAAAACTGTGTTGACGTATGCCATAGTTCTTGTCGACAAACCGGTTACGGCGACTTCAGAACAGGCCAGAGAATTGGGACAAATAGCCTCATCTCGCGGTCTTGTCTTGTATGCATATCAGAACAGGCGATGGGACAGCGATTTCCTTGCATTGAAAAAACTACTTGCAGAACCGGAGAATAGTAACAATTATATAGGCACCATTACCGAATTTGAATCTCAGTAAGTAATTCATATACTATGCGGCAAGCGAGATATAATTAACTCTTCCAACAAGCTTTGATCGTTATCGAAAGAGCTTGAAGGGTTCATGGAAGGAACAGGCGTCGCCTGCAGCTGGCTTGATTTATGACCTCGGCACGCATCTGATTGACCAGACTTTATGTCTTTTCGGGCGTCCAGCACGCATTACTGCGTTCAAGCAAAACCTGCGCGGAATAGGGGATCCTGCTGTGGATGACTGGGTAAGTCACTCCGACACTATTTTGAGAGCAGAGCGTATTGATGCTGTAATCCAGTTCAACATCACAATGCACTACGATGCGGGACCTACGCGAAAATATCCTTTAACAGCAATCTTGAAAGCCCACATCCTTTCCGTTCGCTCCCTTCAAATTCGCTATATTGTCCGAGGAACACAGGGAACGTATACAAAATACGGCTTAGATGTGCAAGAAGATCAACTAAAAGTTATATCATCTCCAGCAGCCATTCTGGAAGAAGGCTACGGCATGGAACCAGACTATATTTGGGGTACTTTTGAAAGAATTGAGGCGGACGATATCACCGTCACGAAATCTATGTGAGTCTAGGTAACTTATCACATATTTGTATGAGAAGTTGATTTCTCTGTACTGCAGATGGCCCTCTGATGATCCCGGACAGTATGTGGAATTGTTTCGCAATTTGGCAGCCTCCATCAGAAGTGACGAAGCTCCTCTGGTAAAGTGGGATGAGGCGGCATCAGTGATTGAGATGGTTGAGCTAGCACATAAAAGCGCAAAGGAGGGCTTAACAATTACAGTTCCAAGTAATCAATAGTCACCGTGCTGAAAGCTAAGGTCCCACACGTCCAGAAGTACTCCTAATTCGGTATTTTCGCAACATGCGTAAACATATCAGCAGCGATTGCGACCGGGATGTTACTCCAATGTTGAGACGATACCAATGAATCGCAAAATCTTGATAAGATGCAGGCGTCATGTACGAGTCATTTTACATGCATACCGTATTTACAATTAATTCTCAAAATCATTTTGTTAGTCTGCCCAGTTCCTGTATGATTCGAAGCAAGAGCAATTGCTCAGTATGGGAGTGCACTGAGCAATTAGACGCACCAGAAAACCTAGCCAACTAGACGATCAAAGACGAATTTAAACACCTACTTATACCACTAAACAAAAGCTACAAAATAAACAGCATTCAGACATTTGATCGAAATGAAGAGAAAACGTTCTGGGATGTAACCGACAAAATTCGTGGAAGCCTACTAAAAATCGAGTTAGAGTTAGAGTACGATTTCAAAAGAGGACTTACTCCCACAGTCCAACATATTCAGATTTTGTCGTAAATAACTAACTTGTCATATAACAATTGTTGGAATTTTGGGACCTTCGTACAAATCAAGCTATTACGCATTTGGACACTTACATAATCGTAGCTATATCTGCTTGTATTTCGTAACGTACCCCCCCATCCGTTTGTCCATCGAGCTCACTCGGACAAACGAAATACATCCTCTTTTCCGCACTCCGTCGCTTATTTCAACAACAATAACCATATATGTAGTGAGATTTCCTTTTTTACTCGTCTTTCAGCGCGGCTTAAGGAGACGGGACGGCGACCCTTCATAGTAAATAGTAGTTGAGTATGTAGTATGTATGGGGCTTGAAGCTTGAAGCTTGATCTTATCAATGACAATTGTCATTGTCATAGTAGACATTCGCGTATCACGTGCTTTTACACGTTGGCGATGATGACCTGAGTCTTATATCGTCGGGCAACAATTCAAAGACGCTTTCTTTGTTATACTCTATTCTCAATCCTAGTAGCCTGTCCAATGTCGCTCGTCGACATTCGTATCGACTTGCCTTCTTACTCTCATACTTTTACCGTTCAAGTTCCTTCGTCCAGCTCTGTCAGCCAGCTCAAACAACAGATCCATCTCTACTGTCCAGGTCAACCACGTCCAGAAGGACAACGTTTGATATGGCGGGGTCGACTACTCACAGACAACGAGAATATTGACAATCTGTGGAAGGTAATGAGTCGTAATGTGGACAGTATTAATGCGTATTAACCTGGCCTCTAGGCAGATCCAAGGATTGTACATCTTGCTGTTCATCCTTCCGCTTGGTCATCTACACCCCCAGAAATTCCTCAATATCAGGCATCGTATCAAACCACGCCCTCAGTTCAGTCGTTGTATTCCCCTGCATATATTTATCCTAGCAGGGCAACATATACCCGTAACATGGCGGGGTTTTCCACCCAATTCTCTTCTCTAAGCACACGTTCCTCCTTGGATTATGTCCGAAATCTACATAAACAAGCTCTGCATGCACTGTGTCCCGGTAGTCCTCCCGCTGAACAGATTGTTGGCTTTCAAAGGACTGAAGCTGTTGCAACATTAGAAAGAAACGGTTGGGCCTGGCCTGCTGTTCTAGACGCACCATTCCCAGAACCTTCGGAAGGTGGTGTTATGTACGAGATAACTGACATTGAGTACGCAGCTTTTACTTAAGTGATTGATTTACTGACCAATTATATTTTTTAAGTGGGGTTCCGTACTTGCAGCTATCTGCGGCCAGTGACGGTGTTCAACCAACCTTGTATCAGCAGCATGCTCTGAAAATCTTATCCTATACATTCAACATTTTAAGCTTACCTATGTCCAATCCTCCTGGCCCACGAAACTTCCAAGCACAGCAAATACCGGTTCCTCCTCATGTCAATCAACTATTTCAACAATTTGGCCTCCCCCCTTTACGCGTGGCAGGCAATAATCCTAATCCCGTCAATCAGAACAACGCATTTTTCGCAGAAGTGCGCGAAATTCCCCTTCGTGCCATTCTCGCTCCCCTTTTGATGCTGGTATTCCGGACCGTATTGCTCCTCTATTTCTTTGCCCCCGCGCGCAAACCCATCTTCGGTATTCTCATTTTGGGATGGATGTTATATGAGATATGGCAACCTATCCGCAATGGATTAAGGAATGGATGGGGTCGCGCTCCCGAGAATGGACAACGGCAAGCAAATGCCAACGGACAGAACGTTCAAGCGGCTGGTGCTCCGCGCCCTGACGGTCCCGCAGCTCCTGGAGCACGTCCTGTTCATGTCCGCCCAGCAAATCTAGACGGACAAGCTGTACACATCTTTGAAACTCTGGCTAAACTGAATATAGAGGATGAACAGCGGATGTTGACTCCCGGGCCCGGCGGACCACCAGCAGAACCCACGCTTGGACATAAGATCGTTACTTTCCTGTCATTATTCATAACAACTTTGCACCCAGCTATCTGGAATCAGAGGCGTGTCGCTCTTCGACAACGGGAGGGAATTATCAGAACTGAGGCAAATGTTAGGAATGCTTCCCCGCGTACTGCAGATAATGATTCAGAAGCCCCGTCTCCAACAAATGATGAGGCGGCGCGGCGTCGGGAACAGTTGCGCGCGCAGTACGATCGTCAGCCGCGGTGGATACAGCGATATATGGGTAGAGTGGTTGCTGAGGAGTGGGTGGATGATTCAGACTGAATTTAAGCACAGCAAATCTGTATTTACAATATTTGAATTAACACTCAACTTGCCACGACATTGTAACTATCGTATTCCGTTGTTGTCCTTTCCACGTGAGTGATGGATAGGTGCTGTAGGTGCAGGTATTAATTGGTAGGGCACTCTTGTACTTTCCCAGCATTTTCCTTACCTCCAATCGATCAGGCTCCTGCTTCGCTCGCTGGCGATGTCGATGTCGACCTTCGAGTCGCTCATGAGCGACCTTAGTCGCGATGTCCACCGCGCCCAACCCAAAGATGCCCTCCAATTCTGCGCCAATTGGTTCCAAACACGGCTCGAAGAGCAGCGGGCCCGCTCTCGCGATTTGCTAGCAAGCAGGTCTCTTTCAATCTCAGCCCCCAGTGAATTATACACTGACAATGTGTTGGGCACACATTCGAGTGGAGCGCCCACCCTTGCTCCCTTTCCCCGACCAAGATCATCCATCCGCGACAGCATCGCCCACAGCCCCTTCGGTACCCTCAATGTACCAGGGAACGCCCTGCTAGGGAGTGGCGATCGTACTCCTCCTTCACTTAGATTCAATCAGAACGAGCTGCCACCTACTTCCCCCCTCACCAACGTTAACCCATTCGCGTCATTCGATACTAACCCCATGCCTCTGAGCCAGGGCGAGTACCTACATCCACCTAATTCTGCGATCTTTGCCAGGCGGACCTCAGTGTCAGCCGAGTCCATTGCAGTTGACAGTGGCTCTGATGAGCCGTTGCCAGTCTATCCGAAGACGGATGATCAAGTGCGGCGAATCAAAGCGGCGATCGCGAACAACTTCATTTTTCGCGACCTGGATGAAGAACAAGAGACAGGCGTGCTCCGGGCGATGCAAGAACGCAAAGTGGTCAAAAACGAAGTCGTCATCCGCCAGGGCGATGTGGGGGAGTACTTCTACGTAGTCGAGCACGGACTGGTGCACTGCTTTATCCGCCCAGAACCGCTTCCCCCTCAGTGGCTCACGGGAGGTATTATCAACGCAGAAGACAAGTTTGTGCGCCCTGGCTACCACCCGGAGTTCGGTCGGATGGTACAGGAGTGCAAACCCGGGAGCTCCTTCGGTGAATTAGCTCTCATGTACGGTCATCCACGCGCTGCATCAGTGGTGGCCACGGAACCCTCCACTCTATGGTCGCTGGACCGCATAACTTTCCGGACCATTATACTCAAGGCTGCTCACAGACGCCGGACGATGTATGAGCAGTTTTTGTCGACTGTTACGCTTCTTTCGTCGCTCGACGCACCACAGAGGAGCAAGATTGCGGATGCGCTGGTCAGTAGTGTTTACATGGATGGGGAAGCAGTAGTAAGGCAGGGAGAGATGGGTGATACTTTCTTCTTTGTTGAAGAAGGCGAAGCTATCGCTACTAAGACTCAGCAAACGGACAACGGCGAGGTACGTGAAGTTGTAGTCGGACACCTCAAGAAGGGTGACTACTTCGGAGGTAAGCAACCAGGTCCTCTTCGCCATTGTCCCTATGCTAATTGATGCATCGTCTCCAAGAACTATCTTTACTACGACTTGCACCTCGTGCGGCTACCGTTAGTGCAGTACACCGCACAGACCCTTCCGCTCCAAAGCTAAAGGTCGCCGCGCTGGACGAGGCTGCCTTCACGCGCTTGTTAGGTCCACTGCGAGAAATCATGGAGCGGAAGGCAGGCGAAAGATATGGCACTGGTCCAAGGCTGTCCATCTCCCGCTAAATGCTTCCCTTTTGGTTTTCTTGATTGGTTGATACGATCTAGTCCACACACTTGCTGCTTCTTGGAATGTACATATACCGCTTTATTTAATGTACGTATTTTGAACCCTCTACAATCGCGTTTGGTGCTTGTTGGTGCCCTCACAGCTACTTGGCTATGTGATCTTTTTGAGTAGCAACTGTAGCAAGAGTTGCGAACATGCTCCAATCAAAATAAGCTCCAACCCAACCGACGAACGTCAAAAAAGGTAAGTCTTAATCTTCAGACTAATGCTTGATGAACTAGCAGCGGTGGGTTGCGTTCTATATTGTGCTACAATTGCATACGTTTACATAATTTCATTACTCTATAGCCGGCAATGACGACTCTTCCTAGCTCTTCCTTCAAAGATTCGTTGCAATTCGCGGTCAGAATTCATGTACTTACGTGCTAGGCTTGAGTTACATTGCAACGGGGCCTTCTGGATGGGAACAATAAACTCCATGACGGTTTTGCGGTGTTTCGCCGTTGCTATCTCAGGGTGAGGTTGAGAAGCATGGCCATATAGAGATGACGGAAAAGGACTAGCGCCTGTGGGGTGGGAGTTAGTGCGACACCACGATCAATGGGGGCATCCTCAACGAAGCCTCGCAGTGGGCCCATTTCATACCACCCTTTCTCTTCTCCTTAACCTACTCCCGTCTCCTCCCCTTTCCCTCCAATCCCATCAGACGCGTAGCGCGTCCCCACATTCCTTTCAAGTTATCTAAAGCCCGACAGATAGGCGCCTTGATGGACGCTCACTTCCCGCCTGCAATCCCGAATAAACATAGACGTAGAGGTCGGTCTGTTCAACAAATATCTTTGCAGTGCTTATACACAACCGCTTGTGACACACCCAGGTTTGTTCGACCCACTCTCTGACTTGTAAGCATCTGCTGCCAGCATACATGTGGCGTTTCTCATTGCGCGTGGCTTATCGCAGGTTTCCCCCGGCGTCGACGAAGGACAGCGTTACGAGTACCGGTTCGTCGACGGATGTTTTGCCGTAAGATTTAAGTTAACTGGTTTTTTTTTGTTCCCGGCTAATTTTCTACAGGACATCCTCGACTACAAGCGGCACAACAACGTGAGTTAGCATCAGTTTGTTATGACACTTATGACGGTGGTGGCTTACTTATTTCCCGATCAAGGCCAACGTCTAGTTCATCATCGACGTCAGTAACATCCTCTACTACCTCTTCGTCAACTACCTCGTCTACTACATCAACATCCAGCACGAGTCAATTTGTTCCATCTACATTGACTGTGACACCGAGCAGCATAATCACCGTAACTCAAACCCCAACACTCAGTTCTACTAGTACCAGTGATGCCCCTACAAGCACCGTGGTGAATGCAACTACGCAGCCGCAGGGCTTCCTGCAGAACAAAGTACTGTCTGGTATTGTCTTCGCATTTGTGGGAATGGTTGGCCTAGTTGTTCTTGTGAGCATTGCTACCTTCGCTCTGCGCCGCAGCAGGAAGAAGCGATTAATCAACGAAGCTCTTTCCTTCGATCCTGCTGACATGGAAAGTAATGAAGAAATGATAATAGAGAAGGGTCGCCGCCCCGTTCGTGACCGAACTAGCAGCAGCACGGGCAATACCACCGTCTACGGAAATGACCAACCTCCCGGTTATCACAACGGCTATGGCGTTGCGTATGCGACTGCCACCGTGCCTTACGCCGCCCCACAAGTGCCCTACGCGTTTGGGTCTAATCAACACATCAATACTTCAAACATATACACTCACCAGCCTTATACGCAGCAGTTTGACTGGACAGGTGCACCATTAATCCAAGAGAACCAGCAGGGCTACGCCCCGGACCCGAATCCTGAGGAGCCTGGAGCACCGCAGCACGGCAACCCCAGGCGCTCGCAGTCGTCCTCTTCGGGTGACTTTCAGTTTGCAGCTGTTACGCCGCCGCCTGGGATTCCAGGTGCTCGCAGGTAGTAGTAATGCGGGACACCACATGAAACTCTCCGCAGGTACATATCTTCAACTATCTGTTGACTAAACAGAATGACAACAATATTTCTCATAAACAGAGTGGTCTTGCAATCCGCCTTTTACTTGCCCTATCTTAGCTTACATACCTGTGGGATTCTAGCACCGGTAACCCATATACCATTTCATTGGCACATGCCACCGCAGCAGTGCATAGTTTTCCTCTCTTTAATCAACTTTGTGTTATATTACGTAGACCCTTTGCAAGGGTTGTGGCCATTGCTCCTTCAGTGAGCGTTGACTGGCTACTCCTTACCTTCTCAGTCTGGATATCCATGACTTCTGTTTTCAAACAGAAGTCAAACAGAAGTCATGGACAGCAATTCATTTATGATTTATAACATGTACAAGCAACAGGAGATCATGTGTAAATCGTTGACCCCGGATATTTGAAATTGCGAAAAGTTAGTATATGAACTGTGTATGTATGTATGTGCAGTGAACTAAATGTCCCGTTTATCCGAAGATGTTTTGGCGAACTCTATTTCTTGTTTCTCCTCGGCCTCATTACTGATACTGCGATGGCGCCATTCTCTTCGCTCAAGGGTGTAAACTAGCCAGGTGATGGCCAGAGTGGCTACACAGGCACAGACCATGGCAATCATGCCCTTTCGGAACCGTGGCGCGTCTGTGGCAGGGTAGAGCACGATGGACCACCAGGCATTCACGACATTGTTCCACATGCTTGAAGGAAGTTAGTCGTGTAAAAGTAAAACATGTATTACCAGACTCACTTCATAGATGCTAAAACAATTGCCCTTTCCTGGTCATCATCTGAGCAAATTTGGTTCGCCCATCTAATACACATGTTAGGATTATGAAATGGGCAAAACCTTATGCTTACGCAAATGTAGTAGCTTGTCCAGCATACGATGCCCCCGCCAGGTCTAAAAATACAGCAAGCTTAGCAAATTAACTCAAAATAGGACCGGGGGGCGTACAGTAAGCGAAGAATTTCAGGCCCGTTGGACTGCTCCAGACAAGGATACATATAGAAGAGATAATGCAAGCAAGGGACATGTACACCAGAACCGGCCATCGAACCTGACTGACATCAGTCCATGTAGCACATACAAGAGTAGACACTATGGCAAATGCAGTCATTCCGGATGGATAGAAATCTGTAGCAACCGCGACATGATGAGCCTCGTTAAGCGCCTAAGGGGAAGGGGAAGCTTCATGCCTATTTGTTCGACGGTATACCCTCCAATTGCCTTTAGCCATTGTCCCATGAGATTGTTTGATCCAAAACTCTCAGTTTCGCCTGAAATCGCGAACTAAAAATAGCATTAACTATTTGGTCCCAAGTTGCGAAGGAAAGACATTACGAGGAGACTACATGCATACCACCTCCAGCGTCCGAGAACGCGTCTCACCAACTTCCATGATAAAACTCGAGACCTTGCTTGTTCCAATTTTGGGACAGTCTCCAGGCGCTCGTAAGCTAAGACGCGTTCCTACATTAGATGTATTTTTTACATCCGCAAACATATGTGGGTACGGAAGGATATTCTCACCTCTGAGGAGAGGTAAAATGCCTTCGTTGTGCGGGGCAGATCGGGGAATACCAGAAAACCGTAGAGTGCGATGGGAATGGTAATGACGCCATCGATTATAAATCTAGTTGATCATGAACATTGAATAAGTCAAGCATGTGTAAGTAAAGTGTGTAAGCTGGGACACTTACAGCCAACGCCAACCGCTGCGCCCAGCATGTCCGTTCAAATTTCTTGATACTGAATTAGAACCGCCAAGAGATATTGTTTTGATCCTAGATTAAACCTTACTTGTAAACGGCCGCTTGGAGAAGCCCAGAGAACCTGGAGGAGATGTCAAACCGAGTCACAATAATGCCACATAGTTGATATAAATTTACAGCGTTCCCACCAATCCTGAACTTGTGAATATTCCAGAACGCCGGCCCAGCTCTTGAGGTTTGTACCAACTGTGCAGTAAACCGATTGAGTCGACTGGTTGAAACAAGTAAAAAATACGACAAACGAGCCGAGGACGTAATGAGTCCCTACGAATGTTGAAGATTCAGCTATTCCTTGGAAGAATCGGATAGCATATATCTCAAGGACATTTAGTTGAGGGTGGAAGAGCATTTATAGACCTTGAGCCTCACCTGCTCCACGTTTCTCGCGGCGCTTGTACTGTTCAATACATACGCGAGTTGCACTTTACCGAACTGTTACTCTGATACGCAACGACATACCAGAAGGTAAGAATACCCCAGATGATTTGCATAGATGGAAACCAGATGCGAGGAGAGACCACTTGAAGCATCAGGTTATCTTGTGGACGTGGTTAGCTTCACAACTAAGCTAACCAGTGAATCATACTTGGTATCATTCCAACAATATAGCCACAAGTAAAGATGGTGTTTATTTTCTTTGAAGGGCATATTTAGACAAGTGCTCAGTTCAGGAAATGGGAAGGAGCTAACGTTGAACTCTGTGCCGAACATATGCAGCTCCTCCCGCATCCCTGATACATAGGCATTGGAGATGTTTGAGCGGTCTAGATCTATGCGCAGACATAAGGTTATCATAGATCGCAGGCCCCAGCAGTAGATTAACGCACAATTAGAGAAGTACTAGGGACAAGCGCATTCAGGTTGACACTAAATCATATATTGTGGCTTAACTACCAGGGATTGGCTTACCATTAGACAACAGTAGGAGAGGATGAACCAATCTAACTTTGACAGCAGTACCTGTTCAGCCTTTGTGGACGGCAACTCGCCCCAGAGGGCAATTTTGCATCGTCGCCATCCATCCGATAGCATGATATGCCGGGTCGTCGCGGAAGGAGTGCTCTCTGGAGCGAGGTGTGTATGTCTGGTGAAATGAGTCATGACATAAGCAGAAATGCAGAAACCGTAGATGCGTACCACCCCGAGCAGGTCGGGACTGCTTGTTGGAAAAGTACAGAACAGCGCAGAAAAGACGGCAAGGAGCGGGTGATGAGGTTGATCTAGATACGGATGCCAGCGGCCTGGGTCCTTGTCTTAGTGCTCCGCGTACAATACGAGTCCGAGGGCAAGAAATTATGGATAGTTCGAATTGCTGACGGAGAGATCACCGAACCCAAAGCGGCTTCCCAAAAGCCCGGAAGTTCCCGGTGGCACGCTCTTGGTCGCGATTTTGTTGGGAATTCTGCGCGTAGTAGAGCGGGCGAACAGGGGAAGCAGCGCGGTCTGGGTCGTCCTCTAAGGTGGGCAGGTTTGGCATAGGCTCTGGAAATCCCGGGGCTGCATGTAGAATCGGAAGGAGGTCCGATCGCGGCTTTGTCAGGTATCCTGAGTCAATTCGTCATGCCGGAAATCTCAGATCTTGCAATCCAGATTCCAGATATAAGACGCCCGTCTGCGCGCTCGTCTCTTCTGTCTGTCTGTCCTCACTGAACAATGCATGCACGCGCCGCCTCCGTCGTCCCCTTGCTTATTATTCTCGCGACAGTCCACCTCGGCGTCAACGCGTCTCCTTCCCCAGACGCGTTCGTCTCCGTCCTTAGACGCGGTGGTGGCGAACATCACCACCACGCCGGTGCACCTCTTCTTGTTCTGAATGAGACAGAGGTCGCAATGTATCACGAACCCACGCTGCCGTCGTATTATACAGCTGACTGGGAGGACGAAGGGTACCAAAAACGACATGGCGGCCTCATGATTGCCCACGCATTTTTCATGTGTCTGGCTTTTTTCGTCGCCCTGCCTATTGGTGTGTTTTCCGACCCTGCCTTCTGTGGACATGTTTAATACTCTCTAAGGAATCGCTCTGCGCTCTGTAAAACATGCTGCTCATGGGATGGCAACTTTGGCCTTTTACGCTCTGTGCACCCTGGGCTGCGCCGCTAGCGGATTGTATCGCAAAACAACGGCGAACATGTGCGCACCCTCTTATCATAGTGTCGCTATCTGTATAACTAATATCCGGTTTCTTGACAGGTACGAAGGTTAGTAGGGGAGGCGACTTGTGTCAATTGCATCAGATATTTACTGACTGTTCGCAGGTGCCGTGCACGGAAAACAGAGCTATCTGATAATTCTTGTCGCAATCTCCCTGTCAGCTTTGGACATTTTAGCCACCCTGCGACGGATCATCATCTTCTTGCGAAGCGTTGATAAGTCACCCAGAGCTTTTTGGAGATATGTTGTCAAAAAAGAAGATCTCGGAAGTGGCCCAGAATATTCTGGAATTGTTGCTGAGGAACCGGAAGAGTACAATTCGTCCAAGCTTCCCCGTGACTCCGTAGATCTGCAACACATTCCCCTTACTGAAAGCGATGATCACTCCGACAGCTTGAACGGGTCCAATCACAATCAAACGGAGCAGTGGGCACATGCAGTACACCGACATCGTCGCCATTCCTCAGCAGCATCAGAGGGTACTCTCTTTGGAATGCACTCTCCCACGCACTCTCAGGACACGCTTCGTGATGAATTAAAGATGGGCGGAGGGTTATTTTCGCGAAAGACATATCTCAAGCGTACCGGGCACATTGCATTCGCGGTTGTCGAGCGAAGTCTTGTCATTGCTGGCTTCGGACAACTTCTCGTGGGAATAGTTACATATACTGGTGAGCATTTTCATAACACCCCACTCTCTATTTTACGAATTCATCATTGCGTGTGCAGGTGGCTGTCGGCAAAACTGGATTAATGGTTGTTTGGCCCATTTGATCAGTAAGTTGCCGGGCTATTTGTTTGTGCTTGTCGGCGCCTAATACTTATCCCCTTCAAATCCCCTTGCGCACAGAGGGCGGCATCTTTTGGTGCTACGGACTTCTCACCTTTTCTCGCTTTTTGGGAGCATACGCGGACATGGGATGGTCATGGAATATTTCGCCTTCTGGAAATAAGTATACTGCAGAATTTGTCGAGTCGCTGGTTATCTTCATCTACGGCGCTACCAACACTTGGATGGAACGATTTGGAGCACATCCTGGGGACCCTTTCACTACGAAACAAATTCAACATATAAGTATTGCTGTAAGTCTCATAGCTGTTCTGCGTAGATATTTGTCTCAAGACTATCATCTGCACAGGTCATGTTCTGCTTCGCTGGTCTTCTCGGCATGGGTATCGAATCCAAGGGTATCCGCAAATGGATGTCATTATCTACTTTTGCATCTCTTTCACACCGGAGCGACATTGCTGAAGAGGCGATGTCTGAACCTAAAAGCTATATAGGCAGTTTCAATCCATTCCCTGCTCTTGTTATTGGAGTGACAGGTGCCGCAATGGCAGCACATGCCCAAACATATCTTTTCCAGGTATCGTATCACGGCAGATCTGAGATGTCTGTATGAAAGCCTAATCCCTATTCCTTCCGTAATAATAGGTCGAAATACATGAGCTATGGGGAAATCTACTCGTTGCCTTTTCTATCCTCCGGTGCCTGACTTATTTCTTCCTGTGGCTGGGGCCCTCTCGGTCTATCCTTCCGTCTCGACCTCCTACAGAGGCACTCGGCAGCTTCTTTCTTGCTTGTGGCGGTCTTGTCTTCATGTTGTCTACCGAAGAGGTCACAATTGCAGCTATGCGCAGAGGTCGCGATGGTGAGCATTGATTATTTTCTTGAATTTCTATATTAACACCAAGACCCAGACGTTATGATGTTCCTCAATCTTGCTGTGGCTATAACATGTTTTGCTTGTTGTTGGACTCTGTTCATCGTTGGATTCAAAAGTTGGATCGTTGCTCGAATGCAATCCCCTGCCACTGACCGAAATCCCGCATAATCCTTCCTCGAATCCTGATTTCTTTTCATTATCTTTCACGAATAACCATTAATGAACAGGCCAACGGCCAACGAACACATACAGCGGAAGCTGTATTCCGATTATCATGCACATACACTATGTATATTTTAATCGCATGTACACATTCATCCTCATCCTTGTCTACTTACCTAACCTTGCATATAAATTATTTGTCCTGGAATTCATATTATGTTGCTCTATGAAATTGGTGTTGTTGATACTAGCATCGAGCCGTAATCGCCCAACGCGCCCATCCAAATCCAAAAGCCTGCCCATCCACAACCCACGAAGCCCTTCCAACAGCTTGGTCGGCTTTCGAAGTCTGTGCGATACAAAATCCTGGCCAATTGTAAAGTAGCTAACCCGACACCAAGATAGAATGCCTCTCCTTGGGAGTTAAGGTACCCCGCGTATGACACTAGCGAAATAGTAGATGCCGAGAGGCCTGTTAGAATCGATCGGGAGTTGTCCCCAAATAATAAAGCAGTGGACCGGATTCCGACTCGGACATCATCGTGCTTATCCTGCACATTTCAAAAGAGTAAGCCATGGTTCACCAGGACTGAGAAAAGACTTACTTGGTGTGCATATATGCTATCGTAGACTAGGGTCCAGCAGACGCCACCAGCGTAGAGAGGAATGCAGACATTCCAGTCCACAGAACCTGCTACGGCTGACCAGCCGAGGAGAGCACCCCAATTGAACGCCAAACCTTAGGAAACTATGAGCAGTCGTATTTTTGTACGCAGATGAACGTACCGAGTACGAACTGGGGCCAGTGCGTTAGTCGCTTCATTAGCGGATATACGACCACCAGAGAAAGCGACGATGCGCCGAGCAGGATACTAGACAGCATAAGAATACGCAAGCAAATTTCGAGCATTACGAAAGGACGTGCCTGTATGTATTCAACTGTGTGAGCACAGCCAATCCTGCCGTCAGCTGGCCCCCGAGAAACGCGAGTGCCTGGCTCTGCGAGATGTCATCGCGCGCCAGAGGTCTCTCCCTCGTACGGTCTGCGAATAAAACTTGAGCTTTCCGAGAGTACCAGCGGAAGCCGTCAACGGCGCGTACCTACAGACTTGTCAAGGTTTTTGTCCCACATGTCATTGATTGTGCAGCCCGCCCCGCGCATGACGAGCGCGCCAACGCCAAACAGACTGATGTATATCAGTGGCGTTGTGAGTGGTAGGTGCAGGGCGTATGAAGCCATGGTAATCGACCAAGCTATTCCGTCGACAGAGCATGACATGAGAAGGGGACTGTCGCTGGTATGGCTTGGACGAACCACAAGGATAGAATAGAAGCAATGTTCCAATTGGCTTGTCAATCCGAGTGAGGTACATATACGGTCTCGCTTTGACGGGTAGATATTCCACCCATGTTTTCACCGCCGTTGAGGGTGTCTCCTGTGAAGACGGTGCCTGGAGTGTCCTGGTCGTTTGCACTGCTGAAGATCCTACATACTGAGGGCCGAACCGCGTACGTGTCACTTGAACTCGTCCAAGAGTGAGACGAGACGCGAGCGGGGAGCAGGGGTGTCTGAATAGGATAGGAAGACGGACAAGCATAAATATGCAGGTGTTGACGTTGAACGTTGAACACTTGTAAGCGAGTAACGGCGACCATAAGTTACGGCCCGGTGACGCGATGCGCGATGCCCACGCGTCTTGGCGACCTGACGTATTGATAAGATTACAAGTCGAACAAATAATTCCGCTCCTGCATGGACTGACAAGAGTCATCGAAGACGGTAGACAAATAATATCATTGCGTGCAGCCTCATAATTGGTATACACGTAAACAAGAGAACTTAAAAAGACATCCAAATGAAAACTCCAAGAATCGATGCATATTTATGACCACTCTTTGGCCAGCTTGAAGTACCATTCCCAGTCTAGACCCCAGATGAATACATAGAAGATAATTCATACTGAATAAATACGTACCTGCGTAGACCTCACCATCGTCATCAACAACTCGACTCCTAACATTGTAAGTACCGGATCGAGCGATCATTCCTGAGGGCGACTCTTCCGGGTCGAAGTTTTTGATATATGGCTTGCCTTCGGGAGAAGGCCCATACGAGCCCAGCATTTGTTCCATCTTATCAACTGAAAAGCATTTCTGTTGGGATATTCAGAGAAATACATGTATTTGATGCGTACCTTTAACCCCAGCGCGTTTCACGAGCTGAATGTACCGCACGCCCTGTTGCCAAATTAGCTCGTCCATTAAAGATATCGCAGAGACGGGCGTACAGAAATAATAGAGTGGTTGACTTTGAAAGTGATCCGAACGCTGGTGGGACGTTTATACAAACTTGTTCATGAATGTTTACTAAGCACGCACTTATATTCAACGCCTTCTTTGATGATGATAGGGTTCTTCTTCGTATCTGCAAGTCTAGCCGTATCGTTCAGGTTGAAGATAATTTCTTTTCCGGCTGGTAGGGTCGGTGAGGCGAGTTCCAATGTCAAGACGGTAACCTGACACGAGGGATCAGATAAACCAGTCATTAATATTAATGCGCACGCAATGCTTACTTTAGGACCACTAGCAGCGCCAGCTGAGCCGGCCACAATACCCAGCGACGCCTTCCACCGCGCTAAACTTTCATCCTCTGCGTCAAGCTTAGCATACTCATCGGCCGATTTTGCAGCGCCTGGCTTGTAACCTACAGATAGATGATCAGGGATTTGACTGTTGCTAAGAAGCGATTGCAGAGTAATAGCGCACCAGGAGTGAAGGTAGGCTTCAAATCTTCTTGGTCGTCTTGCTGCGGTAGGAAGGTTATATGTGAGATTGGTATAGGTTTAGGAATGGCAAACGTTACCTACAGCAGACATGTTGGTATATTTGCACAAAGGGTGAAAGTGAACAAGTGGTGGGCCCTATATGCCCATCGGCACGATCGATTTCACACGGGTGCTACTCGGCTTTTGCCGGGCTATGATACCCCTCAACTTGCCATCGTGAACGACGGCTGTGCACATAAATAATGTTGAATCTACAGAGGATCGACATATGTTTCATTTTTTGAGGTGCCATTCACTTTCCACACCCCGAAGACAGCATCGTTTTACCAATTACAACTTGGAGTCCTTCAGTATGATTTGAAGAAAACCAAAATGCATGCGTCGAAAATACAATATACATCGTGAGATTGACCTTATATGTATAATACAATTCGAAGGAGTCGGCGTTGAACCTATATCCATATAGATATCCATTCAGCAAAACAGAAGCATTATTCAGGCAAAGACTGTCGACAAGTGGTGATCAAGAAGGCGGTTCAGGGTGCATTCCTTCTTCATAACTGTTAATATTAATGTCCTATTCAGGGGGAAAAAAAACTATGTTTACCTCCTTTAAACCAACATTTCCCCTTACTGAGATGAAAACATTTAGGGCCATTAGGACAAACGTGACCCCAGCAGCACTGCTCTCCGTAAGGACAATGGACTCCTGGAGGACTGGTCCAAATACGGAACAGATAAGAGACAAAAAATAACTAACCATTCTTCAGCCAATTACATGGGGCCTTTTTGGCATTGTTCGCAAGCGAAACCAGTTGCTCGGGAGTAAGGATGTATTCGTGAGAATACTTGCAGAGTCCAGCCTAATATAGTAAAATTGGGCGAGTCAATTATGCGAATTGGAAGTTTTGCATTAGGGTGCTTCTCACCCCTTTAGAGCATGTCATCAAATAGAACTCGTTGCAAGGCGGGGGATTTTCTATCCGCATGTGTTCAGCATATAGCTTAAAGAGAGAATGACCAGACAAACGCTTGTGGAGAGGCTGGACATTAGACTGAGTCAGTAGCGTATTCATCATTCTTGAACCGTATAAATTTACCAGGGACGGATCAATTGGTCTACCTGCAGAACGGGCAGGCGATTGAGGGCTAATGAGTCCACCATTCGTCGTGACAGCACTGTAAGCTGATCCTGTGGTTAACGGTGCGAGCTTCTTCGACATTCCTCTAGGAAACTTGTCCGCGAGAAAAAGACTGTCCACAGCAAGACGAGGCAAAGGCAACGGAAAGACGTTAGGTCTAGAGTTATTTCCGTCTTGCGGTTCTTGGGCTGGGTGCAGTATGACTAGTTTTCCAATTAATTGGTCTCGTTCTAAAGCACTTAGGGTCGACATATAGGCCGCCGTGTCGCAACCTAACAATTGTGATCATTCCTAAAATACTTCAACATACGAATGCAACACTCACCTCCGAAAAAAAGGCGTAGAGTTTGAGGAAAGCACGTAAATACTTGAATATATTCTGTTTGCAGGAGGAATCAGAAGCCATATCACGTATTATTCCCATTTTCCTCAACGTACCCTTGATTTTGGCCTCGAGAGCGTCTTTACTCTGACCAATATCCACTGTAGTAAACCTTGGAGAAGCTTGAGTGAAACCCTAAATGATAAGACGCAGTTTTGTTAAGTCATATATCGGCTAGCAAGACTACGCCCGCACAATTAAGAATGCATGGAATTGTTCTTGCGAACAGATGTTATTCGCAGCTAGGTCTTCCGCCAGATCCGTTTTATTAAGATAGATTGTAGTCCAGAAGGAAAGACGGCCATATACGTGTGCTTCTTCGTTTGATAGTTGTTCGGCGATGACTTGTGTAAGCTGTTGGGCTGCCTGCCGTCCTCCCTGATATCCTTGGGTGAGCAGTTCGCGATTAAAGATCAGCTCGTCTCCATTAATTATGCAAAGGATTAGAGCATTTTGATTCTGCGTGCAGGCACAATAAGGGCAATGCGAGAGAGAAAGACAGAGGACAGAGGTCGTACAGTTTTGAAGCTATCCAAGTTAGATATCTGACGATTAAGGGCTGCTATTTGCACATTATGTGCTTTAACCTCGCGTTCGGAGGCCTCAAAAATGACGGAATGCGCTTGTTTCCAGACAAGGAGCTCCATCTCCAGTTCCGCAACACGATTTTCGAGGTCAGCATTACGTTTTACAGTTGCAGAAGACAAATCTGAATGAATTGAACTGAGTACGGTAGTTTTCGAACGGCAAGTCGCGACGTACTAATGAGTCTGGTGAGAGTCTCATCCCTGTGAAGGCGTGTTGATAACGAGCTCGACAGATTAGCGCCCTAGATGTGACTCACCAGAGCTGTTGGTTTGCCTCGGCCACTGGTTGCGTGGCCATAACCGGCAGGGAACAATGTCGTTTCGATGCAAGATGGATGTGTGGTGGGCGGGAACGAAAGCGTTCTGCCAGAAGAGGCGCCTTTAAACCATGATGGTCTTCCAACCAAAATGAACACTTAAAACGTTCTTCTCCGGGGGCTATTTCCAGACAGGGAAGGAGCCTTTTCAGAAATGGAAGTCACAGGGCAATAGGAAGGCGATAAAAATATTCAGCCTGTAGGCTTCTCGACCAGTCACACGAACTCTAGTAGTCTTGACGGCATCGAAATCCTGAATGAAGCGCTGACAGCTTTGTTGAACCACCATTGTGCAATACAAACGAAAGCAGGCGATCCATCATTCCAGTCTGTACAGATGCGAGTCATGCAACAGTCATAGCAGTCGCTGCGCAGCAGCGAAGATACATTGTGAAGCTTCGAATAAGTAACACGACCGATTGTTACAAACTGGGGAGAATTCAAACAACACACAAAACCAGCGATAGCCGCCGAAACTCCGCGGCTATATTGCTACTCCGATCACCTTCGCTGACTTTAAATTCCAGCGTACACTGACATGAAAGGTTATTCAAGTCATTTCAGTAATCATATATTCCATCGATGATTCTTGGTTTCTATGCCGTGTCAGAACTGAACCTTTGGGTCTTTGTGCATATCAGCTGGTAGCGATGTCAGTAAGCCATCTGCAAGATTGGACATCAGGCATGGTATGATCCTGAGTACTTACCTCCCACGAACTTACATCGGTTCTGCTTGAGGAAGTGGCATTTCGTGGCTAAAGGACAATGATGACCATAGCAGCAGTCGTCTCCCCAAAGACAAACTTCGCCTGGATTTAATTAGTCACGGATGTGTAAATGTACGCGATTTACGCAGTATTAAAGCCACAGGCCCTACGTCTACGTACCTTTGTTCTTTGAAGGGCACGGCGACTTCCTGGCATTGAGCCGAATCTCATTAAAATGCTCCGCTTCAAGAATGTAATCGTGTGCATATTTGCAGTCCACTCCGTGCTTGCAGCTTGATAGATAAAAGAGTGTGCATGGCGGTGGCTTGTCTGTTCAAGCAGTCAGTGTAAGGATAGAGTACGAAGCTGTTCCGAGGTTACCCACGCTTTGAGAGGGGCTACAAATGTGCACATCAAAATGGGAACAGCTTAAACATACAAGGCGGTCTCACAATATTTGAGTTTACTCTGCGGGCTCTTCCGTTTACCAGTATTGGTCGAACGCGGGGTGAACTCTCGTCGCTCCCATCACTGGAAGCAGAACTATCACCTGAAGTCAACTCAGGCGTAACAACTCGTTTGTGAGGCGTTTGAAGTGCGGAAGAATAGCTTGGGGGGATGAAAGGCTCCACTTCAACAGATGCAAATGGGAGAGCAGAAAAAGCTTGTTCGTTAGTCGGCGGAGCTGGCTTTATCGCAGCAGGTGTGTCGTGTACTTCAGCCTTGGACAGCTGCGGAGAAGCGTTCTTCACTGATGTCATACTGGACGGATTTGAAGACATAGTTGCGGGTACGACGAGTTTATGTGGCGTAAAAAGATCCGGAATATTGAAGGAAGGCAGATCAAGGTCGTTAATACCCATTGCTATGTTTGTATAACCTGGCAGCAAAATTAACTTGTTTTTAAATCCGGCTGTTATTTGGGAACGTAGAGTTGTGACATATCCATTATCATGACATCCTGAAAACAACGATATTAATATGAAGCCATCGAGAAGGCTGCTAACTGACCGCCAAATATTATCTTTTCAGTCTGTGGAAGACGGATCTCATCTTCTAAGAATGCTACGGCCCAAGATCAGCGAATGGCTCGCCTCATCTCCAACACATTACGAACCTTTGATTTTAGCGTCAGCTGCTTCTTTTCCACTTCCGACGTCAACCATCATGAAACGCTCCGCGGCTTGGTTGAAGCCTATGATAAACTCTTCGAAATGGTGTTTGGATGCAAAATGCGCTCGTTCGAAAGTCTCCATAAGTCCCCGTTTGTTAAGGAAGATGTACACCCAAAGCTGATATTGATTGTAACCATTGGTTGAGGTCAAATGCTGCACCAGTGCATCCGACAGCCTCAACGCAGCAAGGTGGCCGCCAGACTGGCCTTGGGAAATAAGTGTGTCGTTGAAAATGACACCATCCCCGTCGATAAGAGCGACAATACGGTGGCCCTGCGGAAAGTTACAATTGATCAACCGTACATGAACAAGGACAACCGGAGGCAGCCAGGAACGAAAACTACCTTTAATTGATTTTCTAAATCGTCTCTTTGTTCTTGGAATCGTTGACGCTCAGCCTCAACACCTGTATAGGCGCGCCTGTATACTCCTAGTTCGTGCTCGAGATGACGGACAGTTTCCCGTAAAGAAGCTTCAGAACTTAGGACTGTAGAAATTTCCCCTATAAAAAAAGGAATGTCAACGGCCCATTTCCCTTATCAGCGGCAATACAAACCGCGCAGCTGTTCAAAAAATAGGTTGCTAGTAGATTATCGTCAGCTAAAGAGCAGTTATACAATATAGTATGATACTTGCACACGATCAGAGGAGTCAGGAAAGCTTGGCTGCAGAGCGTTTGGATACATAAAGAAAATCCGGCGATTCTGTTTAAAAAACAGTAGGGTCCTGTTCGACGCGCTGGCCGTCCTTTTAAAGCAAGTGAGGGGTTCGTGCGTCATATGACTTGATGTATGTTATTCAGTGATACGGTATCTGCGTGTGCAACGCATGCCCGTCGTACATAGGTGCAGGTCGTCTTCTGGAATGCTATCAGTCTGATCATACACGCGGGATGTGCATGCTCATGCATTGCACATCAACCGGATATCACCAGGTCATGTTTCATGTAAGTCCACACCTACTCGTCAGTCTAATCGCTTTGAATCGACCGTTGTATGTCGTCAGGCATGTGTACATCCGTCTATCTTGTTTGTCTCCGAAGAATTCAGTTTTGCATTTCATGGGAAACAATTAATACGTAGGTGAATTCCGCCATGGAAGATTCGGGGACTCCCATAGACTGCTTGCTTAAATGAATGGCACGTCGTAATGGGCATTGAACAACGCCCAACTGTTGTCTCGTAGACCCGCGAGTGTTGGCGTATTGCCATGAGTTAAGCCTTGAGGGCCTAAATTGTACTGCCTCGAGTGGGATATGCATGCATTTTTAAAACCAGGCTTAAGTGTGGAACGCGTGGACGGATCTTGAGTTACGAGAAAGAATAAGGTAGACACATCGCATATCTGTTGTTGACCGGATTCAAGCAAAAAGCTTTCAAGGCCCAAAGACAAGTCTTGTCACTGTCTTCTTGAAATTGTCCTGTCAAAGACGAGTTTTGTTGTTGCTTATTTGGCGGCCACTGTAATGAGGAACGCGTCTAGACGCGTTCAGCGCAAAGTCCAACGAGCGTGACAATTTCTTGACCCTCCCCCTCACCACGCATTCCATTTGTCCATCCCAACGCGATACCTATCTCTGAACACCGCGCTACTCATCTATACGCGTCATAAACTGATATGTCTGACTTCTACACATCGTTACAGGTTTCCCCCAAGAAGAAACGCTGCCCGCCCGAACTCGAGGATACAAACACGCTCACCCCGAAGAAACTGAGATTGTGTGTGTTCATTAGTTATTGCTTTCGCTCTAAACTAATAATCTGTATCAGGCGGCCACCTACACCCCCACCCTCGTCCTCCAAAACATCCAAGCAAACGCTACCCCCTTCTCTAACGCGTCTATACAGTATTCAAACTGCTCTACAGCATGCTATGTCCCATGCGCTAGCTACTTGCGCTATTTCGCCGACCGCTGACTCAGGCATAGTTAGAAATGTTTTGAATCACATATCCCTCGCAACTTATTCTGGTTTTACGACGTCTTTCGACGTTGACGATCTCAAGCGTCTATGTTGGCTCTGGGAGTGGAACGGAGACGCTTTGAAAGATAAGCTAGTCGAGGAAGAAGACGATAATCCTTTCCTGTCTGAAACATCAAGCTCAAACTCTGGTGAATGGACGAGAGGTTCAATGGGGATTATCATCAGTCCAGCTACCCACTTCTCGAAACGAGACCGCAAGCGTGTTCCTGCATATGGTATAGGGATTGAAGTAGAAATGGATATCGATAAAGACATGGGCCCTGGCATGGCTGCAGTTGCACGCTGGACGGCAACTGGAGAACGACGTCGCGCAGCTTTCCGCAAAAAATTAGAACGATGGGTTGAGGTGGGTACATGGTTCCATTTTGGCCGGTTGATTATGAATGAGAAATTGAACAGCTTCATCTCGATGGAAAAATACCACAAATCCCTCTTGCCGATATCCCTGAATTATCTGTGCCTAAAGTGTCAAGTTTGACTCGCACTCTTGCGTCCTTTTCTCCATCTTCTTCGTTGTCCAGTTCTCCCGTCAAACTGCCTGGACCACCGCCTTCTCCAACCCATTCCCCTACTAAACGACAAACAAGGGAATATGCAATACCATTTCCAACCATGCGACCATTGTCTCCTCTAAAGAAAAGTACCATCCTTTTCCCACAGACTCCGTCTCGTCATAATCGGAATAGCAACCTAAATGACGACCCTCCGCAAACACCATCTTCTACAGCGTCCTCTCCTTCTAAAGATACCTCTGTGCCATCTACTCCAGTACACCAGAAAGGCAGCAATGCCACACCGGCTCAAACACCGACGTCTTCTCGGAGAGAAGCTCTTTATGAACGAGTTCGACAACGATCATTGTCTATGTCACCGACGAAAACACCTCGGCCACAAACACCAGGAACTCCAAGTAAAATTACCAGAGACCAAATGCTCAAGATGAGTCAGGACGAATTAAGACGAAGGTGCTTGCTCGGCCGTCTGGCGGGCATCGCAGAAAGTATATGGATGTCAGTGTCCCCATTGATTCATTGTTTTATCGCTGACGATACGTGCAGGTATTTCTCCAACACTTCTGCTGGTGGCCCGTCAACACCTTCCAGGAAGCGACGCGCTTTGCCCACGGCAGACGTTATAACTGCCATCATAAAATCCTCCCCTGTACCAATATCCACGTCGGAAGCCAATGATTCCGTCGAAATGTTGATACAGCTTTGCCCTTTCTTCATCAAGAAGCTGAATATTTCTGGGGAAGAATGGCTAGAGATGCCAGCCCCAACCAAATCTGCAGAAGGGTCGTCCAACTGCTCTCCGACTAAGGGTAAAAAACCAGTGGTGCCCGTCAGCCCGGGAAGGCCGAAAAGTAAAGAAGAAAGCGAACAAGAATTGCTGAATCGGAGTCCCAGAAGAGTAAAAAGAGAGACTGGGGGTCTACGCGAAGTTAGGGAGATAATACGCAGGGAGCTGGAACTCCAGGACTGACATATATATTTTGCTTGATATAACTCTTGTAACTTTTGATTCTGTTTAACTTACCGCAGATTTGTCGTTGTTCTTGTAAATGTACCAGACCGTTGATCTTACAGTGTTCCTTGATTTTCATTTATTGTAGTTGCGCAAAATAGCTGTATGTTGGATTTATTTACTACATAAAGCGAAGAATTCCCTCCACAAATCGTTTGACTGAAAAAGCGGGGCCAAGTGACCACCTGTAATCGACTTGTGATGCACATTTCTGTACGAAGTAGAAAGCCACTTCGCCATTACTTCCGGGGTCATAGTGTCCTCGGCAGACGACACAAGGAAAATTGGCCTGTCCACATAATGTTTTTCGTCCAACGCATCTGGCCGAAATCCCCAATCGCTATGAATAACGTCCGAAGTCTCGAGCAGTCCCGCCCACGTATTGGCCACACTTCTGACCATACTATCCGCGAATTCGTACTCTAACTGGTGTTCTGCAACCTGATTTTCTTCCCGCCATCTTGCATAGGCAGTGAGCTCTTCTGCGCCCATTTTATCAAACAGTTCAGCACATATGAAACCCTTGGCATTGTCGACAGTGCTGACAGTATTTCTCAAGACATATGGGAATAACCGGCGCAGGTTGCGTATAACAAAATTCTGGGAGGGCACGCCTATCGACATGTATGTCGCCATGGTCATCGATCTCGCATAATTCTTCTGTAGCTGGAGGGGCGAAATGGGACCAAACAGCATGCATCCAGCGATCTGTTTACCGAACGGAAATATATCGAAAGGTGCCCCGTAGAGCATCTGGGCCGGGACTGTACCGAAGGACCCGCCAGTGATATAAATTATGAGAGTTGGATTGTTGGGATGGAGGTGCTGTATGAGGGCGGTGATATCTTGAGCAAGCGCAATATGATATGGTATTCCATTCTTTCTGGGAGACGATTTCCCCCAGGCAGCGAGCGTTGGTGCGACGTAGTGGACATGTCTGTCTGATAATTCTTTCCCGAGACGATGGGCGATACCAACATTAAAGACGCCATGGAAAAATATAACGAGGCGAGAGCTTGATCGATCGCCTGCATCCGAGTAAGCCAGGACGCGCCCGTCAGGAAGATCCAATAAGCTTTCTCCATAGAAGATGCACGGGTTTTGAGACATGGCGGAATAATGCAAGAAGCTCAAACAGAGAGATAGCACATAATATAACGTCCTAGACCCGGTTTTGAATCGCTCTGAAGAACCGTAGTTTGTGTGCGCAGTGGGGATGAATAGACAATACTTACCCTGACAGACCCGACAGGGCCTGACTCACCTCCACCGCAAGTGACAGGAGGCTGCGCAATCATCCCTGAGTTTACAATTCGCAGTCAGGTAAAGCAGGAATGCCGCAGTCGATAATAGAAAAAGAGCAATATACACGGAAGATGGATTAGTTATGATACGCTTCGCAGATCGATCGCGTAAATAAAGACCGTACTCAAGATATTAAGTCAGTCCTCGTTGGAAGAGGGGTTTACTCGATGTTACTTCACTACAGTCGTTGATTTATGATTTATGAAGCACGTAAGTGGCCCTGGCTTCCTCTTCGAAGCTGGCACAATCAATCACCCTTCCTTCCCTTCGACTCGCTTCGGCAGCGAAAACTGTTAAGTGACTCTTCAAGACGTCGCTGACATCAGTTCCAAGGATGTTCTGTTCTTTCTCTCCAACAGCGTTAACAAAGGATCTTATCAGTCCTAAGTCCCCACCTCCATGTCCACCGCCTTCGTTGGTTGGATGATGTACTTTGGATGTTCGTTTCCTGAAGTCGTTCACTGTAAAGGCGTTCATGTCCCCGATGATTTCACCGTGGCTGAAGTGTAAACTTGTTCGCCTTTCACATATAGCTGAAGTAAATGCGACCATTGTGAATGAAGCAGTGCAGCCATTGGAAAATTCGATATTGACAACTTGATTGTCGCATACGTCGTTGGCACTTTCGTAGACGCAGCGACCATATGGTCCAGTCATGAGGGCTTCCATCACGTTTTCGATATCGGCTATTCCGTCAACAATCGTCGAAGCAGGCCATCCCGTATTACCCTGTGAAACAGGCTCGAGGTAAACTGAGAAAGCAAGCCGTTTTCAGACCACGGAACGAAGAACTCAACGTGAACCGATTTCCACGCACTTCTCTTTGCACTGTACGGACAGTCCTTTTCTATCCGGCAGTCTAAGCAACGATTTGCATCACCAGCAGCGTGTGGTTTCTCTGACTTCCTGAAATGCTTCAATGAACCAAATGATGATACTTTTACGGGAGTAGCAGGAGAGAACCAGTTGCATATAAGGTCAATATCACTGATGGATACGACGGGTGAGTGAGGTGATGTATATTAATATGAATGCACATGAAAAACGTACTGGCAGCATTTAGTCATCAAAGTAAAAGAACTTTTGTCTTCACTCGCCCAGTTTCCGCGCACGTAGGAATGGGCGAAGTGATAGTGACCTACAGGTTCAATTTGTACAACATTTATCAATTCACCCAAGGCACCTGAGCGGATGATTTGGGTGATCTCTTTGCTGTATGGAGAGTAACGCATAACTATACCAGCATTTAGTATGTGTTCCGGACTGAAAGTAGACTGAATCAATACCATGACCCATTCCGAATATTATGCCCGCTTCTTTAATGGAGTTTTCCATCTGTAAACAGTCAGGGATAGAGGTTGCCATCGGCTTTTCGCAGAGAATGTGGTAGCCTTGCTGAGCAAACGCAGTGGCCACCTCGGCGTGCATATCATCCTGAACCGCGATGATGACAGCGTCTGCTAATCGCTTTCCAATTGTGTTGATCGTGTCGACCGAAGCAGCTATTAATTCCTTCCATGTCTCAAAGATCAAAGTTTCGTCGACTTTATGAAGGTTGGCGAAGTTCTTCCTTGTATTTGGGCGTGGTTCGGCGATTGCGATCACCTTGCATCGTTTAGGAAAGTTCAACGCAAACTTAGAGTAAGCCTGTGCAATAGACAATCAGACTAATGTCACCTAGGTTGGGCAGTTAGATATCATAACACACCTTTCCACGTTGTCCACAGCCAACGACAGCCAATGTAATGAACTGATTGGAGTCAGGAAGACTGGTACTGGGCGAGTCCATGGTGGAAGGCGACTTTAGTCTGATGGATCGTCGCCATAGACCTTTAGTATTGTTAACGAGAGCTGCCATACTCTCCTGATATGCAGGTCATGGGGTGAGGATATATATAGGGGCGCAACACTGACATCGTGTGCGCAGGCAAGGGTTCGCGCTCAGGACGAACAACTCTTTACGGAGCATTATCCCGATTAGGAAATGCAGATGCAGACCCTGCCTTTTTCGGCTCGTTGCTCTCGTTTCTTACTCTTGAGGACATGCCAACAGCATGCCTCGACTGCTGCCACGTCTCATAGAAAAGTTAAACTCACAGATGAATAAAGAAAAATGGCGGCCTT
The DNA here is from genome assembly GCA_028532985.1 of Stropharia rugosoannulata. Lineage (NCBI taxonomy): Eukaryota > Fungi > Basidiomycota > Agaricomycetes > Agaricales > Strophariaceae > Stropharia > Stropharia rugosoannulata. Next base: position 2,449,094 of record JANCIK010000002.1, on the reverse strand, counting down.
CCCCTTTGCTCAACCCAAAGAAGAACCCAAGCTCACTTCATAAGCCAGTTCCAGCACGCCCTTCATTCAATTACGCGTCGTATCCGCGTTCAATTCTCCTAGCACCTCAAAATCCTGTAGTACACGCAAAGGAGTATGTGCGACATAAAACATTGCCGCCCACAATATGTCGATTTAAACCTTCGGACACTTTGAATGCTCCTGCCCTTGATAAACCGCGGCAAATGAATGGTGCAGAGTTTGGTTGGTGGGCAAACCCTTACTGTATGTTACAACTTTACATTTCTCCGTAATAGTCTACTGAAAACTCATCATAGTAAGAATGATGGCCTCTCCGTCACGACGATGCTCATCTACGATGCGTCACTTACCTTCTGGTGCATTTCCTTTCTATTTTCATGCCTCGCATTCGCTTACCCATCGCTGCAGACCTCCTTGTCCGTCTCACTGGTGTCCGCACTACCGCATCTGTGTTGCGGAGAAATGCTTCTTCTCATCCAATGACTGTGCTCGTACCGGACGGGCTTCTGCATTCCAAATACCAATTACGCCGGCGGACGGGAGGGGGCGTTTACGTTTTTTGCTGGCGGCAAACTGTTCAACAGCTGGTTCGGAGAGGGGCGCAGAGTGTTGTATGTCCAGGTGCTGTTGTCCATCCTCGTACTGAGGAATACATTGCTCACCTACTGCGGCTGCGTGTGGTGCAAGAATTTGAGCTTCTAGCGGAGAGATTGGAGTATGCAATGTATAGCGGGAAAAACAGCGGCACTCCTGATACCATTCTTCGAAAGTTGACTCGGGATGAATGGCAGCTACTAAAAACATCGGGCACGGTACCATTTCCTGATGCCGTGGCTATCCTTGTCGTTCCATCGGTGAACAAGGATACGACCACAAAACAGAGACCAAAGGCCAATATGTCAGCATTACCACCCGATGATCATGTGGCTTTGAAGACTTTGCCACCGGTGTCAACACTACTGCCGGTTTCTTTGGATAACCACAGCGTCGATCCACCTGATCGTATTCCATTACTCAAGATTCCCTTGTATAATGGAATCTCTGCATTTCCTAGCCGTTCTCAGCGTGGCGCTTTACACAGCGTTCTCCAGAGAATATTACGAGCAGAACGGAGCCACAAACGTCTACATTCACACTCACAACCACGTACATCTACAGACTCTAAAGCTAGCCATGCATATGCTCTATTTTCTAATGGCCAGACTGCAAAAAGAGGTGATCCTGCTAGTATAGCCCGAGCCTTGTGGAGGCTGAGGATGTACGAGGGTGAAGGATGGACGGATAATGAATATATCGTACAGACTAGTTAATATTTCTGGACCGCAACATAATACAAAGACGGGTGCTCGAGCTACTCTACGTCTATGCTTCAACCATGGTAACGTCTGCGACTACTTTTTTCCTTAGTTCCGAAGCACCTAGAACTTCATGGCCCTCCCAGAACCTGGGTAGCTCATTACCAGGTACAAAGAGTCGCTCCACTTTATCTTCTGTGATCACACACATCCGGATGACACCACCAGAAGATCCATCTCGCGACATTGCAAGTGCAAGAGCTGGAGTTGAGAGTGATCAGTTACCTAGAGCAAGAATGAAAGGCACCACTTACTGTTCTTGACGAAGTTGATTGTTTCATCGCGTCCCCAGCCTTCCTGATATGTGGCATCGCAGTAACCATACACATAGGTTGATCCAGAACCTTCAAACCCTTCGTGAATACAGACTACCTTGCTTAACACGACTACTCACCACCGATAGCCCAAGGTTGACGGAATAATCCACCGCCGAGGGGGATGTTATACACACTGGGCCCATGTGCCTCATCCCATCCCGCAACGATGATACCAGCACTCAAAGCATCTTTGTTATCGTAGCATAGTTTCTGGAAAGCGGCGGCCGCTGTGTGAACCGAAGGCGCTTTCCCTGCAGTCTGGCTATTATTTCAAAGGTAAATTAGTACCCAAGCATATAATGGAAGAAGTACGAGCACTCACCTGTACATTTGGAGCTGATAGTGCACAATGTCTGCTACGGCTTGGGTATCAGCTGCTGAACCAGAACGGCAGCAGTAGATGCGATCGTGGACATGCGTAAGTTTGTCTGTAACACGGTTGGCCTGCAGGTTGGTGTAAGCAGATGGTACTCGACTCGAATAATACATGATGCGCACGATGTAGCTTCCTGTTGTTGTACGACTGTCAGCGCCGATGACGACGCCCCCATCGAATTGGACTGCCATAATAGAAGTCTGAAGGCGCGTTAGCACTCAGTTGAACAGACCGAAGGAGTACATACACCGAGGTTAACCTCTCCAGTCTTAAGTCGGTTCCAATCAATACGATCCATAGTATTAGAAGTAGCTGTTTGATCGTGGGCGGGAGGAAAGAGGATACGAAGTAGGAGTGAATGAGCAAGGCCGGATATGGAAGCGATCAAAGCTGACGCGTCTCATACATACACGCGTCCCCTGCACTTTGCCTGCATTGAGTTTGCCACCTTCAACCAAATCTACCTCCTCCCAATCCCAGCCATAATGTCTCAGCTCAAAGCACTCTACGAAGAGCTTTACCGTGCATTCAACGCTAAGCCATCTGACCTGCAGAGGTGTACTTCCGTTCTCAACAAACTGAAGGTGGGCTTCGAGCTATGTCATTAGACTCTGTCACTAATCCGTTGAACAGCTCGGCCTGATTGAGGCTGGTCTTCTGCTGCCCAAAGGAGACGTCAACCTGGGAGACCTCGTCTTTGCTCGTGAGTTTCATATACCTACGTAAAAGGAAACAACGCCGACAAAAAGTTGCAGGGGATATTCTGGAAATTGGAGCTATCGTCAGCATCCGAAGTCGCGATATCCCTTCGTTCGACAGATACTTTTCCCAGATCCAGACATTCTACACAGACTACAGGTAACTGATAACAATTCCAACCAGATTATGTGCTAAATGTTATCAGTGAATCTCTTCCGCCTTCGAAGAGGGAATACCCCATTCGTGGTCTGAACCTCATCCGCCTGCTTACTCAAAACCGTATCGCCGATTTTCACACAACACTAGAAAGCCTCGACGCCGAGGTCATTGCAGAAAATCCCTTTATCAGCCATCCTGTAAACCTTGAGCGGTGGCTCATGGAAGGGAGTTACAGCAAAGTGTGGAATGCCAGAGAAGAAGCGCCAGCAGAGGAGTACAAGTTCTTCGTCGACAGCTTAATGGGAACTATAAGGTAAGTCAATCATCCACTAATTCGTATCAGACACGTCTAATACTATTCAGAAATGAAATTGCGAGTTGCGAAGAAACTGCGTACGAAAGCCTTCCGCTGAAGGACGCCGCAACTTTGCTTTTCTTTCCAAGTCAGTCTGGACTGATAACTTTCGCTCAGAAGGTCAGTACATAACATATCTCCGTCGTTGCTAGGTTGGACTAACATCCAATAGCGTGGTTGGGATGTAGATCTTACAGCGGGAACAATCAATTTCAAGAGGAAGGGCGAGGAGCAAATGGAAATACCAAAGGAACGACTCATAACTGCGTCTCTAGCATACGCACGGGAACTAGAACAGATTGTATAATTCGCGGGTTTATAAAATTGGATTGCTGTTATTATGTTCCGCAAGAAAACAAGAGATATATTACAAACATCGACTATTTATTCAAAGGTTTCTAAAGCGGCCTTTGCTGCAGCTTCAGCCTCCTGGAGGAGGTCTTTAGGTACGTGAACATGCAAGTTGTTGCTTTCAGGTCCAATCCAAGATACTTCCAGCTCGAATTCCTTCTCTTTCGCATCATCGTGTACAAGGTATATACTGGGTTCATTAGTAGTGGGTCTTAAGCGTCACGTCAAATCACTCACATTCTGGCTGCCTCCATTACTGCTTCCCGTAGACTGAGCTCAGGAAGCTTGAGTTTTTCAAGTTCGGTCTTCGCTAGCTGCCGGCCTTTGCCTACAGCTGCACCGTTGTATCCCTGACTGACCTTCAGATACGGCAAAAAGGGGTAATTCCGGACTCACAAAGAAGATTCCGCTGGGTTCGACGACATAAAGTCCGGGCCCATCCTCATCTACTGCACCCAGTATAGTGCTGATCCCAAATGGTCGCACTGAAGAATAGAGGGTGTATGCCTGAACGTATAGGCCCAGGCGATCTACGATAGACTATATGACCGTTCGTCAGATTCGTTGATACGGTCGAAGGTGAATCGCCTCACTTTCAAAGGGGGTGCAGAATTGTACGTTTCCCGATGGTTGGTCGCTTCGTCGCGGGCTCGATTCGACAGGTGCCTACCATCAGCAAGCAAGCCTGCTGTAGCCTAACATATAAATTACCATCAAGCACCGAATCTACTCAGAATATGCGCTCACTAAGCCAATATGCCTATCTATCGTTTGAATCCTTCGGTTTGCTTCTGGAACCAATAGCTTAGAATGTACAAGTTTCTCCACTGCTAGCACGATCCCGTTTTTGACCTTGAGGCCTATTGCTGTCCTTATATATATTGCACAAAGGTTAGAACGCCATGCATAACAATAATACTTAGTACTCACCCCGAGTTTTCGACTGCTTTATTGGCATACTCTACCTGTCAATATAGATCAGCGTCCACCAGTCATCCAGACTGCAGGGGATGATACGCACTTGAAATATACGGCCATCCGGCGAGTATGTGCTTGCAGACAGATCATAGCCCGTTCCAATTGAAGTCATGGTGAATGTAGAGAATCAGATTTGACCCCATCAGAGGACGCGCAAGCAGCTAAGGAACGCGTCAGTCGAGCGTGGGAATATGAGGTCGCGTCACACCGAAATTAAGACAAGGGAACTTCAACTTTGGGAATACAAACATCGCATCTGGCCAGCTCGTTCCGCTTGTCTACCATGTCCAACGACGACGAATGGGCAAAGCTTCTTCATGACCATCCTATATTTTACATTTCCGAGTCTCACGATTCGCACTCAAAATCTCAATCCCGTCTCGAGCTGTCAACTAACACACTCCCTGACTTCACCAAGGCAGAACCTGATGAAGATTCCCTAACGCCTTCTGGCCGCCGACAGGTTATGATTCTAAAGGACGCGGATCTAATAGTCGCTGCTGGAAAAGAAGTTAGAATGTCATCGTTTGGGGATCTCAAGCTCAGTAAGAGTGTTCGGCAGTCGTATAAGGTGAATCATTATTTCTAACCAACATGCCAAAGACTCATCAAAGTTGTAGACGCTTCATACCCCAAACATTCAATTTGAAATTTGCCAAATTTCACTCAATCCAAGTGGAAAACTTCTCGCAGTTGCAGGAGCCTATCAAGTAGCGGTTATTGTTCTACCCCGTGTTGGGTACAGCAGACTTGTTCCTGACAGGATAGACTGCAAGTATGCATCTTTAGTTTGACTACGCGGACAACTCTACTACTACTAATAATAATAATACACAGGGCTATTCAAATTGGTCAATTCTATCATGCGTCAAAGAGCTCGGCACCCGTCGCTAAAATTCAGTGGCATCCATGGGGAGAAGCAGGCTCGACATTGCTGGTTATGACAGTCGACGGCAAGCTTCGGTATGTATATAGCCGATATACGATCGTACTTCAAACTAATGCATCATGTAGAGAATATGATGTTTCGGACGACACTGAGGAGCCCCAGCAGGTTTTATCGTTTGTTCCCGAGAAAAAGACGAATACTTTCATGGCTGTCGATGATTCTGAGCGAGAAGTGTCCTCTTTTACTCTTGGAAAAGGAAGGGCAGACTGGGGACCCCTCACAGTTTATGCAATCATGAAATCCGGTGATATCTATTCAATGTGCCCATATATGCCCAAAAATGCGTACGCCTTCCCTTTTTACTCTACAATTTTCTTTTGACTCAACCCTCCTAAGATCTATCCCGTCAGCCTATATCCATTCACTCGAGTGTTTCATATCTGCAAAACAAGAATTTCTCTTGCAAGGGACTTCATCGGCCTCCAAAAGCCTCTCTGCAGTATATGATTATCAACATAAATACGTCTCTGCATTAATAAAACAATTACCACCTGGTACTGCCTTTCCTGCTATCTCAAAGAATGTACCAATGCATCCACCATCAACGATTAAATCGCCTCCTCTGCGTCAAGGGCCATTCCTCCTTCAGCCTGCCCCTAGGATGCTTTCCTCAAGTGAAGGCGGAGATGCCACAGATATCGTTTATCTTGCTTTTGGAACAGAAATTGATGATCATGAAAGTGAAGTAGAAGATCCTGAACATCTTGGTGTTATACTTGTATCCTATCAAGATGGGAAGGTTGATGTTTTCTTAGACGTTGATAAGGTGGAGGCGCGGTGGGACACCAAGCAAGTAAGAAAGACAAAAAGTTCTCACTGATACAACGACCTGACGCCTTATGTCCGTAGACCCTGCACAATGAGCTACCAATGTTCTGTGTTTATGAAAGCATAGACCTTGGACTTCTTAACGCTCTCCGAGACCTTGAGGAAACGAAAAATTCCCCTTCCCCAACAGAATTGCTTCGAGCCAATCATCCCGTTTTTTTACTTGATCCCCTTCATGATGAATTTGTCTATGTGTATCACGCCTTCGGAGTACATGCTTTGGACGTATCTCCGGTCATCCAAAGTCTATCGGATGCACTTCAGGACGAAAACGACAATGACTCCCTTCTACAACAGACACTTGAAAAGCCAATTACGACAGATGTCCGCCCAATTCTAAGCACATTCTCTGTCGAACGACGGTTTGTGATACCACTATTTGATACATTACATTTTGAGCTAATGCTTTTGGTTTAGATCTTCAAACCCTGTGATATCTGCGGTCGTACCGAATGATGTTTATCTCAACTATTGCATTCTCATTTTAACATCAGCAATGCGGGTATCCAGCTTGTCGTTAGATCTGCGTTTGGAAGCAGAACCGACTATGAAAGCTAATACACTGGGGTCATCACGCACGGTTACCTCCCATCAGGACAAAAGCAAATGGCTTGTACCATTGGAGGGAGATGCAAGCTACACCTCTTTGTTGAAAGAAGAACCTTTTAGGCCTCCATTCTCTGGCGTCACCAGTGTAAAGCTATCTGTACCTGCCCCGTCTTTTGGTTCCCAGGAATTGAAACTGACGCCGGATTCTCTACGATACTTGGCCAAAGCCGGTTCGGAAGTTCAATCACAGCTCACAAATGTCCAGATTGCATGGAAATCAACATTGCATCATGTTGCTGTACAACAAACGGAGTTGAGCAGACAAATTGCTACCTGCAAGGCGATAGAGAATAGTGCGGAGAAGTTGAAAGGGACCAATACGAGGGCTACAGACGCCAGGTTCATGGCAATTCAAAACGAACAGAAGAATCTTCTAGCAAGGTTGGACAGATTGTTACAGGCTCTGATGAGGCAGGCATCTCCGGAGCTAAGCGAACACGAGAACAAATGGTTCGAAGAACTCAAACGAATGAAAGAGGAGATCTTAGGACAAGGAAAATATGATGAAGACTCATTGGTTACCCGGACGCGGACGGTATGCCAGCTGCTGTTGTCGTTTTACGGCTGGGTATTGATACTGAATTATTTATCAGCTCCAAAAGGAATACGCAAGGATATTGCCCTCTCTTCTAGCAATGGCCGGTAAAGAGGCGAAAAGGGCAAAGAAACACTCCGAGGCCACCCAAAGTTTGGGCTTTTCGCAAGCTTTTGAATACGGGAAACGGTCCAACACAGAGTAAGTTCGGTTTGCATAGCAAGTTTTGGTTCATTTTCGCTTACGAATTGAATTAGCCGAACTCGTATCGCTTTGATTGAGAAACAACTAAATAACCTTGCGACCAAAATTGACGTAGTGCTGGGCCCTCCTCCCGGTGCCTCGGATCAAATGTGATTATTGTCATTTTATTTCTGCTCGTCTCTTGTACTCTACGTTTGTATTACATATGTATACCTTGCTGATACAGAACGTTTGCATATGGCTCGAAAAATGCATTCGTAATTGTATCGTTTTACTATATCGGACAACCTCTCAACAAAAGCATTTGTTTCTTCCGCATAAGATTAAAGATGGGATGAGTAATAATGGAATAGCGGAACTAAATTGATATATTGATAGACCATGCCGGATTTACTCGTTCTGTCACCCGGGAGTCGGGACGTGATGTAGACTGCAAAATATAACATGACAACCGGTCTAGATCAACAAAAGCTTACATAGTGAATTACTTTTACATTCATTTTCTGCTTTCCCTCGCATTTCGTTTATCCCCCGTTCAAGTCTAGCCTCTAGCTTTTTAGAGCGTAGGACTTCTGTGGTGAAATCCAGTGTCTTACAATTAGCGACTCTGATCAATCTGATAACTTGGGACTTATACACCACCTGCGTCTTCTTCAGTTAACCGCCTATGGCTGAAATCGTCGAAGCATACGGTACTTTGTCTTCCTCAACATCGAAAGCTGATGTCGCAGCGGTGTTCAATAAGATCATAAATGGTAGTTTCGGTTGGCATTGGCTATATCCATCGTTCTCACAACCCTTCACGCAGCACCCCCGCTAACTTTCAGTCAATCATCTCGTGTGGATCTTATCAGGTTAATCCTACAGGATCTGAAGAAAGTCGGATCGAAGGCTAAGCTGACATATGGAGGCGAGTCAAATAACAAGGTGCTGCGCATATCAGCTAAAGGCAATCACAGACGCCGCGCTTGCTCTACTTTCGATAAAGACACTGGGAAAAGACCCTGCGGGGTCTCGATATCTGGCGTCAAGTGCGAACTTGTCTGCGCTTCTTGGATTAGCGACTACCTTTAAAGAGAAAGACGAACTGGAGGCAACGAGTGAAGCTTTGCGTTCCATTGCCAATGCTCTTTTGTTAGTAGAAGACGCTAGAAGGACGATCATATCGAAAGAAGTAAATGGAGGGGAAATTTGTATTTCTATGTTAGAGGTGATTGACTATCGAATCGAGGATGCCATACACCGTCTAACCTCGTGCTTTAGAAAACCATTTCTCCAGATCTTATTTTCATCCTCTCACGAATCCTCTTCCTTGCGACGGTGTCGGGGCCCTCATATATTGAAACGGTAGTCGAAAGCAAATACCATGGCAGAACTATTATCGAATTACTGGGGTCAAAGTTGGACTTGTTAGCACCCGCTATTCAGAATGGGACACCTTTGGCTAAAGAGGCAATGACCGATGTCCTCAAATTTATTTTCAATATCCTTTTGCATTACCCCAAGGTTTGTCGGAGCGAGATTCTTTCATGCTACACAGAGAACTTATCCTCACGTATTCTAGATGACTGCATCTGAAGCCCAAAGCAGTACACCTACTGACAGTACGAGAGTCTTCGGTGATTACTGGGACGCCAAGCTTGACCCGTATGTTCCTACTCTCTGCAACGTACCCAAATGAAATATTAACATACACTATGTTACACTTAGTGTACTTCCTTATCTCTTGCGCGCCTTCCGTGACCTCCCAGCCACTTCGCCTTGCCCAATAGTTCCCCCACTCACCCACGTAATTCATTCCCTAATCGGCATACCCATCTCCCCTTCCCTCAAACCTATTTGGCTCGGACAGCCTGTTCCCTCACCGAGTCGGACTTCTATGAGCAGTCCCAGGAGTAGGACACCTCAGCTGACGGATTCGAACCCGGGCAGCCGGAGCGACTCTCCCACCAGAATGGATAAATCACCCACGACCTCGAAGCCGTCAACGATTGACCGTGCGTTGTCTGCCATAGCAGCTGCGGGCCGTTCTCTGTCGCGCTCTTCAACTTCTAATGTCGTGGTTGAGCTGGACGTGCTGCAGCGTGCATTCGATCTCCTTGAACAAGGTTTCACGCAATATTTCCCCGGTGACGCAGATCCGGATGCCCCAGAAACAAGACAACGCTATCAAGGAGATACCGCAGCAGATAAATTAGACGACGTCCTTACACCCGTCATTGTTTTGATTACCAGGCTTTGTATAGCAGATGAAGGCTGTAGGCACCGTGTTCGACACTGGATAATACCGGAGGACCTTGACAGGACGTCGCCTCTAGATAAGCGATCAGATATGCTAGGAAAATGCTTGCGACTCCTCGGGGCGGTATATTATCCCCAGATAAAGGATGCCGTCGGTGAAATGCTGTATGCTGTATGCGATTCGAGTTGTAAGTCCAAATCTTATCAGTATAAATAGATGTCTTACCTTCTGTGTCAATTAGCGACCTTGCTCTCTACACTGTGCGGATACGGAAATGTAGCTGGGTTCTTGTACAACAAGGGCGTTATGAGTGCTCCCGCGGCGCCATCAGGGGAAACATCGGGCTACACTCTTCCCCAAGACATCAATCCCATAACCGGAACTAGGGATGCACCTCGTGCACCCAGCCCGGAAATGACGGAGGAAGAGAGGGAACAGGAAATGGATAGGTTATTCGTTCTTTTCGACAGGCTCGAACGGACTGGCGCTATTCCTCCTGAACAGAATCCGGTTAGGAGGGCCATCCAGAGGCATATGGGCAGCTGAATTGGTTACTATAAATGTCACCACCACCACCACACTTACCACAGGAGACAATCAATGTCATCCGTGTATCTTGGTCTCTGTCGGTTGTCTAATATATACCTTTCTAATACTTCAGACATAATTTTCTTCTTACTACATGTTACATTTCTTCTTTTTTTATTACTTCAAATGAACAATCAAACGGCGCAATAATGCTTGACGATTCTAGCAAAACAAAATCAGGCGTAGTCACACTATTGCAAACTTGTAAAGAATTCCAATAGGAATGATCTACTGATTCATATGATTTTACAATCGTAGTAAGGACCGACAAAAAGTTGCGAACAAGAAGGCAGGAACCATAACTGAGCCTCCAATAGCGTACATGAAAGTAATGCACAGGGCGAGTAAAACCGTCGTAAGTCATGAAGCAGGCAGGAACCATAAATTAAGTGTAAGTGTACGTGTGGAAGGAATAAAAAGATTGAGTGCAGAAGGCTCTTAGAAGACCACCTTCTTGCCCTCGAAGGAGGCAATTCCTCCAGTCCTGGCAGATCCCCGGGGGGCACCGCGTCCACGACCACCACGGTCGCCACCACGGCCTCCACCGAATCCACCGCGTCCGCCACGGTCGCCGCCAAAGCCACGCCCACGTCCTCCACCGAATCCGCGTCCTCCACCACGCCCGCCGCGGTCACCACCGCGTCCTCCACCGAATCCTCCGCGGCCTCCAGCAGCAGGGTCTCTGGGCTGCGAGAAGTCAAGACGGATGGAGCGACCTTCGATATCAGCGCCGTTCGAGGCCTCGAACGCCTTCTTGGCACCCTCGACGTCCTCAAACTCGACGTAGCCGAAGCCCTTGGGCCTACCAGTATCCCGGTCAGTGGGCAGGCGAACGTTCTTGACACCGTAGTCGTTGAAGAAGCTCCAAACGGTATCTTCGGTGACGCCGAAGCTCAGGTTGCCAACGAAGAGCGTGTTGCTGGGCGCGCTGACTTCGTCGTTGAAAGTACGAGCCCTGTTCTCCCTCGTCTTCGTCTTGTCAGGAGCAGTGCTGCGGTCAACGTTGATGGGGCGGCCGTCAATCTCAACACCGCTCATCTCAAGAGCCTTCTCGACAGCATCGGCAGTCTTGAAGCGAACGTAACCGAAACCTCTCGACCTTCCGGACTCGCGGTCGGTTTGAACAGTGGCGGATTCGATCTCACCGCACGCAGCGAACTCTTGAGCAAGGCGGTCGCTGTCAATTGACCACGACAGGCGACCAACGAAAACAGTGGTTGACTGTTCCTCAGCAGGAGAGCCAGCAGAGCCATCGGCAAGCTTGACTTTCTTTGCCTGGGGCTCTTCGTCGTCCTCAGCCTTGCGTTTTGAGGCTACAGAAAAATGAGCACTAAAATAATAGAAATTACAGCTTCACACTAACATCCGTTGGTCTTCGCGGCAGCATCGGCCATTTTCACATCACCATCCGAGTCTGACGAAGATGAGTCCGACTCCTCGTCAGATGAATCGGCCTTCTTGGCGATGTCTTTTTTGGGAGCAGCGGCAGGAGTCTCTTCGTCGGAGTCAGACGAGTCGCTGTCGCTGTCAGAGGAGCTGGATTTGGCCTTAGCCGCAGCTTTTGCGGGTGCAGCCTTAGCCGCTTTTGAGGGGGCCTCGTCTTCCGAAGAGGAGGATGAGGAGGAAGATTCGGCCTTCTTTGCGGCGGGTTTCGTGACAGCCTTGACAGCAGCTTTTGCGGGAACGGGCTTCTCGTCGTCAGACGAATCCGACTCGGAAGAGGAGGACGAGGGGGAGGGCGCCTTTTTAGGGACGGCCTTCTTCGCGGGGGAAGGGGCAGCGGGCTTCGCAGCCACCTTGGGGGCAGCCTTGGCCGGCTTCGCGTCCTCAGAGTCGCTGCTGTCGCTGTCGCTCGAGTCGGACGACGTTGAAGGCGCCTTAGCAGCAACCTTCACTTGGGCAGTCTTGGGCTTCTCATCCTCAGATTCAGACGACGATTCAGAGCTCTCCTCGGACGACGATGGCTCCTTGGCCTTTTTGGACTAAAGATGTTCACATCAGCACACAGTTAAAAAAAGGATGGGTGCACTAGGTACCTTCTTGCCGTTGGTCTCAGCGGCGGGAGCAGCCTTAGCCTGTTCGGATAGCTATCTTAGTATCTGGATACTTGGAGCGCAACCAGATATGCAACTTACAGCCTTTTTCGCCTTAGCCAAAATGTCCTTCGACGAGACGACGGCTTTCTTCACCTCCTCCTTCGCTGCTTTCGTGGGGGCGGCGGCCTTTTTTTCGGTCTTCTTATCGGATTTGCCCATTGGAATAGAGTGTGAGAAGGGCAGGGAGGAAGGGATGAGAAGGGGTAGCGTGAAAAAAGTTGGATATCCCAAAAATTTCGGATGGCAAACCGGAGTTTAGGGTAGGCCAAAGAAAGTAGGCACGTGAGACGCGATTGCATACGGCTTGCGCGGCCCGTTGCAAGGCGCTTGTGTAAGCCCATTAAAGTCCTTCGACATCGCCTTCTGTTCAACGAGATCGACATGGAGGAGAGCCAATTCGATGTTATCATTCTAGGCACAGGCCTGGTGAACAGCATTATCGCCGCGTGCGTTGTGCAACTATTACATACAAGGCACGCTAATTTAATGATCTACCAGCGCGCTTGCAAAGGCCGGGTGCAAGGTTGCCCACATCGACTCGAACCCATACTACGGCGCAGACGAGGCCAGTCTATCTCTCGAAGAACTTGTGAAGTGGGCAGACAATACTACACATCAAGGACTATCTTCGCGGTTCCAGAGCATATCTCGCTCGTCGGAAGTGCCTTCGCAATCCCGGCAGTACTCAATATGCCTCCGGCCAGCGGTTATACCCTCCATTGGCCCCCTGATAGCGTCGCTCGTGAACTCGGGTGTGGCCAAGTACAGCGGATTTAGGCTGCTAGAGTCTGTCAGCGTGTATGGTTCAGGAGCAATAAAGAGCGTGCCTGGCAGTAAAGAAGATATATTCAAGAGCAAGGAAATCAGCCTGATAGAAAAGCGGAGGCTCATGCGCTTCCTAACATTTGCCGCTGGAGACTTTGAGGACAAGAAAGAGCTCGAAGGTAATGAGGACACGCCGTTCCTCGAGTTTCTGCCGAATGTCTTTTCCTTGAGCCAGGAATTATCCACTATCATCGGTTACTCGCTAGCGTTTTGCATGTCTTCTGCTGGTGCGCCTCTTCTTCAAAGATGTACTTTATGTAACTCATAATGCCACAGAGCCTACACTGCCAACACTGCACCGTCTACGGAATTACTTGCGGTCAGGCGGGCGGTATGGTTCCTCGCCGTTCCTCATTGGCGATTATGGTGGCATCGGCGACATAGCCCAAGGCTTCTGCAGAGCTGCGGCGGTCAGCGGCGCCGTCTACATTCTTTCCAGGAAAGTGCTGAAGGTGGCTGAAACTGAGAAGCCTACTATCACCGAGCCCACAGACGCCGCACCGAGCGAAGCGACGAACACTCTCAACTACACTGTCGATCTCGACGACTTTCCAGACACACTTTCGTGCAAACTGCTGATTTCTTCCCCGGAATACGTGCCCGAAACCCTGCGCAGCTCTGCTCACCAACTCACAGCAGAATCTGCGGGCGTTCCACGGGCGATACTAACAGCGGTTGCCCGTTGTATTTTGATCATAGACCAACCTCTGGCCCTACAACCCCCAGCCACTCCCCAGGAGACCAACGCACTTGAGGATGTGGACGGCGAACCAGTTGCTCCGGCCCCCAAAGACCGCACTATTGACACGGCTATCGTTGTATTCCCTCCCTCTTCCGTCGATGGCGGTTCCGCGGCCCATCCAGCAACTGTACTAATAAACGGCGAAGGGTCGCTCTCAGCGCCCAAGGGCAAATGTAAGCGCTCGTATATCTCCATAGGTATAGCCCCCTTAAAAAAAACTGACAATATTTTAGGGCTGGTCAACATATCCCTACCTCTCGAGGCGGTTCCAGAACAACCAACAACTACGGAGAGTATTCTGCGACCCTACGTCGATGCCCTCATGAAGCTGCCCGCCGCCGGCTCAGCGTCTCCACTCGCGCCGCTATTCAGCCTCTTCTTCCTGGAGCTCCCTGAGGTCCCACTCCCCGCGACCGAAGCGTCCGCATCGAGGAAAGACAGCTCGACGTATCTCATCCCTGCCCAGCTACCTATCGCATCCCTACCTGACTTCCCAGACCAAGCGACGAAGACTGCCGAGGCCGTGTTTCGCGCTGCAGTTGAGGCGCTGAGGAGGGGCCAGCCGTCTAGCGAAGAGGACGCTGAACCCGTTTCCTTCTGGCCGCCGCTACCCACAGACGAGGACGAGAACGACTCGGACTGGTAATGCACATCAAGACGCGTTCTTTTTATGACTTTAATTATACATATACTGGAATTAACTATGGGTGTAGTAATATAATGTACATTGGACTGGCGCGATACAGTGCGCGCAGGATATGGCTACAAATTATGGACGGGTTTGGGTATAACATGTGGTGTGCTCTTGAGTATTTAATATCGGGTGCGTTCAATGACGCGGGCACGGCGCGGGGTCGAGCGTATGCCGAGCGTGCGCTTGATCTTGGTCATGAGCGGGACATGCGTATCGCGGCCCTGCGAGAGGGAACAATCACAATCAGCCTCGGGTGCTTCACTGGACGACTCATGACTGCACTCACCATGGCGCGCAGCTCACGCTTTGCCTGCTTCCTGCCTGCGTGGGTGGTATTCGGGTTGGCTAGCGAGGCTTCTGCGGGTTATAGAAAAAGGGAGTCAGTAAGCACCGCGTCAATGACTGCGAGATGGTAGATGCGACGCACTCAGCCCGCCTGCGACGCGATCTTTGTCCTTGCGGTGGAAGAGGCCGCCGCGCCGGTGCTGCGTGTGGTGGTAGGGACTGTGGCTGGGGGCGCTGCGTCGGGATCCAAACAAGGGCATGGCGGTATTATTACTTTGAAGTGTGTTGTGCGAGGCTAAATTCTTCGCGGGAGAACGACTGCGGTATGAAATGAGATGCGACAGATAGACGTGGGGTGATTTGGTTCTCGAGCTACGAGGTATTTCCGGAAGTGGGATCCCATCGCAGTCTATCACCACGCTTATATAGACATGCAGGTCATGACAGAACGGCGTGGCATGGCAGAGGATGTGGTACTTATGATGTCACTCTGCGTGCACTGGCAGTTAATACATGTAACACAGCCCACTCACCCACTGAGGCCCGCAGCCTATGACGTACTTGCGCACCCACTGGCCCCAGCGCCGGTATTATTAGCGCTGCACGCACAGCAGCCCGTCAATGCTGATCTGCGGCAGTACACAGAGATTTTCTGTCATAGCTCCCGAGCAGGAAATAAGGCGCACTTCAAACAAGCGCCCACAAGCCTAAAATATTATTGTCATGACGCGCGTCGCGGCCCACGTTTTTTTGTCGGGCGTCTACACGCAAAGTATACTGCTTACCCTGATCGGTTCCAAAGAGCGTTAGCTGCCCAATGTCGTCACCGCAAGTATTCCTCAATTCATAAAGCCAAACTGAATGATGTGGGTCGATCCCGGTACGCGCGGGACACGCGGGCCGTGTCGTCATTTCACTGCACGCGCCGTCCACGTAGACATGACGGTAAGAATCTAGGCCCTCTGCTGCTGCTATGGCAGAGCAGCACCACAGACGTACTTAAACGTCCACTGAAAGACATCATCCAGCTCCCCCGTCCTCCCGTCCCATCCTCCGCCCCGCGACGCGCCCACGCTCTCGCTCCCTCGCACCCAGAGAGCACATGAACATGCACATGTGGTGCGCCGCACCCGCGTCCATTCCACCCGAGCCACCCGTGCTTATCCACATTCCCAGCACCACGGCCGAAGCTTACCCTCAGAATTTTTACTTAACCCCAGACGGACGGTCACGCAGAAGAGCATCCGCAAGATAATAGTCGCAATTGTGATGGATTACCCATACAGAGCGGGAGCCTCTGGGAGTTCTATATCTACGCGGGGCTCCCACGCACACTGCGGCTCAACGTAAACGGTAAGAGTGCCTGCCTGCAGGCACGTCCGTGCCGAACAGGACGTGCGCTTTGCTGCATTTGTCCGGGCCAGACCCTCCAGAAGTCGCAGAACCCAACTGTCCATTTTCTTACATACGACGCCGTGCCCACCCGCCGGCAACCGCATACTTAACTTAGGCCACTCGCGCGCTCGCAGCTTCGCTCTTGTTTGCCTCCTACATCCATCACCGTCTCGTAAACACAACAACCGGTGGAGAATATCTGTCCCGCCAGCCGCCAGGAACAAGGGGCATTGCTTACTTACGTGCGCCACTCCCACTCCAGAACCTACTTGGTTATATTAACACAACGCAGAAACTTACCAGAACGTGCGCACCGACGTTGACAACCTTCTTCTTCTCCCTCACAATCGAGTAGATTATGTCGTTCGTCGATAGAGCCAATGACGTCCTAACCCCGCTCTATGCCTTTCTGGCACAGTACGGCATCGTGGTCGACAAGACCACCGCGCCAGTCGTCCTTGCGGCGCTAGCAGGCGGCGCCCTCGTCCTCCATGCTGGCGTCCGTGCGCGCGCAGCCACAAGCGCAGTCAAGGCACAAGCCAAAGAGAAGGACACCATCAAGGACAAGAACAAGGAGCGCAATCCCGGAGGTGAGCACGCCTGCTCTTTTCTGCCCGTCTGGGCACCCACTCCCGCCCAGAATGGACGCCAACCAAGTTCACCTACCCACATATCGAGCCGGGCGCAGAGCCGCTGTCTGCAGTGAAACCGGTGCCGTACCGGCCCTTCCGGTACGGGCCATACCAGTGCGTACCACCACTCCGGTGCAAGGGCTGTAGACTGACTGGAGGTAGCGTGACTATGGGCCTGCGCGCCATGGTGTGGAACGACTGGATCGAGGTGCGCATATGGCTGTAGCGTATATGCGGTGACTGACGCAGACGCGCAGCTGGACCGCGAGCACGTCCAGTACCACGCGATCAAGACGCACAGATTGGCGACGCGCAGCGGGGCGGGGTACCCCGTGCGGGTGCTCAAGGACGACGCGAACCCGCGAGTCAAGGGCGGCGAGCTGGCAGGTGCGTGTATGCGCTGTGAGTGACGCGGAGTGTGCTTACGCGGCTGCAGCCGTTGAGCTCGTACACGAGCTGTGCGAGTACCTCTCACGACGGTACCCGCTGGACTTTAGCGTCGAGCGGCACGCGCAGCGCGTTGAAGCGGGCGAGGGAGAGGCGTACTGCGACTGGGGCTGGGAGGGGCTGCCGGCTGTGAAGCGGGTGACGATGAAATCTATCGGGGTGTCATATGATGTGCCGCTCTCTGTTGCAGATGGGGAGCGGGCACCGGAACGGGCACTAGAAGTCGCAGGACTATTGTGAGTGGGCTGCGAGATGTGATAGACAGGAGCTGAGCGATTGCAGAGTTCAAGATGATCTGATACTGATGATGGAAGGTAAGCAGGCCAAACAGCTGGAAAAGGCGAGAGATAAGAGCAGAGCACAGGCGACGACGGGATCTACTATTTCCAGGCGGGAAGCGTGACACTGCCAGGCAAGTTTGCAGATAGCGGCGAGGGCGGTGCATTTACTGTTTCGCAGGGTTCTGGCGGATGCAAGACAAGATCGGGATGGCGCTGGACGAGATACACATCTCGGGGCATGTTCCGCAGTGTGAGTTTATTTTTGCGGGCATTGGCTTGTGGCGATGAGGTTTGAGAGTGCGGTGGCGGTGTGGATAAAAAAAGGATGGGTGCCAAGGCGGGGGGGCCTTGAGGCAGGTCACTCGGCTGATGTCGTCACACATGCGTCATCGGCATTAAATTTTGGGCCAGTCTTCTTTTGATGGATGCTAATCTGAGTATGTAGACGCGGACAAGCTGGCGGGCAGCCTGGCGCGCTTCTTCCGGCGCCTGGCGCTGGAGAAGCCGATGGTGCGCAACAACTACTTCTTCCAGGTGGTGCCGGAGGACAACGCGGGGGCGGTGGACACGGAGGAGCTGGGATGGGCGACGAGCATGGTGGGCGGGGAGGACGAGTACCTGTCGATGGGCGGGCACCGGACGCTGACGGACGGCGGGGCGGCGGCGGCGGCGGCGACGGCAGACCGGATCCGGATGCGGTCGGAGCGGCAGACGGTGAGGCGGCTGGGGCGCAGCGGGGCGGTGGTGTTCACGGTGCGGACATACCTGACGCCAGTGGTTGCGCTGGGACGGGAGGCAGGGGTGCCGGCACGGCTTGTGAGTGCGCTGCGGAGCTGGCCGAGGGACGTGGGGGAGTACAAGGGACAGTACCGGGGAGAGTGGTGGGACTGTGTGGTGGAGTACATGTCGAGGCCGGATGTGGCCAGGCACTGATCTGCATCAAATAGCACCAAACAGGGCGTGAATATAACATCTACGTCAGCAGTCGTCATTCTGTTTAGGACCCCCAACGTCGTCACCATGTCACCCACGCCAGACCGCTCTCCAGACTCTGACCAGTCACAGCCCCGCGCAGTCCGCCAGACGCGCTCAGACTTCTATCTCGAGCCCAATCCCTTCGAAGAGTCCTTCAAGACCCCCTCCAACGTCCGCAACGCCTCCGCGTCCCCCCACAACGACAAGGACAATGACGACCGCCCCCGCTCCCGCCCCGACTCGGCCCACCGCTCCGCGTCCCCCCGCCCCGTCCTCCCGCCCCTCGCCTCCATCTCGTCCCCGGCAGACACAAACTACTCCTGGGGCTACAACCAGGGCTCCATAAATTCCCTGCGCTCGGGCCCACTCTCCCCCGCCATGCTCGCAGGGCCCCAGCCAGCCCACGACCAGGCCCCGCACCTCCCCTTCGACCCCGCCACCTTCCGCACGGGCCTCACTCCCCGCACAGGCCTCACCCCCCGCACGGGCCTCACCCCCCTCGTCGGCGGCTTCCCCCCCTCCCCCGGCACCGCTGCCTTCCTCGCCATCATGAACGGCGGCAGCAACCCCACCGCCCCCGCCGGCCCCACCATCACCCCCAACACCCTCAACGCCATCTCCGGCGTCCTCAACAACTCGGCCGCAGCTCCAGCCAACCCCGCCAACCCTTCCCAGCCCTACGCCGCCTCCAACTTCCACCACCAGTCCTCCGCCGCCAACGGCACCCAGGACAACGCAAACTCCTACTCAACCACCACGGCCAACGCGACCTCCGCCGCCGCCAACGGCCTCTTCCTCCTCTCTCAGGCGCATCAGGAGCTCACAAAGCGCGAGGAGGCCCAGGCCCGCGCAGGCAACGCCAGCGCCGCCGCCAACCCAAATCCCCCGGCACCCGCCAATGGTTCCGCCATTACCAAGCGCGGTGCCAAGCGCAAGTCGTACGACGCAATGTCTCCCCCACCAACAAATTCCGCCCCATCCGCCCGGGCCAACACACAGCAAAAGCGCACCAGGCCGTCCAACGGCCGCTACAAGACCGCCCTCCGCGGCACGTCTGAGGACCAGGACGATGACGATGACGACGTCGACGACATGGACGATCCCGCCGAGCTCGACGACAATGACGCCGACTCTAACGCGGCAAGGCGGACAAATAAGAAGCCGGAGACGGAAGAAGAGAAGCGCAAAAATTTCCTCGAGCGGAACCGTCAAGGTAAGACTGACACGAATTTTTTTATTATCCGCCTTGCTCATCTTTCTCCAGCCGCCCTCAAGTGTCGGCAACGGAAAAAGGCCTGGCTTGCGCAATTGCAGGCCAAGGTCGAATATCTGACCCAGGAGAACGAGCGTCTCACATCCGCCCTTATCTCGTCCCGCGACGAGATCTCGCGGCTGTCAGCCCTTGTAGGCGGCGCGGGCGTCGTCAGCACCATGCCGGTCAGCGTCAATGGCCACGGCGGCCCTGGCGTCCAGCCCGTGAGCATGAACGTCAGTCTCTCGGGCAAAAACAACAACGCAGCAGCTGTCTCAGGCCCGGGTGGCGGCCGTTCATCTGGCTACGGCTACTAGTCACATCCGCACCCCCCAAAAAATTTCTCTCATCTTCCCGCCGAGTACTGGCTATCGGCATGTACGCATGCGACGACACCGACACGAAAGCACAAAACATCTGTACCCCTATATTATTCACCCACGCATCCATTCCATCCCGCACCCTCATCTTATCTGCATCTCTTTGCGATGTGTACAGACCCCCTCCCTCTATGCATAGGTTCTCTTTTTGGGCATTCGATTATGGACTACTGTCCTGTTTGTTTTCTTGCGTTGGGACTATACACGTTTTGCCCCTGCCACCCGCTTTTTTATTATCATAATCCCATGGGCACGTGTAACGGCAATTCGCTGCGAATTTGGGCGTGCTTCTTCTCTTGTTTGTGTACTAGTTTCTCTCGCTCCATCTGCTTGTTTATTCTTTCTCTTTTCTTCCATGCTCTGCTACGTATACATACAAGGAATAAAACAAGTAAAAACGCATCAGCCGCATCTGTCTGTGCCCCTCCTTGTTTGCATCCCCCTCGGCTCAGCCTCCTGCAGATGCGAATTACTGGAGATTGTCTGTGTCAAGTCATGCAGTGACAATATGACTTGATCATCAATCGATCAATTGGACCCGGGCTCTTGGGTCCTTCTATCTTTGTATTATATACCAACTTGGACACACGACCTTGGGCGAGGCCAGACGAGCCCCGCGCTCGAATCTGCTGTCTCGCGATCCGCCGCGCCTATCTATGTATATAATCCTGCTTGTATGTATATATATGTATGCGATAATGTTCTGCACCACCTTCGAAGAGGCGTCGAGGCGGGCGGAAAAGTACCTACTACTCTCTTACTTACTAATTACACACATATATTTCCTCTTACGCGTAACGATAACTAACTCTATTACTCACTAATAACGTTATGTAAGTATAAACTTATCCCCGCCCCGTCCCTGTGTGATTGAGTTCCGTGCAGCTGCGGCTGTCGGGCTTGCACCGAATGGGACTGAGTTTCTGGAGTATTCGACGGTGCCGTCATGGCAGTGGACACCCCGCCCGGCCCTGGCGCGCGTGTCCGTGTGCGTGGCACTCGCATCCGGGCTTCGCGCCTGTCTGCCTGTCCACTCAGGCTTTCCGATCTCGAGCCGGGCGGGCTCTTGGGTGGCGGCCCTGGTCCCTGGTCCCTCTATGTACTAGCTGCGCGCCCTCCGCGATTTATTTGAACACCGCGAATACTGGTCTGTCTGTAGGTCAGGCCTGCAAAGCGATCGAGTTGCAGCACATTGCGCTGTGCGAAATTAAATCGAGGGCATACACCTGTTTGCCCGGGGAAGCACTGCGGTCAATTACACCAGTGGCTAGTGGCTGTATGTGTGTGCAATTTGCATACCCCATCTCCGAAGCTTAAATCACAATTGCGAGGGTGACGAGGCTAATAGACGGGCCCGGCGTAACTTTGTGCAAGAATGAATGTGCACGGTGCCTTCGGCCGGTGTATCATGGTTATTGGGGTACATTGTACTTAGGGTATACATAGTAGTAGTACCGTCACAGCACTCATCACTGTATGAGAATAACTTGCACTCACACATCACTGCCCGATATCACGCCCAATGAGTCGATATCACTGCCCAATGCGTATGTAGAAGTGACACCGCAGTGAAAGTGTGAAACACCTCAGACAGATAGACAGCTCAGGCAGCGGATCTAGTCCGCATATGTCCATGCGCGTGCACGGCCCCGGCGCCAGTCACCGTGTCAGGCGCCTTCAGATAGAGTGTGTGCTACATAGGGCCGCGCAGGACCGTCCCCCGTCTGCTGTGTATGGGCAGTGCGCGATCGATCGTGGACGTGGGCGTGTACTATGTACGAGTGATGTGGGACCGGCGAAGCGCCCCGGCGGGCGCCTAGGTGTGCGGCGGAGACCCTGTCCGTCGTCGAGTCGGCGACGCGCGCGCGCTGTCCGATGCCGCCGTGGTATACGAGTGTATGTGGTACACTGCGCTCCCAGCGGTGCGGCGGGAGTGCGCCACCAGATCCACACGGCGTCGTCAAGTCCTCAGTCTGTCCATAGCAATCGCACCGCCAAGCCCCGCTCACCCCGTGCGCTGTCCTAAAGCTTATTCGCCGCCAGCGATTGGCTCGACGAGCGTGAGCCTGCGTGGGCGGCTGGTTGGCTGGGAGTGGCAGATGCGGGGCCGCAGGGACGTGTTTATTGCGCCCGATACATGGGCTCCCGCGTCCGCGTCAGGGCTGCACGCGCCAGTGCGGCCTGTGGAGACGCGCGAGGGAAAACTCTGGAAAAACGCCATCGCGTGGAATTCGATGGCAGAACGCAATAACTGGTACGGGTTAATTGCATTGCATTCCGTCCACCTGTGGAGGTCGGTAATGTTGCATACATAGTATCATACGTGCATTCATTTCCCTGGAACATAATTATCTCAGTGACACGCACATTTATACATAATCGACTAATGCGTACCCATGCCCATGCCCACTCGCACTGAATCTTACAGGCCGGCAGCACTTAATTAAATCACCGGCCGCCTCCCGACGTCGCGCTGCACATCATTTTGAATTACTCACCACGGGCTGGGAGAAATCAGAAAGCACGTACTTGTGTAAATTGTATGTGTGGGCTGCACAGATGACCTGGAATGTTTCTCGATGGAATGGACGGTAGAACGCTCTCGCTCTGGGCGACTGACTCAGCCATAAGCAACCATTCCGTTTCCATTCCTCCTTTCCTGAGAAACAGACAAGTCAGGCTCCCCTGCTCCACAGCACGCGCGGAATCGAAGCCCCCGACAAGTCGCACGCCGGGACGCAGGATGGCACAGGTGCACTTTGGTGCAATTCAGTCCGCAAAAATATAACATACATCCAGTAATGATATGACCTGTAAATGCAACAGTGTGTAAGTATACACGGCGCGATACGCGCCACGCTCTAGATGAGACAAGATGGGGTGATTGTCCAGTTTGGCTTCCAGTACCTTGCAGTGCCGCCGCGCGGCGATTCAGAGGCCAGTCGGGGTAACCTTTTTTTACCGTATGTACCGTGTATCAAATATTGATAATGATTGGAAGATGATGAAGATCCTTGAAAATCCTGTGCATCATAATTTTATCTGGACTGTTAGTGCTCATTTGATGAGCTAATTATGAGAAAAAGAGTAGAAGCATAGCATGACAAAACGCTCCCGCGACGCAACGCACAAGCAATGATACGATGCGCCGTTTGGGAGCAATAGCGTAGAATACCAGGCGCTTGGCCCGAGTACTTCAGATACCGTCGCTCATACACAGCCAGTGCGACCCATCTGTCGATAACAGGTCCAGGTGAAACAGAAAAAGCAGAATAAGAATATGGATTACAAGGAATATATGTTAGCCGTTAGCGGCTGTCCATTGTTACTCAACGATTCAGAGCTGACATGGATTTGACGCCTAGTCTGAAAGTAAATCACATGCGTAGTGAGTACGCGTACCGTGAAGTCAGGCATTAACGTACGTCTAATTCGGACTTCGCAGAGGCTACCCCATACCGTAAGTAATAAAATATGCATACCATCAACTAGGTTTTCGAGAGCGCCTTCCATTACTTACGTAGCATAACATATGGTATCGCGAAGGTGGGGGTGTCACAAAAACTTCTTTAGCAAAGGGGCGCGCCATCTCAGTCGCTCCTGAGTAATCACGTCAAAATAATCTATCAGTACTGCCCAAGTAGTTTTGACTGTACGTGCCTGGACGAGACCGCATCAAGCACCAGGAGGCAGGAGGAGCAAGATCCTGTTGATTGCTTCACGATGTTGCGCTCCGCCGCGCGTCCGGGAGCGCACCCACGGGCCTGCGAACACATTTAATTTCTGCACAAACGGAACAGCTTCGTGATACATCCACTACAGATAAGGTGTGATCGCCTGAGCTGAGAGCTGCCGTTATCTGGCAGTGTCCCCGTTAAAATTAACATGAAATCGAAACAGGGAGCGGGCGGCGGGAGAGTGGGCTGCCAGAGTCTGAATCAAAAACGGAGCTATAGATGATCGATACCGTTCTCCAGTAGGCCTGGAGCTGATATACGAGGCATTGGCATGCGAGGCATAGATCCGTCTTGGGTTAGCCAGGGATGCAACTGCCTGCTACAGGCTCCGTTCCGTGCTGGTCGTTGGTACCCATAAGGCTAATTGGCTTATAGAGGAAATGCTATCCCCATGATCAACATCGAGTAGACCGGAAATAGTTACTGGCAGTTGTTGTGGAGTGGGAATTGTTAAGCTTCAGAGGTCCAGAGGTAAGGCTGATACGCAGAGTGGACAAGGACGTACTGACGGCTAGTCATCTGAACAAAATGTTCTACCAAGATCAGTTTTTTCCAAACGACAACGCTGAGAAACTCAGTCGTGGATGAGGCACATATTTTGCGAGTCTTGCGGTGGCTTCCATAGCTCTGATCGATGAAACTACTGGCCGTCCAGTGGCCAAATTAATCGACCATTCTATAATACAACTGGTCTATAAGTAAGATACTTCCCATGTCAGGACCCTAACTTCTAGCACTCCAAAGTACACCTGTGACCTGGCGAGAGATACAGGCCGCTTTCACCAATTCAGAGCATGGAACCCGTTGTTTTGTTTAGCGCCGATTGCTAGCAGCAGAACGAGGAGAGTGATCAGGAACAAGATAATCAGTGTCCAAGCTACGAGCAGACGGTCGGTCAAATATTTCGTTAAGCTAACAGAGGGCACTTACATGAACCACCCAGGACACCCGGTATACTAACAATTCGAATGGAATTGTCAGCGCTGCCGGAAACGAGTAGTGTCGTAGAGGTGTTGAATTTAATTGTTGTCGGTGGAAACTCGTGTGACTTCAGTATGGTAATCAAAGGCTATAATTTTCCGATTAATTAAAGCAAGCAAGAAGAAAGTTGTCAAGACATACACTCAGAGTCTTGGTATCTAGCACCCCTATTGATAGGTCAGAAGACCCGTATCCCAAAAATCGACCGTCCGGACTATATCACAGAATTGAAAAGAGTTGCATCAGAAGTAAGCGAACAAATGTACCTCACGTCCACGCAAGTAATTCCCCGATCGCCTACTTTTCTTGACTTGTCCACTGTCCATGTCGACGTGGCCCATTTCAATACGAAAGCTTTTCGTGCTGGGCCTTTGGATTTATTGGAACGAGGCGGAATGGTGTTTACAACAGTATATAAAATATCAGAGCTCAGTGGATGAAATCTGTGCAGAAACATGTGAGCAGCAGCAGCGAAGTCGGCATAACTGGTATCTCACCGTGCAGCCCGGAAGGTGCTACCTTCTCCTGTTAAAGACGGCAGTTCGACTGTGTGTTCCAGTGTCAATTTTGAAGGTTTGTCCGAAGACCAAATTTGACTATTCTTGGATTTCTTATTTGACTTTTTAGGGGAGATGGAAGAGGCTGATGGAGACGTTTCATGGCTAGGTAATAGGTACACAAGCAAACTGTGGGTTGTAGCGACAACGACCTAGGTGACATTTGATTTAGCTAGGGTGAAATAAGTAACAAAGAACCATACCTGTTTGTCTGAGAATGTAATGTCGTATATTTCCTTCTCAGTGTGTATTGATTCAGATATCGGTTGGAGAGAGGGATAGGAAAGCAAAGTGAACTGTACATAGACTATTTTTTTAAAAGTTAACGAGTATAACATGTGATTGAGACATACATCATGAGACCCTGCAACTGCCACGACAGAGCCGTCTTGAGACAAAACTGTGACTTTCTGTTGCTCATTAACGAAGTTGCTAGAGTGTAAAGCTATTTACTATACCTGATAGTCTTCCAGGTCGCCTTCGGTTAATGTTCCTCGAGTCTGAAGTAGATTTATCCTATATAACATGAATATTGGATGCCTCAACCACTATACTTGAGATTAGCCGCTCACTTCTTGTCTGCAATACTGAAGGTGCGACAGTTTTCGTTCTCTTTCTTCTCCAGCTTTTCCAAGACGCTATTTATCCCACACACCACGCTAGTTCCCTGTTGGATATGGTAAATGAAATGAGCACAACCATGCGAACTGTACGTGCATTAATGTCGGCTGCCATGCTCATGGGTGCGTCCTCTCCTCTTTCCAGTTCAAACTCGTCTTTCAGCTCAATGGCTAGCTTTTCATCGATATCGTACAGCCTCTAAATTAAACGGTCAGAATATAGTCAACAAGATGAGGAATTGCGACATACCAACTTATTCTTAATGCCGCTATACGACGCACCACCCCCACCCCCTAGGACCAGTTGGTTAGGGGATAAAAATGCCGAAGAGTATACAGGAAAGGAAGGAAGTGGATGAGGTTCATGTCGGGGTCGCATAATGGTCAGGTAATAGTAAAATACAAGTTGCTGTTGCGGAAAGAATACTAGTAGTTTCAATTGTCAGGTTCAACGTTAGCCAAGTGTCGCGGCACAGTCGCAATGAATACTTGTCGATCACATGATCCTCACGTTAACAACGCAAGCGCGCGCCGCACGCTGTTGGAGGTCGTTGGTTCGCCATTGAGTTAATTTTAAGAATGCAAGTATGAAGCGCCCTTTGCGTGCCAGAAGACTTGATAGTACGCTAGTACGCACGCAGGGCCGAAAAAAATATGTCTTTACTGTCGTGTTAGAAGAGAAGCCTAGCAAGCACAAGCACGCTGCACTGCACTCAAGAAACGTCCATGTCATTAGCTATGTAACACACGCCGTCTTATCGCATATCCATACACATTCATGTAATTTAAGATTATAAGGTAAAGTCTGGTTGCTCGTTATAGAACATGTACAAAAGACTTGACCTCCACAGACGACAGCGAATGAACTTAGAATGGACCGTCGGGGCCTGGGCAACCTCATGGAAATCGGGATACTCGTTGTTCCAGATAAAGACAAAAACTGGCCTCGCATGGTTAAGGACCTGAAGCACTGCTGCAGAATGCCAATTCGGTAGCCGCGCCGTGTACGCGAATTGAGCGAGAAGAACGAGAGTCCAATCAAGAAGTCTGTTGCTCGGTAATGCAGCAAACATCGGGAGAACACAGTGGACTTAGTCGGATACATCGACTTTTACCACCTGATCAGCGGTATTCGGGTTGATTTCAGGAAAGTTTTGGGCGATGGCTTCATCTAATAGTTGTCGGTATGACTGCTCGGTGTGATTAGTCGTTGAAACATCGTTAGGTTTAAGTCCAGTATACCTGCAAAGCCGCAATCTTGCCATTCATGAACTGATTCTCGGTAGCTGCTCTCTCCAAGCGCTCCTTGGTTAACTGCATGGGATTTTTCGAGCCGTCGATATCAGCCAACACTTGCATGGGAATCATGGTCGAGATATGTTGAGCCATATCATCAATGGTGGCAAGATGGCCAACCACCTCATTTCTGTATACCACTTGAGTATCTGGGGAAGCCGACGTCATAATAAATAACGTACACTCGGAGCCCTACTGGCTTCCCTCCGCCTAACTTATCTCGCTCCTTGGTGGAATCATTGACTACCGTTGTTCCCAAGTTGTAGAGGGCATTGGCAAGCCCAAACAGTTCAAGTTCCAAGTCTCCTTGCAGACCATGTGGTGCAGGCGACTGCGAAGAGCGTGGCGAGTCCGGCGCTGGCTGTGAATGTGGTGTGGATGGAGGAGGCATGACATAAGACTGACTGTCGTGATTGCTTATGTGCCTCTGTTTGTCGGAGATTGCATCTTTTCAGTCAGCCAACCGATTCAATCATCCTTATAGTCTATCTCCTTGGTCCTCCAATTGTCACTAGTCCGGCTTCCACCTTGTTCTTTTCTTGACGCCTGAGAATGCTTCGTGAACCCTGCGCTTGGATTAAACATGACTCTTCCGATGCTTATTATGGGCTACCTGGTTCCTTGTCTAATAATTTTCGAGGGCCTTCGCTTTTAAGTCAGCCTTCTTTCGTTGCTTCTGGTGAAGGTCGGAAAGAGAACGTTCCTCCAGGCTCTTGCAATATAGACGGTGTTTTCGATCATGCTATCATGACTATGCAAACTCGGGTTGCTATTCGGAATGAAAATCCTCACCGATTTCAGGTCGTTCCCCTTCGCGAGGTCAGTAAACTGGAAACTTCTAGCGCGAATCACCGGGAAAATGCATCGCGACCGACTATTTCCACCCCGCCAAAGCATAAAACTATATGGCAGCCTCGTCCTAAGCTTAGAGTGGATTACAAGTCTAGATCACAGCCTAGTATCCTTCCGGTGAAGTCATCTCTAGAACTATGTGCGAATGAGACCACTACTAGCTGCGATGAGCCCACCTTGGATATTGATAAAGGAGATCCGTGCGTTTTGTCTGCTGCTATTTTGCATCTTCACTCGGGGGAATGCGCAACACCCCTTGCACTGGTAGACGTTAATCAACCTGGGAGGCGGACGTCTGCTACTTCTTCCGGAGCTGATGCCTCCTCCCCCGCGCCTATACAGAAGCTCGTGCACTCGGAGTTTCCGCTCAACCACAAGATATCACGCTCTTTACAAATCAGAACACGTTCTGAAAGAAATTACCACAGATCTGCCAGCACTGGTCACGTTCACCCCCCTGTAATGCCATTGCTTGTCGGGACGCCAAAGCCGAAAGTTCGGTCGAGGACATTGTCGGATGCCACCCTTCTTAACTGTCGTATGGAGGACCTAGACGTTGATGATGAATCGTATTATGCACTGCTCGATGCTTACGATTCTGATGCTACAGAGGCAAGGTTGAAGAAAAGACATGCCATCTACTCTTCGACCTTTTGCTTTGATGAACCAACTCTCGAAGTGGGCTCCGAGTCATCGAGCGACTCTCAGGAGATAACGTACACCAATATACAAGCGTTATCGGTATCTTCAGCAGGGGCGAAGTCGAAAGCCGATGTCGGGCGCCTTAATCCCGACTCTGGATTGTGTCGAAGGTCTTCCGATAATATCAGCAGTTATCATAAGACCCATCTAACGTTTACCAATAGGGAATATCCAATAATTGGAAGTATAGACCTATTACCGACAACCTCGCATGCCGTTCAGCATTTGAGGCATAAGTCTTCTTCTCATAGTCTCCGCATTCGTAAACTTTCTGGGGAGCTGAAGCGGTCTAATCTCGCCCGTGAACAAAACAATCTCCTAAGTGCACAACCACTCGTCTATCCACAGATCATCCTTGACCTTCTTTCGGACACGGACAAAGCCCTCGTGGAATGGAAACGTATCTAGTACGCATTACTTTGGTTATTTTTTTCTTTAGTTTTTTTTTTCATCTGTCCTTGTATTTCGTTTTGTATCCAACACGGTCACTGTAATTACACGATCTACTATAGCTCGCATTATCATGTCCCAGTCATTCTTTTAATAATAAAACATTTAAAAATTGCAACTACCAGGTTATTCACAGCCGATAGCATATTTCCACCACTGACATGTCGTTACCTAATGGTTATTGTGGTTATTGAATGCTGGCACCCATGAAGTGCACATTGAGTGCACATATAAGCCAGATATAGCCATGCATAGTCCTCTTTAAATTTAGGCGTTGATGACGGCATTACTTTCCCATTGATTCGAGACTGATTAACGGTGGTTGGTGTTACTATTTGCAAGTATTTGTGTAGTTAGTTGTGGTCTCTGCTTGCGTGCAAGAAAGTACAGCGATTAATGAGAGGTTGCCTGGGGAAACAGTAGTATTAGTGGTGGAGATGCGAATAGAGCAGGTCGGTTCGGGGTCGGATGAGAGGATGGGCCATTTATAGACTGGGTGACAGAAATGGACGGCGTGATTGGCTGTCGGAGCTTGGTACCGACTTATGTCATTGACAAAGTAGTCCATTACCTCGATCGGCCGAACTATATGCCAGTGGATCGGCTCATTTAAAGGACGAGGACGTTCCAGCTTTTGGCTTGCGTTTCTACAAATTTCCATTGACCATCCTTTCCCACTATCATCATGCCAGTCGCCGTTACATCTCCTCGTACTCTATACGACAAAATTTGGGATGATCACGTCGTGTGAGCGAACTATCATATTCCCGCGACCGGCTTTTGCCTGACACTCTCCCTGAAAGTGATGTTAAAGAAGATGGGTTAGCCCTGGTATACATCGACCGGTACGCAATTAATACTGCTGCAAGCAAATCATCAGTCTGATGCTATTCCAGTCATCTTGTCCATGAAGTTACCAGCCCGCAAGCATTTGAAGGCCTGTGAGTATCTATACCAATTTATTGCGGATGATTCTGATCTTTGATGCAGACGCACCGCAAAGCGTCCTGTTCGTCGCCCAGACTGTACCCTAGCCACAGTCGATCACAATGTTCCGTATGTCCTCTTTCACTTAGTATTATTCTCTGTAACTCAGCTTCCATAGCACTGTATCTCGCAAGAACTTCGTTTCCGTCGATACTTTTATCGCGGAGCCGGATTCGCGGGCCCAGTGCGCCGCTTTGGAGGAAAATGTGAAGGAATTCGGGCTGACATACTTCGGTATGAAGGATCGACGTCAAGGTATGCAACAACATACTCCCCTGCTAGTCTTATATCCTAATACACTGGGAACCCCTAGGAATTGTACATGTTATAGGGCCTGAGCAAGGATTTACTGTATGTATCCCTTGCTTTGAGAGATTACCAAAGACTTACGACATTTCTAGCTGCCAGGTATTACATGCGTTTGTGGTGATTCACACACATCGAGTAAGTCAGAGCTATTCCCGATTTATAACAGAATTGACTTGATACACAGCACACGGCGCGTTCGGTTCTTTGGCCTTCGGCATTGGTACATCTGAGGTCGAGCATGTTCTGGCAACTCAAACACTCTTGCAGAAGAAGGGAAAGAATATGCGTATCACGGTTGATGGCGAGCTTCATGAAGGCGTAACGTCGAAAGATGTCATTCTCCATATTATCGGAGTTATCGGTACTGCAGGAGGAACCGGATGCGTTATCGAGTATGCTGGCTCTGTCTTCCGTGGGTTCAGCATGGAAGCTCGTATGAGTGTCTGCAACATGAGTATCGAAGCCGGCGCGCGGGCGGGCATGGTTGCTCCGGACCAAGTCACTTTCGAATATCTGAAGGGTCGTCCACTGGCTCCTAAAGGGGAGGAATGGGACGAGGCAGTCAGCTATTGGAAAACACTCAAGACCGACGAAGGAGCAAAGTTCGATATCGAAGTGAATATTTCCGCGTCAGACATCATCCCTACCGTCACATGGGGCACTTCGCCACAAGACGTTGTCCCTATCACTGGCAGTACTCCCGACCCCGCTGCAATATCTGACTCCGTTAAGCGTGCGTCTGCTGTCCGCTCCTTGTCTTACATGGGTCTGGAGCCCAACGTGCCGATGGAAGAAATCACGATCGACAAGGTCTTCATTGGTTCATGCACCAACAGTCGAATCGAAGACCTTCGCTCTGCTGTCAAAGTTATTCTTGCTGCTGGACCGGACGCAAAGGTTGCTCCTAATGTTCATGCGATGGTTGTTCCCGGCTCCGGTGTCATCAAACAGCACGCAGAAGCTGAAGGTCTGGATGTTATCTTCAAGCGGGCCGGGTTTGACTGGCGCGAAGCAGGTTGCTCTATGTGCTTGGGAATGAATCCCGACCAGCTGGCTCCAGGAGAGCGCTGCGCGAGCACTAGCAACCGCAATTTTGAGGGCCGTCAAGGCGCCGGTGGCCGTACCCATCTCCTCAGCCCTGCCATGGCTGCCGCGGCTGCACTTACTGGGAAGTTGACCGATGTCCGCAAATTCATGGGCAAAGTTGGAGATGCCAATGTTGCTGCAGCGCCTCCCCTAAAAGTTGTTAACGCTCTTGATTTTGTCGACGACGCCACTGCGTCGCCCGCTGCTGCCGGCCCTGCCTCTACCGGAGCTGGTGTTCCCCTTCCATCCGCTACATCTCCTTCTGCAGTTGAGAAATTTGTGGTTGTTAAAGGGATCGCAGCCCCTCTGCATATTGAGAACGTTGACACCGACATGATTATTCCTAAACAATTTTTGAAGACTCTGAAGCGCACTGGCTTGGCCGATGCACTGTTCTACACGCTCCGCAAAGATCCTCATACTGGAAAGGACACCGACTTTGTTCTCAACCGTACGCCCTACAATAAAGCCAAAATCCTCGTTTGCACTGGAAAGAACTTCGGATGCGGTAGCTCTCGCGAACATGCCCCTTGGAGTTTGTAAGTCCTTGTTCTAGCTAGTATCTATAATACATTCTGACGGCGACCTTTAGGAATGATTTTGGTATCCGTTGCGTTATCGCGCCTAGTTTCGCTGACATCTTCCGCAACAACTCGATGCAAAATGGCATGCTTCCTGTGGCGATTCCTCAGGAGCAATGTATCGAACTTGCGAAGGATGCTGAGGCAGGCCTCGATCTTGAGGTTGATCTGGAGAAGGAGGAAATAAGACGAGTCAATGGCCAGCCCCCTATTCCATTTTCCACAGATCCATTCCGCAGGCATTGCTTGTTGAACGGGCTTGACGACATAGCCCTAACCATGCAACGGAGCGACGTTATCGGGGAGTTCGAGCGCCGAAGAAGTGAAATGTGGCCCTGGCTGGATGGCTTCGGTTACTCGGGAAAGATCCCCATCTCGGCGTCACGGAAACTGAAAAAGACAGACTGGTAAACTCCAGGCCGTTATGTTAATATCAGTGTATCATATAGTAGTCCGTATATCCCATCTGCTGTATTTTTTGTAACATCCACACCTCATGAAGCTTGTTTAATCAAAGTGGTAACTTGAAAGTTAATGCGTTGGTAGCTGAGGTCCATGCACAAAAAGTACCTAGTTCTTGAGTTTGGTCAGCTTACCCTAATCCGGGCGCAGCGTGTTGACGTGATGTTGTTTCGCCAAATCAAGTCTCCGTTTCATTCTCAGTCAATCTCCCCTAAAACCATCACCTACGTCTTTGCTGTCTACCACTTGGGCCTACTTGGACCTGTCCACCTGATTCTATCCCCTGATATAAAAAGATATGTCCACACTGCATACTTCATCTCACGCGGATGAGGGTGGTGTGCTACCATATGACTCTGTACTCCACCCACAATCTACCTCAACCACTGTCAAAATGCAATCTGCGAAAAAGAGTGTCTCGCCTGCGGCTCAGAATACCGCGAAACCTGTAATTCCCAGTGGAAAGCAAAAGAAAGTCTCTCGTCGGTCAAGCAAGCCCATCATAAATTGGTTCCAGCGCAAGTTGGCTGGCTCAGGAAAGACGAAGCGAACAGAAAACGAGCCACTTGGTTTTGCAGAACTTGCTATATCGCGCAATGCCCCCAATCCTCCAGGGCGCCAGATGAACCGCATAACCTCTTCTCCTGTTCCCGTGCAGACGCATTTCCTAAAACAGCAGACCAAACCAGACGCTTCTTCGCTAGCAAGGCGGAAAACACGTTCAATATCCCTGCACGGTGACGAAGACCTGCGAGGTCTAGACCAGGGTGAGGATGACGACAGTGCTTCTGTGGATCAGTACTCTCTCAACAGGGATTCAATATGGTCTCCGACAAGTGTCCAGGAAGCCGACGACGATGCGTCGGTCCGTCCGATTCCTCCAAGCGCACCCCCTTCCCCCTCACCCTCCCGATCTTCGTCTTCGTACCTTTCAGACCCCCGTACATTCAGAAGCATGGCGGCGAGCACAAAGCCGACGACTCTCCTCAGCATAGACTTGAATGGCAACGGAATGGCTCATATTGCACAAGTGCCAGCTCCTCCTCAACAAATCAATAGATTCGCGCCGCATGTACGACAATCGTCATCTCTGGGGAATGCTGGAATGCTTAACACTGGTGCTTCTATCACCTTCTCAGCCCTTCCTTCTGCCCAGTCTTCCTCTCGACCGAATTCTTTGAGGAATCCTGGAAGCCTAAGCTCTATCATTCTAAATACCCCTCCTGGTACATCAAGCAGCAATCACCTGACATCCGTCCAGGCGCCCTTGCACACCAATCATCATCCCAGAAATAATCCTCGACCTTCGTCGCCGCCAATGGACAACGCGTCTGTTTTAACTTTAGCATCATCTGCATTTGGAATCATGCCAAATCGCTTGGTTGCACAGAATTACCCTCCGTCTGCTATCGGCGACTCAATATCGCATTATGGGGGGAGTATGACATTCCAGGATGCGGAAAGCACGAGCCATTACATACCTGGGGATGACGATCGTTTGGACGATCGTGATTTTGACGCGAGCGTGCGCGCTTTGAGACCCAGAAGTTCTAGGAGAGGCAGCTGGGAAAGTGAAGCTAGCGGATGGAGTGCAAGACTGACAGGAACTGGAGCACCGTCTGTGACCAGGGAACGGAGCCTGTGGACAACTGGGAGTGTTCGGACCGGATACTTAAGTACTGAAATCGGTGACTCGTATGAGAATGACGAACAGAATCAATCCGCGGTCAATATTGAAGGCGAAACGGGCGATAGTGTATCTGAGACCAGTACTCATTTGGAGCAAGTCGATCTGCCCGCCGAAGGACATGCGGCTCCTCCTCTGGTCACTGTCAGCGAGGTTCCTAACGAACTCACAGCTAATAAAAATGGTATCACTGACAGCGAGAACTTGAAGCCCCACATCATTCCTCGGGCATCATCTGAAACCATCGACCAAGCCGCCATTTCACAATGTCTACCTCACAAGGACGAAGGTGTCCTAAACGAGATCACTACTACTGTCGAAACCCCCCTCGTCAACACAGCTGCTTAGTGCTGTCGAATTATCAACTACTTATTTTCGTCGCTGTTTAATTTCATTCCGGGTGTCTTCACCGTCCCATCGTATGATACTATTGAACGCACTGTAGTTTAATTTTGATATCTTCACTCCTATATCCTAGTCAAGGCTGTCGTTTCTTTGTATCATACTTATTATGCCACATACCTATCTGGCGAGCTGTTGTACAGTCTGCTTATGAGTTAAATCTTCCCCGCATATTCTAGGTTATGCCTTCCAGAATATTAATAACTATGTAAACTTTATGTAAACACATTGTTATGAACTTACTGTTTCGTAAATTCACGACTTCGCACTCAATTCGCACTCAAACCAACGGTGTTCATACAAATTGACCACATGACTGTTAGTTCGGTACTTGATGATGACAGACGGTACTTGCAAGGTACTTGAGCGGTTACGGCAACCTCGTTGTCCTTCTCAACTTATACATCGGACCGCGTATCTACCGCCGTTACAATTCTCCACTTCGTATCGAATCTCGATGCAAGCCTACCACGTTAGGTTATCCAAGTGAAAAAATTGGCCCTCAGCATTGAAGTGGTTCACTTTACCAACACTCTATCACATACACACCTCACTAGGTTTTCGCAACTTTCGGTCTTGCATAGGCAGTACCGGGCCACTACTGTACGAGTACTCTGGCAAAAGGGAGCCGACTGCTCCCAAGAAGTTATATTCTGGGCCGCTCCATCCGAGAATTACTCTTCTTGCAGGGTTCTTCTTTGCGAAAACGTGACATACTACCCACCTCAAACTGCATTCCTACTGAGTTCTTTTAGACATCCCATACTTCGATCACAAGCTCAACGAGCATACTGCCATTCCCAACGTAATCTCACCACGAGCACAGTGGTCTTGTGAATGCTTAATCACTTCTGGACGCTGTCATACTTTATATTTCTGTACTAGTGGACAATCGCTTGAACAAGAAATGGTCTATTTCTGTTCCTCAGTGTGGATATGTATAAAAGCTCTCCTTTCTCGACTCCCGAACGCCGTCGTCACCGTAGTCGCGCAAGTCCACAATTACATTTGGTCCACCTTCATCATGCGACTTTACTCAAAGAATTTCAAGTACCTTTTATTTGCTTCAGCCTTTGTGGGCTCTCAGGCTCAGTGTCCGGACTTTACGACGTACTCTCAGGTACAGAGGTTGCATGCAATGGTATCTGGGCAAAAAATTGATTTGACTGCTTTCTAGCAACCGCATGATCCTCGGTCTGCAGGGCCATTAGCTTTGCCATACATGCGACCAGCACCTCAATGTCGCACCTTCAATAGTACCGCAGTCGAGGTGATTATTTACTCTTTCCACTTATGAGCAGCCAAAGTTGATAAATATTCCGTAGAAAGTCATAACAGATATGAAGTCATTGATGAAAGATCCTGACTTGGCAAGATTATTCGAGAACACTTTCCCTAATACTTTAGGTAACGCCGTGGACTTCTAGAGCATTCAACCTTTATCCTAAGTTGTTCCCACAAAGATACTACGGTCAAATACTTTAGCCAAGTACATGCCGTCACTCCTTTTGAAGAACTTCACCCATTGACAACGTTCCTCTAGTCTGAAAATCTTGCATTTATAATCACAGGCGTGCGTATAAACACAGCCATCTCTTTCTTTTCCTGTAACGAATGTCTTCTCAATAGGATATCACGTCAGTCCAATATTACTAGAATCATCAAGTTAGTAACTGATGAATCAAACAGCGCACAATGGCTTCGAGATACTGCCAACCAGGTACGAGCCTTTGATCAGCTTACTGCATAACATGTACACCTTTTTATCTAGTTTGCACATTACCATTCGTTATTGTCCGTGGATAAAGAGCTGGCTACATTGGTGAAGGCAGTTATAAATAACGAGGCACGTTACGTCGCTGAATATCCTTATTGTGAGACAAACCGTTACAATATTCTGACTCCTATGCTGATGCCGTATTTGTAGGCGGTGCGTTCCAACCACCACCTGAGAGTGGGCTTGCACCTTCTGTCAATGGCTATGCTATCGGTGTAACAGTAAACCCGTAAGTTACTTTCGTAAATACATCACACAAAGGCCACATCGCCATCAAACGCATCACAATTACAGACCTGTTAACAATCAAACTGTGTTTGAGTGCAAGGTATAATACAGTCAACTGGTTTTTTTTTACCCACTCATTAATAAACTCCCCAAATTCTAGTACGAGATCGACTCGCTATGCGGATTCCTGAAGTTATCGAGATCTTACTATCAAGCCACGAAGGATAGTTCTTTTATTAATAATAATTGTAAGAGTGTACTTGGTTGCAGACAACAGGCACCCGATGATAACATTTACAGGGCGAGACGCTATTGATTCCATATTTCGCGTCATCAACGAGCAGTCGCAAGGAACGTTTGATGCCAACTTCAACTTCATTTCCTACTATAACTGGACGGGTGGAGGAGGCTCTCTATCTCCTATGGTCAACAACCTTGGAAATGGCGAGCCAAAGGCGTATACCGGAATGGTTGGTACCCATCACAGACCATCGGACGATCTCAGTGTCTTCGGTGCGAATACTAGCTGCAGTCATTTAATGTTTCACTAAATCATGTTTTTCAGCATTTTTGACACCGGCAAACGCCATGCTCAGTGTGGAATTAACCAATCTTGCAAACATGCTTGACAGTGTTGGACAACTGAAAAATGTTAGCCAACAAGCTAAAACTTGGAGTTCTCGCATAAGTGATGCAATCTATGCACACACGGTTGGTGGTGAAAATTAGAAAACACAATCTGCATCTAACGAACTGCTGATGACATAGATTGTTGACGATATTTTTGCCTACGAGACCAATGGTAAGTATTATGCCAAATAAACAGGAAAGACATTGATTCGTTATGCAAAGGGCTGGGAAGTCGCTATGTTATGGATGACGCAAACGTTCCGGTACAGTCTAATGCAACAAATCAACAAGTATAGTATATTGACTTAGGTTATTAGTCTTTACTCTCCCTCCCTTACCTTGGCTTCTTAAATAAGACACATCCTGCATATGTGGCTACTCGCAAACTACTGCTCTCGAGGGGGAATCCGTACTATGCAGCTGGAAAGACTTTCAACGGGGTTGGGTATGTTCTTATGCATTAAATCGTCAAGTTTGATTTAACATGTCGACTAAACTCTAATAGCGGCCCACATGTTGATCCGTGGAATCCATGGTAAGATTTCTTTCTTATAACGGGGATAGCTGTGGTAAGCTATAGCTGTAGGCCTATGTCCCATATTTCCGCCATCTATGGGACGGATGACGACCAAGAAATTTTGCAACACCTTTATCTCATTGCTAATGTGCGATCAGATGTTCCATATTATTTTATTTAGGCTAACTGCTTTTCCTTACTCAGAATACTAATAACCTTGGCCTTATCCATGAGTCCCAATCAATTTATGACTCGACCAGCTATACGCGCAGCTGGTTCGCTTGGGCCAACAGCTACTTTGCGGAAATGATTCTCGACTTAGCGCAGAGAAAGCCCTCACTTGTCCTGAAAACCGATAAACCTTACACGCCAGGCAAATGAGGTCTGAATGTCGAGGAGAGAGGAGAACGAAGGGCTCCAAAAAACAACCCTTGCCAGGTTTGATGTGGGCTTGATAGTCGGAACTTGGTCGGAACTTGGATTTAGAGTTGCAGGTTGGTTGCAGGTAGCATCATGGCCACTTGAAGTTGCACATCACTGTTAATGAGAATAAAATCTTTGTATATATTGTACTTATATATGCCGTATGCGACTCGACGCAATCGACAAATAATGGTCAAGTGCGCACAGTCAAGCCGCAGCCTACTCTTCATTGCACGTTTTGTGATCTGATGAGGCCTGGTGAGGCCGAACAATGCGACCAAATGCGACGTGACGCTAAGCGACGCCAGGACGCGCAGCTGAGCCAAGCAGAAACAAATATAGAATTACCGCATCCGTCATTGTCAGAGCCCTAACAGGCAGTTCCATTTAAGAAGTTGACGAACTGAAACGTTTTCAACAATCCTCCATGCTAGTCGCATAAAACATACCCCACATACCTTTGTCATCCTACTGTGCTGCCCACCTACTCTGATGGCCTCGACACCTCGTGAAATAGGGACGTTGATTGTGGTTGTTCTCAGAGCTGTAAGTAGTGGGCACGGCCTACGTCACTGCCAGCGCTCAAGTGGAATCCACAGAACCATTTGCCCAATAAACGACATATAGGAAAGCAGGATCCTTACTGCTGCGTGACTGTCAATGGAGAGAAAAGGAGAACAAAAGCTATAAAGCGCGGCGGCCAGCACCCAGAGTGGGATGAAGAAATCCGATTCACCCTCTTCGAAGATGTCGATGACGTTTTGAATCGAACTGCGCATGGAGATCGGACCCCCCCTCCACCTCCTCCTAAGGATGATAAAAAATCCAAGAGGATCAAAGGGGGGAAGACCATGAAACTAGCTTGCTATGCAGATGATCCACGTGAACCTGATTTGATTGGAGAGGCAGACGTAGATCTAACAGAAGTGTTGACGAAGGGAGAGACAGATGGTGAGTTAAACGGCATCTTCAGTGCATACATAAATACTTAAACCATCACGCAGAATGGTTTACGCTTACGAATAAAGAGAAGTTCGCTGGAAAAGTCTATTTAGAGTTAACGTTCTGGTCAAATGTATGTATCCCCTTCACAAGCAAAACCTATATGCAGTTACTTACTATCTTTTTTTTTTGTACTCACAGGAACCTCCTCCAGAAAAGAAAGCAACTTCGTCTAAAGTCCCGAAGAACAACAAGCAGTATGGTGGGCCTGGTTCTTTTACACCGTCTGGCGAATATCCTGCAGGCTCGCGGATTGCGTCTACATATAACGACCATTCAAGGCAAAATTCGGATGTACTTCCTTCCTCTCTGCGTGCATCAAACTCTGCTGCCAATCTGGACTTATATGTTGCCCCGTATGAAAGAAGTCGAGGTGCACACGTCGATAAAATAACTCAAGATTTCAATGAGTTCGGTATATCAGGGTCAAGACGTCGAGAGAGTTTCCCGGTTAGTGTAATTCAACGTATAGTACATGTCAAATTGGGCTTAACATTCTCAAAGCCTGTTCCTGGACAGTATGCGCAAGATATTCCGAGTCAATACTCTACAATAACCAATTATTCCCCCAGTAATTACCATGGATATGAACAAAACATACCCGGAAATGGCCCAGGGTACACCGCAAACGAACAAATGCCAAATCACTTCCAACAGACTTCAAGCAGCACATTAGCTGCCTACGGTTCGCAGGCATACCAGCCATCTTATGATGTGACATCGACGCAATACCAGCCTGCAATACGAGCTCCAAGACATAGTGTTCCTACGTCGTCAGGGTTTGTACCTCTACCACAGGCATCAGGATTCGTCCCTATTGCATCCCATGTTTCCGAACCATCAGGATTCACCTCTCCCTCATCGCATACGCCTGCTCCCAATGGTTACTCACATTTCAATGTATATGGTCAGCCAGCATACGGCGCCCCTGTGTCTCATACGCCTGTACCTAATCCTTATCTGCAACACTCCAATTCCCTTTCTTCATTTTCTCAGCAATCACCACCAGCGCCCTATAATTACAGTTACACCATCCCGTCGTCAGTTTCTGCTCCGCCGCAGCAATATATTTCTACTGGTCCTCCACTGGCCAATATTGCGCAACCTGCAAACGCAGTAGCGCAGAACTATCCACCTGTGGCTCAGGCTCATGAGATATCTCAGAACCAACCGCCACCACCACCACCCATCCAAGCCCCTCTTGTAAATGGACAAACTTCTCGACCATTGCCTCCTCAACCTCAAGTTATCTATAGTCAACCGGTCCAGTCACCTCCTTTACCAAATTCGAATTTATCGGCACCGTCTCCAAATAATGCACCATCTCCTGTTGGGACATATAGTCCAACGCAACCGGGGAATATATATCCGTCTAACAGCGTATATGCGTCTATCCCTCCACCTCCACCTCTGCAACAGTACTCAAATGCCCCGCAAGCCAATGCAAACGCAGTGAATCTTTCTGCCCCTCCACCTCCACCGCCTCCGCCCTTGTCCCTGACCTCACAACGTCCTCGACGGGCAAGTCTACCTCAACCACCTGTGAGTTATCAACAACAGAATGCGCACAATCAGCATCACCAAGTCTACCAACAGCAACAGCAGCAACTGGGAAATGTGCAAGGTCAACCTCTCCCTCTCCCACCTCCACCTCCACTCATAGACCACTATGTGCAAAATCAACTACCTCTTCCGCCTCCGCCGCCGCCACCAGCACTTCCTGAACAATCTTCCATGGCAATCAGGCAAAGTAGGTCATACCAACAGCTTCCTCCGCCGAAGCCACCTCAAGTAGATGAATATGGACAATGGATTCAACCCAATCACCAGCAGCTTCACCAATCATCTCAGGCTTATTGATGATAGCTTATTTTGGTAATTTCGCTCGTTTAAAGTACCTATGTCAACGCTTTAGTATCCAGCCATACATCTCCTTGATATTTCGCAACTATGAAGACCATGATAAATCTTTCGATGCTTTGTCCAATGCAATATTGCTTCTTGTTTCCATTAGTTATTTATTAGCTTATGTATTAAATAATCATGAATGGCAGTAGATTTATCGGAGCAACTTGAGGACTAAAGAAAATCTTTTTTCTCTGCCTCCCGTTCTGCCTTCCACTTCGCAATTTCAGTTTCTGTAGCTATGAGACCTCTGCGGGCTAAATCGATACGAGCTTCTCGACGGAGAATGTTTTCCTCTCTCCGTTTTCTGTTCTCAAATTCGACGAGTGCCTTCTCTGCTCCAAACACCAGACCAAATATGGTGACTGCATTTTGGTTGTATGGTCAGAACAAAGCAAGATTAAGATTGGCTGCGCGATAACTCAACACACATCCAGACACAAGAAATCCTTTCATTGCAATAGTTTGCCGTCTATGTCACACGACGAATTAGAGAATCACGTAGTACAGTGTCCTAAACAATATCTCACCTAAAAGTGGGCCATAGATGATGGCCAATGACTGCTAAGCCAAGGCCTACTGCGGTGGACCTCGCAGCGCCCTGTTAGAGATAGAACAGGAGTCATTCAGTGGAGTAGGAAATACGACAAACTATTATTCCAGCCTTGACTTGGATTGCATGAGCCTCGTCGACGGCTTGTTTATGATGAGAGCCAGACATCGTCGGAGAGTGGCAGAGTCTGGCAGACCATCTTTGGTAATCGGGACTCTTAATTTATCTTACGACGGTCCGGCGATGGCGACTCTGAACGAAATCTTGACTAATAAATACTTCTTGGCCTGACATGTAGCTGCTGATTCGAGAGCAAGCCGCAATACATGAATACGACGAGGAAAAGAACCTAGCGACCATGGACGACTATAGATCAACATTGGAGACAACGGGAATAGGCGATTATTCAATCTTGTGAGCACGAAAAGGCCAGAGCCTTTATGCGCATCAAAAATGCTCAATGCTCCGCCATAGGCCTACTAACGGCGCACCCTGGAACTATGGCCCTCTGGCCGGTGGAAGTTCTTCCAGTGCAGCCGCAGTTTCTAACGTTCTACCACCACGTCACCTCCGCAAACGTTTAAAACTGCATCACGATGAACTTGGGTCTGGAGATATTTTGGTTCAAGGGAAAACTGTACATCTATACCGTCTTCGACCCGGAACATCTGTCGCAGAAATCTCTTCGCTCCTCAACCAACTAGGATTCACCTCATTGTGCGTGAATTTACAAGAGTGATACATGTCTAACGCCCTCAGATTTTTCCTAGTAACATAAACCACCGAGGGGATAAGCACCCACCATCTATTGAATTCTCACACTCCGCCGTCGCTACAGCCGCATTTTCACTCTTGCAGCATCGTGCCTCGTCTTTATTCATAGAAGCCTCCTGCATCGCTACTACAGGCATGCAAGCGCGTTCTGGGGTCATCGACTTGACACAGCCAGACCTTGGCGATGACACTGAAAATGATCAACATGCGGCTACATCTTCAGACGATTGGGATGAACTCTATGGAGACCTAGGTGCTTATGACGATTCTGATTCTGACATGGACATCTCCGACATAGAAACGACTGTGGTGGGATCTGAGGACACAAGGCAGTCTCAATCTTTCGCGAAGACTTTCCAGTATCCGCAGAGCATCAACCCTGAAAAAACAACGGGTTTATCAATTGCTGTGGAACCTCATTCTGTGAAAGCTTTTACCAATGCTCGTGGGACGCGCGACCATATCGCCACTGTCTCCAAGGCTTCTCTGGAGGTTCCTATCCCTCAATCTAAAAGCTTGGGCAAGCGTGTAGCCAAGCCTGATAGAGATTCGCCTAATATTCGAGTCGTGGGCCTGCCTGTTGCTGCTCATAACAGAGGAAGAAGGGTACTGCTGCCCGGCAATGCAGAATTGCCAATAATGACCGTGTCAATGAGGGCTGATTTTCAATTCTTTCACCGCAAGGCTAGGTGTGTGGAACACTTCTCGAAGGAATTTCTCCCACTGAGCTGCCGATCACAGGCACAGGATTTCTAGGTATTCTATTCCAGGTCATGCTGACCACCGGCATGTTGGCGATGCTGTCATGATTGGGGATCTAGCAGTAGTGGGATACCGCAGCAGTTCATGCCAGGTCTCATTAATTTGCAGTAGAGAGGTACGGGATTCTGCTATGCATCGCATGCTTAAATGGGATACGGGAGTAATCTAGTAATCACCCTCATTTGCTTTCAGGGCCGTACACCAACTCTTACAGAGCTAAAACACAAACCACACGCGGACTATACATCGCCGGCAGGAAAGAAAACTGGTGGCGTACTTTGTCTTGCCGCTAAGACCGCGACGGAGACTTCGGCGGCCTTCTTTACTGGCGGTCACGACCGGACAATCCTGCTCTGGTCGGTAACGATAATCCCTGATCTCGAGGTGAATACAGAGCGGATGACTACTTTACCCATAAGACCTCATGCTCTAGCTTACCGAGATCGAACGCTGTTAGTCGGCGCGTCGCGGAAGATTACTACCCTTGACCTGGCGCATTTATCGGCGAAATGGCCAGTAGCTCAGCTTGACAATATTGTCCATCACATTCACATTCATAAGGACGCGCCCAGCTTGGTAATACTAGAGGCGAGATTATCATATCACTTATCACTTCACTTACGTCTAACAGCTATAGCCTATTAGACAGACAGTCTGGACTCGCAAATTCAAATATTCGATGAAAGGAAAAGAAAAGGTTTCGATAGGACGCCTGACTGCACGTTTGGTGCAAGATGTACGAGTACAAAGTCGCCGTTGAAGTCCCCTTGTCGTGGAGATACCCGGCTCTGCTTGTTTGCAAAAGGGTTCGCCGACGAAACTGTAAGACTTTGGGATTACCGAAACTGCAAGGTAGATATATAACCCGGTTGCTGCTTTTGATATACTGATCCCTTGTAGCGGCCTGTACTCACAAAAGTTTTTCAAAATTTGGGTACAGTAACGCACACAATA
The DNA here is from genome assembly GCA_028532985.1 of Stropharia rugosoannulata. Taxonomy (NCBI): domain Eukaryota; kingdom Fungi; phylum Basidiomycota; class Agaricomycetes; order Agaricales; family Strophariaceae; genus Stropharia; species Stropharia rugosoannulata. The sequence continues at coordinate 2,404,290 of JANCIK010000002.1, read as the reverse complement.
TTTACGGAGCCCACAGGAAATATTATCTGCTACAACAGTGACAGTTTAGTATTCGTGGACTACCCCGGAAACACTGATTGAAATGAACACCGTTCTGAAGTCGGGCACGTGTATATACAAAAAATGAGAATAAATGCCGGACGCTACTGGACTTTACTGGGGAAATGCGTACGATCTAAACCTAATACAAAGTTGCCGAGGAAGTCCAAACATTCTACAGGTGCATGCGGAATGAGTTCCCAGCGGTGGAGTTTCCCAACTCAACAGCAAAAGCAACTGCCAGCTTAGAGAACTCCAACATGTGGTCAAAGCTGAATTCGTCTGAGACGTCAATGCGACTGATGAACGATATTTTAGAAAGTCGTAACAATAACGAAGAAGGACGGATGACGCACTCATTGACTGAATGGATGTTCTTATTCGAGTTCTCAAACGAGCTCTCTGGATAAAAGATCAATCACCATATTTGATAACGAAGGCCTTTGAAACTAACCGATTGTGAACGATGAAGGATATCCAGCCTTTCTCCATGAGGCACTAAAATCGACGTCCAGCGTCAGCGTGTAGTAGTACGATTAAAGTAGGGAATTCTCAACTGATCACTGCAAGCGTATCCGCATTTGGTCTATAGAGTTACCAAATTAGCACCAAGTCCGATTTGTGCAAGTCCAGCGTACCTCCACATATGGGATGTTGAGATACTCGTCAACCAAAGCTTTGTTGAAGATGGTAAGACTGTATCACCAAAATTAGACATAGCCGTAGTGATCCATTATTTTTATGACGCACTCTTCATCAGTGAAATCAGTAATTATTCCAACTTCCTCCCTAGTTCCTCGCTGTTGATCATTCACATTTTAGTACAGCAGCTAGTACCGGTAAGAGAAAGCATTTGACCTTGACCCATGCTGTCATATCGAACTGGAATTACATCAAAAAGTTGCATCTCGGAAGTGGTCACTGAAAGATTACCTGACTCATGGCGAGCACATTGACCGAGCGGGCTTCATAATCTCTTGCTACGGCCTGAGAACCAAGAAGTCCTCCTTCCTAGAAAAAAATGGAAATCAGGACATTTTATTATTATTACTGAGCGTGTTCGGACTTGCCTCTGCTGAATACCAATGAAATTCCACTGTGCGAACAGGTCGGAAGTCGGCTGAAATCAATGCACGATAAGCCTCCAAAATTGTGACGCTTCCGGAGCCATCGTCTAGAAAGATATCACTACGTTATCAAGCCTCGCGCTGCGCAGTAAGCGAGAAACAAACCATCAGCCCCTGCAAGAATAACGTTAGTCATGTAAAGAACAGGAAGAATTCTAATTTATCTACCGGGCGCGGGAAGGAATGGCCACATATTCGTGCTGAGGAAGATAGCCTGTTAGCCAAAGATCTTTGCATAATCACTGCTAAATTACCTGTCTTGATGGGCTCCGATGATAACCACCCCATCATCATCATCCGAGGACCCTTGAATGCGTAGGATCTATGCGCAGCATATAATGCAGTTGAATTGAAGTGATAATGAGAGACTTACGATACTATTCTGACCCCAAGAATGAGGGAACTCTTTGGCGGTGATGATTTCACGAAGTGATTCCGAGGCATATTTGTTGGTGATCTATTGTTGGCAATAGTTTAAAAGACGTGAATTTCTAGAAGGAGAATCAATGGCACCTCCAATATGGTCGAAAGAAGCCATTGCTGGCTCTGCCTTCCTGTCTTGAGAAGTGATTATTCACTTTGATTCAATAGTTGACAGAAAGGGAACATACCTCACTGCGATAGTCTAGCCGAGATGAATAAGACAAGTTTGCATTGTTATTAGAAACGACGAACGTCTAGTGCGGAACCCAGTGAAGTGCTCCAAATTAGCCTTCATCCCTTTGGTGGACAACGTCTTGATGATCTTGCGAATACTATCCTTAGCATGGGGTGTGGGGAAGGAGGCTAGGTGGTGTTTGCTGTGTCAATAATGGCTGCATGAGTCTGTCAAATAGAGACTTGCCTTTACTCTGCAACTTCGTGGAAGCAAAGTCTCCTAGGTCCGGGGTCTCGGTGCTGTTTGTAACACTGAGCTTTGCGACACGTTGCTACGCGGTTAACATACATATCAAAGAATTTAAGGCCTTGTGCCTTGGCTTCAATCTAATAACAGACACTGTAAATCGCGCTCATCGACTGGGAGAGCTTTAATGAATAGGACCTTTTCTAGCTCAGTCATCCACACAGGCTCTCCGTCCTCTAATTGAACGAGACGAAGGGCGGACAAATCAAGGTCGAATCCGGGATGCGTTAAACCAGCTGCAACAAGGGGCGTCTGTTCTGCATCATAAGCCAAGGGCTTTGCTGCAGCGAGAGAGACAAGGGCTAATAAGAGACCAAAAGACTTCATGACGGTAGGATAGCACGAGTTGACTGGCGGCGGATCGCCCCTTGGTTGCCCCAGTGCTAAAGTCGCGTCACGGCGGCGGTTATCCCAGAATGGCAGGCACACGTGATAATACAACTTTGCGGCTTGGACAGCAAGCACATTTCAATTTGCAACCGTATACTCACCTCGTTAACATGTCCAAAGCGTCTGCTAAGGCGAGAGCGCAGATTGTGGTATGTTAAATACCAGACGAGCATGTTTTTCCGCATTTCTCACTTGCATGCACCAAGCGGTTGCTCATTCCAGCAGGCAAGGCTGCACCTACTCCTCCTGTTGGTCCTGCTCTAGGAGCGCGTGGTGTTAAGTCAATGGACTTCTGCAAGGAATTCAACGCGAGGACAGCTCACATCGAACCTGGTGTACCTACTCCGACACTTATCACTGTTCAGCCTGATCGCACCTTCACCTTTGTCACAAAAACGCCTCCTGCTTCATACTTTCTTAAAAAAGCGGCAGGGATCGAGAAAGGGACGGGCCGTCCAGGCCATGATATTACCGGTACTATCAGCCTTAAGCACGTGTACGAAATTGCAAAGATCAAAGCAACAGATGAGCATATGAAGATGATACCACTCGAATCTATTGCGAGAATGATTGTGGGCAGTGCGAGGAGCTTGGGAGTACAAGTTATTCCGTGATCGGTCTCCGCACCGTGCGTTAAAAGTCTTGTCTCTTGATTCATGCTGCAAGAAGATTGATTGCTTTTGTAGATATTTTTCTTTCCCAATATCTTTGATCTGTCGAATGCATGTATATCATTATGAAAACCATCAACTCTCGTAATACCTCGAGACATCTGTCTTGTAATTCAAGCCCCATGACGTTTTCAGGCTCGCTTTGGGATGGTATACCGAGAGGTACCTCACGCAATTTTCGAAGCTGCACGAGTCAAGTTTCGTCGGCGAAATTAAACTTCTGAACTGATTGACGACCTGAGCACCTAAAGTGGTATTAGCTTGTCCTATGCCGAACAGTTCTTCCTATCGTTCTTGCCTTCGATGCCAAGTCCCGATACCATCGCTCAAATTTCAAACGCATACCCCGCACATCCTCAATTCCTTCCATGAATCCGGTCATATACTGATAAAATTATACGCATGTCTTATCTTCTGTGCCTTTTGACCGGATCCATTATTGTCGACACGATGAAGGCATGCTTTTCTAAACTCCGGATACATTTACACGTTTATGTCCTACATTTGCCTTGATATTTTTGCACAATTTCTTACCTGCCTAAAACAGATCCGCCTCGTGGAGCCTTCGAATCTCCTCCATGATCTTTTCAATTGGCTTTATGTTCAGGCTGTCAAGTTCCCTCGGGATTCTTCAATTCAAGTCCGTCTTGCCCTGAATCTTGCGAGAGCTTGAATATCTATTGCTCGCGTTCATGAGAGAGCTAAGCGCGAGATTCAAGCGCGTGTTCTTTTCGATCGACAGAATACGGACACAATGCACTCTACGACCGGCACCTCGCTCCACTATTCGAGATTGACAGCATTTCGCGAAACTCATTTACACCTATACACGTTGAAACAGACTTCATTTTATTTTTTCTCTACCCACATCCACGTTCCCGATCAGTTCTATACATCATCTGGTCTCAAGAAAAGCAGATTGATTGCATACCTCCGGGTATAAAAGCAGCGGCGAGCACAGGAGGATGATTTTCACCACACTTCCACCTCTTGGACTTCGACTCTTGTGATCATCATCAATATCATGGCCGCTAGCAACAACGACATTCTCTCTTGGACAAATCAAGACTGCCGAGAAAGCATACTATTTAACTCGTGGGGGACACTCTACCGATTCCAAGTAGGCCTTGAAAAACCTTGAATGTTATGTATGAACGCG